>OU015670.1:7492673-8692673 GCA_907165275.2 Zygaena filipendulae | reverse complement strand
TATCGTCGTAATGTCAAAGCGTTTTTTTGTATAGAAAATGAACGACACTGGATAGATGGCGCTGTTCATTTTACATACATAAAAAATGCTCGATATCGACTAGACGAGAGCGAAAATATTCGTGCTCCCCCTACAGATGACCATAACATGTCGCGTTAAGCTAATTTTTATAAACAACATCAGCATACAGAATATTAGTTTCAAATATTTTGGCGTCCAAGGCGTTTGGTTTTATGTTTTTTGCATGCGCATTATGAACAAGGAATGTTGTTGGTCATAGTGAAAAAGAACCCTGTTTGTGTTGTTGGTCATAGTGAATAAGCACCATGTTTGTGTTGAAACACTTAATACCTCCGCTTGTATACTAATGGAGTATTAAGTCCTGAAAAATCACTTACAGTCATTTAACTCAAGTTAAAAGGGTTCAAAAAAACGACGAAGCGCTTCGAGAAGAGGTAGGTAGTGCTACACTACCTTGCCCCCAGATTACTAAGCAACTGTTAGTATGCCTTAATAAATTAAGAAATAAATCCTATTTCTAACTCAACTTTAGCGAAATTATCGCGCAGTCACGCGTTAGGAATTCATTTGAAGGCCATGGGTCATATCACCTTTGATTTCGGTGTTATAATGTTTTTATAACTTTCCATTGAAAATCTAACCTTAAACGGTGTACATAAGAAAATAAAAACGGACAGACGGTTGGAGATGACGAAGTTATAAGGGTTTCGTTTATGCCAATTGCGCAACGGATCCCTAAAAGGGAACAAAACACATTGTTCATTGTCTCGCTCGCTCACTCTAGTCTTCGTTTAGAGCCAGCGCACATTATGCGACACGCGACAACGACAGCTCAACGACTAGCAACGACAGGCTGCGGCTTACAATTTTCATATATTTTGTTCAAAGCGCCGTACAAAGCTAGTATTGGCGTCAGAGTCGCAGGGTAACGACAAGCTAGGGGAGTCGGAGCGCGATCGTTCGGTCGCGGCGAAGTTGCGGCGACAAGACGCAGAGCCGTCGCTTGCGTCGACGACAAGTCGATGCGACAAGACGCAACGACATGTCGCATACTGTGCGCAGGTATACTAGCGTTTGACTTCCAATGTTCGTACCCATGTAAGTTGTTCGTAGCAAAATTCACTATTGCTGGTTTTGGATTGAGATGAAAGGCATACTTATGTAAGTTCGGTGACAATACAACACGAGTATTATGGTATGTCATTGATCTGATCTGATGATATAATAATAATAATAAATAATTTATTTCAACAAAAATGTCATATTATTAAGAAAAATGTCATATTATTAAGAAAATCATACCACTATTAAACATTCAACATGATTAAAAAATCAAACCATAAACATACATACCAAAAATTGACAGGGGGCGACAAAAGAAGATAACCCAACCACAATTTCTGTCTGTCTGTTTGTCTGTTCGCGATAACCTCCGAATCTACTGAACGGAATGTCATGCCATATAGCCGGAATGTAGGGACTGAAACTTTTTCATGGCAAATGGTAGATCTTTCGAAATTGGGCAAGTTTGTTTTGTTGCTATAATTAGTACCATACTTTGAATTACACACGATGACGGGGGTCTGAAGGTGGAGTCAGAAGATTGCCAATAGAACTCCTTAATGAAAACTACAAAGAGTCGTATTTGACCTCATTTTTTCTGATCTCATGCCTCATGGGTACCTGCCATTACACATGAAAAAGTTTGTTAAAAAAGAATTTTCATTTATTTGAAACTAGCTATTCCCCGCGGTTTCACCCGCAGTAATTTCGGAGTTCCCGCGGGAATTCCGGATTACAATATAGCCTATATTAATCAGTGATAATATGTATAATGTAGCATTCAAATGGTGAAAGAATTACTTATTGAGCCAATTCGTTACAAACATACTTACATACAAATCTTTCCTCTTTATAATATTAGTATAGATAATGTGCAAGACAAGGATAAATGGACACAGATAAGCAATAGTGTGTTAATCCATATTGAAAAAATTATGATTAAATCGTGTTTTAAAATTAGAGCGTCGTTTTTTTCAATATGGTTTTAATGATCAATCAAACTTAATTTTGTGGGTTAACATGTTGTTCATCAGCGTCCAATTTATTGAGAAATGTTTGACTCTTGAGTGAATTAGCCCAGGGTAATGACTTCTCAGCGATATCGTTGGAGCATGGCAGTTATTTCTTTTTTAATTTCCGATACACGATCGAGTTTGCGAGTTTGACGTAAGTTGGACGTTTAGTGAGTTTGATTGGCTTATTTTCTATTAGAAATATCTCTTCCGTTATGTTGACATTGATGGAATAATCGGAGATCTACTACAACAGCTAAAAAAAACGTAGAGCGTAGAGAGATGTAGAGCCTTCGTTCGGTACATCCATTGGTTCGTGAAAGAAGTGGATTGTACTTATGTAGATATAACATGTTAAAAGTACTGTTCAGATTTTGGTAAAAATATTTAATGTACACAATAGTGGATTCTACTCTTTATCATTACATAGTATAAAACAAAGTCACTTCCCGCTGTTTGTCTGTCCCTATAATTAATATATGCTTAGATCTGTAAAACTACGCAACGGATTTTCATGCGGTTTTGACCAATACATAGAGTGATTCATGACAAAGGTTTATATCTATATTTCATCCTGAAATTACCACCGTAGAAACCGCGGGGGACAGCTGGTTGTAGTATAGATGTAAAAAAACGTATTTTTGAAAGTGATTCTTCTTTGTTCTCAGAACACATTTTGGAATTTCCGTACGTTTTCTAATGAATTAATTTGTAATGAAAACTTTATTTAAAACTTATTTTTGGTGGGTTGGTTTATAATTTAATAAGTGACAATTTATCTATTTAAAAAAATAAGAGGAAAAACCTATCTATATAGATTTAATGTAATGTGATTTTATAGGTGTGTGCATGGCGTGTTTGCCTATAATTGGATTTGCATTGTGGCACGTAATGTACTCACTAGGCTTATATACAATATTATATAGTGTAAATCTGTTGGAAAACCAATTAATAAATAAATAAATCAATTGCTATATTTGAAGAGTTTCCTCGATTTCTCCATGATCGCATCATCAGATGGTGACTTTTTTGCTATGGGACCAGCTTGAAAGTACTAAAAAAATATTCCAAATCGGTCCAGCCATTATCGAGTAATCGCGTAATAAAGATACAAAAAAAAAACATAGTCGAAATGAGTCAGTTTGGGAGTCAGTTAAAAAGTTTTACTTCTTGTGTGTGTACAGTAGTGTACATTGATCACCGCACCCTTTCTCGGTTCCGTAACTCAAAAAGAAAAAAGGAACCCTTATCGGATCACTTCGATGTCCTTTCGTCCATCCGTTGACTTAGTAGTTCGATCTTTTCTTAGCTCCAAGGGATTGCAGATATGAATTTCAACCTGACCTACGACTTCCTGATAAAAATGGTCTCGATTGACAGACAGTCCTATTTTATAAGTAGTACCAAGCTACCTGATTGTCTCAATAACAAAAAAGACAATGCTGCTGAGTTTCTTATCAGTTCTTCTCATTAGAGCGCGCGTTCCGAACTGACAGTGAATCATCTACTTTTGAGAACCGCTTGCTGACGATTATAAGTGATTGTACCGATCCTGAGTGATAAACATATTTTGAATTTTGACGGACGACGAAGTCCAGTAGTTTTTGGGTTTATACAAATCTTTCCTGTTTTCTAGACTAGTGTTACCTCGTATTCCATTTATGTGAGAACAATGGGCCGCAACTGGTCCTAGTGTTAATAAAAATGGCGTCACTAACCGAGTTTGTTGGTGTGCTGGTGCTGGTGCTGGTGGAGTTGGGGCTGAGGTTGCTGCTGGGGCTGCTGCACCTGGGGCAGCAGCGCCGGGTGCGGCAGCTGCAGCAGCTTGGCCGGCTCCAGCTTGGTGGGCGCCGCCACCGGGATGGGCCCGGCGTTGGTCATCGTCGTCATCGTCGCCGCCGGCATCATCAGCGTCGACATCGTTAACATTTTATCCGTTGGCGCGCGCTACTTTTCGAAACGACACAAACAAAAAAACTCCGCTCGAGTTTTTTTTTTTTTCTTCTAAACGCACGCAGCTAATTCAGCTTTCCATGTTTTCGTTTTGATTTCGCAGCGGTGTAAATGTTTATGGATGATGATTATTTTTTTCTTAAACACGTAATCACACTTTTTGGCTTGTCTCTTTCTATATTGAACTAAGTTGTCGCTATACGATTATTGCAAAAAATTGCTATCAGTACAACTTCACTACAGCACACGCCGCCCGTAAAATTATTCTACAGTGTATAATTTTATTTTGTTCTCTTCTTTGTTGTTTTAATTTTTTTTATAATTTACTCTTTGTAAAACTACTGATTTTATAATATTTAATAATAATTTTTCTAGAATAATTCTATTTTACTTTGGTGTTTTCACATTTCAGGAATCACATGCTTGTTTTATTCAAAACGTTTCAGGGTTGCTCAAGGTTACGGACATGTTTTTTTTTATGTCAAATGTTTTTTTTTATAAATAATTGTACATATGTATTTTTTTTGTTAATCAAAACAGAATGTTTTCATATATTAATCTAATCTAGATGAAGGAGCGTCTGTAAGATATAAAAATAAAGTTAGGATTTTTGTTTCATAGTTATGCTCTCTGACAGCGTTATCAATTAGTTTTTGAAAATCGATGAAATTGTGGCCTTCTTACATATCTATACCTACTTAAGTGTTAAAAATATCGTTTACTAGCTGTGTGCCGTTTGAACTTCTCATAGCTTAAACCTTTTCTGAACTTCCACAAATCTTTCAAGATCAAAATTATCCAAATCGGACCAGCTATTCTCTAGTTTTAGCTAGACAAACGAAAAGTACCTAATTCATTTTTATATAATATAAAGATAATCAAATACATAGTTTAAAAAAACTTAAAAACACCCTTTAAGTGTAAACTGAATTAAATTAATCTAGGCTAATATTACAAATACGAAAGTGAATTTGTTTGTTTGTTTGTTACGCATTCAAGCCTTAACGGCTATATGGTCCAACTTAAAAGATAGGATAGTTTTCATCCCGCGGGTGAAAATACCGCGGGTGAAACCGCGTGGAACAACTAGTAACAATATAAAATTGTCATCCCAACTAGTATACCTACATAATGTACCTTCTACTTTTAAGATTTTATTACATCGCTCGTTAGTTACAATTGAAGTCAATATAAAGTGTGTAATATCAGGAGACGTCTTGTTTCTGCAAATTCTACTTATGCAAAACATGACCCTTCCCCACTCCTGCTTCGATAGGGTCTCCCTATAGATATGGATACTCGCATTAACCCGATGGGGGTATGTGGGGGAGAAGCTTACTGAATCGGGAACGAAGTAGGGCTGCGTTCCACGATATTAGAATTGACGACCTACTAAGGATCTGAATGACCTGCCGGAGTCTGTATTCTATGAATGCCCAAACTTGTACCTTTTCAAACTCAAATGAGTTTGGTAACGTAATCTGACGATAACTTATTGGATATGTGTATATTTTGAAATATAAATGAAAAAATATTAAATTTCTGAACAGAAACTGCAGTCAAAGCTTGTCACCCTACCAGAGTGTTATTTATTATGATTATTATCCAGCTTTCGACGTAATATGTGTACACTGTACACATTATTACTTGTATGAGCTTAAAGCACGACTAGAGAAAGCACTTAGTATAGTGTGTATACCTATAATAACGTATGTCGTTATGATGGCTGTCTACGACCTAGGTTAGTATTGGACCATCAGAAGGAACTTTGAACTTTTACTATATAAACAAACATACTTTTCCGTTTAAGTCTCTACTCTATACCAATATTATAAAGAGGAATGATTTGATTTTTTGTTTGTTTGTAAAGATCTAACTCAAAAATTGCTGGACCAATTTTCAAAAATTCTTTCACCATTAGAATGCTACATTATCCCTGAGTAACATAGGCTCTATTGTAACCCAAGATTCCCGCGGGATCTTTATAAATGAAAATGAATCGCAAAATGCTATTAACCGCATAACATCCAAACGACTGCACAAAAATGGATAATTCTTTTTTTATGTGTTCGTTATTGCCAGGACCAGGGAATTTACCGATTTGGACGGGACTTTCACTGCTAATTAGCTGATGTTATAAGGAGTAAATTAGGCTACTTTGGAGATCCTGTGGAGATTCCGAAACTCACGCGGATGAAACCGCGCGGGACAGCTAGTTACAAATATAATGGGGATGTGGACTACTTTTGAAAATCAAAATTCTAATTAGTCCGTCAGTTAGAAAATAAAAAACAATAGACACGTATTTTTTGCTTTTTCAAATAAATGAAAATATACAGAGATAAAGCGCATTAAAGTTTAGGGTGAGGGGGTCGTGACGTCACTAACCGCTATAACCGCCATACAAACTGTCAGAATAGTGACGTCACGCAAAATTTCAACTCAATATATCGCCGTTATTTTATGATTACGTAAAAAAAAGAAATAATACGTGTTCAATATTTTTTAATAATCTACAAGACGGACTGAAAAATAAAAATTAGTGAACATGCCTATTGCGTCTGTTATTCATAGAACAAACAGTAATTTAATGTTTGAGTTACCTTTAACGAAACTGAAAGCCATTTCAGTTAACAATATAACAAGCTCTTACCGAACGCCACAAATGCGAGCCGCCATTGTGTGTGTGACGAAACATCAAAAAAATGTATAAAACAAAAAACAAAACAAGAACAACAAAAAAGTCAAACAATCATGCTACGTCCCGTAGCATCGCCTACGGCGCGGCCGCGCTACGCCGTAGACCGTGTATTGTAAACATGGCACCGATTTATTCATATAAACGAGGGGCCAAATTTGGTAAATGTCCTTTTTCGTGGTAACTCGTGAACCCTTTTAGGCTGACATGACGTTTGTGGGACGTCGGGTGGCGAGGTACAGACAGCAAAAACTAATTTAGTTTCATAGTTCCAGTGTGAGATTACTCGATACAAAGTGATGCAAACGCATTTTTCTTGTTTTCTAGTTAGGGATATTACAGCAAATATTTTTTTTCTTTGCAATCCATATTTACCGCTTACAAATAAAAGATTTGTTTTTTTTGAACGGTGTACCTTAACGCGGCTTACGGTAGGGGTTGACTGGCAGAAATCGTCGCGCATCACACCCGAAAAAAAAAAAAAAAAAAAGCGTTTTATGTCTCCTGCAAGTCGAGACGTTCGGTTCCGTTCGGTGTAGTTCGGATGGTGTCGTAAAGCACTTGCCGCCATACTTGTTTACATGTCATTGAGTTAAATACATATGGACATAGATAAGCAATAGTGTGTTAACCCACAATGGAGAAATTTTGAGTAAATCGTGTTTTAAAATTATAGCGCCATTTTCTGTCAACATTTTTTATGTTCAATATTTAGTTACATACTTAAACAATGTAATACGGTAAACACATAGTTAAAAAACGTTCCCTAACTCTCAAGAAATCGTTCTGAATAGGTAACTTAATTTTGTGGGTTAACATGTTATTGCTTATCTGCGTCCATATATGACTTTCATCCATTTTCATCGCGTAATGAGCATGTCAACCAAATTTTAGTTTTTAGTCCGCCTTGTAGATGAATAAAAAATATTGCATACGTATTTTTTTCTTTTTACGTAATGAAAAAATAACGAAGATACATTAAGTCGAAATTTTGCGTGACGTCATGCCGTGCTACAGTTTCTAGCACGTAATGACGTCAAGAGCCCCCACTACTAAACTTTGATGCGTTTTATCTTAGTATTTCTTCAATCATTTGAATAAGCAAAAAATACGTGTCTATTATTTTTTTATAACTGACGGAATAAATAGAATTTGATTTTCATACCCCGGATCTACCCTATTCCCGCAGGAACAAGCGAGTGAAACTGAGGGGACAAGCTAGGGTGTCCCATTTAATAAGTGGATCGACTAGAAACCAGCGCCACACGCTTCGCGGGCAAAGCGTGTGTGTGGCTCGCACAATATCACCTGGCCTCAAAGGAGATACCTATTCTGATTTATTCAATAGCTAAAAAAAGACTGGATGTCTAATAACGTATTCAAAAAGGGACCTTTTTGTGTCAAAAACAAGATACATTTCACTTAAGCACGTGTTCGCTAGAGGACGGTTTGGATGAAGTTGTATGGATGCGGCTTTCATTGAGATTTAGGTAAGTATACTAGCAGTTCCCTGCGATTTCGCTTACATTAGTTTCAGAGTTCTCGTAGACATTCTGGGATAAAAGTTCCCTATGTCTTTTTCAGTACCCCTGACAACGCGTATGAAAAATTTCGTGACGTTCAGTGAGTAGTTTAGGCACGAAAGCGTAACAAACAATCACAAATTCTGCTAATAATGCGAGTTGGGACTAGTAATTACCCCCAGTTTATCGGGATTAAGATTCAACATTTCCTCAGGAACTTAGCAACAACTTACGTGAAAAAAAAGTTTTACATTTAAATGAAAATACGTGGTTTTAACTCTTTCCTGTTTCTTGACTACAGAAAAAGAAGCGTAATTCTCTATTCATAATTAATTAGCCTACTCAGACGCAATATCTAGATTGTAAAAATGCGTGAGTAGTAGTACTAAGTCCGTTATATCGATTATGCGTGTTAAGAGGCAAAAATACAAAAAACTCATTTAAAAAAAGGCAATCGCTTTGTTTTTTCGTAGAGCAGCCGTATGACGCCGTGACGGAAAATGAATTTTTACTCCCATCTGTACCGTGCGATAAAGGATTTCGTTCTAATAAAACATACAATGACTTAAAAATTAAATGCACGCGTAAAATAAGGTTTAAATTGAACACATTAACCGAATATGTTTGTTACAATCATTGTACTCAAAACTTCATCTCCATACTTTTCCAGCACGTAGTCAGGTATTCCGTTTGGTTGAGTGAGGCATAATATAGGGGCGCGCAGTGAGCTGATAGCTCTAAGGATGAGCTAATGTCGATAAACAATAGACTTATACCTATCGATACATCTTTATTATATATTTTGTTTACGAGTAATTTAATGAATTTCGAAAGTTATTTTTTGACAATTAAACTGACATTCCTTTCCTTCTTTTTGGTTGATTAGCTTCCTGTATTTTGTGTTACATTGTTAGTTTTTGTGATGCCAAATAAATATAATGTCTATTGTCTATGTCTACCTACATTTTTCACAGTATAGCTGAGGAAGAACTATATACACATTTCTTTAACTGAAGTAAAACTTCTTCGGTTTTTTTATTAGTGTTGAATTTTAAACAGTTATGGTCGAATAGTTAGACATGTGACTATTGACAGCTTGGGCCGTCACCCATGATGAAGTCAGTTGAACTTAGTGCGTTTCTCACCCACACATTCTAATGCCGCGTACGAGTACACACTGGTGGAATGTCAAGAAGAGTCCGCAACCGAAAGTGTGCCGAGTCGCCTCAAGCAAAGTGAGAGCAAACAAGGCTGTTTGTGTTTGTAGCCGGCCGTCCTACATAGGAGGCACATTGTCGCCGCGAATCAGGCTGTGGTCAAGTGTGAACGTGCTCTTTGTGTGTATTTTTCAAACAATCTCTTCGGACAGAGTTAATCGTGTGTTCCTTTTTAAACAGATTTCAAATAAGAGGTTTCCAATTCGACTTTGTTTTTGTATGCATTATGTCTTTGTATTTGGGTCCAGATTTCTTTTATATTGGACGACATCTTTTTTAATATGAATTGAATTGAATTGAAAAAACTTTATTTGACACAACACAATAATTACAACACACGTATACAACAACTATACAGTAACAAGTTTTGAGGGTTCGCCTCTCAACTGTCAGACAGACGCCGCCCGCCGAACGGATCTGAGTACATTGTATTATAGTATTATACTAGCTGTGCCCCGCGGTTTCACTCGCGGTAATTTCGGAGTTCCCGCGGGAATTCCGGGATAAAAGGTACCCTATGTCCTTTTCTATACCCCTGACAACGTGCATGCCAAATTTCATCCAAATCCGTTCAGCCGTTTTTGCGCGGTTAAGTAACAAACATCCAATCATCCAAACATCTAAACATCCAAACATCCACCCTTTCACATTTATAATATTAGTAGGATTATACTATGTTATATTATAATATCTATGCTACTGGGAAATCGTCAGCGCGCCCAGCCCACCCACGATCCACTTCCGAGTTGGTTTGTGAAAAAGTAGCTCAAATTTTGCTTTTTATAGACTATCGATGCATTGTGTGCGTAAGTGTACATCACTATCAGATGCGATCGGCTTTCAGACGGATTCCATACGTCCAGCCAGCGCTATCTGCCACTACGCTATTTTATGTCGGAGTAAAGTGGTTTTTTCCCAGCCTTTTTATCATATTCATCTCGTGTGTCCAATACCAAGGTTATATGTATGTATATTATTAAAGGTGAGGTCATGGATCCGTTTCCGGTTAGGTGTCAGTAAATTTTATTTTGCGCTTTTACCTTCATAGTCAAATATCTATATTGAATTATTCATGGGTTTAATATATTAGGTAGGTAGTATGCAAACTTTAATGTACCTAGTTTCTTCCGCATTTACTTCGAAATTCCCGTGGGAATTCCGGGATAAAGGTAACCTATGTCCTTCTCTGTACCCCTGACAACGATGATAGCGATGATAGCTCAGTGGTCGGTGCGTTCGGATCAAACGCCGCAAGGCGTAGGTTCAAACCCTAACAATGAGCTTGAGCTGTCGATGAAGGAAAACGTCGTGAGGAAACTATAGCATGGTGGTAACTGGTAGGGCGCTCTCTAGTGCCCGGCTGGCTAGCTACCACCTTCAAGTTGCAAATCTGTCGCCAAGCACCTAACGGTGTGTTCCGG
Source organism: Zygaena filipendulae (assembly GCA_907165275.2). Lineage (NCBI taxonomy): Eukaryota > Metazoa > Arthropoda > Insecta > Lepidoptera > Zygaenidae > Zygaena > Zygaena filipendulae. Next base: position 8,681,765 of record OU015670.1, on the reverse strand, counting down.
CAGCCCCACTTGAAAGCCAGTTCCCATCTCCATTCCAAGTCGGCAACGCACCTGCATGCCTTCTGGTGTTGCAGATGTCCATGGGCGGCTGTAATCACACCTTCAGGTGTACCACTTTCCCGTTTGCCCCCTATTACATAAAAAAAATCGTGTATGCAAAATTTCATGGTGATCGGTTGAGTCTTTTTGCCGTGAAAGTGTAACAAACAAACATAAAAACTCACTTTGGAATTTTAATGTTAGTAAGAATTCACTATTTAGTCTGTAGTTTGACATTTGCTTTAATAATGCAACAGTAGCCGTCCCAGTTGCTTTACACACCGACAAATTTTCATTAAGAAATTTGCAATCGCCCACCAACCGTAACGAGCTCTGTACAATAGTGATGGCTGGTTGGTGGTTATTTAATGATACGAACTACGATAAAATATTTGCGGCATAAAAACCAAACGACAATGTTAAACAAGTTTGGAATTAATAATGTGCTGGACGAAAAACGGAATGGATTTGTGTACTAAAATAAATTACGTTAGTTTAGTATATAATATCAATAAAGACACTTCTAAACTTACTAGGTAGTTTTATAATTTCAATGATAAACCAACAAAAACGTGTACCTACTTGCTAATGTAAGGCAAATTAACAACGATTCTGTAAAGTCTAATTTTTCTGCGCAAGTGGAAAAAGCTAAAGCAAATAATAAAATGAATGAAAAACGGAGCGTTCCTAGAAAGGTTTAAGAATATAATGAGGTAAAGAAGATCGTAATGCAATGTTTGAATGCTTAAGATGGACATGGTGACAAGGTATAACAATCAAAATTCTATTTAGTTCATCAGATACTAAAAAAATAATTAATAGATACGTATTTTTTGCTTTTTCAAATTATTGAAAGGGCGTGCCGTCATAAATAAGTACAAAGTGTACCTAGGTGCGACGTCACACGAAATTTTAACTCAATGTATCGCGTTTTTGATTGTTGATTACTTAAAAAAATAAAAAATTCGTGTTCAATATTTTTTATTAATCTACAAGACGGACTAAAAATTAAAATTTAGTCATCATTCCCATTAAAAGGATTAACTTACCTACTAGAATCACAATAAAGAAAAGTCTACCTACAAATCAGCATGGTTTAAATAGTCTTATCTTATCTTAATCTAATATATATAAATCACGTGTCACGTTGTTTGTCCGCGATGGACTACTACTGAACGGATTTTGATAAAATTTTGCAACCATTTATAATATGGTCCAACTTAAAAGATAGGATAGTTTTTATCCCGGAATTCCCTCGGGAACTGAAGGACATAGAGTACTTTTTTCCCGCAACCTCCGCGGGAACTCCGAAATTACCGCGGATGAAATCACGGGGGACAGCTAGTCTAATATATATAAATTACGTGTCACGTTGTTTTTCCGCGATGGACTCCGAAACTACTGAACGGATTTTGATAAAATTTTGTAACCATTTATAATATGGTCCAACTTAAGAGATAGGATAGTTTTTATCCCGGAATTCCCGCGGGAACTTTAGCACTAATGCGGGGAACAGCTAATCACCGTAAACTACTGTCGGGGCACAAAGAAGGACATAGAGTACTTTTTTCCCGCAACCTCCGCGGGAACTCCGAATGTACCGCGGATGAAATCGCGGGGGACAGCTAGTATTAATATATTTATTGAAACCGTACTACAATATGTTTTTTTTCTGTGCTTTCAGCACTCGACACTCGGTATGTGTGTCGATTTATAAGAAGCACAACACTAGAACGACTCAAATTAGTGAGTTGGAGGCACAGTGTTTATGTAATGAAATTACCAACTTATATAAATAGTGTACAGCCAGGATAGGGTTGTCAGATATCATCAGGAAATTGTCCCGTGGACCTTGAAAGATATTTGCAACAGGTTTTAAATCGAATTTCAACCTATTTATTTAAGTTTGGTACAATATTAGCAATGCAATATTATGGTACAATCCAGCTGATTTGATGATGGAACCGCGATACAGATACTGAAACCTGATGGCAAATGCTAGGACACTTGAATTTGCGCTAGTTGGTTTTGTTGCCATGAGTAGGTACTTTCTATATTACACTAGCTGTCCCCCATGGTTTCAATCGCGGTAGTTTCGGAGTTCTCGCAGGAATTCCGGGAACTGAAGAACACTGTAGCATTCTATTGGTAAAAGAATTTTAAAAAATCGTTTCAGTAGATCCAGAGATACCCTACCTCACAAAAGCAAAAGCTTATTTAAGGAGAAACAAAAGCTTATATTATCACACACACACACACACACACACACACACACACACACACACACAAACTTCCCCAAAACTTCCGTGGGTTTTCCAATTTTTTTCATGCAAATCTTGACAATACGCACACGCACCCACACACAGTTGCTATCTTCAGAAAAATTTATTTGAAATTCAAATCATATGTAATAGAAGTAAATTCATATTTATATTTGTTTTTGGTTTATATACCAAGAGCCTAGTAGTCAAATAAAGATATCTTCTCTGAAATGACTTAAAAAATGGTTTATTAAAAAGGAAGACACTGATGTCTATAATACAGGCTAGACCTAGTTTAGACATCAGTGGTATTTAGATGTAGCATTTGTCATAAACTTCATTAAGTTCCTTGTAGCTTAAAAGTTTATTTAATTTAACTTTTGTTTGTTATTTAACGTTTGTTAACCAACGTAAACCAACATTAATTTTGGGCCACACTATTTTCTTGTTGTATATTATTTTTGGAACCAAATAAACTTATTCTATTCTATTATAACTAACCACAAATGGATATAAATAAGCAATAGTGTGTTAACCCACACTGGAGAAATTTTGAGTAAATCGTCTTTTAAAATTATAGCGCCATTTTGTGTCAACATCTTTTTATATTCAATATTTTGTTACATAATCAAACAATAACGTTCTCTAACACGCAATAAAGCGTTCTGTATCGATAACTTAATTTTGTGGGTTAACATGTTTTTGCTTATCTGCGTCCAAATACACTTTTGCCATCCCGTTTTCAATAAAAAAAAAAAAACATCAAATATCCCAAACGCCTCGACTCTGAACTGCGTTAGTTACGCAGTCCGAGCGTCGCGTCGGCTCTCCACAAACTCAAACGGGTTACAGCCAAAGTTAAATAATGAAACTTCACGCGCGACAACCCTGGCTTGTTGCTCCGCGGAGTCGAGCAAGCGACACGAATAACGTAACGTTTGTTGTGTAATATTAGTTGTGGAGCTTAATTCGCAAAGTTCATGTGTACATACGAAGATTAAGGGACAATGGCGTAGGGTTGGCACTTGTTCATTTAATTTTGACCGAAATCACAGTATATCCTTTAAGGGTATTATATATATAAGTGTACAGCATTTTAAATTTTGTGCGTTTTTGTGTGATTGAGAGTCAGATATCCAAACATCCAAACATCCACACTTTCATATTTATAATATTAGAAGCACAATGAGTTAATGACTGACATAATTAATGACGACCCGATTGGCGCAATGGTCACCATGCCTGCCCGCTAATCAAGAGGTTCCGGGTTCGATTCCCGGTCATTATTATAAATGTTTTAGTTTTCTATAATACTTCTTTTTTTTTTAATGGCAACTTTTAAAGTACATAACTGTGCCAATGGCAATGTGTGACTTGGTGGACAAAGCAATGCGAATTAAATATATAATAAGAAAGTACGTAGATCTGAGAAGTAGCCTGACAGAAATATTCCGTTGATATTTACAATCAACCAACCAACCAAAATTAGAACTTTATTGAATAAAAATTTGCTAACATGCCCCTCATCAGGTCATGTAGGGCTCGTGACCCGCTTGCCTTCAGGGTAAAAATCGAACTGTCATGTTCCATTCACCAAAAGTCTGTGGTAATCGTTTTGATTCGTACATAGATCAGCCGGCTTACTCTTGACGCAATCGAGTAAGGGTCATACTCTTGACGTAATCGTGTTAGGATCGAATCGAACTCGAATCGAAATGAGATCGAAACGGAATCAAATTTTGCTAGTTTTGGAGCTTTGGGATCTTGTCTCTATCGAATTTATCTGTCAAAATCGATTTCAATATGGAAGGAGGATATTGACTTGTCGAACATCTTTAGACATTAATCCGATTCCAAATACGATTTTGTTTCGATCTCAAAAATATGTACTAAAATGACGTCGAGGTAAATTTAAATCAAAAATGAAATCAGTTCCAAATCATTTGGCCAATGAAAAGACCCATAGATACAACCGTCACCCTGAGTTTTAATCCCAAATAAGTGGGTAAGAATTAATTTTAGACTACTAAGGTTAAGTAATTTACGAAATTCAAGCATTCAAAAACGGTGGAACCGCGAGTATCTGTATATCCATCTATTTGTTTAAACGATTATTACACTTTATAAATGTCAGACACCAATCAAGGAAATCGGAAGGTGTAATCGAAGTTAGAACAGTTGGTTCCGATTTAGGATCAGTGAGTGAGAGAGAGAGCGAGTGATCACACTACATTAAAATGTATACCCTAGAGTAGTCGATTTAGGGTACAATTTAGTGTAGTGTGATCACTTCACTAATACTAAATTGTGTCCGATTTAGATTCCCTAAATTGGAAGTAGTGTAATAAGTTAATTAAACGAGCAATTCTTGTATGTAAATATATACGTATATAATCTGAATCTCGGAAACGGCTCCAACGATTTTCATGAAATTTAGTATGCAGGGGGTTTCGAGGGCGATTAATGGATCTAGCTAGGTTTCATTTTTAGAAAACGTCGTTTTCTCCGTGTTTTCAAGCAATAAAAAATGAATGTTCGGTAATGCGTTTCTACTTAACAATAGATGGCGCTACGAGCGAAGCTCGGTCGCCCACTATATCTGTATAAACACAATGTGAAATAAACTTAGGGCGAACCCTCTGGGGCCAGCACAATGTCCGCTGACCCTCATTAAAGGGAGGTGAGGTGTGTTACAAAAAGATTTTTAAACACCTGAATCCTTGTTCCCTTTTGCAACGGCCGGAAAATTATCTGTAACAATAGAAAATAAGATTTTTTAAAACTCCTGGAATACAAAGTCAAGTAAAATATGGGTCTAAATGAGGTATTCTTGTATTTATGTATATTTATTATATTACTAGCTCTGCCCTACGGTTTCACCCGTGGTAATTCCAGAGTTCCCACGGGAATTCCGGGATAAAAAGTACTCTATGTCATTTAACATGATTGTAGCTTCTTACAAGTGAAAGAATTTTCAATATCGGTTCAGTAGATCCAGAGACCCCCTACAACGTCACAACGTCCCAAACTCACAATTCACAGCCAGATAATAGATGGCGTTATTAAACTATGATGATAAAAATATATACCTACTTACGTAAAAACCGTGAAATTTACCAAAAAAAAAAAATACTTCCAGGTACTTCATTAATAATTCTACGAGTCCTACTTCCTACTAATATTATAAATGTGAAAGTGTGGATGTTTGGATGTTTGTTACTCAATCACGCAAAAACGGCTGAAGGGATTTGGATGAAATTTGGTATGCACGTTGTCAGGGGTACAGAAAAGGACATAGGGTACTTTCTATCCCAGAAATCCCGCGTGAACTCCGAAATTACCGCGGGTGAAATCGCGGGGCACAGCTAGTAAAATAATAAATATTCTGTACTAGCTGTGCAGCCGTTTTTGCGTGATTGAGTAACAAACATCCAAACATCCAGACTTTCACATTTATAATATTAGTAGGATTATGCGTTTACAGTTTTATAAATATTATAATTTCTCTCTTACGCTAATATTCTTAACTAATAAATTGAAAGAAAATAGGTATTAAAACATGATACATATAAGTTAGTACTCGTGGTTAATCACAAACTTCTAAAGATAACGTTGTTTTAGTAAAATTCACATGTTCAAATTGAAACATCTTTAGGCAAACATCGATATTTGCTTTAAATTAACGTAAATTATTATGAAAATAAAGTTTTAGTCCGTAGTCTTTCTTCTCAGTTTCTTAATTAAAAGACTTGCTAATTTTAGTTGGCGAAGTTCGGAATTAACGTTCGTCATCTTGTTAATTATATTTTTTTAATAAACAGTGATGCAAAACAGATTTGAACTAAACTCGACCTCTGGCTCCGTGCTAGTATTTTGAATTTCGAAATATTTCCGGTGTTTCCTAGTATTTTGTTTTGGTTTGGTGCGGCTGGTTGTGGTTTGATGAAGTCACGCGACAAAGAGAGTGAGTAGCACGACATACAGTGATGACATGAGTGGGAAGGAAGTAAGAGTAGGAGCTAATCATGCTGTGATGTTATAATCTTGGGATTAAAGTTGGGAAGAGAAATGGAGTGACAGTTTATCGTAGCTACAGCTACGTTCGTGCTACGTTGTGCTACGCGCTACAACTTGTAGGTCGTGCTACGAGAATTTTGTTAGTGCTACGAATATAAACTACGCTACAACTAGGTCGTCCATATAATTTCTGTATTGTATATTATTTACAATAAAACTGGTAAAGACGAGTTTTTACTTTAAATTGAAAAAGTTTAATAGCACATAGTAAATAAATAAGAACAATATGTACTTGTGACAAACAACTAATATATAACCAGCATTTTTTTATAATCATGCTTAAATACGTATAATAAATACGCAGCTATCATCCAGACTCTGGTAATGTTTACAAAAAAACAAAAGTTGATTACCTACCTTGATGTAAGGATCGAACCCGCGACACCTAGTCTCAGTCAGGTTCGCTAATCACTAGACTAACGGATTGTTTCAATTATTGTTGTGTTGACAACACAATGATTATTAGAATTTCTGTTTATCTGTCTGCTTTCATTATTTTACGCACATCATGCGTACTGCGTTCATAGAAAATTCCAGATAGGTATCTGCCAGTTGAAAGCCGGCAAAATTCTGAAGTTAACTTACTGCAGATTGTACTTTGTCGCATTAATACCCTCAAACTCCCAAGCCGACCTGAGACCGAAATCCCGTGGAGTTTGCACATAATTATTTAAAACATACACACACATATATATTATACGTATAAACGACCCATATAACGTTATGCCGCGTGGCGATGTCTGAAAATTTATGACTATCCCCATCCCCTTCTAACGCAGCGATGTTAATAGAATTCGACCGTTTCCTCTCTCGGTCGCTTCGCACATGCGCCCCGCGATTTCTTTGTTCCTAATGCAGAAATTCACACACACCAGTGCGTGAAGTGTGTGCGTGGAGCTGTTTATTGTGTCTGTGTGTGTTTGTATGGCAAGAAATTTTTGATTTATGCACAGCACAGTGTTTATTAGAAAACTGTTGTTGGGACAGTTGTAGACAGAATAGTTGGGACTCTATAATTTTAACAGTTGGGACATCCAGTCAGTGTTGTGGCTACGACTGTGTGGTGTTGAGTTCCGTTGAGATTTTCAAATACTCTAGGGTGATTTCTGAGACCCAATGAACGCGACGAATCAACAATCAAACCTAGATTTATAATATACACGGCTAATCCACGTATCTTGTACAAAAATGTATCCATATTTCTCTCGGTCGCGCCTTATGGCGTAACAATACAAAGAAGAGTAACAATACAAAAATTATTATTAATATTTTTGTCTGTTGTTAATGTTTTTGTCTATTTTTGTCTGTTGAGAAACCGAATGGCGGGAAAAAGTTAACGTCATTTAAAGGCATTCTAGAATACTTTTAATTACCTGAATGAATTATGAGTTACCAGATTTAAAAAAAAAAAACAGCCCACCAGCTAGTGGTTACAGTAAATATTTGGAGGAGACATACATGAAGATTACTTCAAAATAAAATAAAGCAAAGGATAAAATACTACCAGCAAAAACCTGATTTTTTTTAAACAACCTTTATTCATCTGTTTTTTTTTTTAAGTTTAACATAAGCCTTTTCATAGCAATATGTTTTCGGAAAGTAGAGTTATGACAATTTAAAAGTTAAAAGCGCTGTGCTGTAAACAGTGAAATGGTACGGCTATAACCGTTTGGAATGGAAACTTATGTTTTACCAAGAGGCTTCCCTATCTAATGTGGGCAAGCAATGTTACCTTTCCAAAGGAAGGGAAAAGTAACATTGCTTTTGCAAAATCAACCCCAAAAGTTAAAAGTCAGGTGAAAAGTTGTTCGAAAGTGTCGGTGGTCTTGAAGTTATTGTCATAAAAATCGGTGTTTGAACTCGATACTTAATTTAAAAGTCTTTCACTGTTAGGAAGCTGGATGTACACTATCCCAGAGGAACGTGGAACACTTGTTAGAGTTCCCGAGGAAGGCCGGATATTTGCACGAGAGAAACTATAGCTAGTTTAAAACAAAAAAACACATTGTATCTCAGAATTTATGACAATAATTAAGTTTAATTAAATTTTTGTTCAAATCTTACTATCCTACTAGTCCTATTATTATTATAAATGTGAAAGTGTGGATATTTGGATGTTTGGATGTTTGTTACTCAATCACGCAAAAACGGTTGAACGGATTTGGATGAAATTTGGCATGCACGTTGTCAGGGGTATACAGAGAAGGACATAGGGTACTTTTTATCCCGGGATTCCCGCGGGAACTTCGAAATTACTGCGGGTGAAACCGCGGGGCACAGCTAGTAAAATAATAATAGATACGTATATTTTGATTTTACAAATTAATGAAAATATAATTGGAAAAAGCGCATTAAAGTTTAGGAGTGGGGGCACGTAACGTCATAATATGCATGACGTATAAACTGTACTTGAGTGTGACATCACGCGATATTTCGACTCAACGTGTCGCCGTTATTTTTTTATTGCTTAAAAAAAATACTTTTTCACTTCTCATGCTCGGAAAATGCTTGTTTGTGCAGGATATAGGCTGCACAAAATCGAATTTTGTGCACAAAGGCATTAATGTATCTACTCATAAATGTATCTACCTAAGGCAAAGAAAATGAGCCATATACAGCCAAACACAATAAGAAGTTCATGGATAGAATTTGTGGTAGCCATAGAAATACACCTAGACTCTAGAGCGATAGTTTCAGTCAAAATAATATTGTTCAAAATTCAAGCGCAAAACAAATGCACCACTGCATTTTAAGGCCCGCCGCCCATTGTGACTTTTTGTCGACGTGACTTTCTGTCACTTATGAAAAATGTACTGAGGTCACCGTATTGTCACGTCACCATAATGAGCGCACTCAGTATAGTTTTCATTGCACTTGACTAAGTGACAGAAAGTCACGGCGACAAAAAGTCACAATGGGCGGCGGGCCTAAGAGTCGGCACTTTCTGTTCTTAACTCGAAAGTACTAGGGTAACAGAAGTTAGTAGGAGGTTAATATGCCGGGAAAAACCATTTCCTTTAGTACTCAAAACTGTACTAATTTTACTTTGAATTTTAATTAAAGAAATGTTATGTTATACTACTTTTTTACTTCCTCGCAATCGAAGTGAAAAGCAGAGTATAAACTCTGCTATAAAACTGGTTTGGCAAAAATGGTTTTACCATTATTTTCCGAGACGTTTAGCAGCCCGAGCCGAAGGCGAGGGCTGATAGTAATGTCGAGGACACACAGATTACAGGCACAGGTTCGTTTTGTGCACTTGTAAAATCTACTATTTCAATACATATTTTTTAAGAAACTACAGGACGGACTAAATACAAAAATTCAGTCAGATACCCTATTCGGTGCCTAAGGGTGTAATGTGGGAAACTGTGGAAAGGAAAAGAATTCTACAAAAAAATATAGTAATAAAATTGGATATAATGGGAGCGGATGTAATAAGTGGACTTATCTTGCTAAAAAGATAGATCTATTTTGGAAATTCTTTCATGTGACACCCTAGAAAGTTCCCGTAGGGGTTCTGAAGTTAACGCTAACAAAACCGCGGGAAACTGCTAGTAAACTAATAACAAGGATCAGGTGAACTTTGTAAGCATCAGGTGTCAACACCTGAATCCCCCATCTCAGTTCGAGGGCGCTTTGATAGCAAATTCCTTAGGGTAAACACGCTCTTTGTGGACAGTGTACACTGTACGGGTCCCATTTACATTGTCCGTCAATGTGTACCTACAGTCTACACTTACTGTAGATAAAAGTTTATGTTTTCTATGCATTCCTACCTCGTGTACACATTCTGTTCTCCTTTTAATACGTTTTCGTTATTTTTAAATGACTTGAAAAAAGGTTACAATTCAATTTAATTCAATTCATTTCAAATATACTTCATTGTCCTAAAAGAGATAGTAAAACTAAGACAAATAAAAGAAAAGACAGAGCAAAAGGCGGCTTTATCGCTAGAGGCAATTGCAAACCGATATTATAGATATAAATTACTAGCTGTGTCCCGTAGTTCCTGAGATTAGCGCTTTTAAGCAAACAAACTATTTACCTTTATAATATTAGTGTATTTAGATGAAAATTTAAAAAGGTAACTAATTAAAAATTCAATTATACGTAATATGTAGTATATTTTATGTACCATGAAAAAATTGTTAAGATCTGATGAAACTCGTAATACAATATATTATTCATTAAGAATCAGTCATTAAGAATTATTTTTTCCTAATATTTCTATAATGACAGGAAACCACATTAAGGACCTACTTAGTACGAAACTTTGTAAGCTAAAAAGAAACCGATTACTTTTCGTCATCATTCGACTATCGTCATTTATTCATTTTGATATTTTTTTCCTCGGATGAAAAAATGTAATGTTCATTCCAGAGAAAGTACCTACCCAAGTAATGTAGCTCCGAATCACATCCATGTTTGGTTTTTCTAATACAAAAGTTTGTCATCCAATATTTTTAGCTATTATTATCTTTATGGTAGATATTATTTGTTCCATGAGAACGGAATTAATTGAAATCGTTCGGTTGTGCAATTGGCTACTTGACAAAATATTTTTTTTAGTCCGTCGTGTAGATAAATAAAAAAATATTGGACACGTTTTTTTTTTCTTTTTTAACGTAATCAAAAAATAACGGCGATACATTGAGTTGAAATTTCGCGTGACTTCACAACCCGGTACAGTTTGTACGGAGCTTATACCGAAAAATGACGTCAAGAGTCCACCACCCTAAACTTTAATGCGCTTAATCTATGTTTTATTTTCATTAATTTGAAAAAGCAAAAAATACGTGTTATTATTTTTTTATTTTCTAACTGACGGACTAATTACAATTTTGATTTTCATATCTTGGAAAATACCCAATTGAATAGTCGGAAAGGCAGTTCGAAATTGCAAGCGTTTCAAAGTATCACTTATAAACACACTTAACCTAATTTGTTATTTTTTCAAAAAGCTTCGATGCCATTTCTATAAATAAATTATTGAATTATACATATATCTGTTAAATTAAAAATATTTTACATAAAATAAATACGCTGTATTACTTTTAGGCGTTTATTTGACAGTTAAATAATTTCATTTTCACGTTCTAATTTCAAAATATATGGACGTAAAATTGTTCTACATACAATAAGTTTCTAACATCCTCCGCCAGCGATGTATGAAATTATAAAAATACAAACAAGTAGGTAATTGCCACCCCTCATGGAAATATGCAATTTAAAACCGTTTCGATTTCTATATACCTATGTAAGTAAATATAAGAAACCGAAATGGTAAAGTTATCATAAAAAGCGTTCTTTGTGAGTGTGGCGTGATTAACATCTCATACTAAAAAAAAAAAAAAAACAACCGTCATTTCCCTATTAACTTAAGTAAAATACGCAAAATAATAATACGTAATACGTAAAATGAAACGTTGTAAAAATTAATTATATGAAGTGATTAACTCAAACTTCCTAGCAAGGGTGGGTCCAAAAAACGACGCCGGAAACGCGGTGGACTATTTTGTTGAAGCCAATTACACAAATCAAAGGGGAAACGCAAACAAGCGGCGCCAGTTTATAACGTACGTTACGATGTAGTCACGATGCGATGTTGAAACGATACGTGAAAGAAACAACACTGGAACGTAAAAATTACGACTCAATAAATAAATACATAAAAGGGAACATGGCAAGAATCAAAGGGAAAAATACAAAAACCTTAAATTTGTAGTTTCATCACAAAAAAACAATTTTAAACTATTTAATTTTTTTTTTCACATAGCACCTTAAATCGGAATCTTGTCGGCTCCGTATGGTAACGTATAAACCGTCTTACAATGTTACTTGCGTGTCTACACGGTTTTAAGAGAAAAATATTAGGTACGTAGGTATATTATGTGTTGGGAAAGTTTATAAGTTTATCGAATTTAATAGTCATTTTGTGTTTTAGCTTTCGTTATAACTGCTGAGGTACAAAAAGCTTGGCTGTTTGGTGCTGGCCTAAGATATTCATTAATCAATTAACACCCTGATACTTAAACTCTACTCAAATATGAGTATTTCGAGAGTTCGAGACATTTTTATTATCCGAAGCGTACATTCGATACCAGCGGGCTTGTCACCGAATTCAAACCGATCACTGGTAGCACAAACCATTAATAATATTACGTGTGTTTTTGTCTTTTGGATTAAATCGGTATTTTGTTATTTTTAGCTTTTTAATTTTGTGTTTTTGGAAGTCGGTTTTAATTTATTTGGTAAAATTTTGTTTATTGATATTAAAATATTTATTTAAATTTAAATGGGGATGTGGACTACTTTTGAAAATCAAAATTCTAATTAGTCCGTCAGTCAGAAAATAAAAAAAAAAACAATCGACACGTATTTTTTGCTTATTCAAATAAATTAAAATATACAGAGATAAAGCGCATTAAAGTTTAGGGTGAGGGGGTCGTGACGTCACTAACCGTTAAAACCGCCATACAAACTGTCAGAACAGTGACGTCACGCGAAATTTCAACTCAATATATCGCCTTTATTTTTTGATTACGTAAAAAAAGAAAAAATCCGCGTCCAATATTTTTTGATTATCTACAAGACGGACTAAAATATAAAAATTAGTCAACATGCCCATTATCGTTCTCGTTTTAGAAAGTAGGTGATTAGAATTAAATAATAAAAATGCTTGGCCAGGGAGGCGCGATGAACATTTTTTCGTTTTTGCCAAAAATTGTCCACATTAAAATACCTATGTCTTTGTTTTATGAAATAAAAAACATATAAAAACCTTAGTACCTATAATAGGAAGTCAAAAGACAAAAGAAATTTAAAAAACCGGAAATACAAACTATAATAAAGAAACTAGGTCAGTCTTAATTTATTCGTTTACTTTTGAACATAGCAATTAAAAGTCTTTAAAAAAATGACTATGCTTTTTTGCTTCGAATGAGAGATAGATTAAACTAAAGAAAACGATATTATATATGGGTATACAACGTGTTAATGAATTAACTAAAAACTAGAAAGTAGTTTGCTCAGAATCGACATCCGAATCGATCGCACCATGTTTTAATATGGGTTATATTTTTTTTTACCAGCCCATGTCTAAATTATTTATCATACAATACCTGGCGCGCACGCCGCCCGCAGCAAAAAAATCGAATCGGTCATTGATACGTAGGCGCGGGCGTAGCGCTTGAAATTACGTAGATAGGTCACCTCCAAACTAATTTTGAATAACTTTTAAACTACGTATTAATTATTTCGACCTAATTTATATTTAAGTTACATTAATGTTTAATTTTTTAAATGGGGTGTATCAGGTTTTTGGTTAGTTCATTAACACGTTGTATAAATATATTTCTATACGTAAGTACTAATGGGACAGGTCTGTTTGTATGGGGTGACTGACCACTGAGCCAGTTCTAAAAGTAAATATACGATTTTTATCTCAAAACAAAGAGGATAATGCGGGGGAGCAACAAGTGTTTGTCGATAATTCAAACATGGTCTAAAACTACTAGTGTTGGAAACTGAGGTCCCATCCTTATCCATTGACACTCATCTGTCAAATCCATCTATCAAACTTGCATCGCATGCATCGAGCGAAACGTCACCGACCAGTCGTGCTACGCAACTAATGCCAGCAAGGTGTTATACTTATCGTGCCGAAATCTACTAATTAAATCGTGCGAGTCTAAATCCCGGGATCTTTTACGCGTGTGCGCTTTCGGGAGTATCAACAGGCAAGTACCTTTCTCACTTCCTATCGGTCCCCTTGGACTCTGCGACTTCACTCACCGTTTTTAAATCTAAGTTAAAATTTTGCTTTGAGGTCGAAACAACTAGGGAAAATCGATACAGAATTATCATCAAAAAGTATTTACCTAATCTATACTATTTATAAAAGAGTAGAATCCGCGATTTTGTACATTGAATATTTGTAACAAAAGTAAACAGGGGACGATAAACGAAGAGTAACCAACCACAAAAAAGGGTTTTTAAAAATCTTTTCAGTCTGTCTGTCTGTCTGTTCGCGATAATCTCTGAATCTACTGAACGGATTGTCATGCGGTTTTTACAGGTAGATTAAGCTTAGCCTGGAGCTACATATAGGCTTTGTTTCATTGTAATCGGATATCGGGAAAAAAAGTTGTTGTATAAAAACCTTTCACACGTGTGAAACCGCGGGGCACATCTAGTTTTACAAATAAATTATCAATTAAGTAGTTGTAGAAAAAATTCTCTGAGTCCACTTCAAAAAAAAAATCAAAATGAATTCCAATATAAGTTTATACAATATTTTTCCCATCCTTACATAATATTATAAAACAGTCCTCTACCGCGTCTGTCTGTCTGTCTGTTCGCAATAAACTTAAAGACTACTGAACGGATTTTCATTATGTTTTCACTAATACCTATGAGTGATTTAAGAGGAAGGTTTATACATCTATATTGTATCCTGGAATTCCGGCGGGAACACCGAAATTACTGCGGATGAAGTCGCGGGGGACAGCTAGTTCCTAATAAATGGATTTAATTCCTCTCCTTTCATTCTATACCTACCTATACCTTCTTACCTAACTTACCTATCTATATCTTCTTCTTCTTCTTCTTCTTCTATACCTATATTTATAAATGTAGTCTAGCTGTTCCCTGTGGTTTCCACAGAAACTATTTTTTTTTTCTAAAATAAAAGTAGCCTTAGTTACTCCTTATAACATCAGCTATCTGCTAGTGAAAGTCTCGTTGAAATCGGTCCAGCCATTTCAGAGATTACAGAGACAAAAACATTTGCAAAATTGATTTTTTTATCCTAAGTACCGTAAGTATATACTTTCATATGGATTTAGTGAAAAGTTGTTTTTGGATTTTTTTTATGTCATAGGGGGCAAACGGGCAAGTGGTACCTGATGGTAAGTGATTACCGCCGCCCATGGACATCTGCAACACCAGAAGGCATGCAGGTGCGTTGCTGACCTGGAATGGGGATGGGAACTGGCTTTCAAGTGGGGCTGCCGGAACACACCGTTAGGTGCTTGGCGACAGATTTGCAACTTGAAGGTGGTAGCTAGCCAGCCGGGCACTAGAAAGCGCCCTACCACCATGCTATGGTTTCCTCACGATGTTTTCCTTCACCTTCACCTACAAGTTCATTATTAGGGTTTGAACTTACGCCTTGCGGCGTTTGATCCGAACGCACCAACCACTGAGCTATCATCGCTGTTATTACAAACTTCAATTTTATCTATAAGTATATGTAATTATGTATATGTATGTATGTATGTATGTAATATATTTATTCACAAAAGGTTTTCACACTTTCATTTCGACCATGCCTCGCAAAACTGCTTACGCAGTTTGACGGCAGGTAACCCGCTTTATATAAACATAGCTTATAAATTATTAAACTAGGTTATCTTAAAATAGATAGGTTATAGATGTACAGATATCTATTTGAGTCCGGATACCTTAAAAATGATAGCCACTAGGCATAGTACCTACCAATACTATCGCTTACCTCTTGGCTACCCTTGGCTGCCTTACAAGGGGTTTTTGGGGTGTGAGTTATGATTGATTGATTTTAACTATAAAATTGCTATGGGAAACTTAACCTGCCGTTAGAGAACCATGCTACCGAATCCTTCGATACTCGGTGATCAAACCGGAATGGATATACCTACTTAGTTACACAGATACTTCGTATTCCTCGCGGTTTCGCCTGCGTTAATTTCTGATTTTCCACGGAATTCCGGGATTAAAAGTACTCTATGTCCTTTTTTGTACCCCTAACCACTTATTGGTGATTATTTCTAAGGAAATAAAGCCATTGGAAAAGGTTTAAAGAAAATATATTAGCGCTTCAAAAGGAACGTCAACAATAGAATGTGTATAATTTAAATTATCAAAACGTCAGTGTCCTCATTATAAAAGTTTACAAAAGAGTTTTAACACGCCCCCGTAATGAGAACATCCTGTATATACACATTGCAACATTTCTTGATGATTGCCCATAACGCGTGTCCCAAAAACACTATCCCAAACACTCCAGATGCAAAAATATAAGAAACTAGCTGTCCCCCGCGATTTCATCCGCGGTAATTTCGGATTTCCCGCGGTAATTCCGGGAAAAAAGTGCTGTATTGTAATTTCGGAGTTCCCGCGGGAATTCCGGGATAAAAACTATCCTATCTTTTAAGTTGGACCATATATAAATGGTTACAAAATTTTATCAAAATCCGTTCGGTAGTTTCGGAGTCCATCGCGGACAAACAACGTGACACGTGATTTATATATATTAGATATGTATGACAAAAGAAACGTTGTAAATGTATTTTTTTAAAGTGAAACTTCTTTGGACACGAGGGAAAAGCAATTTAAGTTGCGCCTTATCTTACCGCGACGCGTCATGGTCATAGTGAATAAGGGCCCTGTTGAGGCGTTAAGCCGTGAATGCGCAACAAACAAACAAACACAAACTCATTTTGCATTTATAGTAAGAACTAGCTGTTCCTCGCGGTTTAACCCGCAGCAATTACAGAATTCCCGTGGGAATCCCGGGATTAAAAGTACCCTATGTCCTTCTCTGTACCCTTGACAACGTGTATGCAAAATTTCGTGGCGATCGGTTCAGCTGTTAAGGCGTGAAACCGTAACAAACAACCAAACAAACAAACTCACTTTCGCATTTGTAATAGTAAGAATTATATTCAAACCCTCATTATTCATGCTTATTTACATGGTATTAATAAAAATAGTCTTTATCTTTATCTTTAGTCTTTTTAGACTTTTTTTATTATAAATACTAAAATGCGTTTGTTTGTTTTGTTTGTTACGCTTTCACGCCTGAACGGCTGAACCGATCACCATGAAATTTTGCATACACGTTGTCAGGGGTACAAAGAAGGACATAGGGTACTTTTATCCGGAACCGTGGGATCTCCGAAACTAAAAATGCAATATTTATATTTTAAATATACATTGTATTCAGTATTATATTATTATCAGTCATCGCGTAAACCTACAAGCTCTCTCTGTTATGTACTTTGGTACAAGTGACAAGGGGGGCCTTGTACATAGCCTGTGCCTGCACCCGTTTCGAATGCTCTTATAGTATACAATTTGTAAGATTGTTTGCTGACATCTCTACATGATAGATGTGTTACTCTTATCTTAATATTTTGCATAACTTCAGAGGAAAGAATGTTTTAGGAAAAATATTATATATAAATAAGTACTAGCTTCAACATCAGATCTGCTTGATCATATTATAATACTGCCTTGTCACTGAAGTTACATCAATATGCCGAAGGGTTTAAAAATGGGTGGCAAATTATGAAACGAACAACTTAAGGAAATTGCTAAATATTTAAAAACATGCAAAAAAGGAGCTATTGATAATGTGTATTTAAGTTGTTGTACAAGCTCTGCGAGTCTGGAAGGTAGTGCTGTGTAATAATGTCGACATATTACTTTAATCACCAATTCCCCGGAATAAAAAGTACCCTATGTCCTTCTCTGTACCCCTGACTACGTGCATGCCAAATTTCATCCAAATCCGTTTAGCCGTTTTTGCGCGATTGAGTAACAAACATCCGAACATCCGAACATCCACACTTTCACATTTATAATATTAGTAGGATTATTATTACCTACTAGCTGTGCCCCGTGGTTTCACCCGCGATAATTTCGGACTTCCCGCGGGAATTTCGGGATAAAAAGTACCCTATGTCCTTTTATGTACCCCTGAATACGTGCATGCCAAATTTCATCCAAATCCGTTCAGTCGTTTTTGCGTTTTTACTGAATAGTAAACGCATTTTCATCCGACTTGCTTCAAATTTATCGTCACTGCTCAGCTCTTATGTGTCTTAGCGTTATGTTATATAGCCTATAACCTGCCCAGGAGTATGGACTACAATCGTACCAAGTTTGGTTAAAATCGCTTCAGTAGTTTCTGACCCATGCACATACAGACAAACATACAGACAGACAGAAAGACTGATAAAAAATTTACTGATTGCATTTTTGGCATCAGTATCGATCACCATTCATCCTCCAATATTAATTTTGAATATTATATTCAATGTACAGAATTGACCTCTCTACAGTTTTATTATAAGTATAGATTATTGTCATCGAGTAATCCCAATAAAAGTATGCACACGTATTCACCGGCCACCGCCCGCCTGTTGGCTGCGGTGCGCGGTGCGCGGCGCTCGGTGTTCGGGCGGGGGACACATAACCGCAAATAATCGTCACTCTAATTCACACACCTATTTCCTCATGCAGTTTTTATAAATACAAAGTGAAAAGTGCTCTCGGCACGCGATCCGCAATGAAGCACGCGAAAGTCACGCGCTCCATAGTGATAGATGCGATATGCAATGTGTTTCAGATTGTTTTTTTTTTTTTCATACATAATTTTCCTTCACTACATCCTACTAATATTATAAATGCGAAAGTTTGTAAGTATGTATGGATGGATGGATGGATGGATGGATGTTTCTTACTCTTTCATGCAAAAACTACAAAATGGATTTAAATGAAACATTACAATAATATAGCTTATGCATCAGATTAACACATAGGGTACTTTTTATCCCGGAATTCCCGCGGGAACCTCGATTTTACCGCGGGTGAAACCACGGGTCACAGCTAGTCTATACTAATATTATAAAGAGGAAAGATTTGATTTTTTGTTTGTTTGTTTGTTAACTCAAAAACTAAAAGACCGAATTTAAAAATTATTTCATCGTTAGAAAGCTACATTATCCCCGAGTAACATAGGCTATATTGTAATCCAGAATTTCCGTGGGAACTCTGACATTATCGCGGGTGAAACCGCGCGGGACAGCTAGTAATAGACAAAACCAAAGTCACTTCCCGCTGTCTGTCTTTACCTATGTATGCTTAGGTCTTTAAAACTACGCAATGGATTTTCATGCGGTTTCTACCAATAGATAGAGCGATTCGTGAGAAAAGTTAATATCTATATTTTATCCTATGGAATTCCGGCGGGAACTCCAAAATTACCGCGGGTGAAACCGCGGGGAC
This sequence comes from Zygaena filipendulae, assembly GCA_907165275.2. Taxonomy (NCBI): domain Eukaryota; kingdom Metazoa; phylum Arthropoda; class Insecta; order Lepidoptera; family Zygaenidae; genus Zygaena; species Zygaena filipendulae. The sequence continues at coordinate 8,662,335 of OU015670.1, read as the reverse complement.
AGCTAGTACTATTAATTATAATTGTCAAAGTGAGTTTGTTTGTTTGTTACGCTGTCACGCCTTAATGGCTCAACCGATCATCATGCAATTTCGCACACACATTTTCACAGTTCATATTGAAGGACATAGGGTACTTTTTGGCCGGAATCCCGCGGGAACTCTGAAATCAACGCGGGGAAAATGTTATATAATTTTGCATACTGCACGGGCTCAGGAGTAGGTACATGAGTGGAAAATACAAGGCACTTTTATACCAGAATTCCCGTGAGAACTTCGTAATTGCCGAGAGTAAAATCGCGGGGAACAGCTAGTTGTATTATAAAGAGGTATCCTTGCTAATATTATAAATTCGAAAATATGCCGATCTGTCTTTTACCTTTCCACGCCTTAACTATTCAACCGATCATGAAATTTTGCATTCACATTGTCGGGGGTACAAAAAATTAATATGGTATAGGTACTTTTACCCCCAATATTATCGCGGTTCGGGGGTACAAAAAATTAAAAGGGTATAGGTACTTTTATCCCCAAAATTATCGCGGTTAAACCTACGAGGAGTGACTGTTATAGTAGTACTGTACATAAGTTTGGTTATAGGAGATAATTTTTCTGGAACTACTTTACAGATTATAACAGAAATTTTTATTGACAGTATACCTACCTGAGATCCGCGAATAATTCATTGTCTCTTCTCTATTTTTCAAATTTCTATAACAAAATTTATCGACCTACAAAATAAGAGTAGGTAAATATGTTTCACATGTTCTAGATATTATTTTCTAATAAAATTGCAGCATACGAGTAAATTGAATCTGGAAAAAATTTACTGCCGCTACGTTTTTCATAAACTACGTCGATTTTATAAGAAAAATTGAAAAATAAGAATTCATTGCAATAGCTTACTTGTACCTACGTTATATAATAGTTTGTAATTCTTTTTATAAAATGTATTTATAAATATGTCATAATTATGTTGTCAATGGGTTACCTATTCTTAGCACAGATAATACTATCTTAGTATTAAAAAGGCGAAAGTGAGTTTGTTTGTTACGCTTACACGCCTTAGCGGCTAAACCGATCATTATGAAATTTGGCATACATGTTTTCAGAGGTACGGAAAAAGAAATAGTGTATTTTTATCCCAAAACCCCGCAGGATCTCCAAAATTAATGCGGGTGAAACCGCGGGGAACACCTAGTGCATTACATTTATAAGAATTATTAATAAGAAAGAATAATTATAAGCCAAATTTCATGATACCTACTATTAGTTTTTATTTTTCGTCGTTTTTTTCTTTATAAATAAGTAGGTAGGTACTTATTCAATTATGTTTTATTATTTAGTAGTTTTTTTTTTTTTGTATTTCTTTAATGTGTTTTAAAATTAGTTCAAAGTGGATCGTCATGGCTAGCTTTTATAGAATTCGAATTTCATAGAGATACCTGGCGGCCAGTGCTTTGCGATAATATCTGAACTGCGCTGGACGGAACTTATAACGTCTCGATTCGCATGGAAGGAGTTAGCCAAGTTGGCATTCTACAATCGTTAACGCATAGAACACTAGAATAGAAAACTTTGGTCAGCCAATCACAACTCTAGTTTTACGTGACCACTTGAAAACTAGAGTTTTGATTGGCTGACCAAGTGACATGACGGTTCGCTACTAATGTTTCCTATGCGTCAACGATTGTAGAACGTCAACTTGGCTAACCCCGCAGAACAGAAAATAACTAATACTACTAATAGAAGAGACATCAACTTGGCTTAGTTTCAAACAGGTGAAAACCAGTGTCGCCGAGTGATTATCGCACACGAAATTATTCATCACGCACTAAAACATTCATTAACGTAAAGAAATGTATTAAAACAATCTTACTTTGTAATTATTGTTATTTTTTTTTCTTGGTTTGATCAATATAATTCTTCTACCTGAACTTTTCTACTTAAAAGGAGATCTTAACCTTTTAATATTTAGATGTAAGAAAGAAACAAATAAATATTTATTTATTTTTTGGCTACGTTTACTTAGCCTAGATTCTAGAGCTTAAATTCACAGTTTTTGGAATGTTGTGGAAAATTATATTTGGCAAAAGAAGTTTTGGGTAAGTTAGAGCATTTACTCTAACTTCCTTTGCTACCGTGACGCGCCTGCCTTGCCTACATGTCATCTCTAGTTAATTTATTTTTTGTTTGTTCATTTTTTTTTTACAACGCTTTTTCCGATGTGACAGATGAAGATTTCTGCCAGTACACTGATGCCGCTAGCCTTGTAAAGGAATTTTGTTAAACAATTTTTTTTATCTTTTCATTCATTCATAATATATGAATCTTCGCATCAAAACACCCTCTCGCAGTGGAGCGCGACCATTAGGTAGGTACCTCACTACTGACAGTAGTCGATAATGCTCGTGCTTGGTCACGAAACTCCCTTTTAAAGTATAATAATAAACGTTCGTATAATTATTATTTACGATTTTTTCTTTTACTTTGGAAAAAAAGGCACTTTTACAACCATAAGTTAGTGACGATTTTAAGTTTTCGTAAGATCTTTATCTGATTTATAGGGGACTCCACTTTTATAAATAAATATATCATATGTTTTTCGTTTTGAGTTTAATAACCGATTTTTTTTTTAATAAACGAGGGGAAAACCTATCTTTATACATTAAACAGTTTTTAACATCTGATCCACAAAGTTTATATACCTAATTGTCCCCCGCGGTTTCACCTGCGGCAATTTCAGAGTTTCCGCGAGAATTCCAGGATAAAATACAGATATAAACCTTCCTCATGAATCACTCTATCTGTTGGTGAAAACCGCATGAAAACCCGTTGCGTAGTTTTAAAGATCTAAGCATACATAGGGACAGACAGACAGCGGCGACTTTGTTTTATGCTAGATAGAGATGCAGAACAACACGTGTCGACCAGTTTTTTAACCGACTCCCAAAAAGGAGGAAGTTCTATGTTCGATTGTATGTATGTTTTTTTTTTCATCTAACAATACGTAAGCACTAAGCCCAATTAAAGTCATACACACAAGAGGTAGTAAATAAAAGGACTGTGTCAAAACAATGGCGGTAAAGTCAAAACTTGACTCCATACTTTTATACGTAGGTATCGACAATCATAAAATCGAATTACCATATCGAATCAGGATTGAGCTGTAAAAATAATATGAAACGAGTATATAGCGGGTGCCCAATAAGTTTGCCGACTGACAAAACATCGATATTCAAAGGGGGAAGCAGCATAAAACATCGAGCAAAAATCGTAAAGTCAACCTCATACGGCTTGTAGCGATGATTTCTACTTGTTCAAGGTTATTTTTAGTGTACACTTGTACAGTAAAGCCGATACACTTCAACGACGTTTTCATTATACGAACCTATATAAAAATAAGTATTAAAAAAAAGAACTCGATATTTATAATTATCTATTACCAATCTTCGCAATCAATTTTCTTCGTTAGTTTCTTAAAAGAACTTAATATTATTCTCATTAAGTAAAATTATGACTGCCTAGTAATTTCATTTTTAACATAGGTACTAGCTGTGCCCCGCGCTTTCACTAGCGTTAGTTTTGGAATTCCCACAGGAACTATTTTTTTCTAAAAGAAAATTAGCCTAAGTTACTCCTTATAATTGTTTTTTTTATGTAAGTACCGTATATTAAGTCTGGGGGCACGGTAGTCGCCCCTGCCAAGACGAGCGAAGTATAAGGGCACTACCATTTCTCGAAGTCCTTCGTAGTTTTTTTGAACCCTTATAACTTGGGTTTGGATTATACCAGATAAACAAAATTCTCGGGATATGTTTTTGATAGCATTTCGTTACTACAAGAACTATTGTATAACAGAAAAGTAATGAACAGTGGATACGTTTTTCACCCATGTGAATGTAGCGAAATGGCCAAGTCACATAAATGTTGACTAAGGTGTAGATTTTGTAAAGTTAGTTCTTGTAAAGTTAGGGCTTGTAGAGTTAGAAGCTTGACTCTATATGAGAACTTTTTGACAGTACGAGTCATGTGGTCTCGGCTTGGTAAAATTTGAGTGTGAATAAGAATCGATCTTGCATAACTTATAGATTTGCAGCAACCTGTGTGTTATTAACATACCTAGACAATTTTATTTTCAGGGTTTAAAAATGTGAAAATGTGTAATTTTTGGTCTATTGTTTACACCCATCATTTATAAGGCAATGACCCTGTTAAAAAATGCGATAATAACAAAAATAAACCCAGCCGAAGCAGCCTTTGCCTTCGCGTGGATAAATTTTAAATAAACAAAAGGAACCAATATTACCGTTGTAATTTTGATGTTTTATTTATATTAGAGGTTTTGTTTAACCCCAGCTGTTTCACGCAAATTTCAGGATAAATAGTGAACCCAAAACATGAATAAATAATCTTTAGGATAGAATATACAAAATAAAATCCAATATCTTTATTGATAAAAGAAAATTTCAGAAGAGTTCAGTTTTTTTAATTATTCCGTTTTATACCTGGATACAGTGAAATTGTCTTATGAATCGCCGTGAATATCAATTATTTAAACAGCCAGACAGCTAACAGACGCTAATAAAAATGCTGAACGTACAATAACCCCTTGCCCAGCGATCATGGAGAAGGGAAAAGCGAAATAAAAAATGCCAATCACGCGCGCTCGCAAACTAATATTTTTCTCACCAAGTGAATATTCAAACGTCCAATTTAGAATGGCCTGTCGTTTCTTTCGCCAGGCTAAAGCGCTGAGATCAAATTGTTGATGGTTGCTGGTTAAGAGCGTGCATTTGTCAAATGTCAAAGTGACAGGCGGCCATCTTGTTTCCCAAGTCCAACGTGTCGCGAGCCGAGAGCGAGCGTAACAGGTTGTTGGCGATCCATAGATTTCTTTTTATTACCATATTTTAATTATTGAATGTTAATTTGCTTTCGGGAAGATATTTTATGGAACTCGAAAGGTTTCGGGTTTCTGGGTGAACGCGCAAGGTTATTAAGTGAGATGCTAAGGTCGATGTACCTACCTATCTCCCTACAATAAGAGTATGTAAAACTGGAGCAGGCAAATCGAGATCTGCTAGATTATGAAATTCCGTACACGTAAAAAAACTGAAAAAAAAAAAATTGAGCAGATAAATTAAATTTCTTATATTACTAGGTAGGTACCTATAGTTTTTTTTCTTTCCTTGTCTAAGTTCTTACTTTCTATCTTATCTAAAAAAGTTCGTGATTTGGATTATATTATGTTGATATTATATAAAAATTAATCCTTCCCTATATTTCTCTTGGTCACGGCATCACGCGTGAACGACCACCACCACTCGTTGTCAGGGCATAGGCTACTATTTATCCCGGGATTCCCGCGGGAACTCCAAAATGACCGTGAGCGAAACCGTGGGGAACAGCTAGTATAAAGATAGTTCACTGTTTCTTGAACTCTCCTGTTTCGTTCAACCTGCACACCATTTTTCATTGAAACAACAGATTTGATAGGTTTTTCGAAATAAATTAAGCGAGGGCAAAGCTAATTTCAGTAATTGAATGAATGTGGTCTATCTAGAATCTAGATTGATGCTCTTTTGTTGATCACGAATAAAAACCTGATTGAATTTCAGGTGGGCAAAAAACATAATAAGAAGCACAAAAAATTATACTGGTTGATACCCCACGGTACACTCGCGTTAATCTCAGAGTTCCTTTGTGAGTCCCGGATAAAAAGCACACTTTGTCACTCAGGAACACTAGCTTTCTATGTGTAAAATAATTTTTAAGACTGTCTAAGTAGTTTTTGAATTTATCCACTACAACAAACAAACATACGAACAATTAAATCTTTTCTCTTTATAATATCAGTATAGAAGATTTATTTTTAAAACAAAGATTTTAACGGGTTTATGGTAAACGATGCGCCATATTGTCTCACAATACTTCAACAATGGAATCACCTGTATCATCGAGCTAAGCCTGCAGTCTCGATATACTTATCAATCGATGTCTCCTATCGATCGTTAAGTTTAGCGAAAAGAATCGCTTGCCGTATCGATATTATCGTAAAATGCAAGTCCCTACTATGAATGTTATCAGCAGTTTTTCTGCGTGTAAGTTATTATCAATAGCAATCGTTAATTTGACAACTGCGTTTGACACTATAGCGAAAAAAATCAATAATGAAATTGTACAGACTACGAAAAATCTATATATTTGATTTTTAAGAAGTTATCAAATGAAAACGATCGATAAGCAGCCGTTAAGTATGTCGAGACTGCAGGCACTGGTGTCCCCAGTTACAAACGGTAGCGAGCGAGCGACGATATACGTACATTGACATTTATACTTGTCGTTAATTCGAAAGACTACAAACGATCAAAAGTAAAATGAAACTTAAAAAATGCCGTTACCAAAAACCATAATTCTGGAAATTATATAATTATTATTAAATAACTAGCTGTGCGGAAGTTTTGATATTGCCACAGGAAGTCTAATAAAGGTAGCCTACTGCCTAAGTTACCCCTCAAAACATCAGCCAGTGAAAACCTCGTCAAACTCTGTCTTAACCATTTCGGAGAGTAGAAAAAACAGACAGATACATAAAAAGGTTAAATGTTATTTTTTTTTGTTATAAGTTAGTTAACCTACTTTTTATGCATTTAGTAAAAAACTGTTATTTTGACATTATAAACAGACAAATTAAATTCAAATAAACAAAATAAAAAATGTACTTTTTCATATTGACCAAATTCCATGGCTTTCCCGTACACGTATGAGTATGCTACATATGAGTAGCATAACTAATCAATCTTATAGTGACCATAATCATTGCCATCATATTGTGACCGCCTCCGGTCCACCTCCGATGTCAGATTGTTATTTTGTGTTGGATGGTACCTACGAAAAAATAGACTTTATATAAAAAGCGACACTCTCCGACTCCCACCAATGCCGTGCCTTCTCATACCCCGCAAAAGTTTCTCAGAAACTCCTAGGAAAGTTTACACACACAGACTCTACATGTGACAATTATTCACTGACAGCTGACAGTCACTGTCAGCTCGGTGTCAACTTTACGATACGTACATGCGCACAACACGTGTCCGTACAAGCCAGCTGTCTTTACGTGTGGGAAAGAACTTGAATCCAGTTCTTTTGTATGGCGTGTCACCGGGCCGGTAATACTGTTGACATATTAATTGGTTATATTATCCAGTTGGTAGTGTTCACAGACGATAAAACTGTAACGAGGCGACAGTATGCCACTAGTTATGATACCTCCTTCATTATTATTCGATTTGTTTAGAAAATTGCTGTATTTTAATTTCATTTAAGAATTCTCTTTTTTAAATTAAAATCATGTATTTTCGATTTTTTTTTTATAATGTCACTAGCTGATCCTCACGGTTTCACCTGATTCGGATTGATAAGGATTCTAATTTAAGAATCGCATCAAATAAATACCTACTCATATTGTTTTCGTTGTTATTATAAAATAAACTCTTGTATCTTCCAACTACGTTAGATTTACTCAATAAAGAGCTAGTTGGAGGTCGCAAAGCCCCTGTCTCTTTGACCATACCAGATAACCCTAATTATTTTTTAAAGAACAGTTAACTATAGAAGAAGACGAGTTGGCTATATAGCATACTAGTTGTGCCCTGCGGTTTCACCAGCGTTAATTTCAGAGTATCCGCGGGAATTCCGGGATAAAAAGTACCCTATGTGTTAATCTGATATATAAGCTATAGTATTGTAAAGTTTCATTCAAAATCCATCCAGTAGTTTTTGCGTGAAAGAGTAACAAACATCCATCCATCCATACATACTTAAAAACTTTCGCGTTTATAATATTAGTAGGACATGCAATCAGTAGGACTAGTAGGGTATTCGGACAGGGAACCAACGTTAAACTACTTCTATAACAGTTTTAGATCAAAGTGAGATGCAACACACCGTCTGTCTTCGGTTTAAGTATTTCGTAAGTATTTAGCATCGCATTGATTAAATTAGCTAGGCGTCTGTCTTGTTAGAAAATTTACGATTTCTCGTAAAATGCTATTGGAATGTATGGAGGATTCATAGTACATATATACCTACATAACTATACATTTATATAATACCTATATGGTTATGTGCTCCGGTAACTATTTGAGATTTTGAACGTTAGGTATAGTTTAGGTATTGAAATTTACCTCAATCGATAACAATCGTTTAAACGAAGTCTTGTACGTAATATTTCGTAAGTTTCTTTTGAGTTATTAATTTTAAAATACTATATTACGATTTATACGATACAGAAGATATAGCAATCACAATTTTCAATTTTTCTTCCTTATTTCCTTTCCCAGTGTGGATAAACTTCAAATGGTTTTCGAAATTTCTTTATTAGTCAGGAAATTTGTATGTAAAAATATCCGAACTTCCGACTTTACCCGTAGATTTTCCAAAAACCTTGTCCTGACAATTACGAGCACAATAAAACCGACAAACGTAACATAATATTAATTTTTTAAAAGCTTGCAGTGTATATATTATTATCTATCTTTAAACGGGTGAAACCTTGCAAACTCTGCAATTTTGAAGCTGATATCTTTAACCGATTGTGCTGAAATTTTTAGTATTATTTTAGAACATTATATTCTCAAATAAGAATTGAATCAAGCTCTTTCGATTTCGAATATTTGATGTTTTAATGGTTTTGGTAAAGTCGTTATAAAACAGGCGCAATCGATTCCCGCCATCGCTTATCCCCGAGGTTGTGCTCGCGCTGGACGCCTTTGTGCGCGACCATTTTGATGTAACTTTGCGAATAGTTAACGTTATAAACAGCGCTTTATAATAACAGTAACAACGCGAAACTTCAACAATTAGCGTTATTTATAGACAGCGGCAACGGTTATTATTACTGCAGCTATTTTCGTTATACTGAATACTGTTAACTTTGTGGAGGTCTTTTGTTATTGATATAAAATTGAATTGTTTTCAAAGGTTACTGTTTGTTCTTAGGAAACAGTCTTCAAGGGAAATTTAATATCATCAAATACACGTCAGTCTAATCTATTGTATATCCCCTAGCTTCCTACGCGGTTTCAACCGCGGTAATTTCGGAGTTCCCGCGGGAATTTCGGGTTACAATATAACCTACGACACTCAAAAATAACGTGGCATTCTATTGGTAAAATTATTTTCAATATCGATTCAGTAGATCCATAGATTTTTAACAAGATCGTGCAACGTCGCAAACTCTTAAAGATATTAATATAAATATTTTTTATGATGCGTCTGCACTGCCAACGTAGATATTTATTTATTTTCTAGTGGTGCCCCGCGGTTTCACCCGTGTTAATTTCAGAGTACCCGCATGAATTCCGGGATAAAAACTTCCCTATGTGTTAATCTGATGTATAAGCTATATTATTGTAAAGTTTCATTTAAATCCATTCCATCCATCCATCCATCCGTCCATCCATCCATACATTCTTACAAACTTTCGTGTGTATAATATTAGTAGGATTTATTTATAACACAACAAGTTTACAGCATTACAGTAAAACTAAGGCACTGTCAAGTTAATTACAATTGGAAGCCAATTACAAATACGCTTAGACCACTAATAAACTATAACAAAATAAATATATAATTATTTATAGATAATATAGATATATTTTTTTTATTTCAACTTGACATCAAAAACTTATTAATAGTACATTGTTATCCTAGGGGTGAAAGTAACTTATTTAGTCCCGAGACGGGGTTTGGCGCCCAAGCGTAGCGAGGGCGCCAATAGATCGAGGGACTAAATAAGTCTTTCTCCCGAGGATAACACTGTGCTTTTCATTACGAATGCAAGGAAAGTCAAAATAAAAATAGGAATTAGCTAAAGAAAAAAAATAGTGAATTTTATTTTACATAAATCAACCATTAGGTGTGCTACTGGCCAGTAAGTATGCCCCCTATGACATAAAAAAAAAACTTGAGTTTCTGCAGTATCCAGCTGTCAGTTGAAAGCGATTCTCCCTAGGGCTGAAAAGTGTTACTTTCAACCCGCTTCTCAGGCAACTTCAGACCTACTTTCCGAGTATGAGTAATGAAATAGTACATTGTTATCCAAGGGGTGAAAGTAACTCATTTAGTGCCGAGACGGGGTTTGGCGCCCGAGCGTAGCGAGGGCGCCAATAGTTCGAGACACTAAATAAGTTACTTTCTCCCGAGGGTAACACTGTGCTTTTCATTACGAATGCAAGGAAAGTCAAAATAAAAATAGGAATTAGCTAAAGAAAAAATGAGTGAAGATCGGATAGTCGCTTGACACTTTCCCACCTATTTCTTTTTCTTTGACCGGCTAGCTATTCAGCCAGTATATTTTATTTACATTGTGGCGACCTAAAAAAATATTTTCTTTAATTATTAAGTATTAATTAAAGAAAATAAAAAAATATAAATAGGAATTAGCTTAAGAAAAAGTGAGTGAATTTTATTTTAATTAATACCTACTTAAACTTTACGTTATTTCAATTTTACATCGCGCTGGCTGTATAGAAAGTTGAAACATGGTTCAATAGAAATGTGAAAATAGACCTAGTTTTTTTTTAATAATTTGACAGTTGTCAGTTGAAAGCGATTCTCCCTAGGGCTGAAAAGGGCTACTTTCAACCCGCTTCTCAGGCAACTTCAGACCTACTTTCCGAGCATGAGTAATGAAAAATAATTTTCAATATCGATTCAGTAGATCCATAGATTCTTAACAAGATCGTGCTACGTCACAAACTCTTAAAGATATTAATATAAATATTTTTTATGATGCGTCTGCACTGCCAACGTAGATATTTATTTATTTTGTAGTGGTGCCCCGCGGTTTCACCCGTGTTATTTCAGAGTTCCCGCATGAATTCCGGGATAAAAACTTCCCTATGTGTTAATCTGATGTATAAGCTATATTATTGTAAAGTTTCATTTAAATCCATTCAGTAGTTTTGGCGTGGAAGAGTTACAAACATCCATCCATCCATCCGTCCATCCATCCATACATTCTTACAAACTTTCGCGTGTATAATATTAGTAGGATTTATTTATAACACAAAAAGTTAACAGTATTACAGTAAAACTAAGGCACTGTCAAGTTAATAACAATTGCAAGCCAATTACAAATACGCTTAGACCACTAATAAACTATAACAAAATAAATATATAATTATTTATAGATAATATAGATATAATTTTTTTATTTCAACTTGACATCAAAAACTTATTACAGTATTTTTCAACTTAGCAACTTACCGTATAGACTTCGCATGTAAGCCCCCAGATGCGATGTCTTTCAGCTTGGTGTGTGCTGAATAGAACTTGGCGGCTTCCTTACGTTATTAATGGCTAGAAATATGCTCGCGTATCACAATAGACGAATTCCTACGCGAACATTGTGCACGTACAGGATGATGTGAAAACTTTCTGGATTTTACTTGAAAAATTGTAGGAAAAAAAAATTTAGAATTGCGTCTCGCAATGCTCGTCTAAAAAGGTGATGTGTAATTTTACCAAACTATTTTCATAAAGTTTTTTTTTATCTTATCAGATAGGTTTTATACCAACCTGTCATAGTTAGATAATATTTATTCATCACCTAATCTATACTAATATTATAAAGAGGAAAGATTTGATTTTTTGTTTGTTTGTTTGTTACGATTTAACTTAAAAACTACTGGACTGATATCAAAAGTTCTTTCACCATTAGAATGCTACATTATCCCTGAGTAATATAGGCTATATTGTAATCTGGAATTCCCGCGGGAACTCTGAAATTAACGCGGGTGAAACCGCGCGGGACAGCTAGTTATAATATATAAAGCTGGATTGCCACTCACTCATTGACATAATTGTTCTCCCAGAAGGAGCATCTCTAGGTTGATATAATGTATGGAACGTGTAGAGGGGACGTTTCGGTGATTATGGGAAAACCTCGACATCTTCGATTCCTGCTTCTCATCAGGTAGTGAGTCGACTGCCCGCCGAAACTATCCATCGAAAGTGAAAACGTTTCTAACTAAATTTCATCCACACCTTGGGCAAATTTCAATAGTGTAACTTTTTTTTCAAAATGGCGGAAAAAAACATGGCCGCCGAACAAAATTCAAACTCGATTATCTCCGAAACTAAAAGAGTCAGGTAGGGGGTGCTCAAACAAATGTCATAGAGGTCGATGGGGGGCAACCGCCTGGCGTGGTAAAAATCCAAAATGGCGGATTCAAAATGGCGGCCGAAAAAAAAGTTGATCCGATCCGGGTGAGGTTCGGCGTCCGGGGGTTTTTGGGGTCGCTGATGCCGAATATCGAATCAGTTTTTCGATTGCGTCATTTTTCAAGATGGCCGCCGAACATTAGTTGTTTGTATGGGGAAATTGTTTCGGCCCTGGCTCGGAAACTATCGGCCGTGGGTATTGAAAAAAAATTTGTACAGTTGGTGGTGCACTATCTTCTTCTATCGGGATATAAATAATTCCAAGATGGCGGACGGATTCGAAATGGCTGGCGAAAAAAAGTTAAGCATAATTGTTCTCCCAGAAGGAGCATCTCTAGGTCGATATAATGTATTTAAGATGTGGAAAGGAGGTTTCTGTGATTGTGGGAAAACCTTGACATCTTCGATTCCTGCTCCTCATCAGGTAGTGAGTTGACTGCCCGCCGAAACTATCCATCAAAAGTAAAACTGTTACTTACAAAGTTTGATCCACACCTTGGGCAAATTTCAATAGTGAAACTTTTTTTTCAAAATGGCGGAAAAAAACATGGCCGCCGAACAAAATTCAAACTCGATTATCTCCGAAACTAAAAGAGTCAGGTGGGGGGTGCTCGAACAAATAGAGGTCAATGGGGGACAACCGGGCACAGGGCGACCAAGGCGAGCAGCTCGCGCACAGGGCGAATCTAGTCAGTAATAAACTTCTATCTAAGATCAACTTCAGTTATGGCTGCCTAGAAGAAATGGCATTTTAAAAGGCTGCCCTTTGTTATCTCTATTCTTGTATTTTTATATATTTTGTTTTTGATCAAAAACAAACAATATTCATCTTTGATTTGAAATCTATTAATATATCATTATGTTGAATTAGAAAGTAAGAACGTGACATTTCAACATAATGATTAGTTTAGAACGAAGTTCTTTATCGCATGACACGGATTGGAGTAAAAATTTATTTTTCTTCACGCCTTCATATGGCTGCTCTACGGATAAACAATGCAACTGTAATTTTTTTCGGAATGGGCATGTTGACTAATTTTTATTTTTTAGTCCGTCTTGTAGATTATTAAAAAATATTGGATACGTATTTTTTCTTTTATTACGTAATCAAAAAATAACGGCGATATGTTAAGTTGAAATTTCGCGTGACGTCACTATTCTGACAGTTTGTATGGCGGTTTTGCGGTTAGTGACGTCACGACCTCCTCATCCTAAACTTTAATGCGCTTTATCTCTGTATATTTTAATTTATTTAAAAAAGCAAAAAATACGTGTCTATTGTTTTTTTATTTTCTAACTGACGGACTAATTAGAATTTTGATTTTCAATAGTAGTCAACATCCCTATTAGTTATTTTGTATTTTTGCCTCTTTTCACGCCTAACGGACATAATGGACTCAGTTTATAAAACCAAACATAGCAATGTCTATGCTCCCGTCCTCCAACAGCCTGCGTACAAAAAGTAGGTAGCTATTATTTTATGTGACTGAAATTATCACATCTGAAATAATCATCCTGTATATCCCCGTTTCTCCCACACGTGCCAGAAGTCTTTCTGCGATAGGTATATTGCGAATATTAGATATATTAATAACATATAGCAATTATAGCACGGTACGATATAAAACCTTAAGTACATAATGTAAATAAGTGATGCGATTTCACAGACGACGGATCCAGCGTACTATGTCTTGGCGCGAACGTATTTTCGCGCCACTAACCCATACCCACATTCAATGGGGATGTGGACTACTTTTGAAAATCAAAATTCTAATTAGTCCGTCAGTTAGAAAATAAAAAAACAATTGAAACGTATTTTTTGCTTTTTTAAATAAATTAAAATATACAGAGATGAAGCGCATTAAAGCGCGGGTGAGGGGCTCGTGACGTCACTAACCGCTAAACCGCCATACAAACTGTCAGAATAGTGACGTCACGCGAAATTTCAACTCAAAATATCGCCGTTATTTTTTGATTACGTAGAAAAGAAAAAAATACGTGTCCAATATTTTTTAATAGTCTACAAGACGGACTAAAAAATAAAAATTAGTCAACACGCCTATTGTTTTTGTGTTTTATTTACCGCGTCTAATATTTTATAAATAACTAGCTGTCCCCCGCGGTTTCACCGGCGGCAATTTCGGAGTTCCCGTGGCAATTTCAGGATAAAATATACTCCGTGTCACTCAAAACTACCGTAGCTTCCTGTAAAAGTGAAATAATTTTCAAAATCGGTTCAATAGATCCAGAGATTACCCCTACAACGTCACAAACGCACAAATTTTGCCTCGTTATAATATATATTATTAAATCTAGACCAAAACTCTCCTATCTATACAGAATGACGACTGTATAATGAAGTATCAAAAATTGACCAACTTGTTTTGTGTCTGAATTAATAAATAAATAAATAAATGTGTTCCATTTGTCGAACTTTGTCAACTTTTCGCAATAGTATTTTGACTGAAAATATTTAGTCGTTGTTAATTACCACACAAACGGCTGAGCCGGTTTGGATTAAGTCTGGCAAACAAATAGAATATTATTATGTCCTGAATTAACGCATAGAATATTCACGAGCAACTGTAGTGCATGTGAAAAACATCAGATTTGTTCTGTCGGAATAGTGACTTGGGTTAACTAAAAGTGAAGGTAAATAGTAAATAGGTAAGTACTAGCTGTCCCCCGCGATTTCATCCGCGGTAATTTCGGAGTTCCCGCGGAGGTTGCGGGAAAAAAGAACTCTATGTCCTTCAGTTCCCGAGGGAATTCCGGGATAAAAACTATCCTATCTTTTAAGTTGGACCATTTTATAAATGGTTACAAAATTTTATCAAAATCCGTTCAGTAGTTTCGGAGTCCATCGCGGACAAACAACGTGACACGTGATTTATATATATTAGACTAGCTGTCCCCCGCGATTTCATCCGCGGTAATTTCGGAGTCGGAATTCCCGCGGGAATTCCGGGATAAAAACTATCCTATCTTTTAAGTTGGACCATTTTATGAATGGTTACAAAATTTTATCAAAATCCGTTCAGTAGTTTCGGAGTCCATCGCGGACAAACAACGTGACACGTGATTTATATATATTAGATTAGTAGTATAATAGCATTATTCTTTTACAAATATCTTTTGTACTTTCAGAGATATGACTCTTTAAAAAATCAAGTTAGACAAAGAAAGCGCTACAGTCCTAGTGACATCATTCGGCTTGTAGCGCCCTACAATCGCCATACAAAATTCCGTTTTAGAAAGAGACAGATATAGTCAAAATTACAGTTTATAACTATTTAATTTTTTAAACAAATCTATTGATTTTTCCGCTGATATTTTCGAGTGTGGGTAATTATTGGATATCAACATTCCAACAACAGTGAAATAGCCTATTGTTGTAGGTATTTTAATACCTCAAATGCCCCCCTTGCCCCCCTGCAAAGTTTTTATAGATTGACGCGCCATTTTTGTTAATCATTCTAAACTCGACGGTCATTCATGGACCGCTTCCATTCAAAGAGATAGCTCCTACTTTTGCCGATTCAAATTTCCTCGGTTTTCTAAACGCTTCCCATTGAATGAATTCCGGCGTCGTCTAGCTGGCGAGGCGAGACAAAAAAAAAGCGGATATTAAAATACCGTTACACGAATTGACGACTGCCGAATTTGATTTTCTCATCTTCTGATATATACCCTAAGAGGCGGCTACATCAAAGCGGCGGCACAAAGGATTTTCGGTGACATCAAACGACCCGAATATTCGTCTATTCGCCCAGTTATTTCTGGTGTGAGAGCTTGAAAAGTATTGTTTTAAGCGGATTACATTGTCTGCATCAGTTGAGCGTGATTTTTTTTAGGTTTCATAAGATATTTAAAGCCAAAATCAGCTAGTCTTGTTTTTTGACCCTTGAATGCGCTATATTATGGACTAGCTCATTTGATGATCGGTTGAGTAGTTGATGCATGAAAACGTAACAAATAAACAAACAAATTCCCGTTCGCGTTTATAAAAGCAAGGATTATGGCGTCTTATAATATAATAGTACCTAGTTAACTCTGTCAATATTTTGCAGCATTCAATTTATTTTAAGAACCAAAAATATTTTACTGTTTTTTGGTCGCATGATAAATTTAACTGCATCGTTTTCGATGGTGTCGGAAACTGACATACCTATGACTGTGCGAGGGATAGTAATAGCTGGTTGCGTGCTACGCGATGAAAAAAAACAAAATGCCAAAAAAAAAAACGTTTTAATACGGTTAATACATAACATTATTAAGTACGGTGTACCATAGGTACGTAGTTACGTATACTATCTAAATAAAGTTCTAGCCTTGACAGTAGGTATTACAAAATACCAACTGTGCCCCGCGATTTCACCCGCGTGAGTTTCGGATTTCCCGCAGGAACTCCAAACTTCTTTAATAAGAACCCCCTCCTTACAATAACAAACAACAAAAAAGAATTAGCGAAATTCGGTTCAGCCGTTCCCGCATGATGCCATGACCAAGGGAAATATAAGGATCCATTTTTATATATCTAGATAAATCCGTATTAATTAAAATATCCAGTAGCAAAGTTAGGTGAATAAATATTTAGTAGTTATTTTGATGAAAGAAAACAAAAGCATTAGGTATCGTCTTTGGGCCCGGTTTACAATTTCAATTAGGTATATTATATGACGATGATGATATCGAGAGGGAGCGTAGGGCGTTGTCGGTGAGGAGCAATATGCTTGCCCGCAGGTTCGCACGATGTACCGCAGACGTTAAAATTATGTTATTCAAGGCGTTCTGCCAAAGTTTCTACTCGAGCGGCCTGTGGGTGACATATTCGCGACGAGCATACAGCGCCCTGCGCGTGCAATATAACAACGCCTTCAGGATGCTGCTGGGGCTGCCGTGGCGCTGCAGTGCCTCGGGGATGTTTGCAGAGGCTCGGACAGATGGATTTCATGCCATCATGCGCAAAAAGGCCGCCTCCCTGCTGCAGCGCCTTCGAACCAGTGGCAACAGCATCTTGAAGATGATTGCAGCTAGAGCGGACTGTCCAATTCAAAGACATTGGATTTGCCTCTTGGTCCTCAATAAAAATTCAGAAACTTAAATAATTACTAAATAAATAAATATAATATATAATTAATTGATTAAAATTGTTATGTTGTATGGAACTATGGATTTCTGAAATAAATAAAGATTATTATTATTATTATTATATAACTAGCTGTGCCCCGCGGTTTCACCCGCATGAAACGTTTTTGTATGACAATTTTTTTTTCCAATATCCGATTTAAATGAAACAAAGCCTATATGTAGCTTCAGGTTTAGCTTAATCTACCTGTGAAAACCGCATGAAAATCCGTTCAGTAGATTCGGAGATTATCGCGAACAGACAGACAGACAGACAGAAAATAATTTTAAAAACTCTTTTTTTGTGGTTGGTTACTCTTCTTTTATCACTCCCTGTTACTCCCTGTCAAAATTTGTCAAAAATATTCAAAGAACAGAATCGCGGATTCTACTCTTTTATTATAGTATAGATATTATGCTCAAACTGAAAATTTAGAAGTAGACTGCAATTATTTAATAATTTTTTTAATTGATTATCTTTAATTGATTTATTTTACAAAACTTTTTTCACCTAAGATAAAATTTGATATAGGTATTTATTATACATAATTATAAATAAAATTGAAGTGTCTGTTTATATTCCAAATTAACAGCTTTTCACTAAATGCATATGAAAGTATACGTAATGTACGGTACTTACATAAAAAAACTACACACATCTATCTGTCGGTTTGTCTGTCTGTTTGTTCCGGCTAATCTCTGGAACGGCTGCACCGATTTTAACGGGACTTTCCCTGGCAGATAGCTGATGTTACAAGGAGTAACTTACGGTACGTACCTACAGACTACATAACATGTTTCAGATAGTATGGATATTGAATGTTATATAAATAACTTAGTCACGTAAGTTTTTTTTGTTTTTCTTTAGTTATTTAAAAATACTACAACAGTCACTGCCGCAGCTACTAAAACGTCCTCTCAGTGACGAAATTGTCTATAGCATTGCACTGAAGAACGAGAAACGACAGTGGTTATATAACATTGTTATATTGCATTGTTATTCTGTACAGTCTAGTCTTGTTTTATGTCGAAATATTGAATAACAATGTTACATAATGTGGACGTGTGATATAACACAAGTTGTCTAACATGTTACATAGTCTGTAGGCACCGTTAAGCTACTTTTGTTTCAGAAAAAAAAAGTGGGCGAAAATGGTAGGCTTTTATCGGGTTTAATTCCAAGCACCGGGTTGATCAGCATCTCTACTTTTTATGCTCTAAATGGTAGCATTAAATGAACCTGAACTTATAACCTAGGGAACTGCATGTCAAACGACCCCTTTACCCTACCCCGCGAGGCGGGGCGGCGGCTTTTGATGTCTTTGTCGCTTTCGTTTCATGTCACCGCTCCGTGAAAGTTTTATCAGTAATCACCAACTACGCAGTTATCTTTGACTCGCCGACGATATACATAGTTCTAAACAAGTCGACAGAGATGAAGGGGGATTGTTAGGGTTCAGTGTTTCTTTGAGAGGGAACTTTAGATAGATGTATGTACTATATAGCTGTGCCCCGCGGTTTCTTCCGTGTGAGTTTCGGAATTCCCGTAGTAAGTCCGAAGTAGCTTAATTTATTCCTTATAAGATCAGGTAATTATCAAGTGAAAGTCCCGTCAAAATCGGTCCAACTGTTTCGGAGCTTCAACTACAAAATTCTTTCATATTCTTCTCGTTACAATAGCAAACACAAAAAAAAGAATTAGCGGAATTGGTCGAGCCGTTCACGCGTTATGCCGTGACCAAGGGAAATAGGGATTCATTTTTATATACTTACTAGTTGTCCCCCGCGATTTCATCCGCGGTAATTCCGGAGTTCCCGCAGGAATTCCGGGATAAAAACTATCCCATCTTGTAAGT
The DNA here is from genome assembly GCA_907165275.2 of Zygaena filipendulae. NCBI lineage: Eukaryota > Metazoa > Arthropoda > Insecta > Lepidoptera > Zygaenidae > Zygaena > Zygaena filipendulae. The sequence continues at coordinate 8,643,124 of OU015670.1, read as the reverse complement.
TGGACCATATTAAAATGGTTACAAAATTTTATCGAAATCCGTTCAGTAGTTTCGGAGTCCATCGCGGACAAACATCGTGACACGTGATTTATATATATTCAGATAAGATATACATATATAATTTTAATCATCGGGGGTTATACATATTAGACACTTTGCTGTCTCCGACTTGACGGCCGACAGATTTCAGAAGCGTAAAGCACAAGTGAGACGAAACATTGTGTAAAATCTCTTTGTTGAATTACATGAAGAGCTTAAAGCTTCTTGTTTTTGATGCAAGAGATCCGCCCGAGGTAAGCTGAGGAGCTTTTTCCACGTTGCTTTCGTTCCAAACTTCCAAGGTTAAATTTTGAATATTTCAAGTAGAAATTCACTACAATTTATCATTATTCAGTTTAAGATTATAATTGTAGAATTTATACATTATACTAGCTGTGCCCCGCTGTTTCACCCGCGTGAGTTTCTGAATTCCCGCAGGAACTCCAAAGTAGCCGAATTTACTCCTTATAACATCAGCTAATTACCAGTGAAAGTCCCGTGAAAATTAGTCTAACCATTTTGGAAATTCACCTACGTGAGTTTCGAAACTCCCACAGGATCTCTTTAAATCAGGAACCTTTGCGGACGCACGCAAAACAACCTACCAAAGTTTCATCACAATCGGACCAATGGTTTATAAACGCAGAGCAATCATTCATTTTTATTTATAATTTTACATTAGATTGAGCTTTATGATACAAATTCAGAATCAAAAATTTTATTCTGGAACTTTTTGATGATGGAATCTATTCTTGGAACTTTTGATAGGTATAGGTAGGTACAGGTACCTACGCAGCGATGATGGTAAACATTTGCTAAAAACCGGGCAGAGCAGAAGCAGAGCACACCAAAATCGGCTTTATAAGAAGCCGAGTTCATTGTCCAAAAGATCACATAGAAAAGTAGCTGAAAAACAAAAGTTTACCAACGTGAAAACAAATCATAGAACCGACGCGTCCGGTTTACTATGTTGATAAACAATACACGGTTCCGATTTCTGCCAAATAAGTACGTTTTATTTTTTCCTTTTTATGGACTTTCGCATAGATACAATTCATTTAGCTTTTCAAAAAACATAATAAGTCTTAAGAGAAAAAACTTAACGTGTACACAAAATTTCAGCTCAATCGGTTGAAGATAATCTGCTTCAAAATTGAGTTGCAAGATTCCACCCGTACAAACATATAGTTTTTACATAGGTACAATGTACCAAGTTGAATATAAGCTTTTGAAAAATAAATTGAACGGTTTGTTAAACCTTCAAAACTTGGTGAAATATTTCTCACAGCTCTTATAGAACACCTAAGAAATCAGCTCGAAACGTTATCATATCTTTTCCACATTCGCGCGAGAATCTTGCGAGAACGCGATAGAACCACGAGAATCGGCGTAGAACATAGGCTCCATATTCACGTTCTTGAGGTTTTCTCGCGTTCTCGCAAGATTCTGACGAAACCTTCATCTTCGGTTCCCGGCAAAAACTCCTGCTGAGTAGGTAGCTATAAGTTTTTTATAAATAAAAGTAGATTCTATCACAAGGTATTAAAATTGTATTTTTAGGGCGAGGGCGTTATTTTGAATCCAGACCGGAGCGAAGGATTCTAGAGTCTTATATAGAATCCTGAACGGAGAGAGGAATTAAAAGAAAATCAGCAAGAGGAAAAAATAATTTTAGTGCCGAGTGGTACACGGGCCACTCTACTTTTCATCCCCTCTATGAGAAAATGAAACAAGAAATCGCTGTAATATATTTATTTGTTATTAAATATAATACAAACCTAAATATTTATTGCGTCCATTTTCACAGATTCCGGTGTTAATATTGTACTCTCTTCACTACTTGACGAATACATTTTGTGAAATCAATAAAATTGCAATATCAGATAAATAAACATACACAGCACATCAGTTGCCGCCTTTTCCTTTTTTTTTTGTTTGATGCGCGAGTCTCACCGCCCAGTATTTTATTTATATAATTTGTGCAGTATTTTTGACGTTCGTCTCTGGCGATAGACATTACAAGTTTCATATTCCAAATTCACAACTCATTATTACCCGCTGTTTAGCGGGTTAAAATGGATTTCAGCACAACTTTTAGTCGCACTTATTGAAGGGAACCTAAACGTATTACCTTAGGTGCGAATAAAACGTCAGTTTTTTAATAGATGGGATGAAAAATAAAAAGTCACGTGGGAACAGTCAGTGTCTAGTATTTTTATAAACAATCGTAATAATTTAAAAAATCGAACTTTCCGTTCTAAGGCAGAGATAAACATAAAATGATAATCAGGCGTGGCCAACAGTTTTTGGCTCGGGGCCAAAAGCGCAAGCATAAGCCAGGTGTCGCCAAATGTTAATTTGAATTTCTGAACAGAGGTTATTGAGTTTAGTCACAAGCAGAACCGACTGGGGAAACTAGTTATAAATGGATGGGATCATATTAAATTGGATTTTCTTTAGCGAAATGGTGAAATTGGACGGCAGGTGTGTGGTGTCGTCCTTAAAAAATATCTATACGTATACAATACGTGTTTTTAATTTATTTATTTATTTACTAGTTGTGCTCCGCGATTTCACCCGCATTAATTTCAGAGTTCCCGCGGGAATTCCGGAATAAAAAGTACCCTATGTGTTAATCGGATGTATTAGCTATATTATTGTAGAGTTTCATTTAAATCCATCCAGTAGTTTTTGCGTGAAAGAATAACAAACATCCATCCATCCATCCATATCAATACATACTTACAAACTTTCGCGTTTATAATATTAGTAGGATTTACCGTGTTACTGCACCGCGGTTTCAATTGCATTCAATTTGGAATTTCTCGAGAACTCTTCTGTCGGGGTGAAAATAAAGTTATCAGTTACAACACCAAGAACGAAGTTTTTTATCGCACGGTAGAGATGGGAGTTAATACATTGTTATCCTAGGGGTGAAAGTAACTCTCCCGAGGGTAACACTGTGCTTTTCATTACGAATGCAAGGAAAGTCAAAATAAAAATAGGAATTAGCTAAAGAAAAAATGAGTGAAGATCGGATAGTCGCTTGACACTTTCCCACCTATTTCTTTTTCTTTGGCCGGCTAGCTATTCAGCCAGTATTTTTTATTTACATTGTGGCGACCTAAAAAAAATATTTTCTTTAATTATAAAGTATTAATTAAAGAAAATAAAAAAATATAAATAGGAATTAGCTTAAGAAAAAGTGAGTGAATTTTATTTTAATTAATACCTACATTATACCTGCACTTTACGTTATTTCAATTTTACATCGCGCTGGCTGTATAAAAAGTTGAAACATGGTTCAATAGAAATGTGAAAATAGACCTAGTTTTTTTTTAATAATTTGACAGTTGTCAGTTGAAAGCGATTCTCCCTAGGGCTGAAAAGGGTTACTTTCAACCCGCTTCTCAGGCAACTTCAGACCTACTTTCCGAGTATGAGCAATGAAAAATTCATTTTCCTTCATGGCGTCGTAGCACGGCTGCTCTACGAAAAACAAAGCAACTGTAAATTTTTCCAAACTGAGTTTTTTTTTTGTATTTTTGCCTCTTTTCACTCTCAGTTAAATATGAAAAAAGCTTTGTTGTAATCAAATTTTCCACGACACTCACGCATTCGGTATAAAAGTAGGTATATTTATATTAAAAACCTAGGCTTAGCAGGGCAATTTTGTAACTTTTGTTGCTACTATATTTCAGTTTCAATCGGAAAAATAGCGATTTTGTGATTAATTAATCATGTTTAGGCAGCTTTAACTTTTAAAATGTATTTTTTTTTGGTTGATTGCTTGATATTGTAAGTGTCAAAACGTATACATAATATATTGTAATCGCAAAACCGTCATGTTTTTGATTGAAACCGAAAAATTATAGAAACAAAGTTACATAACTGCTTTGCAGGTGCAAAATTGTTCATCACATAATATTTACCCCTATGCGTGGATCGAACCCGCGACATCTGGCGTAGTGTCAGTAGGGCCGAGCCCGTCTTTAACCTATTGGGGGCCCTGGGGATATTACGATAATGGGGCCCCTATGACTTTGACAGAACACTATTTTGTTAGAAGAGACAAAGAAAGTAGATAAACAAGGTTAAATACCTAAATTTCGGGTTAGAGTAGAATAGCTTCGCGCATGTAAAAGCTAGTAAGTTGGTATTGAAGCCAGTAATTTAGGTTCGATTTCTTCGAATTTTATAAGTGTTTTGGTAATAAATATTGGTTATCGTTTGGTGATCTGACCGGGACTAGGGACTTTGTATTTGATCTAACGGGGGCTCCTATCGACCGCGGGGCCCTGGGCGCTTGCCCAAAGTGCCCGCTGGGAAAGAGGGGTTTGAGTGTCAGGCTCACTAACCACTTCACCAAAGGTGCTGATAAAAACAGGGTTAACAATAACAGCGGTTAGTGTGTATTCCAAATGACACAACTAACTTCAAACACTCCAAAGTCACTATAGACAGTAGACAATACTTAATACATCAAATGCTTAATTCCATGTAAATTCAAACAAAACAACCCCACATCCATACGTCCGTTGGACAAGGATACCGCATCATTGATCGAGAACAAAAGGGGGACGAGGGCGTAGTGTTGCGGATAATTTGTGTGTGTCTGGTTATCTCGCTAAAGGTGACACCTCCGAGCAGTTCCCCCGCCTCGCATCGTTTATAAATCATTATCAGATAGCCAACTACTTAGGGCCGTTGAGAAAATGAAGCGTGCGTCGGTCAGCCGTTCCCAATACGGAGTATAACTGATAAAAGTGTCTACAGGTACTTTTATCCCGGAGTTCCCGCGGGATATCCGAAATTAACGCGGGTGAAACTACGGGAAATAGCTATCATGCATTCGAATGTGAGGTTGTATGTTCGTTTGTTACGCTTTCACACCTTAACGGCTAAACCGATCACTAAGAAATTTTGGATAGATAGGTAGGTAGGCACACATTGTCCGAGGTACAGAGAAGGACATAGGGTATTTTTTTCCCGAAATTCCCTCGGGAACACCAAAATTAACGGGGGACAAACCACTTAGAGTACCTAGTATGTATAAAACAAAATCGAGTTATTTACACCATTTATAACTCAAAAATGGCTGGACCGATTTGTATGATCTTTTATTTGTTGGATTTGTATCCGCCCGAACAGCAGAATAAGAGTTTAAAAAAACAAAAAAAAATCATTTTGTCGTTATTTTGTATGGAATGGCTTTTATAATGATTTGACACCTGATTCGATTTTAACGGGGCTTTGACTGGCAGATAACTGATCTGATAACTGATGAGTATAACTTAGGCTACTTTTATTAGAGCTCCTGCGGGGATCCCCAAACTAATGGGGGTGAAACCACGGGGCACGGCTAGTTTTAAATAACGTGTCGCTTTGTACCTATCTAGTTCCTTGTTATTTGATGTTAACAATTTTTTTTAATCACCATAACGCATAGTCTGGTAGATATAGTGTAGGTACAATGTACATGCATACACATATTCAGCTGCCGATTTGTTATTACTTCTACATCAGCGAGGATATAATAAAAATATAACATAATATCTCAGATATCTGCGAATATACGAGTTCGACTTATTTATTGGTGGCTGGAGTAAATCTCTTTGACAGATAGAAGCGAAGGCTGTATGGCACGAAGCCAGTGCCTCGACGTTAATTTCAATAACAAAATGGCGGCCGGCGGATCGGAGGGGAATGTAGTTCGTCGTCGAATCTCTTTTGTTTTTTTTTTCTCGGCCATTCATTTGGCATTTTATTGGTGGCACATTGTATTGAGTGATTCAGGGAAATCAGCGTAGCAGTATATATTATCTGTGGCGTAGCGTAGATTGATGGAAATTCGGGGACGCAGAGACAGTTGTCGGTTGCCCAGTTGGGCGTTTCGACTTAGTTATTTAAGGAATTTGAATTATTATTATTTATCATTATTATCAGTTTATCAGATTTCAATATCAACGAGCCTGAAGAAGAAACTATACAATACAATTCGATAATACCAGTAAGGAATTTCTCAAATTATATTTTTACACGTGAAGTTCTGTACTAAATTGTGTACAAAAAAAAAATACCTACTTGGGCCTATAATTTTTTTTTTAAAATCATATGACATGAGACACATGCCGTAGAAAATGGTCATGAGAGTAATATAGATGGCCATTTAAAACATTTATATTCATAATCAAAAGACATAATCTATACATCTATAAATATAAATAAAATTAAAGTGTCTGTTTGTAATTCCAAATTAACAGCTTTTCACTAAATGCATATGAAAGTATAGACGGTAGGTACTTACATTAAAAAATCTATTTTTAAAATTTTTGTCCGTCTGTTTGTTCCGGCTAATCTTTGAAGCGGTTGGACCGATTTCAATGGGATTTTCACTAGCAGATAGCTAATGTTATAAGAAGTAACTTAGGGAACTTTTATTTTAGAAAAAAATACCTAGTTCTTGCACGGGAATTCCGATACTCACGCGCGGGTGAAACCGCGGGGCGCAGCTAGTCAAGTTATAAAACCAGCCTAATCGTCACAAACTGTGCACAATGATAATAATGATTGTTAAAAACGTCACGGCAATTTGACAGTCGAGTCTCGGCGTCCATTTTGAATTGAAAAGCGGACCGTTTCCCGCGCAAATTCACGTCACGCACGCGACCGGAATTTCGGACAAAACGATGACGGGACAGACGGACGGACTTTCAATTAGCATCGGCCCTATTAACAATTCCTTTTTTGTTACATTATTTTAATTAAATGTCAACATTGTGCCCTGTTTTTGAAATTACTGGATGAGGATCCTTTTTATTATATTAATTTAATATAACATTTATATATGGGGCTTTTTGAGAAAACAACACCGAAGAGCGGCATGCAGTTTTGCTCATTATTACTCGCAATACATCCTTATATCACACAGATCTCCTTTATTCTAGATTAAGCTTTATAATTTTATCGCAGATACCAGGCAAACGCAGTACCTAATTTACCTAGATACATTGTAGGTACGGTAAGGCAGTGCATAATCCGTACTATTATAAATGCGAATACATTTATAATAGGTGTTAGTAAATATTTGAGGATTAAAAATCGGGCGTGTTTTTGTGTTAAACATGTAAAAACTTAGTAGGATAAAGAAACATATCCTTTCTCTCTTGTACTCTGTGTTATTTATCCCTAAAACTCCTTTCTACTTCAAAGAACGTTTCCAATTCCTCTCTTCCTCCCATAGCCTCTCCCTTCGTTCATCAGATAGGTAACTTATGTCTTTCCTTACCTATCCATTCCTCTAAATTCTATGACTTTTCCTTCACTGTTCGAGCCGCACGGCTTTGGGATTCCCTACCTGTGCCTATCAGGGCTGCTCGTTCGCTGGAGATATTCAGGGAGCTATTGAAGGAACACTATCTGACTTCTAGTTAGCACATAAAATTCGTATTCTATTATAGTAGAATTATGTATTGTTTATTGTTTTAGTATACAATTATTTTACGTATAAGTATCTGTATGTTGTAAGTTTACGTAGTTTCTATTATTTCTCGTATCTATATATCAGTATTTATATATTTTTGTTATTATTGAAATGTTATTATGCCGCACTATCTACCTTTATTTTTACATCTCTCTCTACCGGAGCAGGCTGTCTATGAAAAAATTGCTTTCAGCAATATAGGTCGCCTCATTGTACGTATCCATATGTTTCTGTGTTTTTTAAATATTGTGTCTTCTACTGTGTGTGAAATAAAGTATATTTGATTTGATTTGAAACCGGGATTGAAGACACGTTGTGGCATCGGATTTAGGTATCCTGAGTTATTCAGGGTTACTCATAATCTAAAGTTGCCGCCAAAGCCTTAAAACACAAAAGTTGAACTCGGCGCTATACCTACCTATTGCCTAAAAAGACGAACATAATAAGTATCTCGTAGAGGAAACCCGGCACTCTCGGCAACTAATATTATTCACTCACACTTTTCAGTATGTAATTAACCATATAATAATCTGACACGCTTGAGTATCTCTAGCTATCGATTTCTTTACTATTCTGAACGACTATCCTACATATAGACGCGCGACTCTAAGTATAACGTTCAATAAAAAATCTTACTCTTAAGTCAGATAATTTCGAGTTCATTAGCTACCCGTTTCGAGTATTTTCACAGAGGAAAAGCTTGGGCGAAGATTTAGCCTGTTATTAGTCGCTGAAAAAACAAGGCGCGAACTGCCGGACCATAACGCATAACGTTTGAATTTACTCCTCATAAATTTTCACACCCCGGCTTAAAATAAAAATCGATTCCTAAAGAGGTAACCAAAAAAAAAACACAAAACTAAAAAGCTAAAAATAACAAAATACCGATTTAATCCAGCAGACAAAAATTCACGTAATACTATTAGGACGCAGATAAGCAATAACATGAAGTTATTGATTCAGAACGATTTATTGAGAGTTAGAGAAAGTTTTTTAATTATGTGTTTAACTTATTAAATTGTTTAAATATGTATAACTAAATATTGCGCATAAAAAATGTTGACAGAAAATGGCGCTATACCTGCATAATTAGATGATGGGTACAACCTCAGGGAGGAAAAACTAGTTATATAATCTAATGGATGTTGTTCATTAGAATTTATAAAAAGTTCATGGCCGATTAAAATATTAAACAAATGAAATGTCTAGACTAGTGTGTTAATAAAAATTTTATAGGCGTTTACATTTCATGTCATAAGAGTATTAAATTAAGAAAAATCAATGAAGTGAAAAAGAGCTAATATACTTACAAAAAAAATACTGTTCAAAGGTAAATATTATACTAGCTGGAATTCCAGAGTCCCCGTGGGAATTTCGGGACGAAAAGTACCCTATGTCACTCAAGACACCGTAGCTATCTACAAGTGAAAGAATTTTCAAAATCAGTTCAGTAGATCCAGAGATTACCCCCTTCAACGTCACAAACACAATTTACTAACTCACAATTCACAAACTCACAAACTTTACCTCATTATAATATTAGTATAGATACATAGATAGTTAAATTGATGAGATTTTTAAAATAGTCTTTAAATAAATTGTAAACGAAATTGTAAATTGTACCAACCTGTATAACGAACACTTTGTATGTTTATTATCGTAATTGGTTTTACCGTTATGATTAACTATAAAATAAAGAAATAAATAAATATATAATATTTTAATTAATAAAAGAATCACAGTAGAAACCTACCAACTTAGACACAAATAAAATAATAGTAATGAAATGAAATGAAGTTATACACAAATTAAATAAACACAAAATTAAATAATATGGATTAACAAAAAGTAGCATAAATAAACTAACATAAAATAAATAACAAAAAGTAGATCCAATACACTTAGGGTTTTCACTTAATTACCCTGGAGCGGGGGTGGTGAATTCGTATTACGACTGTTTGGTAGGGCGGGCTGCGAGAACACAGCCTTTCGATAATTTGAGGAGGTAATGGGTACGATGACTAAATTTTAATTTTTAGTTCGTCTTGTAGATTAATAATTTTTTTGGATTTTTGCCTTTTGTTCTTATTCAATAAATAACGGCGATACATTGAGTTTAATTTCCGTGTGACGTCACACCTAGGTACACTTTATATTTAGTTATGACATCGCGCGTTGCGACCTCCCACTCGTAAATTTTAATGTGTTTTATCTATGTTTTTTTTTTCAATAATTCGAAAAAGCAAGAAATACGTGTATATTATTTTTTTACTATCTAACTGACGGACTAAATAGAATTTTGATTTTTATACCTCATTTATTCCTCAGTTATCATGGCCATTATACCTACTTATTAAATAAGAAATAGTACTATTTATTAAATAAGTAAGTTTGTATGTTTATAACATGTAAAGGTAGGCAAACTTTGAATCTACTGAACCGATTCTAAAAATTATCATATTTCACTGATAGAGAGTTACAGTATATCCGAATGACAAATGAAACGTTTTATCCAAGAACGAAGAGTTCACACCTGAGGGAACAGTTATGGTGTAACCACATTATGGTGTAGTTAATTATGCAAAAAAAGGCCCTGATTCCATTTTGACTGTTAGACATCAATATGATTTTCGGCGCATCGGCCACAATACAAAAGAGAAGCGTCGTTTTTAGGTCTTGGAATAGAAAATAGGGTTACTTTCAAGTTTCACCCAAATATGAAGAGTTCCTGCAGAAATCCCGAAATCGACAAGGGTGAAACCACGGTAAGATTAGAGCTGATCTATACTTAGGTATCTATACTAATATTGTAAAGAGGTAAAGTTTTTGAGTTTGTGAATTGTGAGTTTGTGACGTTGTAGAGGATAGATAATTTCTGAATCTACTGAACCGATTTTGAAAATTCTGTCACTTATAAGAAGCTGCGGTAGTCTTGAGTGCCATAGGGTAGGTACTATTATCTCGAAATTCCTACGGGAACTCCGGAATTACGGCGGGTGAAACCGCGGGGGACAGTTAGTTATATGATAAAGAGGTAATGTTTGTGAGTTTGTGAGGTTGTAGGGGCTTATCTCTGGATCTACGATCTACTGAACCGATTTTGAAAATTCTTTTACCAATAAAAAGCCACGTTATTTGTGAATGTCATAGATTTTATTGTAACCCGGAATTCCCATGGGAACTCCGAAATTGCCGCGAGTGATCCGCGGGATCAGCTAGTCTGTAATATAGAGATTCAAATTTCAAGGTTCTATAGCAATCGCAATTTTAGCGCAGTATAACCATCGTCGCAAGTTATAGATACCTTTTAGAGTGATCAAGAACACCTGTACCATAGAATAGCACAGATAATATAATACTATACTAGTAACCATAGTTCCTAAAGCATTCTCTAGTTTCGTACCGCCACAGACGATAATGACCCGACTACATTCGCATAATGACTGACCCATTTCTCTTGACGTCCCACTCTCCCGTCGTAGTCGCGGTATGCAAGAGCGCGAATGTGCTGAATTAATAGTAACTTTTTTCCGTTTGAGGCGAAACACTGGCTAGCTAAAATACAAATTTAAAAATAAATAATACAAACACAGACATAATACTAAAGTGCAGACTAAAATTGTATTATGTAGTGTGAATGAAAGTTTCATGTTGCTGCCATCGTTGTAGCCACAGAACATATACAACGTGTTAATGAATTAACTGAAAACTAGAAAGTAGTTTGCTCAGAGTCAACTAGCTAATCGATCGCACTATGTTTTAATATAGGTTATATTTTTTCATTTTTACTAGCCCATGTCTAAATTATTTATAATACAATATTTTGCCCGCAGCAAAAAAATTGGAACCGGTAGGCGCGGGCGTAGCGCTTGGAATTTCGTAGATAGGTCACCTCCAAACTAATGTTGAACAACTTTTATAGTATAAAGTTTTTTCGACATAAAATATATTTTAATCATATTATTGTTTATTTTTTAAATGGGGTTTATCAGGTTTTCACTTTTCAGTTAATTCATTAACGCGTTGTAGAAGTGACAACAACTCTGTTTAGTATGAAAACAAACGAAAACTGGTGACGCCGGGTGATCGTTGTACACAACTATTCATCGCGCACAAAAACATTAATTAACGTAACGATTAAACGCCTTTTGGTTAGGTTTTGACTTAGTCGTTGTTTACATAATTCACAGTTTCGGGAATATCGTGGAAAATATATTCGGGATGCTAACAAAAGAAGTTTTTGGAAAGTAGGAGCATTTGCTCTAACTTCCTTAGCTACCGTGGCGCGTCTGCCCCGCCCTCATGTCAACTCTAGTTATTTCTTGTCTCTGTGGTTGTAGCTAATTGAGTAACCTGTAGCTGTTATATATCTCACACTCCATCCCCACATCCATTTTGTCTATGATTAGATTCAATTCAAAATTACTTCCAAATATTATTGAGCAGCAAAACATTAAACAACTTACCAGTATAAGTGGATTTGGAATTCAGCGCTGACTTCGGGATTTTCGTAAATTATTTCTAGTGCGTTATCTGAAGTCGGTACTTTTTTTAGTTAGTACAGTGATTAGATACTAGCTGGGGCCCGGTTTCACCCGCGTGAGTTTCGGAATTCCCACAGGAAGTCCAAAGTAGCCTAATTTACTCCTTATAACATCAACTTCAACATCTATAATTAGCAGTGAAAGTCCCGTCAAAATAGGTCCAATCGTTTCGGAGATTCACCCGCTGAGTTTCGGAATTCCCGCAGGAACTCCAAAATTCTTTCATATTCTTCTTCTCCATACAAAAACAAACACAGCAAAAAAAAATTAGTGAAATCGATCCAGCCGTTCACGCGTGATGCCGTGACCAAGGGAAATATTAGGGATTCATTTTTTATATACAATTATATTACATACTAGCTGTTCCCCACGGTTTTGCCCGGGTTAGTTTCAGAGTTCCGGATTAAAATATAGCCTATGTTACTCAAGGATAATGTAGCTTTCTAATGGTGAAGGAATTTTTTAAATCGGTCCTGTAGTTTTTGTGTAAAATCGTAACAAAAAACCAATAAAACAAATCTTTCCTCTTTGTAATATTAGTATAGACTATAGATAGATAGTAAATGTATATAAAAGTAGGTTTGGCAACAAAACAAGAATGAATACTTCATTCTATCTGTAATGATTGTGCCATGGTGTTTTGAATAAACTGTATAGTTGTATTCCTTTACTTAACTTGATTAAATTGATTATCTTTCCTACAGCCGGCGTCAGCTATTGTTGTATTATACTATTGTTTGGTAAGCGATGCTTTAGGATGGTTGTCTATGTTTATATCTATCTATATCTATACTATATACTAATCTATACTAATATTATAAAGAGCAAAAGTTTGTGAGTTTGTGACGTTGTAAAGGGTAATCTCTGGATCTACTGAACCAATTTTGAAAATTCTTTTACTTATAGGAAGCCACAGTGATCCTGAGTGTCATAGGGTACTTTTTATTCCGAAATTCCTGCGGGAACTCCGAACTTTCCGTGGGTAAAACCACGGGGGAACTGCTATCTCTGGATCTACTGAACCGATTTTGAAAATTCTTTCACTTATAAGAAGCTAAAGTGATCCTGAGTGACATCCCGCCGGAATTCCGAAGTTATCGCGGGTGAAACCACGGGGGTCAGCTAGTATTATATAAAAGCAGAAACTGACTGACAGATCGATCAACACACAGCTGAAACCGCTAGGTCTAGAACCACGAAATTATGCACAAATATTCCGTAAGTGACGTAGGATTTTTGAAAATTCAACCCCTAAGATGAAAGGGGTTGCAAAGTTTGTATGGAACGATTCCGCGGGAACTTCGAAATTGTCGCGGGTGAAACCGCGTGGGACATATAGTATTTATATGGTTTAAATATACCTACCTACTCTTGAGTGAGGGTAGCGCCCCAACTTAGCTATTTTCGTAGTAAAGTAATTCCATTATAACATAATATATCACTCTATCATTAAACCATTACCGTTTTTGTTTGCCAAAAGTAATAACAGATATGTATGTGTCAAGAGAAAATAAATTAACTAGAAGTTAGAGCAAGTGCTCAACTTTCCCAGAACAATTCTTTTGCTAGCTAAAAATCAAGACTAGTAAAAAAAAATAAAGGAAATTTTTATTCACCAGTACAAATTACAGTTTTTTGTAGAGAATGGTATCTAAATATTGACAGAGGAGGACATTTTGTCCCGGATTATCGGTGGTCCGGTTTTTTACACGGTACAGTGACCCATTTCGGCGTCCGGGGACAGCGCGTGCCTCCCGCCTCGTCCGGCTTTTATAAATATATCGGACCACAATGTTATCTCAGTAAACACAACGCCGAGTCAACCTTGGACATTGTTTGAACTCAGGCCTCGGGTCTTCCAACGCTTTTTTATGTTTACTTGTTATGTATTTGTGTAATTTGACAATAAAATGTGTAAACCGAAATCCGACACCAGAGACTTCGAAATTAAACATGGAGCCGACTTCAAACTTATGGATGAAATAAACGCAACAACGTTTCCACTGTTCTTTCAATGTAACAAACAATGTAATTTTACAATATGCCGTGTACAATGTACATTTAGAATAAGTTCATTTGTTCACATTGTAATATAATTAAATAAAGAACTTTTAAAAACAAACAAAACAAACAATCCAATAATTACACTCGAATATATCATGGATAAGCATAACATAAGCGAAAAATCAATAGATTAAAAAAAAATAGTTATAAGCTGTTTAATTTTGACTACGTCTGTCTCTTTCTAAAACGGAATTTGTATGGCGGTCGTATGGCGCTACAAGCCGGGTGACGTCACCAGGACTGTAGCGCTTTCCTTGTCTAACTCGAACTTTTAAAGAGTCATATCTCTAAAGTACAAAAGATATTTGTTAAAGAATAGTGCTATTATACTACCAATACATAAAGGTTTACAAAATAACTAGCTGTGCCCCGCGGTTTCACCCGCGGTAATTTTGGAGTTCCCGCGGGAGTTCCGGGATAAAAAGTACCCTACCCTACCCTGCACCCCTGACAATGTGCATGCCAAATTTCATCCAAATCCGTTTAGCCGTTTTTGCGTGATTGAGTAACAAACATCCCATCATCCACACTTTCACATTTATACCTAATATTAGTAGGATGATAAAAAAAAAACCCTAAAATTCCCTATTGTAAGAACTGATTGCACCCAATCGTATTTCCAATTTCCGCAGCGACGCAGCAATATTGGGTTATAATAATAATTGTTCAAACAACAATACTCAATAATCACTAAACGCCTCGGCCAGAGCAACAATAGCTGATCGATAGCGCCATCCTCTGCCTCCTCCAGTCCGTCAGTTTGATCTGTCGAAAGATCGTTTGACCGTGGCCGATGTGTGGCTGTGTGAGTCATCGATCTCAAAAAGTAGATACACAATCAGCGTCAAAAAATGTCCGCATGAAATGAGCGCCAACTCGAACATTTGGGTGCGCTTTTGAATAGGCTAGTTTCCTAAATTTTTTTTTTAGTCTGTTTTGTAGATTATTAAAAAAATATTGGACACGTATTTTTTTTTTATGTAACCAAAATTCACATGACAAAAAGTCGAAATTTCACATGACGTCACGCCTCGCTACAGTTTGTTCGCACGTTATAGCGAGCTGTGACATCACGAGTCCCCCACCCTAAACTTTAATGCGCTTTATCTATGCATATTTCCATTATTTTTAAAAAGCAAAAAATACGTGTCTTTTATTTTTTTATTATCTAACTGACGGACTAAATAGAATTTCGATTTTTTTACCCAGGAAACTAGCCTATATTCAGGTCATGAGACCGCATAGTATTTATTACGTTTTCACCTAATGCTTTAGGGTATTCTTCAGGGTATGAAAATCAAAATTGTAATAAGTCCGTCAGTTAGAAAAAAAAATAATAGACACGTATTTTTTGCTTTTTCAAATTAATGAAAATAAACATATAGACAAAGCGCATTAAAGTTTAGGGTGGGGGACTCGTGACGTCATTCAGTATAAGCCCCATACAAACTGCACCGGGTTGTGATGTCACGTGAAACTTCAACTCAATGTATCGCTGTTCTTTTTTGATTACGTGAAAAAAGAAAAAATACGTGTCCAATATATTTTTACTTTTCTACACGACGGACAAAAAAAAAATTTTCTCAAGTAGCCAATTGTAGTAAAAAAATTGCATAAAATATATATTACTAGCTGTGCCCCGCGGTGTTACCCGCGGAAATTTCGGAGATCCCGCAGGAATTCCGGAATGCAAAGTACCTACCCTATGTCCTTCTCTGTACCCCTGACAATAGGTACCTAAGTATGCAAAATTTCATGAGAAGCTGTGCTCCGCGGTGTTACCCGCGGAAATTTCAGAGATCCCGCAGGAATTCCGGAATGCAAAGTACCTACCCTATGTCCTTCTCTGTACCCCTGACAATGTGTACCTAAGTATGCAAAATTTCATGAGATTTCACCGACCGGAGTTCCTGCGGGAATTCCGGGATAAAAAGTATCCTATGTCCGTTTCCTGGTTCTAAGCTACCTCTTCACCAATTTCAGCCAAATCGGTTCAGCCGTTCTTGAGTTATAAGTGGAGTAACTAACACGACTTTCTTTTATATACAACGTGTTAATGAATTAACTGAAAACTAGAAAGTAGTTTGCTCAGAATCAACAAGCGAATCGATCGCACTATGTTTTAATATAGGTTATATATTTTCATTTTTACAAGCCCATGTCTAAATTATTTAAAATACAATATTTGGCGCGCACGCCGCTCGCCGCCAAAAAATTCGAACCGGTAGGCGCGGGCGTAGCGCTTGGAATTTCGTAGATAGGTCACCTCCCAATTAATGTTGAATAACTTTTAAATTATAAATTTTTTCGACATAAAATATATTTTAATCATATTATTGTTTATTTTTTTAAATGGGGTGTATCAGATTTTCAGTTAATTCATTAACACGTTGTATATAGATGTGTTCATTACATTTAACACAAATTTAATTACATATTTCAAATCAATACAACCACAGCTATAACTATGTCAGTTTTCAAGTGAACTTTTGTATGGGACTGTGTATCTACTTTTTATATGAGATCGACGGTGTGAGTACATAATAACGCGAAAATTATACTAGCTCTTGACCGTGTCATTACATTTTTAACTAGCTGTGCTCCGCGGTTTCACCCGCGTGAGTTTCGAAATTCACGCAGTAACTATTTTTTTCTGAAATAAATCCTCCTTATGACATCAGTATGCTATATACCAGTGAAAGTAAAAACAAACATACAGACAGACAAACAAAATTTGTTTTTTTTTAATGTAAGTAGGTACTGTTTATACTTTCGTATGCATTTAGTGAAAAGCTGTTAATTTGGAATTACAAACAGACACTTCAATTTTATTTATATGTAGGTATAGATTTACAGACTCGAAAAAACTTTTTCATTACTCATACTCGGAAAGTAGGTCTGAAGTTGCCTGAGAAGCGGGTTGAAAGTAACACTTTTCAGCCCTAGGGAGAATCGCTTTCAACTGACAACTGTCAAATTATTAAAAAAAAACTAGGTCTATTTTCACATTTCTATTGAACCATGTTTCAACTTTCTATACAGCCAGCGCGATGTAAAATTGAAATAACGTAAAGTTTAAGTAGGTATTAATTAAAATAAAATTCACTCACTTTTTCTTAAGCTAATTCCTATTTATGTTTTTTTATTTTCTTTAATTAATACTTAATAATTAAAGAAAATATTTTTTTAGGTCGCCACAATGTAAATAAAAAATACTGGCTGAATAGCTAGCCGGCCAAAGAAAAAGAAATAGGTGGGAAAGTGTCAAGCGACTATCCGATCTTCACTCATTTTTTCTTTAGCTAATTCCTATTTTTATTTTGACTTTCCTTGCATTCGTAATGAAAAGCACAATGTTACCCTCGGGAGAAAGACTTACTTTCACCCCTAGGATAACAATGTACTATTTCTGAATTCACTGATTGAAGAACAAAAACCTGCATTGGCTTAAAAGTTGGGAAACAAAAGTAACTGACTCAAAGTAAGCTTACTTTGGGCTAGGTATTTTTGTTTTGTGTTTTTTAGAGAAAAACATTGGAGATAAAATACTTTGAACATTTATATTCGACACTGATAAGTAAGTATTTACAGTAATTAATTGATCAAATCAAATCAAATCAAATCAAATCAAATCAAATATGCTTTATTGCCCCAGAAGAGAAAATAAAAACTAAGACAGATAAAAAGTAAATACAGACCAAAAGGCGGCCTTATTGATATTACTGCTCCATTATAAAGTAACTGGGTTATCTTTAGGGTAATCCCACAATATAAAAAACTTAAAATTCTATACAATACAAAACAAATTACTTATAAATATTTTACCCATTGGGTTGTTAAATAATTTTGTTGAAATCGAAGGTAAATAATTTATCTCTGAGGCTGAAACTGTTTTTTTAAACTCATAAATAAATTATAATCTTTTATTAATTTCGAATTTATTTTGTAAGTAGGTATTGTACCTGCTGAATGGTAAATTTTCATAAAACAATAAAGATTATTATTATATGTATTTATATACATATTTTAGACAACTGTTTTTAAATAGGTAATAATATTATTATTACCAACAATATAAACTCAATTGTTCTAGATTCTTCTTCTTCTTCTTTAATAATGGCGTCTATAATTATAATTTGCCAATGACAACGTTTCTTAGTGATAAAAATTTCTTCTGCAATTATGGCGAAACGCCAATGACAATGTTAGATTGTTCCCCAAGTTAAAACATGGCTCTCTTCAAAGCCAGTTTCCTGCTCGGGGTCCAAAATAGATGCTGAAAAGTGACTGAAATAACGAAGACTTCACGTGACACGCGTGTGTTCGGTACGGCTTTCACCCCAAAGATCATATAATCACTACGTGTTTCACCCTTCAACAACCAATTGTTCTAGATAAATTATTGTAATCTCCGCATAACATTACCGAAGGAAAGTTCGAAGTTCAAACAATTTCAATTGAAAATTTACAGATTGTAAAACTAAACACTTGAAATTTGCGCGCCAAAATGATACTTTATTCAAATAAGGTATTTTATCATGTCGAGACCGTGGGGAGACGTCGTGAAAAAAAAGTAGCACGCGAGCGCTCCACTTAGTTCGTCCGTGGAGTTATTATTCAATTATCTGTCTTTTTTTTTTCTTTTTTTTTCTTCTTCCATCCTTCTTTTTCTCTCTTTGCCGTATTTATTATCGTTGCGTATTCATTTTACGGTGCGTTGCCGCCAAAAGGATGGTATTATGTTGAGATATAAGCTGTGCTCAAGGAAACGGATGTTAATGTTACTTTTTATTAACGTTTGACAGTCTCTTTTTAATAAAATATCTCGTTGTTTACCTTTTGTGGTTGGTAACATCGTTATTTATTTAAATAGGATGGTGAAAATGCAACTTTGTTGCTATATTTCTCCCAACATTTAGTACCATAGTTATAAGCTTCGCTTCAATTGAATATCTAGATATATAAATAAAATTGAAGTGTCTGTTTGTAGTCACATCAAAAAATAAATTTTAAATTTTTCTCTGTCTGTCTATTTGTTCCGGGTAATCTCTGAAACGGCTGGACAAATTTTAACGGGACTCTCACTGGCAGACAGCTGATAAGGAGTGACTTAGACTACTTTTTATCGCGGAATTCCCGCGATATCTCTGAAATTAACGCAGTTGAAATGTGAGGCACAGCTAGCTATAGTATAAAATTGGGACATTTGAAAGATGGATTAAAGAAAAATGTCTCCTTTAACAAGAAATTAAGTTCAAAAATATTAATTTTCTGTAGTCGGGTTTTAATCCGACTACAGAAAACCCGCTCTGATAAGTATTCAAAATTAGTTTTATAATCTCACCACTATCCTTTCGATGAACCTTTGTATAATTATTTTGTTTACAAAACTTGATGCTGGCGATGTCATTGCGTAATGCGATAGAACGCCACGGATAAAAATAAAGATAGCTCAGGTTGTTACAGTGCTGCCAACATAATAAAATGATGCTATAGCAGACTCAGGGCTGTCAACGGTCCAATTTTTCTGGGATTTTAGTGCTTTTCGGGGTGTTCTTGGGTATTCTAAACAGATTTGAAGTAGCATCGTAGGTTTTAGAATAAAATCATTTAATATATCTAGACTTCTATACTAATATTATAAAGAGGTAAAAGTTTGTCAGTTCGTGAGTTTGCGAATTGGCGAAATGTGAGTTTAATAATAATAAATAATTTATTTTAGGCAAATAACCTATACAATACAATGATGATAAAATAATAATAAAATAAATTGAATTAAATTCATAAAATAAAATAAAATATAATTAAAATTCAAATTCAAATTAAATTCAATAAGCTAATTTCAAATTAAATTCAATAAGCATTTAGTCAAATGACTAAATAAAAATTCCATTGAATAAAATAAATAAACTAAATCAAATTAAATAAATGAAACTTCTTTAACCATTTAAGGGGTTAACTTCTGGATCTACTGAAACGATTTTGAAAATTCTTTTACCAATACAAAGCCACGTGTCGTAGGCTATATTGCAACCCGGATTTACCGCGGGAACAAGAAAATTACCGCGAGTGAAACCGCGGGGGAACAGTTAGTTTAACAATAAAAAAACAGAATTAAGCTACTTCATTATTTAAGTTTGAAAATCTTTGGGCGTTTGTCATCTAAACACGCGGTATGAACGGCTGTACGAATTTGGATAAAATTTGACATACACACATTAACCGAGGGAGATAGAATTTTTGAAGGGAATCCTGAATTTTATACGAGGAAACCGTTAGGCAGGGAGCAGCTTAGGGATGTTGACGACTTTTTGAAATCAA
This sequence comes from Zygaena filipendulae, assembly GCA_907165275.2. NCBI lineage: Eukaryota > Metazoa > Arthropoda > Insecta > Lepidoptera > Zygaenidae > Zygaena > Zygaena filipendulae. The sequence continues at coordinate 8,622,673 of OU015670.1, read as the reverse complement.
AATTCTAATTAGTCCGTCAGTTAGAAAATTAAAAATCATTAGACACGTATTTTTTATTTTTCAAATAAATGAAAATACACAGAGATAAAGCGCATTAAAGTTTAGGGGGCTCGTGACGTCACTTACGACTACAACCCACCACACAAACTGCACTGGTTAGTGACGTCACGCGAAACTGTCTAAAAAATGGACTAAAAAAAAATGGGCATGTTGACAAATTTTTATTTTTTAGTCCGTCTTGTAGATTATTAAAAAATATTGGACACGTATTTTTTCTTTTTTTACGTAATCAAAAAATAACGGCGATATATTGAGTTGAAATTTCGCGTGACGTCACTATTCTGACAGTTTGTATGGCGGTTTTAGCGGTTAGTGACGTCACGACCCCCTTACTCTAAACTTTAATGCGCTTTATCTCTGTATATTTTAATTTATTGGAAAAAGCAAAAAATACGTATCTATTGTTTTTTTATTTTCTAACTGACGGACTAATTAGAATTTTGATTTTCAAAAGTAGTCAACATCCCTATTGTCAAATAGCTTATTTTAATACTTAGTAAATTTAATGGTAATTTAATTCATTCCTTCATTTAATGTTCATAATAAAATAATTGAAGATATACTTTCGTGGAAAATGGTAATTGTTATATTCGTTGAGTTTTATATTACCTCCGTCTAAACTTCATTGCGTGTTAATGTTCTTATTAAAGACGGTTATTATTTTAGTGCGTGCTGTTTTTAATCTAAAATGTCCGGGTAGGTATTCCCATCATCGATCCTTGAATTCATTATTTAGGGCAGTGACAACCCTATTCTACCGGTCTTCTGTTTAAACATCACTCTCTTGTCTTAATGGCAACGAAAGGTGTGAATAAAGACTCCGGACAAAAGTGCTCGTTATATTTTATCCGGTAAATAAATCCGGACTCTATCTATAGAACGGATTATTTCTCATCACGTTTCAACGAGGCCTAAAATGTACAAGTTTCTTTTAATCTATTAATATATTTATATAAAAATGAATCCCTATTACCGGCACGGCATCACGCGTGAACGGCTGGAGCAATTTCGCTTATTCTTTTTTGTTGTGTTTGTTATTGTAAGGAGGAGAAGAATAATCTCCGAAACGGTTGGACCGATTTTGACAGGACTTTCACTGCTAATTAGCTGATTGCATGCTAATTGACATGCATGTATGTATGTCACATAATGTTAAATAATGTAATTTTTATAACTTAATAGGTACTGTACCTATAATGCTGTGCTGTTGGTGTGCCAAAAAATAAATAAATAAATTTTGTATAGAGTAAATTATACTACTTTGGAGTTCCTGCGGGAATTCCGAACCAACTTGTTGTCCTACGGTCCGGGTGTCGTTTAGGTAAATTAGTTGTGTTCGCACACGCGGTCAGGATAAATTAAAAGTTATTCAAGTTCTAATAATTCATCACACCCGCAAAAGTTGCTTCCTAAAACATGTAGTTACCTATTAGTTCTAATGAGTTATATTAGTGCAGGTAAAAGCTCCAATAATTAATAGTACATTGTTATCCTAGGGGTGAAAGTAACTTATTTAGTCCCGAGACGGGGTTTGGCGCCCGAGCGTAGCGAGGGCATCAATAGATCGAGGGACTAAATAAGTCTTTCTCCCGAGGATAACACTGTGCTTTTCATTACGAATGCAAGGAAAGTCAAAATAAAAATAGGAATTAGCTTAAGAAAAAGTGAGTGAATTTTATTTTAAGTAATACCTACTTAAACTTTACGTTATTTCAATTTTACATCGCGCTGGCTGTATAGAAAGTTGGAACATGGTTCAATAGAAATGTGAAAATAGACCTAGTTTTTTTTTATAATTATAAAAAAAAAACTGTAAAATTTGACAGTTGTCAGTTGAAAGCGCCCTAGGGAGAATCGCTTTCAACTGACAGCTGGATACTGCAGAAACTCGTTTTTTTTATGTCATAGGGGGCATACTTACTGGCCAGTAGCACGCCTAATGGTTGATTTATGTAAAATAAAATTCACTCATTTTTTTCTTTAGCTAATTCCTATTTTTATTTTGACTTTCCTTGCATTCGTAATGAAAAGCACAGTGTTATCCTCGGGAGAAAGACTTATTTAGTCCCTCGAACTATTGGCCAAACCCCGTCTCGGGACTAAATAAGTTACTTTCACCCCTAGGATAACAATTTACTATTAAAAGGTTTCAACTAGTGTCCATCCACTTTCAAAAGCCATCTAAGACATTTAATTGAAAAAGAAATTATCAAATACTAGCTAGGTTTCACCCGCGGTAATTTCGGAGTCCCCGCGCGAAGTTTATGATAAACTATAGATATAAACTACATCTTCATGAATCACTCTCTATATATTGCTGAAAACCGCATGAAAATCCGTAGATCTAAGCATACATAGGGACAGACAGACAGCGGGAAGCGGCTTTGTTTTGCACCATATTCCTATTGATTTGTATTTATCTTTACTTACACCATTTTACTATTCTATTACCGAGTTCTTTTCAAATTAAATATCTTGGAGATTTTTTTTTTATGGACATAGATAAGCAATAGTGTGTTAACCCACAGTGGAGAAATTTTGAGTAAATCGTGTTTTAAAACTATAGCGCCATTTTGTGTCAACATTTTTTTATGTTCAACATACTGTTACATATTTAAACAATGTAATAAGGTAAACACATAATTAAAAAACGTTTTCTAGCTCTCAATAAATTATTCTGAATCAATAACTTAATTTTGTGGGTTAACATGTTATTGCTTATCTGCGTCCTTATATCCTCTTAGTAAAGGCCATAACGGGCATTAGAAATCGAATTAGTTCATTGACTCCGACACAAAGATGCTCGGTGCCTCCCGCCCGCGCGTCCTCGGCAGCCAAAGATAACGGGGGCGATTCTAGATTGTTCTCCAAATTAAACTCCTTTAATCTGTGGTAGAATTTTACAAAGAATTATAATAAAAAGACTTAAAGTTTGTAAACGATGTAGTTAATTCAGTGATAGGAAGTTACATACAGTATCTCCGAGTGACATTGGAAACTTTTATCTTGGAACAAAGAGTTCTCGCGAGAGTACCGAAGCAGCGGGGGACCATCTATAGTATCCTAACTATATAAGTAAATGCAAATATTAGTTTGTTCGTTTACGCCTTAACTATCATGCTACTGCTCCACTGTCAAACTACGCGTTAATTAAGGCATTAAAATACGTGTTGGCTACATGTAGGTTGCAACATGCCGTTAAGCGTTAATTTCAAGTGAAATAATGCGTTAACACAAAATGGAGGTCGAAGCTTCAAACAGCTGTTTTTTTGCAATGGCGGTAGAAGCAGCTGTAGTTTTAGACCAATCCAATGTCAAATTTTTATTGTGCCTGCCAAAACAAAGTAAATACGGTCTTGCTCCGCGCGTGCCCCACGCAGAATGAGAAGGCGTTAATGTAGCCAGCACCGCTTAGTGCGCTAAATAACGCGCTGAAACCCTTTGATGTGTCCAAAAAACCGACACCCGAGCTATCGCTTAACGTTTAACGTCATTTAGTAATGCCGTTAGTAAATTAACCCGTTTAAATTTTGGCCACATCTAACTTACGCGTTACTAATTACTAATTTACTAATTTACGCGTTAACACGTAGGTGGAGCAGTAGCATTACTCAAAAGATCATCATGAAATTTTTGTATACTAAACAGAAAAGAACACTGGGTACTTTTATTCCGAAACTTCCGCAGGGTATTCGATAAAAACCAATTGCTGTTCGTTTGTCCCGCCAAAACTCGTGAATGGCTGTACGAATTCGGTTAATTTTGATCTTGAAATATTTGTGAAATACCCACGTGAGTTTCGGAATTCCCGCAGGCACTCCAAAGTAGCCTAATTTACTTATTACATCTCCCCTGAACTTTCACAGATATTTCAAGATCAAAATTAGCCAATTCGGTCCAGCCATTCACGAGGTTTAAGCTTGAATAAAGATTGAAGAATAATAAACGACATGCCAATACGCTTTTCATTCCATATCTATATGAAGGAAGGAAAGGATACAAATGTAAACAGAAAAAAATAACTATACACTTTCTATATTATACGTATAAGTACCTAAAAATAATAATTATGGCAACAGAGAGTAGCGTCGTCATTAATAAACGATCTTTACCAGGTAAGAGGGTTAGAGGGGAAAAAAGGATTAAAACTAGTCATTCGGTATATATTGTAAGAAAGACTATACATAAATTTCTGATAGAAAGGACAAGGGACTTAGTTAAGTATGAAACCAGGTAAAAACCAGTGTCGCCGAGTGATTTTTGCACAAAAAACTATTCATCACGCACTAAAACATTCGTTAACGTAACGAAATGTATTGAACGTTTTTAGGTTACGTTTCTACTTATCCACTGTTTTCAAAACTCACAGTTTTGGGAATATTTTGGTAATAGTACATTGTAGATATAGATCGAGGGACTAAATAAGTCTTTCTCCCGAGGATAACACTGTGCTTTTCATTACGAATGCAAGGAAAGTCAAAATAAAAATAGGAATTAGCTAAAGAAAAAATGAGTGAAGATCGGATAGTCGCTTGACACTTTCCCACCTATTTCTTTTTCTTTGGCCGGCTAGCTATTCAGCCAGTATTTTTTATTTACATTGTGGCGACCTAAAAAAAAATATTATCTTTAATTATTAAGTATTAATTAAAGAAAATAAAAAAATATTAATAGGAATTAGCTTAAGAAAAAGTGAGTGAATTTTATTTTAATTAATACCTACTTAAACTTTACGTTATTTCAATTTTACATCGCGCTGGCTGTATAGAAAGTTGAAACATGGTTCAATAGAAATGTGAAAATAGACCTAGTTTTTTTTTTAATATTTTGACAGTTGTCAGTTGAAAGCGATTCTCCCTAGGGCTGAAAAGGGTTACTTTCAACCCGCTTCTCAGGCAACTTCAGACCTACTTTCCGAGTATGAGTAATGAAAACGTTTTTTGGTTACGTTTCTACTTGTCCACTGTTTTCAAAACACACGGTTTCGGGAATATTTTGGTAAAAATACTTAGGATACTAGCAAAAGAACTTTTGGGCGAGTTAGAGCATTTGCTCTAACTTCCTTCGCAACCGTGGTGCGCCTGTCCCGCCTACATGTCCTCTTTAGTTTATTTGTTTTCTATGTGGAAATTTCAATTTAAATCTATATAATATCTAAGCATGGAAAAATAGTGGTTTACAAAGTCAGGGTATATTAAATGGCTTAAATAAATTAAAATAGTCGACACAGCATAAAAAACACATTTATAGAAATATACATAATAATAATAAATATAAAATAAATAAGGTTTTGTTTGTAATGATATTATTTTATCTATACATATAAATTGCTTTGTCCTGAATAACTGACTGACGGATCAACGCACAGCCTAAACTGCTGTTCGTAGAGACCTGAAACTTGGAGGGTGTGTTCTTTGTATGACGTAGGCATCTGATAAGAAAGGATTTTTGAAAATTCAACCCCTAAGGGGGTGAAAAAGGGGGGCAAGAGTTTATTTATAAAAATTCAATTAAAAATCCTTTTAAAACCATTTTCGACTTCTACGTGGACGAAGTCGCGGGCAAAAGCTAGTCCTAGAGTAAATCATGACGCTTCTTTAGGAATCTCAAAATTTATGCAGTTGAATTGCTGTTATGGAAATGGATGTTTCTAATGACGCACATTAAATAAGAGCAAAATAATTTGTATTATACAATACAAAAACAGTAGATATATTCGGGATTTTAATTTTAAATCGATGCAAATCTAAAATATTTCGTTAAGCATTTGTTACGAAAAAATAAAAAAATTCAGCTTACAATTTCCGCTGATTATCCATATGAAATGTACAAAATGATTTTACAAAATGTAAATTACCGCAGTTTCATCCGCGGTAATTTCGGAGATCCCGCGTGAATTTCAGGATAAACTATATTAAGTATGTGTAAAACTTCTAATCTTTAATGAAATCCGCATAAAAATCCGTTCAGTAGTTTTGAATTTATCGAGAACAGACAGACAGAAAGAGGCGGTGGAGGACTTTGTTTTATAATAATATGTATAGGATAAAAAAGAAGGTTACTACATCGGAACAAAAACAGGTCAACCGCAATTAGCGCCATCATAGGCGTGAAATATACTGCGACCCTTTGCCGATCCTTGTTTAAAAATAAAATAACGTTGCATCAATTTCAAAATGGCTGAAAACATACATGTATAGTTATGCACTTATTACCTTTCCACATCGCGGTCCTTCGCCGACACAGGCTCAGTGCAGTTGGGAACAAAGGATCCTGGCGCTGCACCCCCCACCCGACACTTGACTACAGGCAGTGGAGAGAGAAAAAAAAAAACTGAAAAATAGCAAAGAAAAAAAAAACAAAAACAACTGAACGGTCAAAGAAAAAATGTGAGGACGTTTCCGTGGAACAATAAAACACTGAAAGAGAACCTTTTTTGTTCTATCTCCTTGCTGTCATTCAATATAGAGTATACACTTTTTTTTTTTCGTTAGAACAACATTCGAATTTCCGAACCGGAGCCACGTTTGTTTAAAATACGAGTGTTGGAAGTTTGAAGTTTTATTTTCGCTATTTCGCAATTATGTTTTAAAGGCCACAATTTTCTGCGCGGTCTTTTGTTACAACGCCATCCGAGAGCAAACTATCAAAATCCGCTCGCGTTCCTTCGTCAAAAACGATATGCTTCCATATATTCCGAATAATTCATTATTTCCGTCCCAATTCCCCTGGTTTATTTGTGAGAATATTGTGTTTTAATTATTTATTTTTGTTAACAACTGAAAAGGATACCTCTCCGTTAAGAGTACGCGGCACACTGAAGCCTCTGCAGGCTTTCAGGGAAGGCTGTATGCATTGATTAGGCGTAGCTCGCTGCGTCTAACCGTCCCGCTCTGATACATGGATCATCTGTCCTCTTCGGTCAAATGTTCAGTCGTTAGCGGAGGCGAATTTTGGCTTTGCGAAAGCTCAACGCTTCTCAAACGTTGGTGAATTTAATTACTTGCGGTTGGTTTTTTTTGCGTGCCATCGATTTGCGGACGCATGGGTGATGTTGTCTATGCATTTGTGTGTATTGGTTTTAGTGCCACTTAAAAAAGAGTACAGTTAGTATATCAAATTATCAATGAATGAATATAATTATGTACATAGATAGTATTATACTCTTATTATTTAACAATACTTATACTGTTATTATATAAGTGATTCATCAACGTCAAGTTAAAACCACTCTTGAAATTTTTCACAAAACTTTCTTATGTGCGCAATCGAATGTGCGCAACAACCCGAAATGATTTTTGAAAGCTTAGTGTTTTTTTTTACCAAAGATGAAAATTTGTACGGACCTACCGTATAGGTAACTTTAGAAGTTACTAAACGGTAACTCTGCTTTGGCACTTTTACCCTTAACTTCAAAAGTTTGAAATTATAAGAAATTGTATAGGCTCTGTCCATTAGTACCTATCTTACTAAATGTTCGTTCGCATGAGATACGACATTCTCTCGGGAACGCCTTGTTGCCCCAGATAAAAGTATCTTGTATGTTATGTACACATGCATTGTATGTTTGTGTATGTGTAAGTATGTGTTGTGTATGTATATGTTGGTATATAGCAGATATTTATATTTATTTACATGCGTTTATGTCACTTTGCTAAAGTATATATTTATCTATTAGTGCGTGTACATGCTCTGACCTTTTATTGAACAATTTGGTATAGCTATTCATTGTTATAAATTACATAGCAGTCAATTAATGGCTTTACTATTGTAGCACTTCTAAGTCTTAAGAAATTATTTTGTAAAATGCTGTTGACTGTAATTAAATAAATAAAAAAATAACACTACATACAATAGCACTACACCGGATACAAGATGTAACGTTTAAGAAGGACGTATTGAATGGAAGGAGGGTTTTCACAATTTTTTTTATGCCGTAGGGGACAAACGGGCAGGTGGTACACCTGATGGTAAGTGATTACCGCCACTCACGGACATCTGCAACACCAGAAGGCGTGCAGATGCGTTGCCGACCTGGAACGGGGATGGGAACTGGCTTTCAAGTGGGACTGCCGGATCACACCGTTAGGTGCTTGGCGACAGATTTGCAACTTGAAGGTGGTAGCTAGCCAGCCGGGCATCATGCACATTTCTTCTGAAATCTATATTAAGAAGTCGGTTAAAAACTAAAAAAAATTTAACATGCAAACGGACGTCGTCATGTGAATTTATTCGCGGTTCAATACTTTTCTGTTATACAATAGTACTTGTAATAACGAAACGGCCAAGCCACATACTTTGACTAAGGCGTAGAGTTTGTAAAGTTAGACCTTGTAGAATTAGGGCATGTAGAGTTAGAAGCTTGACTCTACATGAACAACATTTTACATGAAAATGTTTTTTGGTGGGATATAATATATACGGATCGTATTGTAGATAATTATTATTATTTTAATGAGAGGAATTATACATGTAAATTAGTTAATTAATAGTGAGATTTAATTTGGTTTCATTTGATTTAATACGAAGGCGCGAGCTGCGGTTGAATGATTGAAAACCAAACTAAAGATTGAGTGCAAGTGTCTGACGCATTGATTGCAAACACATTTTAATGGCCACGCAGACATGACCGTCGGTTATTTGCTCGATCGACATCCTAACAATATTACGTATAACTTGTATCTATCACCCTTCTTTTTCAGCGTCGTAATCAGTTGTTTGATTCAAAGGACGTATAGGATTCTAAGAGATATCTTTATATGCCTACAATAGTGTGAGTGAATAGGTATGTAATTGGTAGACGTGTAACACCTTAGTCCATATCTCCGCTTACCATCAGGCGAGATCATGGACAAATGTCTGACCAATCGGTAGAAAAAAAAAAACGACGCTTCCGGTACTTAATGGGTTTGATTTTGAAGGTTGAAATTTGATTATGGAACACTCCTCCATGCTTATCATTTCTGTACAGTGTACCTATATTTATTGCAATCAGACAAACTCTGTAATTACGGAACAAGTATTGAGCTACAATAATAATAATAACAATAATAATATGCTGTCTCTGTTTCAGGCTCTTGAACCATCCATAAAAGTGTCTGCCCAACGATTGTCGGATCAGGTGCGGGCTATCCAACGACGCAAGCTGCTGGATGAATCTGTACTTGATCGACTCCGCCTGAGCACACTGCCGGCTCGCATGAATCTCCCTCTAGCACATAATCAACATACTGTGCCTACAACTCCGAACTTGACTGCGGTATCGCCATCAGTGGCAACAGTAGTGACACAGGTGAACCCTGAAGTAAGTGAGGGAGATTGTGCTAGTATAGGCGTGTCCCATCAGGTGAGTGAGCAACTGAGGAGGGCTCTGGATGACTCACTCAGCCGATATCGGTTTACACCCGACTTTAGACCACGACTCCCTCGGCTGCCCCTCCATAAACATAACCTAGCGCTAATGGGAGAACTGAATGCATTGTTAGTGCCCTATTTACAGATGAGCGAAGACTTAACCGACTCTCACTCTATCCTGTATTGTGGAGCCATCGCTATATGCCAAGTTGCTCGTGTTAAGTTTCCAGATACTAACCGAGCATTACATCCGCCTGAAAATACACCTGAATGGCAGGTACGAATCGAACGGCGTATCAATGTATTCAGAACACTCATTGCCAAATTAATCTGCTTCAGACGGGGCAATAATCGCCCCCGAGTCATGCGTTTCGTATCCCAGGCTTTTGCTGGAACCGGTACCCGACCCGAGGACTATATGACCGGGGCCATGGAACGCATTGATTATCTGAAGCAGAAAGTTTATGCATGGGCAAACCGTATCCGTCGCTATAAGGAACGTGTGGAAAGATATCGGCTGAACCGCCTTTTCCAAAATGACCAGAGAAAAGTGTACCGAAAGTGGGAGGAAACTAAGCAGCGTGTGGAGGACGGGCAGTTGCCGGATCCTAATGCCATGCTTGACTTTTGGCGTGGAATCTGGTCGGTGCCCGTTGCGCACACGGAGGATAATTGGATACGCGTTGTTGAGCGTGAGTGTGATTCCATTGAACCTATGACACCTATTATAATAAGCCCCATAGACGTTAGTCGTGCAATCCGTGCGACCCAGAACTGGAAAAGCCCTGGCCCGGATGGCTTGCACAACTTTTGGATAAAATGGATTCGATGCTCGCATGAACGCTTGGCGACGCAGTTCCAAGAAGCCCTTGAGCTTGGTTTTCTCCCCGGATTCATGACCACTGGTGTCACTTCTCTACTTTACAAATCCGGAAATACCACGGATCCGAAAAAATATAGACCCATTACATGCCTACCTACCATCTATAAGCTGTTTACATCCATCCTGACCAATAAAATTAATGCACATATTGTTGCAAACAATATTTTAGCCCCTGTACAGAATGGATGTAGGGTTGGATCCCGTGGTACTAAGGAGCTCCTCCTCATAGACATGACCATTTGCCAACAAATTAAACGAAACAAGAGAGCTCTTTCTACAGCCTGGATTGATTATAAAAAGGCCTATGATTCAGTGCCTCATTCATGGCTGGAAAGGATTTTAGAGCTGTATAAAATTGATACAACCCTGAAATCATTTTTAAGCACGTGTATGAGACAGTGGACCACAGTAATCCGTCAACCAGGTGGCTCTGTTTCGCAGGACTGCATAAAGATCGAGCGGGGCATCTTTCAAGGTGACAGTCTGAGCCCGCTGTGGTTTTGCCTAGCACTCAATCCTCTCACTACTCTGCTGAAGGATTCAGGACTTGGGTGCCGGCTTCGCAGAGGAGGTGAGGTCATTAGTCACCTGTTGTACATGGACGATCTCAAGCTATTTGCACCAAAACGTCAAGACTTGTTGGAACTGCTAAAAATCACACAAATTTTCAGCAATGCCATCAGGATGGAATTCGGTGTAGATAAGTGTGCGGTCCTACATGTACAGCAGGGGCAAGTTGTAAATTCCCCGAATCTACAACTATCAGAAACAATATCTCTCAAATCTCTCTCCGAAGCTGAGACCTATAAGTATCTCGGTATGTCAGAGGCTTTAGGTATTTCGGTAAATGACATTAAGAATTCAGTGAAGGAACGCTTCCTCTGCCGCCTGAAAAAAGTTTTGAATAGCCTTTTATCCGGCGGCAATAAGGTGCGTGCTTTCAATGGATGGGTAATGCCTTTACTAACATACACCTTTGGGATACTGAGATGGACTCAGACTGAACTAGATACCCTAGATAGGAGAGTCCGCCAATCACTCACATCACATCGCATGCTACATCCACGTTCGTCAGTTATGAGACTGTACATCCCACGGAGGTGGGGGGGTCGTGGTCTTTTAAATATCAAGGACGCCCACAACCGTGAGGTGTGCAATCTTAGAGAATATTTCCATAACAATGTGTGTAGAATGCACTGTGATGTTGTAGTCATTGATAGGGGTCTTACACCGCTCTCCTTGGCAAATGAGAACTGGCGCAAGCCGCAAATACTGAGCACCGATGACCGCAAGAACATATGGAAGAGCAAGGAACTACATGGAAGATTCTATCGGGCCCTAACAGGACCAGATGTAGACTTACCTGCTTCAGTGAACTGGCTACGCTTCGGTGACCTTTTTGGGGAAACCGAAGGCTTTGCCTGTGCAATTGCAGATGAAGTAATGATGATGAATAACTACCGAAAGTATATCCTGAAGGATGGCACGATCGACATCTGTCGGGCATGTCGTCGCCCCGGAGAGTCACTCAGGCATATTATTTCTGGTTGTTCTCATCTTGCTAATGGCGAATACTTGCACAGGCACAACCTAGTATTATCCATCAACAACTTGCTCTCCAATATGGTCTTGTTGAGTCTGAGGTTCCGTATTATCAATACGCTCCCGCGCCAGTCCTCGAAAATGGTCATGCGTTGCTCTATTGGGATCGCTCTATTATCACGGACAGGACTATTATTTTCAATAAACCTGATATCGTGGTGATCGATCGGTCCCAACGCCGGGCAATGATCGTTGACGTCACCATCCCACATGACGAGAACCTCGTGAAAGCCGAGAAGGACAAGATCAGTAAATACCTTGACCTGGCCCATGAGGTAACCGCTATGTGGAATGTTGACTCCACAACCATTGTCCCGATAGTTGTTTCGGCAAACGGTTTAATAGCGAAGAGTCTCGATCAACATCTCGAGAGACTCTCGCTAGGTCGTTGGCTTAAGGGTCAGATGCAGAAGGCGGTAATTCTCGACACGACACGTATTGTACGGAGGTTCCTGTCTCTGTGACCTTAACCACCGGTAGTTTGAGCCCTGCTCCGCTGCCGGTAGCACACTAGGTTTAGGTTTTTTATAATATTAATTATTTTGTAAATTTATATCTACTGTAAAAAACCTAAATTTAAGAAAAATAAATGAATAATAATAATAACAATAATAATAATGATCCACATCACAACACACAGATCTACTTGATCCCACAGTAAGCTATTATTAGCTTGTGTCGTGGAAACCAAGCAAACGTGGTATATACTACATAGAATTACTTATATATTATAGGTAGGTACTATAGATATATAAATACACCCAGACTGGAAAATGGAACCCTGTGTTTACCACACGAAGTCCACCCCCACCGGGAATCGAACCCGGAACCCCTTGATTAGCGGGTAGGCATGGTTACCTCTGCGCCAATCGGGTCGTCGAATGCTTGTAAAACACATGCCGGTGCACCGCAGCAACAGCACCGCAGCAATCAACCTAAGCATACTTACCAAGCACGATAAAAGTCTTTTATCAGGTTTAAACTCAAGCACCGGGCTTAAACCGGGTTGATTGCTCGTCTATAAATAGCGGATCTGTGGGCAAGAACTAGTACAAACAAAAAACAATTAATCAAAGACGTAGCATAATAAAAATGGACAAGTGCAAAGGAAGGATAGCATACTTACCTATAGCGGAAGAACGATTGAGAATTAAAGTTCAGAAAGCTTAGTATTAAAAAGTTGTTGTGTTCCTTTAATAAATAAATTAAAAAAAAATGAACATGACACATCTCATTCGAACCGTAGAAAGCGCGCGAATTTTTTTACGCAGTTGAAAAGACGAAGGGAGTTAACAAAAATTCGAAAATAGCTGAACCGATTTAAATAAAGTTGCGTTCGTACATATAGAACATACTTTGTATTAAAAAAAGTTAGAAGTTTCTGCGGAAATTCCGTAACTCACACTTGTGAAATATTAAAGCAACGTGGTTTTCACCAATAGAGAGTGATTCAAGAGAAAGGTTCAGACGTAGAGTTTGTCCTGGAACGCGCCTCTGACAACGTGCATTCAAAATTTCATGGTGATCGGTTGAGCCGTTAAGGCGTGAAATCGTAACAAACATACTGACTTTCGCATTTATAATATTAGTAAGGATTAGTTATCATTCCATATAATTTGATCTATTAAGGCGGACTATAATGGACGACTGTTTGAATCCCAACTTCTGATGCTCAATACGCTCGAGTGTCATTTCAACTTTCCCTCTTAACCCTGGGCGAATGTACCCGTAGATTTTCTACCTAACACAACAAATATAGTTATCCTTGTTTACTCAGACCATTTCGAGTGCGTTAATCGTGATTAAACAAAAGGTATAGTACCTGGATGACCGGTATTTTTTTGGTCAGTTTTTACGTAAGTACCTATACATTTTTATCATCACAGTTTAAACGCCATCTATGTTAAGTAGCTTTATTGTTGCTGTGTCGGTAAAGCAGTAGCAAACAGTCATTTTTAATTCCCTGAAAACTCGGATAAAACGATGTTTTCTAAAAATGTAAGCTAGCTAGATTGATCAATCACCCCCGAAAATCCCTGCATACTAAATTTCATGAAAATGGTTGGAGCCGTTTTCGAGATTCAGATTTTATGTATGTACTAGCTGTGCCGCGCGGTTTCACCCGCGTGAGTTTCGGATTTCCCGCAGGAACTCCCTTTAGGGGCATGAAAAATAGATAGTAGCCGATTCTCAGGCTTACTGAATATGCATAAAAAATTTCATGAGAATCGGTCAAGCCGTTTCGGAGGAGTATGGGAACGAACATTGTGACACGAGAATTTTATATATTAGATATTTACATGAATTACAAGGCAGTAGATAGATAGATAGATAGATAGATAGATATATAGATAGATAGATAGATATTTGTTAGTAAAGAAATAAAGAAAGAAAATACACTAGTGTTTAGTACGAACCTCTACAATCTACATGGATAGCATCCTTGGTGGAGTGGTGACTGAACTTAACTGCTGATCTAGGTGTAGCGGGTTCAATTCTCACATCGCGTTTATTCACTAAACTAATTATATTGTATTTATCCTTTCAATTTTTAAACTTTCCGCACTTCCATAGCACCCTTTCACCCTCCTCCATTCAACCAAGTTTCTGTTCAATTTTGGTACCGAATAAACCTCTATTCTATTCATTTATAATATTAGTTATAGAATTATACAGATTTCATTTACTAATACATACATGACAACCGAAGGTATCCCAGAGTTCGTAAAAAGTACAAAACAACGGGAAAAACCGGTAAGTATGATATAATAATCATAAACAACTCGAGTTTGCTCCAAATTCACCAAATTGCGTCGCAAGACGTATTACACATACAGATTTAAGTGTACGGGGATGGAAAATAATAAAATATGTGGTCGTGCATATCATTTGCAAACCACAATATGGTGGCACTAAATATTTTTGTCACATCCCAACGCCCCTACCGTGAGAACTCACCCGATTTTGAAGCGTTCCCTTTCCCCAACAGTTACGATGGAAGGATGGATGGATGGAAGGATAGGATGGTATTGTATATACAAAAAAATATACCTATACAACGTGTTATTGAATTAACTGAAAACTAGAAAGTAGTTTGCTCAGAATCAACTAGCGAATTGATCGCACTAAGTTTTAATATAGGTTATATTTTTCATTTTTACTAGCCCATGTCTAAATTATTTATAATACAATATTTGGGACGTACGCCGCGCCGCCCGCACCAAAAAAAAACGAACTGGTATAGGCGCGGGCGTAGCGCCTGGAATATCGTAGATAGGTCACCTCCAAACTAATGTTGAACTAATCACCTCACGAAAAGAGAACTGCTCCCCACGCCAGTATCGACACTTAGATCTAATAGCCCAGTTCACAACTGACATACGACACATTTCCGGCAGACAGAACGTAGTGGCTGACACGCTCTCTAGAGTGGAAGAGTTAGAGAAACCCATAGAATTTTCCCAGCTAGCCAAAGCACAAGCCGCTGATCCTGAACTTCAGCAGCTCCTTCAGGAAGAAAATTCTTTAAAGTTGAGCAAGATAATGATTCCCGCCACTGCAGTATATTGTGATGTTAGCACACAGGTGAATAGACCATATGTTCCCAAGTTTATGCGGAGACAAGTCTTCAACACTTTGCATTCGCTAAGTCACCCGGGTGCTAATGGAAGTGTAAAGCTCGTGACGGAACGTTACGTTTGGCCCGGTATCAGGAAAGACTGTCGAGAGTGGTCACGTGCCTGTTTGGCCTGTCAACGTGCCAAAGTTCACCGACATGTTTCAGCCCCGCTAGGAACTTATCGCCTACCTCGTGAAAGATTCACACATGTACATATTGACCTGATTGGCCCACTTCCTATTTCCAAGGGTTACCGCTACTGCCTCACAGCCATTGATCGCTTTACCAGATGGCCTGAAGTCATACCGATCGCAGACATTACAGCTGAGACTGTAGCGCTAGCCTTACTAACCGGATGGATATCCCGTTTCGGATGCCCGCATGAAATCATCACCGATCGAGGACGGCAATTTGAATCTGCATTGTTCAAACATCTTTCCAGAACATCCGGATTTCAACATAAACGCACAACTGCATACCATCCTGCCTGTAACGGTTTAGTCGAGCGTTTTCACAGGCAACTGAAAGCTGCCATAGTGTGCCATGCTAATGAAAACTGGACAGAGTCTCTACCATTAGTATTGCTAGGAGTTAGAAGTGCATTCAAGGAAGATCTCAAAACTTCCTCTGCCGAACTCGTATATGGTCAGACACTCAGATTACCCGGAGAGTTTTTTGACCCCAGCTCAACTGGCACTACAGATATCACAGACTTTACTTCCCGCCTACGCTCATTTGCTCAAGATCTCAAACCTGTTCCAGCATCAAGGCACACGAAGAAGGCAATCTTCGTTTACAAGGATTTAGCCACTGCCAGTCATGTCTTCCTTCGAGATGACACCCTGCGCGGTAGCCTCCAACCTTCCTACACCGGACCTTACTCCATACTGGACAGGAACGACAAGACTTTTAAGCTACTTGTCAAAGGAAAGCCTGTTGAGGTGTCGATAGATCGAATCAAGCCGGCCTACATTCTCGAGAGCACAGACTTGCCATCTACACCGACTTTAACGGTGCCGATCAACAACAATTCCAGAGCTTCATCTCAACCGGAGTCAGACGGCAGATCACCAGTAAGAACGACTCGGTCCGGTCGAAAAGTACACTTCCCTGACTATTTACGCCGGTAGTAACCGTCTCCGAAGGGGAGTGATGTGGCGTCCGCCACTCATATTTTGTATATTTGTATGTACATATATTTCTCGTGTAATTCATTCGTCATCCGTTTTCATTGTTACTGTACATCCACGCGGTACAATGGAAACGGACCATTGTAAATAACACCGTCTCTTTACCATAGTAACGCTTCAACTGCGCATGTCCGGACAGCTCAGGCATGCGCAGTTGCCTAATGTCAGTTAGGTTTAAAAAACTCATCTCTGGTTATATCTTTGTTACCTTTCTATCCAAAATTTCGATTATCTAATGTTTATATGTAGAGCGTGTTGGTGTGAATACTTAGTTAAAATAATCTTCTTCTCCTCCTTCTGTACATAATTTGGTGAACAATTAGGTGTAAGAACTTTTGTGAATAAATTTTCCTCTGTACATTAAATATAGTTTTGTGAATTTGTTTTTCCGTCACGAACGGACGACACCGAACCACTCAACCACCAAAAACTTTTAAAGTATAAATTTTTTCGACATAAAAAATATTTTAATCACATTATGGTTTATTTTTTAAATAGGTTGTATCAGGTTTTCAGTTAATTCATTAACACTTTGTATAAGATGTGGTATAATTAGGTGCAAATATTTACAGGGTTAAATACATACACCATTATAAACCTGTTTATAAAATAATAAATACTTAATTTTTATTTTTTTCAAACAAAATAAATCAACCAAAAAGAAAACAACCTCAATCGCTTTACACAGCCATCGCTCGCACACCGATCGAGCTGACTAGCTGATGCATCGCTTGCTGTTATTATATTTATTCATTGAATTTATTTTCTTCATATTCTAAAAAAACCTACTGAACTTTAATATTATTTTTTCGCTTATCCTGTTAATTATAACATATACTTTCAGCCCTGTAAATATTTGCAGCTAATTTTAACTCACCTTTTATACTTAATATAGTATCCATAGCACGTTACAAGTTCCCCTTATAGTTTCGTGTGATAATATCCAAATTTTATTGTTATCACACACAATATTTAGGTAACACATTGGGTAGGTATTATTATTCCACGTGTATGGTGACCTCATATTTATAGTAGGAGTCCCATATCTTTAGGGGTGCGAGTGTCCTATTTAATAATAACAGACGGATTGTGAAGGAACGTGACGAGGCAGAATTGTCGGCAATCCGTTGCGGGGCGGAATGTGAAAGAAAAAGAAAAAGAAAATAACATCGCTGTCAGAGTGCTCAGCGGTTGAACACTACACATTCTGATTTTACAAATCTAATAAATAAAGAGGCGACTCCACACAGAGGGCGGCTTGCTTATTAAGAGGCTGTCTGGAAAAAATGGGGTTCTTTTAACTCTCAGAAATTGTAATAAAATTTTTGTCCGACTGTCTGCCTCAGCGATGCTTTAACCTCTGAGCCTAGACAACTTGAGTTTGAAAAAGTGTACAAAGCCCCCTTCTACCATTAAAAAGGGAGGGGCGGAAGTTAATGTAGCGGAAGCACTGTCTTAGTTATCAGTATTCGGGCTATTCTTTCATCTTTCAAAAAAGAAACATATTATATTCCAGGTTTTTGAATGTATACCGGGAGCAAATGTGTCCTGTGACCATCCTGTGACCTGTAGAATTGTGTGAACTTTTTAAACGAGTTGAACATAACTTCAATCCAGTCATAAGGTATTCCCGGGAGGATTTGGAAATTGATGCGGGTAACGCCGCGGGAAAAACAGCTAGTCCACAATAAAAAAGTACTAAAAGAATTTATTTCTGAAAAAGGGTAATAAGCTGCCATCAATAAATGTAATAACAGAAAAGTATGACAATGGTCCCGGACGCTCGGGAATACGGTAAGAGAGGCGATGGAGCGGCCCAATCAGTCCCGGGGAACTGGGATGCGATGGATTGACCTTCTGTCGCGGCTCTATCACTTTCTGTGTAGGTATATATGCACGTCTATATATACGCAGGTATTTGGTTGTACATTAAGTAAGATTATTTGGACATAGATAAGCGATAGTGTGTTAACCCACACTGGAGAAATTTTGAGTAAATCGTGTTTTAAAAGTAGGAGCGCCAATTTGTATCAACATTTTTATGTTCAATATTTAGTTACGTATTTAAGCAATGTTATAAGGTAAACACATAATTAAAAAACGTTCCCTAACTCTCAATAAATCGTTCTGAATCAATAACTTAATTTGGTGGGTTAACATGTTATTGCTTATCTGCGTCTATTTAATGTGATATTTTATATATTTCATATAAACCGGCCAAGTGCGAATCGGACTCGCGCACGAAGGATTTCGTACCATTACCTATAAAAACTGCAAAAAAAATCACGTTTGTTGTATGGGAGTATAAATATTTAAGTCGGTATTTTATTCTGATTTTCAGTATTTTTTTTTTGTATAGCGGCAACAGAAATACATCATCTGTGAAAACTCAAGATCACTGTAGCTTCCTATAAGTGAAAGAATTTTCAAAGTCGGTTCAGCAGATCTAGAGATTACCCCCTTCATCCTCACAAACTCAAAAACGCCGGAGTTCTCACGGGAATTCCAGGATAAAAAGCACCCTAATTATGTCACTCAGGGTCACTATAGTTTCCTATAAGTGAAAAAAAAATTCTAAATCGGTTTAGTACGTCCAGAGATTCCCCCCTACATCGTCGCAAACTCACAATTGAACGCAGATAAGCAATAACATGTTAACCCACAAAACAAAGTTATTGATTCAAAACGATTTATTGAGAGTTAAAGAACGTTTTTTAATTATGTGTTTACCTTATTACATTGTATAAATATGCAACTAAATATTGAACATAAAAATGTTCAAACAAAATGGCACTATAATTTTAAAACGTTAATTTACTCAAAATTTCTCCAGTGTGGGTTAACACACTATTGCTTATCTATATCCAATTTACAAACTTTAGTTCTTTATAATAGTATAGATGACCCCGGAACTCTTCAAAGAATTTGTATCGGTCAGACAGCTGAAGCACCCAACACTTTGTGTATACCTATAATTATATCTGAAATCTAAGATTCGGTATTATTAAAAAACCAGATATAAAATACAAAGTAACTCTGCTATCTGCATCTGAACATTTTTGAGGACCACCTTTCCCACTCCCCAGTCCACGCCCCCGTCCCACAGTTACCGAATGGCCCCTATTATTCCCGCTTATTTACGAGTGTCCCGGGACTTTGACCTTATATAATTTGTTTATCTTTTTCCCGGACAAAGTCGCGAAGACTCATCTGCACTTGGGAAGTAGGTATTTTTTGTTTTCGCAATGATTCTCGTCTTTTTTTGTCTCGAACGTCTCATCGGGGAATGTTTAAAATGTGATGCGCTGAGGTTTTTAATTATAACTAGCTATGCCCCGCAGTTTCACGCGCAAACTATTGCCTTGACATGAAAAACAACTAATTGTTAATTAATTGAAGCTTACCACAAACTTCATCTAAAACGGATAAGCCATTTCTGAGATAAGCGTGCACAAACGCACAGACAAACAGACAAATTAAAATTATTATACCTAACTGTGAGTATGATTTTGTTAGTTCCACTTTCAAGACTCAACTACTCAAACGATTGTATTGAAATTTTGCATTTCTCACTTCTTTTTCGAAGTTTTCGATATTTTTAGCTGTCGATATATCGATATTTATCGGTTTTCCGATATATCATTGCATGCATTACACATTATTTACGCCGCTAACAAGATTCTCTGTTTCCTTTTGAGGTACAGGGATCCCTAAATACACTCGTTTTGAGATTAACGTGAAACCGTTAATTAGAATATATTTTTTCCCATTATACCCAAAGAACTAACTCGAGAAAATAGAAGGCAAAAAAGGAAAAACATCCCCTTGTACCCCTGATTAAAATTAAATAATATTAAAATTCCAAGATGTCCGTCGCCAATTAACAAGGTTGTCAAAATACATTAAGTATATCTCTCGTTTCAGCATCAGCAAAATTAAGCTACCTACTTAATTAAATTAATGTTATTTAAAAATTCTCTTTCAATTAAGCATTTTGTTTTTTGTACAGAAACTAGCTGGCCCCCGCGGTTTTACCCGTGGTAATTTCGGAGTTCGCACAGGAATTCCAGGATAAACTAGGTATGCCTACCTGTCAACCTTCCTCGGGAATCACTCTATCTATTGTTGGAAACCGCACGAAAAGCCGTTCAGTCGTTTTTGGGTTTATCGCGAAAAGACAGACAGACATACGCGGATTATTTTGTCTTATAATATGCAAGGATTCAGTAGGACATACTATGAAGCGCAGCAGTTATGTTGCTCACTATCTCTCTCAATACTTGAGTTATTACTTACCAACTATTACCTGGTTTCACCCGTTTTAATTACAGAGTAGTAGCAAGAATTCCGGGATAAAAGTGCCCTATGTCCTTTTCTGTACCGCTGATAACGTGGAGGTAAAATTTTGTCGTGATGGGTTGGTTGTTAGGTTACTCTAAAAGTGTTTGCAAAATTTCTTGATGATCGGTTGAATAGTTAAGGTGTAAAAAAGTAAAACACAGACAGACAGACAGTGTTACTTTAGAACTTAAAATATTATTATGGATTATTCACCGATTTGGTTTCGTTTCTTTACTTTTTGTCTGTCAAAGCTGACAACGTTATCCATATCGTAGCCAGTAGTAGCATTGCTACGATCGGCTACGCTTTACGCTTGTAGACGTCTACGACGAAGGCTATCGTTACAACAGCTCCTTCATTATGGAAAGATCACTTCGACTCGACTTCTCTGTTTTAATATTTACGAGCTATTCCCCGTGATCTTACGGCCACAACTTTTGATATTTCCCCGGGAACTCCACAAGAACTCTCTATTATCTTACTTCCTACTAATATTATAAATGTGAAAGCGTGGATGTTCGGATGTTTGTTACTCAATCACGCAAAAATGGCTAAACGGATTTGGATGAAATTTGGCATGCACGATGTCAGGAGGACAGAGAAGGACATAAGGTACTTTTTATCACAGAATTCCCGCGGGAACTCCGAAATTACCGTGGGTGAAACCTCGGGGCACAGCTAGTATGTACATATAAAGCTTAAAACCACTATATTAAATGTATTAGAACAGCAAAAGCATATAAATGTATTAGGGCAACAAATTCTGAGCACATGGCGAATTATATCACGCGGGTAAAAAACGGTTTCTTTGTAGTCACCCTAGTTTATGAGATAAAATTCGTATTTGCAAATTTTATTGAAAAAGCACCCCTTAAGGTTCACCCTTAAGGGTGAGAACAGCTAGTAAATACAAACTAATATTATAAGGAAGAAAGTACATAACTTTATGTAGTGTCCGCACCATACAAATAAAACACAACCATTTAGCTTCACGTTTATTAGCTGACTGGAGTGCGTGCCATACCAACGCACATGGACATAGATAAGCAATAGTGTATTAACCCACACTGGAGAAATTTTCAGTAAATCGTGTTTTCAAAGTAGGAGCGCCATTTTGTGTCAATATTTTTTATGTTCAATATTTAGTTACATATTTAAGCAATGTAATAAGGTAAACACATAATTAAAAAACGTTCCCTAACTCTCAATAAATCGTTTTGAATCAATAACTTAATTTTGTGGGTTAACATGTTATTGCTTATCTGCGTCCACATATCCTACTGCATATCCTACATATAGGCATGCTTATATCGGTACCTACATTACACTTTCTATCTGCAGGTCTGTTACCTTTTCACACCTTAACTACTCCACCGATCATCATGCAATTTTGCTTACACGTTGTCGGGGGTACGGAAATGAACATAGGTAATTTGACGGGATGAAAAACATAAAGGTACAAGAGACAAAACTGGAAATTAACGATTGATTTTCTTTTAACATTTCTTTGATGAAAAAAACGAATATTGTGTACCAATTTTGTTATCAATACATTCGTAGTCAATCGTAGGTACTTTGTTGCAAATAAAAAGAAAGATAGTTTTGGTTTTGTTTTTCTCCATTTCTTAAAGGTATCACTTGTACAAATATGATTTTTAATCCTTCATTTAATCTTGGAATTCCCGGGGGAACTCCTAAATTAACCGCACAGGACACCTAGTATAAAAATAAACATAATAGATAAGCCAAGTTGCCGGTTCTCTCGGCATTTGGCCTCTAAACAAATACATTCTGTGAACGTTTGTCAGAGTCAATAGTAAACAGTCAATACTGTAAAAGTGTGAGGGAGCTTCTGTAGAATGAACTGACAGTCAGTTCTATCTGTAACATTTCAGGGGCGGAAACATTAGCAAAAATGCTTGCAACATAGATTTCTTTTTAGATCTTAGTTAAATATTAGATACTAGCTGTTCCCCGCGGTTTCACCCGCGGCAATTTCGGAGATCCCTCAGGAATTCCGGGATACAAACTACCCTATTACCTTTCGTGTACCCCTGACAACGTATATGCAAAACTTCATGAGATTTCACCGGTGTTAATTTCAGAGTTCCCCCGGGAATTCCGATATAAATAATACCCAAAGTCCTTTTCTTTACCCCTGACAACGTGTATGCAAAATTTCGTGATGATCGGTCGAGCCGTTAAACCGTGAAAGCGTAACAGACAGACAGATAGAGTTACTTTCGCATATGTTATATTAGTAGGGACTTGTTTCACAGGGAAACCATGTATCATATCTGAGCTACCATAAACAATTGAATAAGATTCTATTCATTTTCACAACGCTTTCATTCATATATATTCTACTAGCTGTTACCCGTGTTTTCACCCGCGGCAATCGGAGTTTCCGCAGGAATCCCGAGATAAAAACTACCCCATGTCCTTCTCTGCATCTCTGTCAACGTTTATGCAAAATTTCATGATGATCCGTTGAGCCGTTGAGGCGTGTAAGTGTAACAAATAAACAAACTCACTTTCGCATTTATAATATTAGTAAAGATTCATTTATTTCATTCAGTTCTCATTACATGTCATTTAAAATACAAATAGAAGTAGATATAATTAATACCTACACCGTTTAATTACCTAAATTATAATTGAAAAAAAAATTAAAAATTTAAATTAATTAATAGATCTTTTATTAATTTAAATAAAATTACTACTAATTAATTTTAATAACTCTATAGCTTATGAAGGTTGACTGGTAGAGAATGCCTTAGGCATTAAGCGCATAATGTTCTTTAAATAAATGAAATAAATAAATAAATTACTCAATTAGTGCAAAAGATGATTTTAAAACCCTTTACAGAATAGCTATTTCTGCACATGATAACCCGAATCCCCACCGTTCTCAGAAGGGCCTCAACCGTATTGAACATCAGCTTTTTTAAACGTTTATTTCGCTTGGTCATTCGGGCAAAGGCCGCAGTAGTTAAGGGTCCGTGCTTTTGACGAGCGAGTTTACGAGCATACAACCTTTTTGGTAGCAAAACTGGGGATGTGCCCTCAACTCTTATTGTGACACGAAGACTGCTAAAAGGGGCTAGATTAAATATTAGCTCACGCCTCTCTGCTTCAGAGATAGGCAGCGATTAAAATGTAATTTAAATCTATACATATAAAATGCTTTGGCCTGAATGACTGATGGATCAACGCACAGTCAAAACCGCTGATCGTAGAGACCTGAAACTTGGAGGGTGTGTTCTTTGTGTGCCATAAGCACCCGATAAGAAAGGATTTTTGAGAATTCTACCCCTAACGGGGTGGTAAAGTGCACAAAGTTTTTATGGATATGCCACGGGAACTCCCAAATATATATATATAAAAAATAATATTATATTAATATATTATTTGTCCTATGTCCTTTTCTGTACCCCTGGTAATGTGTATACCTACTCATGATGACCGATTGAGTAGTTTAGGCGTGAATTGGTAATAGAGAGACAGACAGAGTTACTTTCGCATTTTTTAAGGTACTAGCTCTTCCCCACAGTTTCAACCGCGTTAACTTCGGAGATCCCGCGGGCATTCCGGGATAAAAAATTCCCTATGTCCTTTTCTCTGTCTCTAGCTCTGACAACGTCTTGTATGCAATCAATTCAATCTCACCCTCATTAATTTCGGAGATCCGGAGGGAATTATTCTGATGTATAAGCTATATTATTGTAAAGATTCATTAAAATCCATTAAGTAGTTTTTACGTGATAGAGTAACAAACATATACATCCATACATACATACAAACTTTCGCGTTTTTAATATTAGTTAGGACTAGCTGTGCCCCGCGGTTTCCCCCGCGTGAGTTCCGAAATTCCCGCAGGAACTATTTTTTCTAAAATAAAAGTAGCCAAAGTTACTCCTTATAAAATCAGCTATCTAGTAGTAAAAGTTCAATAAAAATCGGTTTAGCCGTTTCAGAGATAAGCTGGAACAAACAGACAGACAGACAGCAGATAAAGAAAAATTTCAAAAATTTATTTTCTATGTAAGTCCCGTACCTATATGTATACTTTCATATGTATTTAGTGAAAAGTTGTTAATTTGGAAATACAGACACTTAAATTTTATTTATATGTATGTATACATGTATAGAGGATATTAGTATGTATATATTCTATACATATAATAAAAATGAATCGCCAAATGTGTTGCTAAGCGCATAATTTCCAAACGACTGCACCAAATTGGATAATTGTTTTTTTTTTGTGTTCCTGTTTGGAGTTCCTGCGGGAATTTTGAAACTCACGCGGGTGAATCCCCGAAACGGTTGGACCAATATTGACGGGACTTTCACTGCTAATTAGCTGATGTTGTAAGGAATACATTAGGCTACTTTGGAGTTCTTGCGGGAATTAAGCAACTCACGCGTGTGAAATCGCGGGGCACAGCTAGTTCTTCATAAAACGAAATCGATATCGTCTGCAGCATCGCAACAATTCAACTACATTCTTTGACTAACACCCAGAGCTGTCAAAGGAGTTCACGCGAATTTGCTCTTTAACAGCAGCGGTTTTGGGACGGTAGTCGCGTGCCGCTCCGACAGATGATCCGTGCTAGCTATCAGATGTGGGATGGCGGCTTGATACGACGCGCGTTGCTGTTACGCTTTTGTGATATTACCGGATGGTTTCATGCGGTAGTAAACTGGTAACACTCAAGTTTTCTTTTATGCGGGAATCTCTTAAACAAAGCAGGTATACCTACCAGTTGCGATTGTAATACAAAATATTATAAAATATTTAATGGCATGTGTGGATTCGATCTATTTTTTTTTAATAATAATATATAATAAATAATGTTTTAATTAAGGAAAGTAGGAGATCTGGAGCCTAATCTAGGATAACCTGTATTATAGGTCCCCAGGTCCCAAACTTAAAAACTATTATTAGTAGGTACAAAATATAAAAATATAAAATAAAAATAAACCATGAACGTGTGCATGGGTGAGTTTGTGAGAGTGATAGTGTAAGTGTGTGTGACGGGGAATGTGTGTGTCCGGTGCGTGCATGTGTGTCAGTGTGAGCATGTGTTTCTGTGTGTGCATTGAATGCTTTACTACCTATTTGTTTGTGAGAGTTACTAAAATAATACAAGTCTACTCAATCATATTACCTAATTACAATGGGTATGTTGACTAATTTTTATTTTTTAGTCCGTCTTGTAGATTATTAAAAAATAT
Organism: Zygaena filipendulae; assembly: GCA_907165275.2. Taxonomy (NCBI): domain Eukaryota; kingdom Metazoa; phylum Arthropoda; class Insecta; order Lepidoptera; family Zygaenidae; genus Zygaena; species Zygaena filipendulae. Next base: position 8,596,386 of record OU015670.1, on the reverse strand, counting down.
TGGACACGTATTTTTTCTTTTTTTACGTAATCAAAAAAATAACGGCGATATATTGAGTTGAAATTTCGCGTGACGTCACTATTCTGACAGTTTGTATGGCGGTTTTGCGGTTAGTGACGTCACGACCTCCTCATCCTAAACTTTAATGCGCTTTATCTCTGTATTTTACAATTTATTTAAAAAAGCAAAAAATACGTGTCAATTGTTTTTTTATTTTCTAACTGACGGACGGACTAATAGTTAAGTTTATTGGGAGTTTATTTAACTACTAGCCGCCTCCCGCGGTTTCACCCGCAGCAATTTCGGAGTTCATCCCAGGATAAAATATTGATATAAACCTTCCTCATGAATCTATCTATTAGTGAAAACCGCATGAAAATCCGTTGCGCAGTTGCAAATATCTAAGCATACATAGGACCAGATAGACAGGAAGCGACTTTGTTTTATACTATACTAGCTGCCCCGCGCGGTTTCACCCGTGTTAATTCGAAGTTCCCGCAGAATTGTTCCATACAAACTTTGCAACCCCTTTTTATCCCCTTAGGGGTTGAATTTTCAAAAATCCTTTCTTATCGGATGCCTACGTCATACGAAGAACACACCCTCCAAGTTTCAGGTCTCTACGATCAGCGGTTTAGGCTGTGCGTTGGTCCAACAGTCATTCAGGACAAAGCATTTTATATGTATAGATAAGTAGTGATAAATAATAAGTTTTTTTTGGTGTTCTCAAAATCAACTAAATATATCCTAACTAATCTATAACATTATAAATGCAAATGAGTTTATTTGTTTGTTTATCACGCTATCACGCCTGCGGGGTTAGCCAAGTTGATATTCTACAATCGTTGGCGCATAGAAAACACAAATAACGAATCGTCATCCCACTTGGTCAGCCAATCAAAACTCTAGTTTTCAAGTGGTCACGTGAAACTAGAGTTTTGATGGCTTACCAAAATTTTCTATTCTAGATTTCTATGCGTTAATGATTGTAGAATATCAACTTGGCTAACCCCGCAAAACTACTCAATCGATAATCGTGAAAAGCAGATAGGGTACTTTTTATTCCGGAATTCCATGGGGAACTCCGAAATTAACGCGGGTGAAACTGAAATTGAAATTGAAAGAACTTTATTTGACACAACACATAGATAGTTTCAACATACAGTTACAAGTTACAATTTAAAAAAACATGAATGAGGGACTGCTTCCCAAACGCCAAAATATCATAAATAATAAATAATAATGCATAAAATTTTGCATTATCCACGTTCTCAGAGGTACACAAAAGTGTATAGGGTTTTTTTATCTCGGAATTCCCGCGGGATCTCCGAAATAAACGTGGGTGAAACTGCGGGGAACAGCTAGTATAGTTATGCAGGGCTCTTATTCACTATAACCAACAACATTCCTTGCCCGCAACGCGCGTCCCAGAAACGCATTTCCAAACGTTCTAGATGCCAATATATTAGAAATTATTATTCTTTATGCCATAAGAAATAAAGTTGTGAATGTTTTTTTTGCAGTAAAACTTCTTTGATTACGTGGGAAAGACAGTTTTTGCGGCGTCTTATCTTAGCGGGGCGTGTTATGGTCATAGTGAATAAGGGCCTAGTTGAAACTATGGACGCTATCCTGTTGAACGCCAGTCGGGAGCAACCCGCACACCGCGGCGCGCAAAGTTACGTGGTGGGCAATTCATTTGGGAAATCAAGGTGTGTTTACACTGCACGATGTCGGACACACGCCGGGCGAGTGTGTGCGCACCTTTACGCGACCGGCGCTAGTCACTAGCGAGTCGTGGTTGGAAATTATCAATTCACGGTAATTTTGGAGTTCCCGCGGGAATTCCGAGACAAAAAGTACCCTTTGTCCTTCTCTGTATACCTGACAACGTGTATGCTAAATTTCACAATGATCGGTTGAACCGTTCAGCCGTGAAAGCGTAACAAACAAACAAACTTTCGCGTTTATAGTAATATCATCATTATTTAGATCAATTAATAGTAAGGATATTAGTATGGAAGTATAGATTCGCTGTATCTCTTGACTTGTACCACACACCAAACCTACTCTTGTATAATAACTGTGGTGTAAAATTCATGAGTTGTATTAGGCACTTGGCTAGTGAGCGGGGGTGAGGTTGCACGGCGGTGGGGTGCAGGTTCGATCTTATTTAACTAAAAATTTAGTTTGTTAGTTAATTACAGATCTCGATCTAGATTATTACAGGAACTAGCCGTTCCCTGCGGTTTCACCCGTGTCAATTTCGGAGTTCCTGACGCTTCTAGAAGTAAGTTAAATAGAAAGAAAGAAAGAAAGAAAGAAAAGGCATTTATTTGGAAACAGAGATAACACAATTACAATTATTTTATACAAACATGATTTAACAAAAAAGAAATATATAACCTCACTTTCGCATTTATAATAGCAGCAACAATTATATCTCTTCCACTTAATTTCTAGATATACATTTACAAAATTTATGATGTTCAAATCTCCCAAATCTCGCCAAGAAAGCATTCGTTACTCTCTCTGGCCGCCTTCTCATAGCCTCAGCGCGAGGATAGTGCGCACAGGAAGCTCCAACTAAATGTGTTATCAAACATTCAGCTTCCTGCGCTCGGCCCAACCACTTCATACTAATTAATACTGGATAAAGGACCGGCTCAGTAGACGAAATTTAAGGTAAGATCTAACAATCTATTGCTTAACCAATTCGCATTCGCATGGTACCTATCAAACACCAAGCCCTATAATATGAGTAATAGCAATATTTTTATCTACTTATATTAGGAAGAGCAAAGGTTGTGAGTTTGTGAACTGTGAGTCTGTGAGGCTGTAGGGGGTGATCGCTGGATCTATTGAACCGATTTTGAAAATTCTTTCACTTGTAGGAAGCTACAGTGATTCTGAGTGGCATAGGGTAGGTACTTTTATTCCAGAATTCCCGCGGGAACTCCGAAATTAACGCGGGTGAAACCGCGAGGAACAAAACAAAACAAGACACAACAAAAAAGCACAAAATAAAAATTGGTCACGGCATCACGTGTGAACGGCTGGACCAATTTTGCTAAATCTTTTTTTTGTTGTGTTTGTTATTGTAAGGAGAAGAAGAATGAAAGAGTTTCTGCGGAAATTCCGAAACTTAAGCGGGTGAATCTTCAGAATGGTTACTAATTAATTACTACTAGGTTATCAGCAAGTCGCAAATTAAACAAGTTGGTATTTTGTAACTATGTCCTTCTCTGTACCCCCGACAACGTGTATGCAAAATTTCATAATGATCGGTTGAGCTGTTAAGGCGTGAAAGCGTAACAGACAGACAGACAGACAGAGTTACTTTCGCATTTATAATATTAGCAGAGAAGACAAGACGTATGGATTATGTTCAGTACCAAATAAATGAGAAATCAAATTTAAAGAGATTTTCATACAGCCGGCTCTTGAGTTGATCCTTGTTACATTGGCGCGTTGATGTATTCTACGTTGATTTACAGCTGTGTGTCGGTTAAACCTCATTCCATTCGACCGAAGGTCTCAGAACCAACGTTAAATAATATCAATATAATCTCCCGTATTAACTGAGAATTTCAAACTCAAAATAAAAAAAAATCGGCCAAGCGCGAGTCAGACTCGCACACCGAAGGTTCCGAACACACTGCCTTTACATAATCAAGTTTATGATAAACTACTGTGTAAATATAAAAGTTTGCAGTCAACTGGATTGAGGGACAAACTTAAATTTGGCGTCGAAAAACTGTCGTTTTACAAGTAGGTACAAAGCAATCGTATTTTTTTTTGTGATGTAGGTAACTACAGTTTTGCCCTTTTCGGGTATATTGCTTTACTTAAAACAACGTCTTATAGCACATAACACGTTGTTTTGTGTGAATCTAGATCAACAGGAAATACCCTTTAACACCTATTTCATTATGATACTAATAATAACTGCGGATTTTTGTCATGGCAAATGGCAACCGAAGCGTTGTCATGGCAACAAAGAAAACAATTCTTTTTCAGCACGAGATATAATTCTACTATACATATAAACTCGTTTTTCTACATATTATCTACACCATGTAAGAAAAAATATGAAAATGCATGTTTATGATGGATTTCGAAAAATGGAGCGTTTTCGCGCAAAAATTCAAAATCATAAGTAAAAAATCGTTTTTAAGACATTTTTCAGTTTTATAAAATTTAAATAAAATTTCTACTGGTTTATTACGGTCTCAGGATTAATTTAAAATAGTGTTCAAAAAAGGCGTGATAACCTATTTGCATCTGGGGGCACGGTAGTGCCCCCGCCAAGACGAGCCAGCGAAGCGCAAGGGCACTACCTATCTTTTCTCGAAGCGCTTCGTCGTTTTTTTGAACCCTTGTAACTTGGGTCTGGATTATACCAGATAAACAAAATTTTCGGAATATGTTGTCAATAGCAGACTTATTAAATATATAAACTTTTAATTGTATAGCTCCCATCCTTTAGATTTTATTGATATCTAAAAAACCCCGATTTCGTCACTGACTCACTGATGATCATCAAAATTCTTAGGGTACTTCCTAATGTCCTAGAAAGCTGAAATTTGGTATGTAAGCTAGTATTAGTAAACAAACAACAAAAAAATTATAAAATTTGTAACTTTTATCTCCCAACCCCTTAAATTAGGGGATGGAAGTTTGTATGAGACTTCCGCAATTTTGACTTACAAAAAGAAATGAAATCCCAACAAAAACATTTTCATGTAAAATGTTGCCAAGACGAGACCATATGCCAGCACTTTCAAAAAGTTATCAGATCTTATGTAGAGCCAAGCTTCTAACTCTACACGCCTTAACTCTACAAGGTCTAACTTCACAAACTCTACACCTTAGCCAAAATATGTGGCTTGGCCGTTTCGTTACTACAAAGAACTATTATTATATAACAGAAAAGTAATGAAAAATGGACCAATTTTTCACCTAAATTGTGCCATGTGAATGTAGCGAAATGGTCAAGCCACATATTTTGGCTAAGGTGTAGAGTTTGTGAAGTTAGACCTTGTAGAGTTAAGGCGTGTAGAGTTAGAAGCTTGGCTCTACATAAGATCTGATAACTTTTTGAAAGTGCTGGCATATGGTCTCGTCTTGGCAACATTTTACATGAAAATGTTTTTGTTGGGATAATACTTTTCCGTAAACTTCATAGGACGGATTGTAGAGAGACGAACGGGAATATATCTTTTCAGGTCGAAAATGAGGTTCTGCCACGTCACCACGTACCTAATACGCTCAAACACTTTTTCGAATTCATTTCTAACACGTGTGCGAGATTCCTTATAAGCAAATCTACTATTTTCTCTTTCGTTTTGATCTGATTATATCAGTTATTTTTCTTGGTATCCAACCCCAGCTGAACAGTCGAGAGCTGAGTCGTGCACAAGCCGCACAAAATTTTGTAAGTAGGCACTTTGTTATTATTCGTTAACACTGTATTATACACCTGAAATATTTCACCTGAAATTTACGTAATTCATTATTTTACCATTTTATTAAATTTTCATGTTTTTTTTTTCACAATACCTATTTCAGAAGCAATACTGAAGAATTACAATGATTAAATATTAATTATCTTCAGTTAAAAATGTTGGAATAATAAAGCTTTCAGTATTTTGTAACACACAAAAAGCTCTGCTCCATTCGTTCGCCCTAGGGGAGAAATAAGGTACGTACTCCAAAAAAAACCGGCAAGCATGATTATGAATTCAGGGCTTTCAGAAATATTTTATTTTATAAATTATTTATCTCTACACATTTTATTCACACACTTCTTTGCACTAATAGTACGGGAGATATCGATGCTAATTCGGGATTCACTCGAGCGTCCATAGGACCTATTGGGTTTTGAAGATTAGGAGATATAAACAAAATAAGGTTATATGATATTTTTCCATTCAACAGAGGGTTTAGCTTCTACAGGCTTTCAAAAATGTAAAAAAAAATAGTAAAATGGATATACTCGAGCGCGTCAGATATTGTAGTTTAGATACTCCAAGGTGTCTCTGATATCGAAAATATATTCATCTGCCGATTTGCGTGGTGGGGGTGGCCATCCGAAAGGGGAGAAAATGAAAAAAAAAAATTTACTCCAGCGCGTCAGATATTCAAAGGGGATGCTAAGTGAACCCTAAAAATGCTCCCCTTCGAAAATCTGCCGATTTGGAGGTGACGCAAGGTAGTAGCGAATTTTTGAAAATGCAAAAAAAAATCTCAATTTTGAAATACTCGAGCGTATCAGATTATTTTACAGAAGGTTCAGCTTGCAATCCAAGTTATGTTGGCTTAAAATCTGACAATAATTTTGAGAGATATTATTAATCTGACTGCTAGAAACAAAAATTATGATTTATTTTTATTTTTATTTTTTTATTTCTGACGTAAGTTTAATAACTTTATGAGCTATTTCTTGTTCACAAAAAACACACTTTATATTTCTATGAAATATGTAAAAGCTCACAAAATATTATTTACAAAACTAACTTTAAAGCACAAACAAGCCAGAGCGTCTTACGTATATATAATAACATGAAAACATGAACGCGTTGTTTTGTGATGAGCTGTAAAGTAAAATGGCGTCATGGCGACGGACAGCAGCGTGGAAATGGTGTGAGAGAGTCAGAGATACACAAAAAGTGAAAGGGTGAGAGTGACTCGGAGCGGAGTAATACACCTTCCTTTACCGCTACTTTTTAGAAGTCGGTTAAAAATTACATTAAAGTGAAAGGTTATAGGTGAACCTATAGTTTGATGTAATACTTACCTTAACTTATTTTAATATGTATTTTTACCGACCAAAAAAAGTTATAATTCGACACGTTTAGCGCCGTGATATGCTGTGATGACGTTATGGCGACGGAAAGTAGTGTGAGAACGGTGCGAGAGAGATTGAGAGATAGAGAAAAAGTAAAAGGGAAAGAAAGACAGATATGAATAGGTACATGTTTCACTGCAGCTGCTCGTTCTTAACTTTAAAGACGATTTTAGTTTCTTCGGCTTATGAAAATCGGCAGATTATATTTTTCCCGCTATCCTTAAGTTATTTACTTTAAAATAAAAAATAAATCAACTGCGCTCGAGAATGTCGAAGTTGCGTTTTTTTTTTGCAAGTTTGTGATCCTCTAACTCCCTTACGTCACGTTCAAATCGTCAGATTATTCATATACACACTTCTCACTATGTAATTAACCCATCATAATATACACACCGGCAGAATTAGCGGAACATAAAAAGGCAGAGTATAGAAATAATTACGTATATATATTAAAACAAATTATTATCAGGCATGAAGTAATAAACTAATATACATCTTTTAACATCGATTTTAAGAAGTTTTTAGTTAAATTTTATTAAAAGTAATCAAAATTAAAAAAAAACAAAAAAGTCTCTAGTTTGTGAGAACACAGACAATGTTGCAAATAAAAGTGGAATCACGAAGGGGAAACACACGTTATTAATCGTTCATTAATTTAGTGTTAAAATTACAGTAATCTTTAATTTGCAACATTATTTGTGTGCCCATAAATTAGAGAAAAAGTGTTTTTTTTATTATTATTTTAAATAAAATTTAATAATTTAATTACAAACTTTTAAAGTGTTAAAAGATGTATATTAATTTATTACTTCACGTCTAATTATTATTTGTTTTAATATATATACGTAATTATTTCTATACTCTGCCTTTTTATGTTCCGCTAATTCTGCCGGTGTGTATATGTCAAATATTTTTGATAAAAGTAGATAATTTTCTTCCTTGTATAACATCGATGACGTATAAAATTGGTAGCTAATTTAATTACTTAACAAGAAATAAATAAATAAAATAAATACGTATAAGCACAGACTAGAATATACCAACGCAATTACATCCAGTCCGTGATGAAAGAATAACACTGGCCGGACGATAGTAGCCTAAAATAACACATCACGAAACGGAGAATAACCTAAAATGAATGAACCCCGAGGCTGGATAATACCGTTACAAAGACCTCTATTGGTTTAAAACGGTTTTTTATGTTGTTCCATGAAAGAACCACTGGGTCTATTATCCGTCCAGATTTCGAACTGTATAAAACCTTGTACATATATTCACAGTTAGGTAGGTACATTTCTTCAGCGAGTTCTTTTACCAAGTCGTATAACCAGTTTTTATGGTTCCGAACGCTGTTGCTTCACTGTTTCGATTAACTATAAGTATTTCAAGTCGAAAGTCCATGTTCAGTGTGTGTTGCCAGGGACAAAATGCGGTACTGTAACGTGATCGCTCGTTGTGGACCTCATAAGAAGCTTCAAAGTCACCTAAAGAGAAAAAGGGCAAAATTCAGAGTTTCTCTGCGATATCTTATCATAAATAATCTTACGGCTGCACTCAGAGTCGTTTTAATGATTACTTAATTTTAAGTAACGATTTTTAAAACAAAACTGCCGCAATCAGAGACGTTCACAAAATTAATGTTAATTGGCATTTGACTTAAGTTAAATGTAGTTAAGTGACAATTAACATTAAATTGATCGACATCTTGGTGCAGTTTTGTATTAAAAATCTTTACATTAAGTAATCATTAAAATTTTAATTTTTATGTTCAATAAAAGCTTTATTAATTTTTTTTCCTCATTTTTTTTTCAATCGACTCTGAGTACGGCCAGTACAGTTAAAAAATCTTAATTTATTCTTAGTTATGTATAGGAGAAGGAAAGTAACTTAAAGAACTCAAACTAAAACTGTGAAATACCGATTTGTGACTTGACAGTTTTTATGAAAACATCACAAATTATTGTATCCCACAAAAAACAGTTTCACTGTAAAATGTCGCGCCAAGTACACGTCCAACTATTGTAACAGAGATAATAATAACCTCATATTTGCAAAAATAAAAAAAAACTGATCTTTACAAAAAAATATGAAATAAAAAAAACCAAGTACACAAATCTCCTCTGATAAAAAAAACACTCATTAGAAACGGTGAAAATCGAAAAAAAAATTGGTGTCGTTTATTTATAAAAAAAACGAAAGAAAAATTTGCACTTTACAAAAAAAATATAAAATAAAAAAACCGAAGTAATCTTTGTGATTTTCAATAATTGCAAAATTTTTGTGGCAAATTTAAAAATTGAAAACAATTTTTTAAACGTACTTGGCGCGCGTCATTGAGTACCCCAAATCTTTTCATGTCTGATGTAGCGCCAGAAACTTGTTGTGGAAAAGGAGTTTATGAGCAACAATTTTTTCACCTCTTCTACACCGTCGTTGGCACCACTAATGATTATTGTGATGTTTTCAATCAAATCTATTGGAATTAAAATTCAAGCTCGTTTCTATCTTTTCGCGAATTAGATTAGATTTATACTCATATGAATGTGACACTTTCTTGCATTTCAATTGAATCAAGAAATAAGCAAATGATTTGATTACCAGTCAGGTAAAGTACCCAGTAGCTGCTCAGGAACCAGTACCTTTTTTGTACAATCAGAAAAAATTTAGGGGACTCAATGACGTGCGCCAAGTACGTTTAAAAAATAGTTTTCAATTTTTAAATTTGCCACAAAAATTTTGCAATTATTGAAAATCACAAAGATTACTTCGGTTTTTTTATTTTATATTTTTTTTGTAAAGTGCAAATTTTTCTTTCGTTTTTTTTATAAATAAACGACACCAATTTTTTTTTCGATTTTCACCGTTTCTAATGAGTGTTTTTTTTATCAGAGGAGATTTGTGTACTTGGTTTTTTTTATTTCATATTTTTTTGTAAAGATCAGTTTTTTTTTATTTTTGCAAATATGAGGTTATTATTATCTCTGTTACAATAGTTGGACGTGTACTTGGCGCGACATTTTACAGTGAAACTGTTTTTTGTGGGATTTCATATTTTTTTGTAAAGATATTGTTTTTATTTTTGCAAAAATGAGGTTATCTAATATTTTAACCTTAATCACATGTTAATAATTACGTTTAAATAAGATTGACATCCCGCCTTACAACATAGATTTATTTTGAATCTTTTTTTTAAATATAATTCTTCCCTTTTTTTTGGTAAAGTTTACCCCTTTCGGGGAAGGCAAAGGAAACTTAGTCCATGCAGCCAATAATTCTCCCCTTTCGGGAAAGGCAAGGGATTCTAGTTCCATACAGCCTGAACATTTTTTTTAATTTACCCCAATGGGGAAGGCAAAGGAAGCTAAGTCCATACAGCCAAGTCAGTATTTTTCTTCTTCTGAAGTTATTTACATCGAAATGCATTGGTGAGATATGGATATGGATATGCTATCGGGATACATATCTTTTACTGGAAGGATACGTGACATATCCAATCCTTAGTCGGACACGTTTAGCCCATGCCTATTCCAAACTGGCAATCCAATCTCACTCACCGTTGACGGCTTCTATGCCTGACAACTGTCACATGACGTTTATGTCACCTGTCACTGTCAGTGCCAGCGATATTAAAAATGCAGACGCTAACATTTGTAAAATCTCTCGTAGAATCGAAAACAGGCGCAGGCAAAAATTTTCATTCTGAAATGTTAGAAAATAATACTCGATTAATACATTAAGCAGCTGTTTTAATTACTCTTTCACCAAAGGGCGCGAGTGCCATGCACTCCCGCCAATTTTCCAAACTGGCAATCCAATCTCACTCACCGTTGACGGCTTCTATGCCTGACACCTGTCACATGATGTTTATGTCATCTGTCACTGTCAGTGCCAGCGATATTAAAAATGCAGACGCTAACATTTGTAAAATCTCTCGTAGAATCGAAAACAGGCGCAGGCAAAAATTTTCATTCTTGAAATATATTAAATATTTGTTCAGACCCAATAATTTTTTGTAATATGTGTAAAATCTGTAAAAAGAAACTTATTGAAAATAGTGTGAAGTGACAGTGTCTTGGCAATAATAAAAAAAATAGACCCAAATATGTGAGGAGGTTATGTTGACATATGAATTGAGAATAAAGACACGTTGTCTCACGCCATATGTTGGACGTGTCCTTGGCGCGAGACACTAACGTGTCTCCGGATAGTAATATAGTCGTATAGTAATTTTTTTCTTATGTTATTTGAAACGAGGTTTATCGTTAAAAGTTACAAAAGAAATCGTATTAAAATTCTAGACATGAAAAGCATAATAATAATGGTCGGACCTCAACCTTACGACTGTTTAACACAAACACTGAAATATTTAGTGTTTTAATGTTAAAACGTAGTTTTTTAAAAGTAATTAAAAAGTGCTTTTAAACAAACTACTTTTTAACACAAATACAAAATATTTTCGTATATACTTTGAATAATTACAACTTTTTTACTTATTTTATATTTTACTCTCAAAGAAACTCCTACCGTCGACGAACCAATAAACGAATAGTCATTAGATTTATACAACTTAATTTAGACCACTGAATAATCAGTGCCAACTACCAATCGATAAAGAAGTAATAACTGCAGTCGCAAGTAGTGGCGCACGAATTTATAAACTGTAGTAACTATTGACAGTAACTATATCAGCGCACGCCAACTACATTTATGTAACTACTTATTTTAGTAGTCCGTAGACGTACGACTACGAATCGATACTCTTACGAACTACTTAACTACTAAATACTATTTTTTTTTACTGACTACTTTTTTTTTTACTAACTAGTAGTTAGTAACTACTGAATTAATAGTTACTAACTGTAGTTAGTAACTACTGAATTAGTAGTTGAAGTAGATACCGAACAATCGACTAATTCGATAAATTTTAGTAATAATCGCCCATCGCTAGTATATACATTGAAAATTTGTAAAATCTCTCGTAGAATCGAAAACAGGCGCAGGCAAAAATTTTCATTCTTGAAATATATTAAATATTTGTTCAGACCCAATAATTTTTTGTAATATGTGTAAAATCCGTAAAAAGAAACTTATTGAAAATAGTGTGAAGTGACAGTGTCTTGGCAATAATAAAAAAAATAGACCCAAATATGTGATGAGGTTATGTTGAGATTACAATAATTACGTTTAAATAAGATTGATATCCCACCTTACAACATAGATTTATTTTAAATCTTTTTTTTTTAATATAATTCTCCCCTTTTTTTTGGTAAAGTTTACCCCTTTCGGGGAAGGCAAAGGAAACTTAGTCCATGCAGCCAATATTTCTCCCCTTTCGGGAAAGGCAAGGGATTCTAGGACCATACAGCCTGAACATTTTTTAATTTACCCCAATGGGGAAGGCAAAGGAAGCTAAGTCCATACAGCCAAGTTTTTTTCTTCTGAAGTTATTTACATCGAAATGCATTGGTGAGATGCGGATATGGATCAATAATTAACAAGTAGAGACGGGTGAAAGCGTATGTATGTAGTTTGAATACTTAGTTATTTTAAAAACATTATCTGCGCCGCGGCTTCTCACTAATTCGCCACTAGTGCGTAGACATATACTAAAGCAAGTATAGTTAGTATATAAAGATTAAGTGCTACCAACTTCGAAATAACAAAATTCGCCCTAAATTTGATATGCTTATGTTACTCTTTGGTAAAATCTCTCGTAGAATCGAAAACAGGCGCAGGCAAAAATTTTCATTCTTGAAATATATTAAATATTTGTTCAAACCCAATAATTTTTTGTAATATGTGTAAAATCCGTAAAAAGAAACTTATTGAAAATAGTGTGAAGTGACAGTGTCTTGGCAATAATAAAAAAAATAGACCCAAATATTTGAGGAGGTTATGTTGACATATGAATTGAGAATAGAGACACTTTGTCTCACGCCATATGTTGGACGTGTCCTTGGCGCGAGACACTAACGTGTCTCCGGATTTACTATAACATACATTTGCACTTTAATAATTTTTTTTTGTGAATTTCTCTTGGGAAATCATCATACAAATTTAAATTATTATTATTAAAAAGTCACCAAAACGCTAATGACGTCATACATACCTACACTCTACAGGTCACGTGATGGCATGACGCCGCCTGCTTGTACAAAACTTCAACTGACATAATATTTTATTTTAAACTAGATGTGGCGGTTTCACCAGCATGAGTTTCGGAATTCTCACAGCAATTATTTTTTTCTAAAATAAAAGTAGCCTAAGTTACTCCTTACAACCTATTTGCCAGTGAGAGACCCGTTAAAATTGATCCAGCCGCTTCAGAGATTAGCCGACACAAACAGACAGACAGAGAGACAATAATTTAAAAAATAGATTTTTTAGGTAAGTACCGTAAATTTTTTCATAGGTATGCATTTAGTGAAAAGCTGATATTAGGCTATTTGACAAAGTTTTTTATATTCCGTCATGTAGATTAATAAAAAATATTGGACACGTATTTTTTCTTTTTTTACGTAACCAAAAAATAACGACGATACATTAAGTTGAAATTTCGTCTGACGTCACTAACCAGTGCAGTTTGTATGGCGGCTTGTAGCAGTAAGTGACGTCACGAGCCCCCACCCTAAACTTTAATGCACTAATTATCTCTGTCTATTTTCATTTATTTAAAAAAAGAAAAAATACCTGTCTAATGATTTTTAATTTTCTAACTGACGGACTAATTAGAAATTTGATTTTCAAAAGTCGTCAACATCCCTATTTGGGATTACGAACAGACACTTCATTTTTATTTATATGTATAGACTAAAAAGCAGGTGACGCCACTCCAGATTCAGTCAATTCAATCACCAAGTCTGTTACGTTTCCACACTTTAACTACTCAAGCAAATATCGTGTAATATTTGCGTTGACTGGTTACTTAACGCAGGTGAAACCACAGAGAACAACTAGTACAATAAAATGGGGTGACAAAAATGTGATAAATGGAAAAAAAAAATGGTTTATTCTGGGACCTGGATAATAGTACCAGGGCATCATACCGCAAGATACAATTGTAATTCCAAGTCCCATCTAGTACAAGCAGCAAACAGACACTTCCAACTGAACTTTGTGTAGTTTATAAGCGCCATTTGCGCCTCACACAAGTGAGAAAGGGGTTGACGGTAAATTATTTTATCGATATCGATAAAGTTTAATAGGGAATTTTAGTGTTTATTTTTTATTATTATTTTATAAACCTTTAATATATTAGTAGTATAATAGCATTATTCTTTTACAAATATCTTTTGTACTATCAGAGATATGATTCTTTAAAAGGTCAAGTTAGACAAGGAAAGCGCTAGTCCTAAAGTGACGTCACGCGACTTGTAACGCTTTATAACCGCCATACGAAATTCCTTTTTAGAAAGAGACAGACATAGTCAAAATTAAACATTTTAGTTTTTAATCAAATCTATTAATTTTTTCGCTTATTTTATGCTTATCCATGATATTTTCGAGTGTAATTATTGGATATCAACATTCCATCAACAGTGAAATAGCCTATTCTAATTTTGTTGCGGGAAAAACTAACCATAGTTTAAAATGTAATTGGGTATCATATAATTTTATAATTAAAATTATTTTACTTGACTTTATCTATATACACTTCACTCGCGTTAATTTCAGAGTTCCCGCGGGAATTCCGACATAAAGAGTACCCTATGTTCCTTTCTGTATTCCTAAGAAGGTGTATGCATAATTTAACGATGATCGGTTGAGTAGTCGTGAACAAGCAAACAACTTAGGTAATTTCGCATTTGTAATATTAAGTAGGATAATATACCTAATATATTAATCTCTATAAAATCCCAACCCTCGTTCATTTGTCTGTTCACTTAGTTATTCTAAACCAAACTCTTATTCTAAGATTTGGAATTACTGTTCGAAAAATTTACATTACATCAAAAGGACACATATATGGTGTCCGTGCGCAAGCGGGGTGATTTTGTGTATGTAAAATAACTTTAAAAAAAATGGGTGAGTGTCGTGGAACACTCGGATAGAAAGAAGTTTCTGCGCCTCGTAGTTTCCAAGATATACATAAGCTTTCGAAAATTTGACTTTTATCAGATTTCGGTTTGGGCGGGATTTGGTTAACCAATAAGCGCGCAACTTTTATTTATTTATTTATTCAGGAAACATGTACAGCCATATTGATCAGACCTATGACGCCGTGACGGGTACGATAGATACGTAAAGATTCCACGATGAAGAACTTCGTTCTAATAACGTGTCTAATTTTTTTTGCATCAGCATTTTGCAGAATGCACCACTAATAAATTTTTATCATGGAATAAGTTCCATATAGAGAATAGCAAAATGGAACTCAAAAGTATTGTTTGAAAAATGGGAAAAAAGAGCCAATTAATGTTAATATATTGTTTATGCTTAGTCTATTTGTCGGTTAGTATGATTTCGATAAATGACAGTTGGTTACGAAACTAATTTTCTCAATTTAGTAAAACATAAAAAAATATTCTTTATCTGTGGCACAGAAGAAATAATAGTACCTACTAATGGCATTTATATTATATAATAATACTGGGAAATTCTGATTTTTAAAACTGTTTTGAACGTTGTAACAAGTATTTCAATTTTTAATAATCTTATTAGACACTGATAATCTATGATTGAAGTGTCTGTTTGTAATTTCAAATTAACAGTTTTTCACTAAATGCATATAAAAGTATATACGATACTCACATAAAAAAAAAACTTATAAAATTTTTCTCCGTCTGTTTGTTTGTTTCGGCCAATCTCTGGAACGGCTGGGTCGATTTTGACGGGACTTTCACTCGCAGATAGCTAATATTATAAGGAGTAACTTAAGCTACTTTTTATCCCGTAATTCCGAACTCCGACATTAACGCGGTTGAAACCGCGGGGAACAACTAGTGTATAATAAGAGTAGTATCCTTATATATTTTACCTTAGTCTGTTTATTTATATATTACTAGCTGTGCCCCGCGGTTTCATCCGCGTGAGTTTCGGGATTCCCGCAGGAACTCCAATGCAGTCTAATGTACTCCTTAAACCAACAGCTAATTAGCAGTGAAAGTCCCGTCAATATCGGTCCAACCGTTTCGGAGATTCACCCGCGTGAGTTTCGGAATTCCCGCAGGAACTCCAAACTTCTTTTTTATAAACCTTGTCCTGACAATAAGGAACACAAAAACAAACAATTTCCCAATTTGGCGCAGTCGTTTGCAAGTTATGCGCTTAACAACACATTTGGCGATTCATTTTTATTATATAGATGTTTTTAGCATTTGCGTATTATGGTTTTAGGTTATGGAATTAATAGAGAAATAATTTAGTTTAATTTTTTCTTCCTGCGCCCACACCCGTGACGCCACACGCGGCTCCAGCGTAAGACCAGCGTTGGGCCCCTAATGGTTTCCGGTTTATGCTGAGCTGGTTGCCTTTCTGTTGCGACACGCTGTTTGTGCTTGTGCTATTATATTTATTTATATTTATATGTATAGAATGTGCGTAGGTATTTAATTAAGTTGTTAAACGATAGTACTTACCCGCAGTTTTGTTGTGCACACAACATCTCTGTGTTTATTTCGAACCAAAAAAGTAAAATACGAAAAAACGCCCTCAAGGCACGGGTAATGCTCGCAAAAGTAAATTATTATGGAAAAAGATCTAACAAAGCATTGTTAATGTAAATTCACAAAATTACATAATAATATAATGCCTTTTAAAACCACTTCCACACAAAAATCCACCTTATCACCTGAGCTTTACAATTTAAATTTATCTATAGCGAAACTTTCATAAAAGATACCTTCATTACGTTGTGGTTAAATGTACTAAGTTGAGAATTTTCACGGTGAATAATGGATTTTATCGCTCAGATGTCAAAGTTGTATGTTGCGTGGCAAGTATGGAATAATGTCGGTCCTAAGTGATATAGTGAGGAGATAGTTAATGCAAAGTTCACCTGTACTGACGATAGTGAGGGCGACGGTAATTTCTTACTCTATCGATAAAACATATCACATTCAAATATCTATACTGTACAATGGGCATGTTGCCTAATTTTTATTTTTAGTCCGTCTTGTATAGTCTTGTATACCTACTGCTGTGCCCCGCGGTTTCACCCGAGGTAATATTGGAGTTCCCGCAGGAATTCCGGGATAAAAAAATACCCTATGTCCTTCTCTGTACCCCTGACAACGTGCATGCCAAATTTCATCCAAATCCGTTGAGCCATTTTTGCGTGATTGAGTAACAAATATCCACACTTTCACATTTATAATATTAGTAGGACTAGCTGTTCCCCATGATACGCGGTAATTACGGAGTTTCCGCGGGAATTCCAGCATAAAAGTACCCTATATCTTTCTGTGTACCCCAGACATCGTGTATGCAAACTTTCACGAGATTTTACCCACGTGCCTTTCCGGGTTTATAATATAAAGGCTTGTATTTCTATTACTTGCTAACATAATATGCATAAATGCAAGAGTTCGGGGAGGCAGGCGATATCAATAAGCTGTCACTTACCTTTGGGTTGGGTGGTGGCGGTAGCAGGCCCGTTGGTGACTGGTCTTGAAGTCGTCTGACTGCTCAGCTGAAATTAAAAAAAAAAAAAACACAGTATAACTGTCTATAGAATTATTGTATCGCGACTGCTAAGAGCTAAGACTGATATACAACGTGTTAAACCAAAACCTGATTTAAAAAACTAATATTATTATTAAAATACAAAATATTATGTCAAAAAAAAAATCAATTCAACATTAGTTGGACGCAGATAAGCAATAACTTGTTAACCCACAATATCAAGTTATTGATTCAGAACGCTTTATTGAGCACTATAAAACGTTTTATAATTATATTATGTTTACTTTATTATTGTTCAAATACCAACAAAATGTTAAACATAAAAAAAAATATTGAAATAAAACGACGCTATGATTTTAAAACACGATTTACTCAAAATTTCTCCAATGTGGGTTAACACACTATTGCTTATCTATGTCCAGTTAGAAGGTGACCTATCTACGACATTTTAAGCGCCACTCCGCACCTACGTGTCAACGCGCCAATTATTGTATAATTACTAATATTATAACAATAATTAATTTGGGTATACTCGTACTCGTATAGTTACGTTTAGGTCTTGAAATAAGACTGGTTATACTTTTCACCCTATACAAAGAGTTTAAAAACCGAATTCGAACAATTTAATGGGACTTGCTATACAGCGTAGCAGTCTTTACTATACGTGTTGTAGCGCACGCCGTAGCGCATCCGTAGCCTACGAAAACGTAGCTAGTGCTACGAGATCTACAACAGCTCATTTATAAATGCTTGTGTTTTGTATTATTTTACTGTGACTTCGCTCAAATCCAATGAAATCATATCCTTCATCCAAAAGATTCGAAGATATTTTATATTATAATTAATCGGTAACTAAATTCCTTAGACAATAATATCGTAGTAATATCTTAATATATCGATATGAATGAATGAAATCCAAAAATGAATGAATGGGCGAATTTTTATTAAAAAAAAGTTGTTTATTGAAATACATATAAAATTAACATAAATTATTATTTCATACTAGCTTATCCCCGTGGCTTCACCCGCGATAATTGCGGAGTTCCCACGGGAATCCCAGGACATTATTATACCTATAAACCTTCCTATATAGAGTAGATAATCCGTTCAATAGTGTTTGAGTTTATCACGAACAGAGACGTGGCGGAAGACTTTTATAATATATAAGGATAAGAAAAATTATACCTTGTAATATATTCGATGTTTTCATCAACGTTCAGCAGCCAATTGGCTTTCCAAAAAAGAAGCTGGTTTTCGAGAGGGAATCGTGTTATATCTTGGGGAACAATCTAACACTGTCATTGGCGTTTCGCCATAATTACTTTAATTTCTAAAAATACGCACATTGCGTGGGCAGAACTAAATGTGATGAATTGCGATTTATTTATTTATTTATTTATTGAATTTAGAAAGCATGACAGCATAAGCCATAGCGCTTAATAAATAATTAATTTACAAACTAAACATATTTCTAAAATTGAACAAATTTTTAAATTTTTAAATTAAAAACAATTTGAAAGAAGGATAAGAAGTCTTTTAACCCAGAGGGGCTATCATGTAACTTTTGTTTCTATCATTTTGCGGTTGCAATCAAAAACATAGTGGTTTTGCGATTACAATATGCACGTTTTAATATCTAGAATATCTAGCAATCGACCAAAATAAACATACTTCAAAAGTTGTAGCTGGCTAAACATGATTATTTAATCACAAAATCGCTATTTTTCTGATTGAAACTGAAATATGATAGCAACAAAAGTTACATAATTGCCCTGTAGATAGAGAACCTCCCTGTATTATTAACGCAACATTGGCAGATTTTTTATATTTCTTTTTTAAATTCTCATGCATCGGCAGAGAAATAATACCGAGTGCGCTCCCGCTTGGAATTTTGAAAGCGAACGACGGCAACGGGGATAAGAAAAACATAGGGCATGTCGAAATATCTCACGCTCAGGGTTGTAACATCTCGGCAACGTGTCCCGACATCGTCGAAATGTGTAGAATTCTCTGGTGGTTAGCATTCTTGTCTATTGCTTTTGTTCTTTTTTTAATATAAATTAGTCGTAAGTAAGATGATCATCTTACTTATCTTACGTTTCCACGACACAAGCTAATAATAGCTTACTGTGGGATCAAGTAGATCTGTGTGTTGTGATGTGGATTATTATTATTATTATTATTATTACCTACTTTCCTTACGAAAAATGCGAATGTAAGTTAATATGTTTGTTACACTTCACACCTTAACGGCTTAACCGATCATCAACAAATTTTGCAAAAGCATTGTCGGGGGTAAAGAAAAGGACGGAGACCACTTTTTATCCCGGAATCCCCACAGGAACTCCGAAATTAATGCGGTTGAAACGCACGGAATACCTAGTAACAATACAAATTTAAAGATAAGCTATAACATTATTATAGTGAAATAATGTAAAAATCTTTTATAAATATTGTTTAATAACTAGATAAAATAGGTAATATACAATTACATACAATACGATAACGCATAAATACAGTAAATGATGAATAATTTTTTTACAACTTTCGGTGTAGGTATGTGTGTATTCTATTATATTCTAAACACTCACTCAAACTGAGATAATTTAACCATTAATACATAACCGCACTAACCAACAACAAGCATAAAATCAGTGACGTTTCCAATTCAACACATCTATACTATAATATTACAAAGAGCTAAAGTTTGTGAATTGTGAATTTGAAAATTGTGAGTTTATGAGTTTGTGACGTTAACCTCTCGATCTATTGGACCGATTTTGAAAACTCTTTCATTTATAGGAAGCTACAATAGCCCTGAGTGACATAGGCTACTTTTTATCCCGAAATTCCTACGGGAAAGTCCGCGGATGAAACCGCGGGGGACAACTAGTTATATAGATAATTATATATATAATTATGTTGAAAGGCAATCAATTCCATAGATGAACAGACTAATGTACAAATCAAGTATGTAACTTTTTTGGGGAATTTGGCACAAAACACGATGGCAACCCTTAAAATGTTTCTGTAGCGTTACCTTATATATTTATCGAAAAGGTATTGTTTGAAGCTTGTATTTATAAAAATAATATTTTTGTATGAACAATATAAGTATATACAATTAAAACAATAAGTTTCTGCTATCTTCTCCCGTCTTGTATTTTTACTTACAAAAAATACAATTTATATTCAAACTCTATACCTAGAGTCTTGTTACAAAATTCTCACAAAACTTAAGCCTAACTCCAAATCCAAATTAAATTTTAACTATTTCATTTGATTTTACGCCTGGGCGTCTATTATTCTATAGTCTATTGTCAATATCTTTTAAACCCATGACATAAAAAATAGAATAGAATAGAATGGACATTTCTATGCAATGATATTATAAGTACGGTATTAAAATCGGGTTGTTCGAAAGGGGAGTTCCAAGCCTCGATCATTTGAAAGTATCTCTGAAAACTATACGGATGTTACGGGGATAGTTTATCGGAATCGAATTCGGAGTCGGAGTTTTTAAATTGGATCTTTCGGAGTCGGAATCGGAATTAGAGTCGGAGGTGGTGGCAGAAGACAGATGTTTTAATCATCATCCATAAATCATTAGTATTGCCATGGACCAATAAAACTAGATCCATGGTATTGCGTATAATAATAGACAAAGTGACGACACTCGACACTTAAATTTTTGTGTTATTTTTTTTCTAAATTCAAATAGTGATGTACAATTTTTTTGTTTTTAAAGAAGCCACTTATTCTTCATCCCTAAACATCGATCTCACCTTAATGACCTGTAAACACGGGCACACAATTTTCCGGTAGGCGAGGTAGAATTCTTCGCATTCTACGAGTCTTACGCTTTTTCGCCTTGTCCATATTCGTAATCCCTCGGATATATTCCCCATGAGAAATGAGTCTTCAGATGAGCGGTTTTCTACCAAATCCTCTCAAACAGGTGCAACATACTTTTTCTTTTTCTCTATACTTACTTCTGATCATCGTTTCCAAATGACCGATCCAACTAAGCGTTGGGTTTATTTTAATTATAGTCACCAGGTTTTGTCCCACAATATTCCTAATCTTCAGTCATCAATTCAACCAATTCAATTCAATTCAATTCAAACAATAAATACCTCCAACAAATCTTCACTGATCCATGCCTTTTTTAAGGATTTTTATCTTTTACTAGCTGTGCCCTGCGGTTTTACTTTCTTCAGTTTCGGAATAGCCGCAGGAACTCCAAAGTAGTCTAATTTTTTTCTTATAACATCAGATAATTGGTAGTGAAAGTCCCTTCAAAATTGGTCCAACCGTTTCGGAGATTCACCCGCGTGAACTCCAAACTTCTTTCATAAGAACCTTCTCCTTACAAGAACAAACACAACAAAAAAGAAGTACCGAAATCGGTCCAGCCGTTCACGAGTGATGCCGTGACCAAGGGAAATAAGGATATTTGTTTTGCTAACTGCCGAAGAAAAGTTAGTTATTAGCTGTTACAATAACATTATGTCTCAAATTAAGATGTTTAGATAGCGGCATGTTTTTGGAAGCCAATTTGTTGATTCAACCATTAATTTTACGAGGTCATTGTTACAGAGCTCTGTTGAAGCTCTGTGCTTGGGCTGTAAGCGGCAGTGTAGCCCTTAAGGCTTGCGCGGTCGCACTGTACTACGACACGACAAAAATATTGAATGTTCATTTATGTGCAGTTTTACAGATTTTACTGAGTTATAAAAATCACTACTCTTTTACTTATTAAATATTAACTCACTTCACTTGTCCTAATACGAGGTAGGTACCTAGGTACCTAGTAATTACTTGTATTTTCTTACACATTTTAAAATAAAAAACCGGCCAAGGGCGAGATGGACTCGCACACCGTGGGTTCCGTACACACTTGTGTTATTAGTTTGTCGAAAGCTTGTCCAACTTGTCCAATTTGCTGCGTTTTCAGGTTCATATAGTCGCCACTCAAGGACTTTTTTGCTCCATCGCTCATCAGTTCTTCGAGCAATGTGGCCCGCCCACTGCCACTTGCGGTTTGCGGTTGGCTATGTCAGTAACTATTCAAGTTTACTTTTAAAGTGTGTTTTTATTTAATATTACTTCTTTATCTTACTAGCTGTTCCCCGCTGTTTCACTGGGTTAATTTCGGAGTTCCCGCGGGAATTCCGGGAGAAAAGAGGAATACCCCACCATGCGTTGTTATAATATCTCAAAGATATTTTCATAGAATACTTCCAGATGACTTGACTTTTTCCATCACTTCCAAGTTCCCCGATTATCGTTATATTTCAATGAATTTACATAAAACCTTGACAAATTACGTACCTGCCTGAACTTTCCTCATGTCCCTCTATCTATTGGTGACAATCGCATGAAAATCCGTTCAGCAGTTTTTTTAATCGCGAACATACTGACAGACGCGGTGGAGGACTTTGTTTTGTAATATGTAGGTAGTGATACTTTTACAATGGAAACGCGCGCAGTAGCGTGGATGCGGCATAGCGAGCGGAGCTCTGTGGAGGTCGTAATTAGCCGCCATGTTACCGGTGGGTAGCCGGTGTGCGCCCGGGGCGCCGCACCGCGCTGCCCTGGCTCCCAGTGAGCTAGACTAACCCGCGAAATATCAGCTCATTGATGTTATAGGTACCTACTTATCGACTTATTTCGGCGAGATAAGGTGTGTATGTATGTAGATCTATTATGTGTGTTATTATGTATGTGTGTGTTTATGTACGTATGTAGGTATGTATATATGTATGTGTGTACCTTAATATGCATCGTAAATGCACCGCCAAGTGAGCTCTCTGTACTATCTGAAGGTTGACTGGCAGCGAATGCCATTGGCATGATATTATGTTACCAGTATAAAATCGATATGTTGCTATATACTTGGTATACGTACTAGCTGTCCCCCGCGGTTCCACCCGCGATAATTTCGGAGTTACCGCGGGTATTCCAGGATAAACAATACTTACAGACGCGGCGAAGGACTTTGCTTTATAATAATATGTACCTACCTAAGGATTATTAAAACGTGATTTATAGTGTATATAAATATTTTGAAGATTCGTTCTTGTTAATTTTTTACAAAAACAAAAATAACTAACTGAGAAAACAAACCGTCTTTGACCAATTATTTTGGTCAACCAATTTTAAAATTAGGTTATAAAATTCTTATTTTTATTTTCGGATAACAAGATGCAATTAGGTACAGTTTTTAACTGTAAAGTTAAAATATAAGTACTTAAAGAAATTATTTTAAAAGATATTATACCTATAATAGGTATTTATAAATAAACTGCGGTGAACAGCTTAAATTATTATCTATGTGACGCCTACTTAGGTAACGAATAGTTTTTCTGGCACAGCGATGTAGGGATGTTTTTATTCCCATACGAAGAGTTCGTGAGAAATTAATGCGGTAATTCCAATATTTAATGCGGGTGAAACAGCTAGTTAGTTTATAATCCAGAAAAAAAGGTAAACTTTGTCAAAAACAATTTTCTTCATTCTAAACAATTTTATCTTAAAGAAAATTATAACAACGCCACCTATTAACCACTAACCAAACGATTTAATTCAATGGAAAACTCACGAAAATTCTAAATGTCTCTCGACTTCCATATTTTCTCCGCTTTTCGTCTAGTTCAAGTTTGTTATAATAGATGACGCTGTTGTAATATCCGATAAAAAAGTACGATTAGTATAAAAATTAACTAGGTAAATATGTACATTGTACATGTAAATATTATGTAAACATTTCGATTGATAAGGTTTATGAGTTTTGGAGCGTATTGTATATTTTCAGAATTAGTCACAGTAAAGTGTATATTCCCTGGTTCCATAATAAGTAGGCCACAGTTTAGTTTGCAATAGAAAATTTTCGTGTTTAAAAACCGCAAGTAGACAGCAGTCTACTAATGTTTGATAAATTTTTATGTTTGTTATTTGTCTTTTTTCGCCTAAAACGATACAGTAGCTAGTATAAATACGTGTATTATTCAAAATAAATAGGGACAGAGTTTATTTTTAAGATTTTCGTCAAATCTCATTATCCAAAAAAGAAATGTTATTCCGAATACTAACGGTTCAAATTTTATTAATAACAAAAATCAATAGCCACGTGGCAAAAAACGATCCTGACGTCATCATTACGTATTCCGGACACGCCGAGGCAAATCCGGACGTCGCGATCGGAACCAAAACAGAAACGACCACTGAGAAACGGAAAACGACACAAAAACAGAAAACCCCCACCACTGCTGCTCCGACTTTCGAAAACGGAAATGAGAAGGAAGATGTAGTTTTTGTACCGAACGAAAGAGACAGAAGCTTTCGCGATAGGGACGACGACTTCTTGGATAACGACGCCATGATGGTCAGTGACGTTATGAAGGGGGGTTTCGGTGAGGCGAATATAAAGTTAGAAACTGGTAAGTACTAACATAAGTAGATAGATTAGGTACTTATTCATAGAATCTGATCTGCGGGGTTAGCCAAGTTGACACTCTACAATCGTTAACGCATAGAAAACTAGAATAGAAAACTCGCTTTACGTGACAACTTGAAAACTAGAGTTTTGATTGGCTGACCAAGTGACATGACGATTCGTTACTTATGTTTTCTATGCGTTAACGATGGTAGAATGTCAACTTGGCTAACCCCGCTGTAGGTTCAGAGATTACCCCCCCTGCACTTTAAACTTACAAACTTCACCTCTTTATAATAACAGCAAAATCACAGTGTAGAAAAGCCACATTTCTTTGACAATGAAATTTTTGGTGCCAAATTGATTTAGTTTTTTTTGGAGCTGTTGGCATCAGACACCAAAGGATGATTCCTTCTCAAGACATCAAATATTTCAAACAGATAAAAATACATACCTAGTACTCTCTTTTTTACTAAAGATATAGCTAACCTATCCATTTTCTATGCCCATCAAATCTATTTAGCCTTTTATGCGTGACTAGCTGTCCCGCGTGGTTTCACCCGCGATAATTTCGAAAGCTATGTTACTCAGGAAAAATGTAGCTTTCTAATGATGAAAGAATTTTTTAAATCGGTCCAGTAGTTTTTGAGTTAAATCGTAACAAACAAACAAACAAAAATCTTTCCTCTTTATAATATTAGTATACCTAAATATAGATTGAGCAACAAACATCGAAACATCTCCAACCGCTTTATGTTCCATTTCCTACTCAAAAATTACAAGTTACCATAATTTGTTTCAGAATCTCCGAATAAAGACATATTCTTTATAAGTGGTAAAAACAACGAAAATTACGGCGAAACAGAGAAGAAAGAGAGAAAAGATGACACCAGGAGGCATGGAAAAGACATGGAAGAAATGCCTGTAGAGAAATTGGACTGTTCCAATTTGAACTGCAATAGAACATTGAAAGCTGTTTGCGGCGGGAAAATAGAACATAAGAAGTGGAAATACAGACTGTTTTACAATGAATGCTATTTTAGGAAAGTCAACTGCGGATTTACGTACGAATTTAACAGTTAAGTGTATCGTTTATAACGGAACCAGCTGTCCCCCGCGGTTTCACCCGCGTTAATTTCGGAGATCCCGCGGGAATTCTGGGACAAAGTACACTTTTCTGTATCCTAACCACGCATAGTATGCAAAATTTAATGCAGTTTCACCCACATAAAGTTCAGAGTTCCCGCGGGAATTCCGACATAAAAAGTGCTCATACATATTATCTTCTTGCGTACATATATATTATAATTAACCACCACTGCGAACATTATTTTCCTATACAGCACCATAAAATACAACAAAATTCAATTTAACATTTTTTTAACAAATTAAAATTAATGACGGACCCGCCATCTTCTATTCCGGCAATAACTTCCACATATTAATAGTAATAGTAATAGTGATAACTACATAGAATAAAACAAAGTCGCATCCCGCTGTCCGTCCCTATGTATGCTTAGATTTTTAAAACTATACGCAACAGATTTCTATGCGGTTTTCACCAATAGATATAGAGTGATTCATGAGGAAGATTCACATGTATATTTTATCGTGGAATTTCTGCGGGAGCTCCGAAATTATCGCGGTTGAAACCGCGGCGGACAGCTAGTAATATCTATTATATATTAGGTCCATGGTGATTTGTCTTTGCAGGATACCACAGAGTGACCAAATCAAAATGTAAGAATATCGGCGCCCACTACTCAGAGAGGCCTTACGTGTTCCGACCTTCGCCTTCTAAGAGCAAAAAAGAAAGCAAAAGTAACGTCAGCAGAAGAAATTTCGCTTCGAGAAGGTACCTACATATATAAAGAAGGCAATCATTTTCAACCTCATTGACATTTTTGGGTTTAATAGTTTCTTTGTTTCTGCATAGATAATCTTGCATGGGATATCCTATGTAGTGTTTTACATTCTATCGCATAGTAGGTACTGTATTCATTTTCTGAATGACTCCTATGAGCGACTTGACTAAAAAAGTCAAACAAACTCGTCACGCTTTTTTTTTGATAAATATATCGGCCAGAAGTCAGGAGCACGGGCAGTGGATGCCGTTAGTAAGTTAACCCGTTAAAATGTTGGCCACATCTACGTAATGCCTTAATTAGCGCACTAATTTACACGTTAACACGCAGGTATAGCACATAAGTGATGTTTTTTTTAAATCGGTTCAGTACATTAAATTACCCCCTACAACGTCATAAACTCAGAAATTCATTCACAAACTTTAGCTCTTAATATTAGTTATTAGATTAAGATTATATTGCATTTCATAACATTGACAAAGGCGTGTTTTTTTAACCGACTTCCCAAAAAGGAAGAGGTTCTCAATTCGACCCGTATCTGTTTTTTTTTTACTTTGGTCAGTTTTAACTATAGGAGGGATTTATTTAGTTCATAAGTAATATAACTATGTTCTTGAGAATACTTCTGTGCACAGATCTCTTATTCGGGACATTGACGGCCTGAGTTGTTCCCACACCTGCCCCATCACCTGCCCGGACGACTACGACCCGCAGTGCGCCGTGTCCAGCGCTGGACACATCAAGGTCTTCGTCAACCACTGCCAACTGGACTATGATTCGTGCACTCACAGACTGGGTAGGTGTGACTTGAGTATATAATCAAATGTTTGTCAAGTTTTGGAGAGTAAAAGCAATATGCTCTAACTTGTGGCACGCGTGCCCCGCCCACATAGCCTTCATCTCACTTCTATGATCGGTTTCTATTCCAGCGCACTCAGTTTTATGAATAACTAGCTGTCCCCCGCGGTTTTACTCGCGGTTATTTCGGAGTTCCCGGGGAAATTCCAGTATAAACTATAAATATAAACCTTCCTCATGAATCACTCTATCTATTAGTGAAAACCACATGAAAATCCGTTGCGTAGTTATAAAGATTATAAGGATAGACAGCGAGAAGCCACTTTGTTGTATACAATGTAGTGATGTTTTTTATTGCATTGAAAATACATAGAAAATTAGCATTGTTTTCAAAATTTTGGAATGAGAGAACCTACTGAGTATTTTACTTCATTAAGTCCTCATATAATCATACAACCAAATTTATGTCAAGATATATACTTAAATGTTCCTAGCTCCATCTGGCGACACTTAATCGTTTTTTTCTTCACAGTGTGGCACCTCCGTCCTCTCTCCACCTGCGTAGGGGGTAAGAAGGCTGACATGCGTCAGAACCGAGCCTTCATCGGCTGGATGCAGAGAGTCGGCATCGTTGACAACAAGGGAAGATTGGCCTTATCTTAAAACACAATATTTTTTTTTATTCGATCGAGAGTTTTCAAATCTCGCACAATAATAATAATTGTTCGAGACAAGCTTTTATAATCAGAAAAGGGGACGATTAAACGTGAAATGAGAATTTTGCATTTAAATATAACAATTTATAAAAACCAAAATTTTTTTTTTTCTTTCTTTAAACCACTTGTGTGCTTCTAGTGAGTGGTTGAACAATGGTTTGCATTTGATAAAGACAACTTACATACAAAGACTGCAAGTTAGTTAGTAGTAGAGACAATTAAAGTACTACCCTATATTTTTTTCTGTACCTACCCTTAACAACGTGTAGGTAGTATGCAAAATTTAATGTAGTTTCTTCCGCGTTAATTTCGAAGTTCCCGTGGGAATTTCGGGATAAAAAGTAGCCTATGTCCTTCTCTGTACCCCTGACAACCTGTATGCAAAATTTCGTGGTTATCGGTTGAGCTGTTTAGCCGTGAAAGCGTAACAAACAAACAAACAACAAACAATCAAACTCACTTTCGCGTTTATTATATTAGTAAGGATATAAGTAGTCAAAATAATAGTAGGTAGGTATAATCAAAGTAATAGATAATCAAAAAGAACCACAAATTATTCACAGATTTCAATATTGTGGTTCTTTTCCTTAGGACGTTTTTTCGTCGATGATTGTGTATCTTGGATACTTACATACGTAGTATATCAATGCATGTATGTTTTAATAATAATAGAATTTATATCCCAGGAAACTTGTCACAGAGATAGTGGGGTCAAAACCTCTTTATCGTCTAGACATTAGGTGACGCTTAAAAGCCTGTCTGTGTTGAAACTAATGGCATAAAAGTTAAAAGCTAGCTCCGGCCAGTGCTTTGTCTAATACTAACACACCTACATAACGCATTAGTTCTAACTACTAACTGCCTACCCTAGACAGTAACACTTTTGGAAAGAAATTCAAATAAGATATAGTACTATAATCATGAGCTTGAAAAATAAACATACGCGTCGAATTGAGTACCTCCTCCTTTTTGGGAAATCGCTTAAAAATGTCCCTTGATTAAAGTACATAGTAAAAAACGCAGCCTAGGAATTAATTGAACCTTTGCCTTTAAATAAGAGACGATAATTAAACAGCTTTACCATAGCTCATTCATAAATCACCTGTTATACTACTAATATTATAAATGTGAAAGTGTGGATGTTTGGATGTTTGTTACTCAATTACGCAATAACGGCTGAACGGATTTGGATGCACGTTGTCAAGGGTACAGAAAAGGACATAGGGTACTTTTTATCCCGGAATTCCCACGGGAACTCCGAAATTTCCGTGGGTAAAACCGCGAGGGACAGCTAGTATAATTGTAATCCTTAAACAAAATAGCAAAGACAGCGGACCTAAGCGGCGTCTGTAGGTAAGGAAGCTTTGCAGAGGCACTACAGCAAACGCAACCTCTCGCAAATTACTTTTACGACCTACATAAGTTTTTAAACACGAAATAAACAAAATAAACTTTGATATTTTAAACTGGAAACAGCTATAAAGCTTAATTGCATAACGCGGGGAGCTCGCAGCGCGACCCGCTCGGCCGTTACCTACCGCCCGGTTGCTAATTAAGAACGGGACTTAACTCGAGCTCTTAAATTCTAATTAGCGAAGATAACTTCACACGCCCCAATCCCGAACGTTACATGCAAGGATTCTGGGATTTCTCCAAGGGATGAGATCTATATTTTTATATTATTTTTCATTACTCATACTCGGAAAGTAGATCTGAAGTTGCCTGAGAAGCGGGTTGAAAGTAACACTTTTCAGCCCTAGGGAGAATCGCTTTCAACTGGGCATACTTACTGGCCAGTGGCACACCTAATGGTTGATTTGTGTAAAATAAAATTCACTCATTTTTTTCTTTAGCTAATTCCTATTTTTATTTTGACTTTCCTTGCATTCGTAATGAAAAGCACAGTGTTATCCTCGGGAGAAAGACTTATTTAGTCCCGAGACGGGGTTTGAATAGATCGAGGGAATAGAGGAGGTGAAACCGCGGGGCACAGCTAGTATATTATAAATATAATTTCATTCAACTCTGTCATCGGCTATCACACGAATATTCATCAATATAACGAAATTAGACTGAAATATCTAGTAGTAAAAAAGTAACTTTTGCTTTTCTTTGTTTTAACCCAAAGCATATAATAGGTACCTACATAAACTATCACTGTAGTCTACACCTATAATCTATATATGTACAGTTAACCTAGTTAGCTTAGATATAAATGCTTCGCTGTTCCGTGGAGGTGCGAAATATACGAACGACATACCGAATAATCGACGCAATATTTAGAAGACGTGTGGACAGACAGGCAGGCGGACATAAATATAGATGTTAACGGTCGGTGCTCGCCGGCCGCGGTGACCGTAACCAACTCTGACAAATGATATGCTTTGAAGCTAGCGATACACACTGGCGGTAAGTTTCGCGATCTGAGTGTCAATTCTGGTCACGTAAAAAAAAATCCGCCCGCCCCGCTCCTGTCTTATTTATGGATATAAGGATCTCCCCTCGTATACGTCCATTGCCACGGCCGCTTGTCTTAATGCAAGTTTGCTAGTATCAATATAACTGGGGAGACCCTAATCGCAGCGATAGTTGTGCGGCTTTTTGTTTTGCACGAGCAGAATCGATCCTCAAGATACGTAACAAGCTATCGGTTGTTGATAACTATTCGTCGATTTCTCAGGAAGCACACGTCCACGCTTATACAGACAAATATAGCAATTTTTAGACCCAATAGACTATTTTTATCTTCCGAAATCAGCTGTCAAAAAAAATATTTTATTTCATAGATATATGTAGATTATTATTTTTCTACTATGCCAAAGGAAATAACACAAACCCATTGATAAAACAACTATCTGCTTAGGAGAAAAATATTTCTTTGTAATTTATTTTATTTTTTATTTATTGTTTTGTTATCAGGCAACATGGGCCCATAGATAAATACCCTACAAACTAACATACATATACAAATATAAAAACTTTTTATTCTATTTTTAAATTATAATGAACTTTTTATTCTGGAATAATACTAGTTCCCCAAAGAGTTCCCGGGGGAATTCCAAAACTGACATGAGTGAAAAAGGTGGGGGAACGGCTAGTAGTTATACAAATAACTAAAAATAAGATTTTATAAACTCAACAAACGTACTGACAGTGTGTATCAGTATAATATCTACTACTAAACTATTTGTACACCAACATCTTGGCTCCCAGCACCGAAGTGCAAATGCCAGGAGAAACTGGCGGGCCTATTAATTACATTTTAGTTCTGGACGCGTCTAGACTCTAGTTATAACATGACGATACCAATTAAGTGATGACAGTTGGTTACGTAGTCAGTAGAGAGTTTCAACTTCTATCCACTGGTATACATTTAAAATAATGTTTATAATAAAGTTTTTTTTTTTTTAAACAAACGCCAACACTTGCGCGAACAAGACTGTCTTTGTAGTTTCCATTAGGGAATCCCAGTAGTAGTTTTCCGGAGCCATCTTCGGACTCTCGCGATCATAATTTGTTTAATGTAAGTGATAGGTACCTTACCTACTCAAGGCCACAAAACCAACTATTAGCTAGAATTCAATTGTCCCCTATGATTTATTTATTTATTTATTTATTTATCCTTCTTGCACAAAATAGTACAAATGGCGAACTTAATGCCTTGCGGCATTCTCTGACAGTTAACCATTGGGTTGACAGAGAGATAAAAGAGAAGGGGTGTGCAACCTACGGAAAAAACGAGAAAATAAATATAAATAATAGTATTAAAAACTAAAAACTGTTATAAACTAAGACATAAAAAAGGACTAAATATAGAGATAATTGATATATAAATATTACACAGCATAAAATACTTAAATATTGAGGTATTATATAAATATACATAAATATATATAAGTAAATATATACACACACACACACACACACCAAAAGGATTTACAGAAACATACGATTTGCCATCACTTCCCGTACGCCGACTCGATGATTGGGACATAAGCATGCCAAATTTCATCTCGATCGAGTTGCGAGTACCTACCAGTCTTTCAGGTATTGAAATTTTCTTTAAAATATTAGATAATCGGATGTAAGTATCCTTTATTGTATGAGAACATCATTTTTACTTTTAGTGAACTTGTGTTGGTATTGATTTTAACAAACTTGTAAGACTAACAAGAGATTGTAATACATTTTAAAATATATCTGTCTGGTTCTTTATTATTCATGATATAAAACAAATTTAACAATACAGAGAAGGGAGAAAACATTGTGTAAATGAGAAACTTAACTCTAAATAAAAGAGTTCTCTTCCAGCCAACTCAAGAGAGAAATAGATTAATTAGATTCACCAGACGAAAACTGCGAGAAAATATTCAAGATAATGTACATAGACAATGGTGTTCTGTTTTTTCAACTCATTGAATATTCATAAAATGCCCATGAATATTCTATACTTAGTTAGCGAATCTTTGACTATAGCCCTGGCTCCCAAGATGGAAATAATTCTTTCTTTTTTACCTCGACTCTATAATGTAGGCTTTTAGAAAATTAACATTGCATTAATTTCGCGAGAACATTGAAAGCTTAGTAAAAGCTAAGCTCGCCCCAGCCCGAAGCTTCGAGTACACGCAGAAAGAAAACAGAGGGCGTGAATGCAATAGACTTTTTGTTGACAGTGGTAAATTTCGTAATAAACATAGTTGCATTGATTTATTATATACATACGTACCAAAAAGTATCTTTATTATATCCATAGTAGCTGTTCCCCGCGGTTCACCCGCGGAAATTTCGGAGATCCCGCAGGAATTCCGGAATGCAAAATACCTACCCTATGTCCTTCTCTGTACCCCTGACAATGTGTACCTAAGTATGCAAAATTTCATGAGATTTCACCGACGTTAATTTCAGAGTTCCTGCGGGAATTCCGGGATAAAAAGTATCCTATGTCCGTTTCCTGATTCTATGCTACCTCCACACCAATTTTCAGCCAAATCGGCTCAGCCGTTCTTGTGTTATAAATAGTGTAACTAACACGACTTTCTTTTATATATATTACTTATATTTATAGATTATCCTCATTATAACGTAAATGCAAATGTGAATTAGTTTGTTTGTTACACTTACTCTACCGATCATCATGAAATTTTTAACCGACGACGCCAAAGAAAGGATAAGTTCTCAATTCGACTGCTATTTGCTACCTGATGATAGGTTTGAAGTCGGTGCCAAGCCCGCTCGTCTCTGCAATGTGGTGGGAGCGGACGTAGTTTATCTACCTACCTATTATTACCTATTTGGCTTGGCACCGAATTAGTAACGATCAGTAGGTAGGTAGCACATATCAATAATAACATTACGTGCATTTTTGTTTTTCAAGATTAAATCAGTATTAAAAAAAAATTATTACCAAAATAATATTTCATTGTTATCTTGAACCTTTTAGTGTAATGCATTTTTATGCGTTTTTGTACTACACATTGTGAGGGATCCGGAGAAAAACACCTGGTAATTTCATGCCGCAATTCTCAACGTGATAGAAACCGCGGGGAATAAACTAGTCTGTAATTATGGCGCAATGGTCACCATGCCTGCCCGCTAATCAAGGGGTTCCGGGTTAGATTCCCGGTGGGGGTGCACTTTGTGTGATGAACACAGGGTTCCATTTTCCGGTCTGGGCGTGTATCTATATTAAAATATATATGTAATAATATGTAGTACATACCACGTTTGCTTGGTTTCCACGATACAAGCTTATATAGCTTAGTGTGGGATCAAGTAGATCTGCGTGTTGTGAAGTGGATTATAATTATTATTATTATTATCCATAAAAAAGAAAACTACAAATAAAAAAAAAAGTAAATATACCACTTACTAGACTTATCACTTTCGCTATGTATTATAATAGTTGTTGCACGCGTTTTTATCCGCATTAATTTCGGAGTTTCCGCGGGAATCCCTTGATAGAATTACACTATATCCTTCTTTGTACCCCTGACAATGTGTATGCAAAATTTCATGATGATCAGTTGAGCCGTTAAGGCGTGAAAGTGTAACAAACAAACAAACTCACTTTCGCCTTATACTAAGGGTTTGTTGCTGTGTGCACCACTGTGGGCTCACAGCAGCGGTGTTTTCGACTTTAATATTTTGGCTTTGCTCCGCTCCGCCGTGCTCGTCCCCTGGGAGAGCGGCGCGTGGCGTGAAGGGTGAGCGTATGACAGGACTAACAGTTCACTGAACAATTTGGTCTCTACACTCGGCGTCTTCAGATTTACTCGTATACTAGAAACGGTGGGTTTTGATCAACTGTACTGTGAATATTCAACTAGCTAGTTATACAAGGCACGCGCCACGCACACAGCGAGCGATGCATCAGCTGGTCAGCTCCATCGAGGTCATTGATCTTAAGATACCGGCGCGCGGCGATGTGCGTGTAAAGCGATTGAGCGGCGAGCGCCTTCACAGGTTGTCTTCTTCTCGATCGATTTACTTTGTTTGAAAAAAATTTAAAATTTTTTAATATTTTTATTTTATGAACATATTAATAACGGTGTATACTTTCAACCCTGTAAATATTTGCAGTTAATTTTTCCACATCTTATATAAGCCAGGTATCTATGTATATATTTATGTTACCTGTCCATTCAGATTTTTGTGTATGAATAATTTACGAACATCGTTGCTAACTTTAATATTTATAATATTAGAGTAAAATCGTTAGAGATTGCCATAGATGAAGAAATTATCAGTCGAAATATTTCACAAATACGTAGATTCATTAAACGGCTCTGCGTTGCGATTAGTACTGTTAGCTTCAAAAAGTGCTTAGAAGCGACTACGGATACGGCGCAAAAATAATGCGTTGCGATGTACACTTTCCATTTTAGAATATGAATAAAAAGAAACCTTGAAAAACGTATTTGGTTTAGATAGGAGAGCCCTAAGTATAACATTTTGTTAAAACTTTTTCATTCGGGAACAGTACTTTTCCTGGTTGAATTAGATACATGTCATATTCTGTCCCCTGACAACGTGTAGGCGTAATTTCATGGTGATGAAACCTTGAAAAACGTATTTGGTTTAAAAAGTAGAGCCCTAATTTGTATATATTATGTCAATAAAACTTTTTCATTTGAAAACAGTACTTTTCCTAGTTGAACTACATGCCCTATTCTGTCTCCTGACAACGTGTAGGTGTAATTTCATGGTGATCGGTTACAACAAAAAAAAAAACTGTAGGTATGTAATACTAGTTGGGATTAGGATAAACATAAAAAACTAATGTTTAGAACTAAAGTATCAAGACTCTTTAGTGGCAGCGTAACTCGACGGTTGCTTCTCTTATCGCGGCTCCGTACCATGAATTTAAATATTTAATTAAAAACTTCACTCTTCAGGGTCGGTGTGATTATATTATGTTGTATAATATTTATTTATTTTTGCCTCATTTTATCTTATTCAAATATAAATAGGCATGATATCTCGATTGTTATTTGTGTTCGGGGGCAAATTTTAGACGTATTGTCATATTTTATAGTACCTACTTATACATTATGAATTGATTTTTTGAAGCACCAGGGGAAGTTACCAACTGAAGCTATACTCTTATATTTTCTGGTATACAATATATTAGTTACTAGCTGTGCCCCGCGGTTTCAGCCGCGGTAATTTTGGAGTTCCCGCGGGAATTTCGGGAAAAAAGTACCCTATGTCCTTCTCTGTACCCCTGACAACGTGCATGCCGAAATTTCATCCAATTTTGCTCAGCCGTTTTTGCGTTATTGAGTAACAAACATCTACACTTTCACATTTATAATATTAGTAGGATAAAATTTTATATTTAAAGAAAAATTGGTATTTATATATCTACACCTACTCACACATTGATTAACGCTTGTACCTATATATTTGATAAAGAAATAACAAACAGTAGGTACATACTAAAATGGCGCGTGGAATAAAGGCAACGGGCGGCAACCCTGCAATTAGAGGTCTTAATTAAAAATAACAGTGGAATTTGTTGAGCGATTGAAACTCGGCGGTGCGTGACGCTGCAGACTAATTGGGACACTGTCGATAAACGTTCCAACCTCGCGATATAGCCTTGGCGGAGCGGTTCGCAGGAAGGGTTGGGAAAAACCATCGACACATGGTCGGTGCAAATGGTCATAACGCCACACAATGGGCATGTTGACTAATTTTTATTTTTTAGTCCGTCTTGTAGATTATTAAAAATTATTGGACACGTATTTTTTCTTTTTTTACGTAATCAAAAAATAACGGCGATATATTGAGTTGAAATTTCGCGTGACGTCACTATTCTGACAGTTTGTATGGCGGTTTTGCGGTTAGTGACGTCACGACCTCCTCATCCTAAACTTTAATGCGCTTTATCTCTGAATATTTTAATTTATTTAAAAAAGCAAAAAATACGTGTCTGTTGTTTTTTTATTTTCTAACTGACGGACTAATTAGAATTTTGATTTTCAAAAGTAGTCCACATCCCTATTGGCGTTGAGACCTAGTGAAGGCGAACTTTGTGCGATGAACAATAATACTTCTTCTTCTTTTTTATTAAATGGCAACTTTTAATTAATTGTGCATTGGACATCATTGGACAATGTGTGACTTGATAGACAAAGCAACGCGATTCAAGTAAAAAAAAAACACGATATATTTTGAAATCATGAGATTTCTAAAATAAAATAAAGAACTAAGCAATAACAAAGCAATTAAAAAATGTTTACACACCTAACTACTATAATCAACAATATACAATCAATAACTTTATAAATTATACAAAAAACATAAGTGGACTATTATTTTAAATATGATTGTTTGTCAAAAAAACAATCCCTACTAATATCATTTATCCTTACTAATATTATAAATGCGAAAATAACTCTGTCTGTCTGTTATGGTTTCACGCCTTAACGGCTCAACCAATCCGACTGATCATGAAATTTTGCATATACATTGTCAAGGGCACAGAGATGGGCACAGGGTACTTTTTATCCTAGAACTTCCACGGGAACTCCGAAATAAACGCCGGCGAAAGCTTATGAAAGTTTGCATATCTATACACGTTTTCAGGGGTACATCCCGGAAGTCCGGGATACAAAGTAACCCAAAAAACAAAATCAAAAAACTTGTTTTTTGATCAAAGGTCCAGTTCTTCACTCCCTTTTATTCGTAATAAATAAGCAGGTTATAAAATATTGTTTTCGAAACCGATCTAAATTTGGAAGAGAATCTTTCTGTTAATAGATAGATCCTAAATAATTTAATTTAATTTCGACTCGCCAATGCATCTGTGAGAATACACAGAAAAAACAAACATACATAGAGTCGAACATAGAAGCTCTTCCTTTTTCGAAGTCGGTTAAAAAAAGTGTTTATATATAATTTACCTTAATTCGTCGACCGTCGGCGTGTCTGTTGCACACTGTTCTCACGAATAATGTATTGCATTTTATTGGAAAAATAAGTAAAACCTTAATGGTACGTGTTTTTCAGGTTTTTGGGAACTAATCGTACCTATACAAAATACCTACCTACTTTAATTGAATCGTCCCTCACTTAACAACATGTTCATCGGAATTCTTACCACGCACTAGCTCTTCCCTGCGGTTTCACCCTCGTGAATATTTTGATTTCATTGACATAGACATAACTTTATTTGGCAACACAAAATTTCTGGAACCCATGCATGTATCAAAATTAAAATGAGTCGTATACAGTTGCCGTGATGCCGAAATGGACAGCGTGCCAGTATATCGCGGGAATTGCGGTATAGAAGGTATTTGGTTTAGGCTTTCTCGATTCCTAATTTCATCTAAATCTGTCGAGCTGTTCCAGCGTGAGAGAGCAACAAACGCACCAAACCATACACACACATACAAACTTTTGCATATAAATGACTACCCCACGATATCATATGTGTTAATTTTAGAGTTACCGCGGGAAATACACGATAAAAAGTACCCATACAAACTAAACAACACCCTTTTTCACCCCATTAGGGCTAGAATCTTTTCATAGTGAACACCTACGTCACTTACGGTATATTTGTGCAAAATTTCATGGGTCTAGACCCAGCGGTTTCAGTTGTTCCATACAAACTTTTCAACTTTGGGGGTTGAATTTGGGAAAATCCTTTCTTATCAGATGCCTACATTATACAAAGAAAACACCCGCCAAGTTTCAGGTCTCTACGATCAGCGGTTTAGTCTGTGCGTTGATCCGTCAGTCAGTCATTCAGGACAAAGCATTTTATATGTGGACATAGATAAGCAATAGTGTGTTAACCCACACTGTAGAAATTTTGAGTAAATCGTATTTTAAAAGTAGGAGCGCCGTTTTGTGTCAACATTTTGTATGTTCAATATTTAGTTACATATTTAAGCAATGTAATAAGGTAAATATATAATTAAAAAACGTTCCCTAACTCTCGATAAATCGTTCTGAATCAATAATTTAATTTTGTGGGTTAACATGTTATTGCTTATCTGCGTCCATGTATAGTATAGATTAGTTAGGATTACAGTATTTATAGTGGGGCATACAGTATGTTATTCTAAAATTAAATGCCACCGCAAACGAGACGCAAATTCCGCCAATGAAAACATTGGAACACACGTTTGTCAGTCCGTCTGTGTGTTCCCGCTGTACTCCTACGGCGGGATCACCTCAGCAGCCGTGTGTTTGCGCTGGCTAATTGGAACGCGTCGTCGCCTACGGGTGTGTTGTAGTGATGGCCACAGGTTGCGTTGAATATGAATATCTATCGATAACTTTTATCTATTCTTCTATTAAATCTATGTTAATCAACAAATACCTAGATACATGGTGTGGATTTAAAACTAATCCTTACTATTATGATTACAAAAGTGAATTTTTTGGTTTGTTACGCTTTCACGCCTTAACGGCTCAACCGATCACCATGAAATTTTATATACACGTTGCCAGGAGTGACGAAAAGGATATAGGGTAGGTACTTTTTGTCCCGGAGTTCCCGAAGGAAACTTCAAAATTACCGCGGGTGAACAGCTGGTCTATACTAATATTATAAAGAGGAAAGATGTGATATTTTGTTTGTTTGTTACGATTTAACTCAAAAAATACTGGATTTATTTTAAAAATTCTTTCATCATTAGAAAGCTACATTATCCTTGAGTGACATAGGCTATATTGTAATCCAGAATTCCCGCAGGAACTCCGGAGTGAAACCGTGTGGGACAGTTCGTATAAAATAAACGAAAGTGGCTACCACTCACATTGCATGCCGTGGAACCACACCCACGATACTGATTCTCAGTGGCAATAGTATAAGAACGACGTAAATATTGCTGTTTTAATCACCATCGGAGCTAATAAAATATCGATATCTGTACTCTTCTAATCTATGCTAGCCCATCACTGAGAGTTTCTTGTTTAAATATTAATCCAAGCGACACGGTCGATTGTTTCACCGCCCGCGGCATTCCATTGTTTTACCACCTTTATATGCACGACTGTGCCTCGGTGGTAACGGAGGGACCTGCGGTGCGTTTCGCCGGACTTACCTTTGCCACCATAGATCGATGGTCTATTAAAATATGTTATATCAATGGTGACAGACAATTCCGTTTTGACTACTACTCGTTATATTTTCACCTCGGATATGGAGATGGGCGACATACAGCTATTTTTTTATTCATGTTTCAGAACGTTCTTGTGCCTAATGTAATTTTGTTTATTTAGTTACAAGTCAGTTTCACCGTTGAGTAAATATTAACAGCTAAAATCATTATTATACTTACCTAAGTCATAACCCGTCTTTCTGTGTACCTATACCGATTGCGACGAAAAAAGCCTATGCTTTAAATTAGACTAACGGCTGCACTCAGAGTAATTTACTAAAGGTCTCTGATTGCGGCAGTTTCGTTTTAAAAATCTATACTTAAATAAGTAATCATTAAAGTCTACTCTGAGTGCGGCCGTAAGAAATTTTATTATTACTAGCTGTGCCCCGCGGTTTCACCCACGGTAATTTCGGAGTTCCCGCGGGAATTCCGGAAAAAAAAGTACCCTATGTCCTTTTCTGTACCCCTGACAACGTGTATGCCAAATTTCATCCATATCCGTTCAGCCGTTTTTGCGTGATTGAGTAACAAACATCGAAACATCTAAACATCCAAACATCCAAACATCCACACTTTCACATTTATAATGTTAGTAGGATTAGGAAATCTCTATTCAAATCCAATGAGTAGTTTTTAAGTGATCCAAGTACATAGGTGCAAATATAGACTGAATAATTTCAAAACAGTTGTTTTTTTTTTATTAACACAGACGCAAATAACTTCTCTATACCTATATTTGGTGCTTATAATTGTGCGAATAAGCTTGCTGTAGGTATATTATTTAGTAAAGTATTTTTAAAATACAATAAAAGTGAAACTTATATTAAACATTACTTGGTTTTCGAGTAAAATAAAAAAAAAATTAAAAAAAAATTCTCAATGTTATTCTTTTTTTTTTCTAAATTCTATTTAGTCCGTCAGTTAGTTAATAAAAAAAAATAATACACACGTATATTTTGCTTTTTCAAATTAATGAAAATATACTTGGATAAAGCGCTTTAAAGTTTAGGAGTGGGGGCTCGTAAACTCGCGTCGTATGCAGGTAAAAATTGCGCCTGCTTGTGACGTCACGCGACATTTCGACTCGACATAACTCCGTTATTTTTTGCTTACGTAAAAAAGAAAAATACGTGTCTAATATTTTTTATGAATCTACAGGACGGACTAAAAATAAAAATTTCGTCAAATAGCCTATTAGAACATAGAGTTAAAAGGATGAAAACTATAGCGAATCCCCAAAAATTGTGTCTAATTAAATAAATAAAATTAATTTAGCTTGTGTGCCAGTTTAAACCATCTATAAGAAGTATGAGTGAGACAAAGTGGTGTGCGTCTCGCTTGCACTTGCAGCGTTCTTTGAAGATCTCAAAGAGTTCTCCCTCGCGATACGAAGGCTCGGCTTTTGTTTGATTTTAATTTCCCAAACTAATTTTATATTCATTAATCTTTGCTCTTGACTTGTTGGACGACGGCCGTGATTGTTACAAGGCGGTTAAAACATTAAAAATACTATCTATATATATAATTAACAAAAAAATTAAAACCGACTTCCAAAAACACAAAACTAATAAAAAGCTAAAAATAAAAAGCTAAAAATAACAAAATATCGAATTAATCCAAATGATAAAAACACGCGTAATATTATTATTGGTTTGTGCTACCACTGATCGGTTTGAATTCGGTGACAAGCCCGCTGGTGTCTGCCCACTTGGGTTGTTCTCACGAAGAGCTGGTGGCGGGAGTCGACTTAGCCCATCTACCCTCCATATTTGGCTTGTCACCGACTTCATACCGATCAGTGGTAGCACAAACCAATAATAATATTACGCGTGTTTTTATCATTTGGATTAATTCGATATTTTGTTATTTTTAGCTTTTTATTTTTAGCTTTTTATTAGTTTTGTGTTTTTGGAAGTCGGTTTTAATTTTTTTGTTAAAAATTTGTTTATTTCTTGCTTTTTAGTGAGTCAGTTTGTAATTTATCTAAGTTACAATAGCCTAATGTCAACTGCTCATAACCTTATACAAAATATTGCTTTTCCCGATGCAGGGACGTTAATTTTTGAGGAGTTCTGCTGGTACACCACCATCAGTTCCACTTCACCATATACATTGTGACGAACATAAATTGTTTAGAAACCATATTAAAGTCAACGAATCAGAATCTGTGAAATACCCATTATTTAGTAGTTCCGATGACCATCTGTGGTCTTCATCATCAGTTGCACTTCTTCAAATTTTGCTTTCCGAAAGCAAATAAATGATTTACTAAAAAAAAATA
This sequence comes from Zygaena filipendulae, assembly GCA_907165275.2. Classification (NCBI taxonomy): domain Eukaryota; kingdom Metazoa; phylum Arthropoda; class Insecta; order Lepidoptera; family Zygaenidae; genus Zygaena; species Zygaena filipendulae. Next base: position 8,554,194 of record OU015670.1, on the reverse strand, counting down.
CAAAAATCGCTATAGGTGTACCTATAATTTTTGAAGAGTTCCCTCGATTACTCCAAGATCCCATCATCAGATCTCGACTTGGTGATAATGGAATCAATTTAGGAGTATCCCCTTTCAAACAAAAAAGCAATTTTCGAAATCGCTCCAATCGGAACCCGTGAAATACGTATTATTGTTGAGTAGTTCCGATGACCATCTGTGGTCTTCATCATCAGTTTCACTTCTTCAAATTTTGCTTTCCAAAAGCAAATGAATGATTTACTATAAAAAATACCCAAATCGCTATAGGTGTGCCTATAATTTTTGAAGAGTTCAGAGATCATCAGATCCCGACTTGATTGCAATGGGACCTAATTGGGAGTATACCCTTTCAAACAAAAAAAAAATTTTCGAAATCGGTCCAACCGTCTTCGAGTAATCGGTGAACATACATAAAAAAAAAAAAAAAAAAAAAAAAAAAAAAAAAAAAAAAAAAAAAAAAAAGAAACATACATACAATCGAACATAGAACCTCCTCCTTTTTGGAAGTCGGTTAAAAATGAATCTCTATTTCCCTTGGTCACGGCATCACGCGTGAACGGCTTGAGCGATCACCATTAAATTTTGCATAGACGTTGTCAGGAGTACAGAGAATTCGGAATTCACGCGAGAACTCCGCAATTGCTGCGGGTCAAACTGCGAGGGACAGCTAGTCATTTTATAAAGCGGTAGCTGGTCCCCGCGGTTATTTTGGAGTTTCCGTGGAAATTCCACGATAAACTATACGTATAAACCTTCCTCTTGAATCACTCTATCTATCGGTGAAAACCGCATGAAAATCCGTTCACTAGTCTTTGAGTTTATCGCGAACAGACACAGACAGACAGACAGACACACGCTGCAGAGGACTTTGTTTCATAATATATGTAAGGATAATGTAGATCTAATTGGTATCTACGTCCAAGGTTACTAAATACCATTGTGTTTAATTTTCAAGTTATTAAACTGTGTTAGAATATAATTTTTAGGGTACGATAGGACTGGCATAAAATTTTAGGTTAAATAAGATTTAGATGTGATGCTTCATCTTAATTAAGATTATAACTCTCTAGACACGTATAGGTAGTAGGTACGTCATAGGACGCCATTATAAAAAGCATTTATTTAAAAAAACGAATCACGCCACAAAGGGAGACCGGGGTGGGTATGGACAAGCGAAATCGCTGACCGGTTGATTCATGTGCTCTTTCCCCACACCACCCCGATCATTCAATTAACAGTAACCTTCCTGGGGATCGATCTATATCTTTATTATTTATTGGACATAGGTAATGTCATATTAACTCATAATGATCACACTTAACCTATGTGTGTTTTGGCATTCCTGTAGGAACTCCAAAGTACCCTGAATCAGCTAATTAGCTGTGAAAATCCGGTCAAAATCGTTGCAACCGTTTCGGAGATTCACCCGCGGGAGTTTCGCAATTCCTGCAGGAACTCCAAATTTCTTTCATATTCTTCTTCTCCTTACTTATAGCTCGAAGGATTGTAAAGCTTATGTAACATGGGTGAGTCAAACCAGCACTGCTTCCGCATCGATAAGGCTATTATATAGGTAGGTATCTCGAAATCTGCTCTAGCGCATTGGATCAAATTTTCTATTTAGATAAGGATTGGATTTTAAATCTATTTTAGTATATTACCTAAAAAAATGCGACTTTTTTAATTTCATTTCAATTATTAACGTCATTTCAATTTTAACGTTATCTCGTAAACGTTTGAGTTAAGTATGATACTTGCTACTTTCACAGTTTAACCATGCCCGGTGACACTCCATACAAATGAACTGATTCAAGTACTTTCCCACAAGTAAAGATGGCCAGCTTGTACGTACACGTGTTGTGCGCGTGTGCGTGTCGTAAAGTTGACAGCAAGCTGACAGTTGACAGACAACTTCACGTCGGGGCTTGAACATAGACAATTTATTATTATTTATTTAGACTCCATATTATGACAATTTTTCACTGAAACTACCCCGAAACTTTCGCGGGGCATGAGGAGGCACGAAATTGGTGGGAGGCGGAGAGTGTCGCTTCTTTACCTAACAATATTCTATATTCTTTGGTTCAACTATGTATTAGATAGGTATTTATAGAAGTAGATAGGTACTCGACAAGATTTTTCAATGTTGCTTTTGCCAATGTCTGTACCAGAGAGCACCGCGTACCCGTAACTGAAGGGTTAAGGAATGTCAATTATAAATTAACCCGTCGGCGCGAGTGTTAGCGGCACGCTAACAATTTACTGGCGGGGCCGCTCTTACCCTACCTCCCCCGCCCCGGCGCTGCTGTGATTTGAGCTGGAGCAGCATCAATTACAAAAATATATTTTGTCTGTCCGTTGGTAACTTTGGATGATGTAGTTATTTATTTAAAAATCGATGTATGTATATTATATATTCATACGAATCTTTACATTTGAGGTACTTATTTATTTATTTTTCGGGAAACAAACGGTACACAATAAAATACAAATTAAAAATAACATTTAAAAAAATTCTTAGACCTAGTAGTTCCCACATATAGAAAAAAGTATACGTAAAATTTGAATTAACGCACTCGAATTACTTCCTACGAGAGGAGTACATGACGGTAGTAAAAAATTACAAACAACAACTAGCAACTAAGACCAATATGTATATATTGTATATATGTATTGTATACCTACCTATGTTAAATATTTTTTTAAATACGTTATGCAAATGTACTTAAAAGAAAACAATCTAAAACAACGACGAGTCAACAGAATAAATCGAGATATAGTCTAATTTAAACAATAAAGTAAGAATGAATATGTACATAATAAACAAAATTTTAACAAAAAAATTTACCTACTTCAAAAAGCACAAAAATGCGATTCCGCAACGGTTCTCCAAAAGCTGTTTCTCCATTGGACGGTTCGTTAATAGCGAAAATAACAAAATACCGATTTAATCCGAAAGATCAGAATGCACGTAATATTCAATCACAATTGGTAGGTGCTACCTACAGATCGGTTCTTAGTCGGTGCCATGCCAAATAGGGAGATAGACTAAGTTCGCTTCCGCAACAACACCTTTAAGAAATTATGAATGGACAAAAACAATGTATATTTACTTTAAATAAATAAATAAATAATAATAACAAAGCCCAAGCGGGCAGACACGAGCGGACTTGTGGTATTTATATGTATACCTATAGCTTATAGACTTTTGCAAATGACAGTACACACACCGAACGCAATATAATGTTGCAAAGGACATTATTAATGCACACTCAGAGTAGTCGGGAGGCATTTTTTCGCCTCGCCCAGCGGTCGGGAATCGCCGACATCTGGCCGAAAACGAGGGAAAAATTACCGAGGGGGCGCTCCCGGCGCTCAATTAGCGTGGCCTGCACATCGTCACGGCAGCTCCGCGCGACAGACACTGGCAAAAAACTGTTAAGTGCGAGTCTGATACGTAAAAAGGGATCCGTACTTGTATTGTATATAGGTACTAGCTGTTCTCTGCGGTTCCGCCCACGTTGATTTAGGAGTTCCCGCAGGAATTCTGGAATAAAAGTACCCTATGTCCTTTTTATATCCTTTACAACGTATATTTATTATGGTCGTAACTGAAAATCAGCGCCGTCGGACTAGTTCCACGGCATAACTACCCTGAGTGGTAGCAATTTTTATCCTATTGTTAATTATACTCCATAATTAGTTTAAGTTATACCTCTGTATGTTTGGTATCAAATAATCTTTATTTTTTCTGTTCTATTATGCAAAATTTCTTGATGATCGGTTAATAGTTAAGGCTTGAAAACGTAACAAACTTAAATTCGCATTTATAATATTAAAGAAGAAGACTAAGCTATTGTACATTTTTACATTAGATAAGTCATTATTTTGACACTTTCGACAAGAACACAACAAGTACGAGTACCTACAGCAACTCGTTTCCAATCTGTTCCAAACTATTGAAAGGAACCATAAGAAAGATTTTGTATCTACCTAGCAGTGTGTTGGCATTTCTGGTTTTACTCACAAATAATTTGTTTTGATAGCTCTAATTTTGTCTGATGGTCTGTGGAGAGACAGACATACAGTGGCATGCGTTATCTATACATATAAAACAACTGTAGATTCGGCGTATCTGTAATGGTCTTTGTGGTTAAGTACATGGGAAATATACGTTATTAGCTGCGCAGTATATGCGGTGGTTTCGGAGTTCCCGCGGGAATTCCAGTATAAAAAGTAATGTCCTTCTCTGTATCCCTGACAACGGATCCATTGAGCCGTTAAGGCGAGAAAGCGTAACAAACAAACAAACACTCACTTTCGCTAAGTACCTAAGTTAAGGATTATATTATAACAAATAGCAGTGTCCCGCGGTTTCACCCGCGTGATTTTCGGAATTCCCGCAGTAACTCCAAAGTACCTAAGTAGCATAACTTACTTTTTGAGTGTGTAGTTAGGTACGAGAGCAGTGAAAATCCCGTCAATATTAGTCCAACCGTTGGCATTGATTTTAACTTTACAGCTGTCCCCTGTGGTTTCAGATTACCAGCGGTAATTTCAGAGTTCCCGCGGGAATTCTACGATAAAAAGTACCCTATGTCCTTCTCTGTACACTTGACCACATGTATAAACAAAATTTAATGGTGATCGGTCCAGCTGTTCACGAGTGATGCCGTGACCAACGGAAATAAGGATTCATTTTTATAATCTAGACTTGCTGTCCCCCGCGATTTCATCCGCATTTTGGAGTTCCCGCGGAGGTTGCGGGAAAAAGTACTCTACGTCCTTCTTTGTACCCTGACAGTAGTTTACGGTGATTAGCTGTTCCCCGCAATAATTCCAGAGTTCCCGCGGGAATTCCGGGATAAAAACTATCCTATCTTTTAAGTTGGACCATATTATAAATGGTTACAAAATTTTATCAAAATCCGTTCAGTAGTTTCGGAGTCCATCGCGGACAAACAACGTGACACGTGATTTATATATATTAAGATAAGTTATTAAGATAGATTTATCATTAGTAGTATATTAGTAGGTACTTATACATAAATAGGTCATCCCCGAGGAATATAAATTTCACACAAAAATGTCTTTTTATTTATTTTATTCTTTCTTTCTTTTCTTATTTTTTAATTTCTTTTTTTTCTTTCTTTTTCTTTCTTTTTCTTTCTTTTCTTTTCTTTTCTTTATTTTTTTCATTCTTTCTTTTTCTTCATCATGAGAGCGAATTTGTGAATGTGGAATGTACATAAGCAAACACACGCTTTCTATCTCGCGAATTCTTGCAGTGCCAAACCAAATTGACAAAACTTCACCCTGAATATTATAAGTTCACACAAAGAAATGTTATTTCGTTCGTACTGGATTTATAGCCCACCCCCCGGTGCTGTCAGTCGGCACCGTATTGCCTTCCCCGTTTATCAGCCGTTTGAATATTACATTCGCGATAACATTACTATACATGAGGGGCGGCGAACTTTTAATATCTTTTTTCGGTCTGCTGTAATTTTCTTTCCTGTTAATATGTGTATAGGATTTGAGTTTACTCAATTCGGTTTCAATTCTGTTATTGTACTAGCTGCTGGCTTGCGGTTTCACCCGCAATAAGTTTCTGAATTCTCGCAGGAACTCTAATCTTGCAATCAAGTCATTGTAATGGTTGGCCCAGAGAGCGGCTAGCACTAACAGTCGTTTTCATAATTACTTGACTTTAAGTAAAGATTTTAAAAACAAAACTACTGCACTCAAGATACTTTTTTTTAACTAAATTTAACTCGATTAGTTAAATGCCAATTAACATTAATTTAATGAACATCTCTGACTGTAGCAGTTTTTTAAAATCTTCAACCACCACACACAACATAGCAAAACACAGAAACGAGAACCACCCGCTTCACGTTTCTGTCTACAGCTCTCTGTCACCTAAAGGTTGCCTTGAAAAGATTGCCTCTAGCAATAAGGCCGCCTTTTGGTCTACCCTTTCTTCCTATTTTTTTTTGTTAATTTTTTTGTGTTTCTTTTAGGGCAATAAAATTTTATGCCCCAAAAGAACATGTAGCCATATATGGCTGGTGACACACTGATGTGGCAAGTGTTGGCACTTCTTCTCCTGAACCTGAGTAGTGCTACGCCAGCAAACTAAGAATAACGAAGCACGAGATACAAAGCACCAGAGAGGGTATATGGATTGGTCTCATAATTTGCTGCGAGCGGTAGAAATTCTTTGAATTTTTCATAGAGATTTTGGTTATCCAGTGACCAAAAATGGGTTCCAAAAAGTCCACTTTATTTATTTTCGCCATTTCTTTAAAATTTATAATTATGGTTTAAATTGGTTTGGGTGTAAATAAAAATTGTTGGATGGGTGTTTTTCCATTGACTGCCCACGACGCAATAATAGTTATACAAAATTCCCCTAAAAGTTTATTTCTCCCTAAAATAGAGGAAGGGGCGTGTTATACATATTTTTAAATTCCCAATTTACATCAGCCGGTTATCAAAAGAGATGGAGGAGAGACTTAAATATACAAGATTGGGACATTTCTTTCACTTCGAGATTATTTTCTTCGAGTGTGCAGGAATGTTGTGGATAAGACACGAGTAATTTTTGAAAACAAATCTACAATTTTGAATTATTCAAATTTTTTTTTTTTTGTTTTGAAACAACTATCCTGTTAAACTAAACGTCTCCGTTGATCATCAATCGATTTTAATAATCCTTTTTGTTAGAAATTAAACTCGCTTGTTTATCCCATTCGAATAAGAATAATAAATAAACTTTTATGTAATAAGAACAACAGCCTTACACATGAAGTGTTTGATATGAATGAATGAAATGATATAAAGGAGGTTGGATGCCAATCTTTTCATAAATCAAACCAAATCAAAAGCACCCACTTCCTAAACCGTTTCACGCATTCTTATTGTATTCTTTTTGTAGTCGTTTGTTATTATTTTATTTCTTTCATCGTCGTCTTATCCACGCTAAGCTGTCGTGAGCCCCGTGACATTTGAATCGTGAAATTGAAACCGTTGTCGCGTGTAATTCTCTTGTTGATCTTTGTCTACGAGCGGGAGCGGAGCGAGCGGAGTTGGTAAGGACAAAGGCGTAATGAATTCGCGATTTTTTATTGCTTAAAAGAAGTCATAAATAGAACCAATAGATACTTTTTAGGAAAAGAAATAGTCCAAGAGCCACTGGCAAGGCCAGGGGATATTAATCTCCTTTTTAAGGGGAATAAAAATATATTTTTCATTACTCATACTCGGAAAGTAGGTCTGAAGTTGCCTGAGAAGCGGGTTGAAAGTAACCCTTTTCAGCCCTAGAGAGAATCGCTTTCAACTGACAACTGTCAAATTATTAAAAAAAAACTAGGTCTATTTTCACATTTCTATTGAACCATGTTTCAACTTTCTATAGAGCCAGCGCGATGTAAAATTGAAATAACGTAAAGTTTAATTAGGTATTAATTAAAATAAAATTCACTCACTTTTTCTTAAGCTAATTCCTATTTATATTTTTTTATTTTCTTTAATTAATACTTAATAATTAAAGAAAATATTTTTTTTAGGTCGCCACAATGTAAATAAAAAATACTGGCTGAATAGCTAGCCGGCCAAAGAAAAAGAAATAGGTGGGAAAGTGTCAAGCGACTATCCGATCTTCACTCATTTTTTCTTTAGCTAATTCCTATTTTTATTTTGACTTTCCTTGCATTCGTAATGAAAAGCACAGTGTTACCCTCGGGAGAAAGACTTATTTAGTCCCTCGATCTATAGGCGCCCTCGCTACGCTCGGGCGCCAAACCCCGTCTCGGGACTAAATAAGTTACTTTCAACCCTAGGATAACAATGTACTATTTCATTACTCATACTCGGAAAGTAGGTCTGAAGTTGCCTGAGAAGCGGGTTGAAAGTAACCCTTTTCAGCCCTAGGGAGAATCGCTTTCAACTGACAACTGTCAAATTATTAAAAAAAACTAGGTCTATTTTCACAATTCTATTGAACCATGTTTCAACTTTCTATACAGCCAGCGCGATGTAAAATTGAAATAACGTAAAGTTTAAGTAGGTATTAATTAAAATAAAATTCACTCACTTTTTCTTAAGCTAATTCCTATTTATATTTTTTTATTTTCTTTAATTAATACTTAATAATTAAAGAAAATATTTTTTTTAGGTCGCCATAATGTAAATAAAAAATACTGGCTGAATAGCTAGCCGGCCAAAGAAAAAGAAATAGGTGGGAAAGTGTCAAGCGACTATCCGATCTTCACTCATTTTTTCTTTAGCTAATTCCTATTTTTATTTTGACTTTCCTTGCATTCGTAATGAAAAGCACAGTGTTACCCTCGGGAGAAAGTAACTTATTTAGTGCCTCGAACTATTGGCGCCCTCGCTACGCTCGGGCGCCAAACCCCGTCTCGGCACTAAATGAGTTACTTTCACCCCTTGGATAACAATGTACTATTTAGGTATAGGGCAATGGATACATGCACCCTTTATAGCCTTTAGTTGAGAGAACTTCAAAGGGGGGTTTTTTAATCAATTATAATAATAATTAGCTAGTGTCCCCGCGGGAAAAAAGTACCTACCTACCCTATGTCCTTGTTTGTACCACTGAAAACGTGTATTCAAAATTTCATGATGATCGGTTGCGTAGTTGAGGTGTGAAAACGTAACAAAGTACTTTTTTCGACTTAATTTTATCGTTACATTTCAACCAATTTACACAAAATCTTGAAAAATTATACTGTATACTACTTTCATTCTATTATTGTATAAAGAGTTCCTGCGGAAATCCCGATGTAATGTAACTACGGAGAGAACAGCCTGCAGTAGCTTTTATGATTTTTATAGTGTTTAAAATCTATGTAAGTAGGTATATGGTAACCAAGCACGGCGTTAAGATAAGAATAGACTTATGAAAATGTTCTCATAACAAAGTTTTCCTTTAAATATTTCTAACACCAATGCTGTCTCTGTCTCCCTTATAAGCTTGTCCCGCTCTGGCCCGGCAAAACAGTGATTAGCGTGAAGTTGGGTAAAGAGTCCCCATTTGTATGCTTATTAGCGATCCCCTGGACACTTGACGCAACTTCCCCTCCTCCGTAGACGCCGGCAAGCCATAAGAGATGTGCAACTTTTTGAAACGTGAATATTATAGGAATACGGAAAGAATTTAAAATTTTATAAAGTAAAACTTTGGTCACGACGGGATTTTTGAAGTGAAACTTCTAAAGTGGTACGAGAATTGAGAGTGAAATTTTGAAATATTTGTCAATGAAATTGTTACTTCATTATTTGCAGTATGCTGCACTAACCAGTTTTAATTACATGGGTATTTTAAAGCGATATCCAATCCTAGAACTATGTAAAGATATACTATAGTTTGTATGGTACGATAATTACACACGGCCGCCATTTTGTACCTATATTTCGGTCAGGAATATAATAAAACTAGCTATTCCACCGCAGTTGTACCCGCGTTAATTTCTGAGAATTCCGAGATAATGGCTAGTTTCCTTGGTAAAAAAATCAAAATTCTATTTAGTCCGTCAGTTAGATAATAAAAAAATAAAAGACACGTATTTTATTGCTTTTTTAAAATAATGGAAATATGCATAGATAAAGCGCATTAAAGTTTAGGGTGGGGGACTCGTGACGTCACCGCTCGCTATAACGTGCGAACAAACTGTAGCGAGGCGTGACGTCATGTGAAATTTCGACTTGATATATCTCAGTTATTTTTTGGTTACATAAAAAAAAAATACGTGTCCAATATTTTTTAATAATCTACAAAACGGACTATAAAAAAAAATTTAGGAAACTAGCCTAATTATACACAACGTGTATGCAAAGTTTCATAATAATCAGTGAAGCAGTTGAGACGTTTCGCATTTTCGCATTTATATCTACTGTTAAGAATGTGTGACTTTCCGCTAAAATTTCACAACTTGTAGTGTGATAAAAGAATTTTTTGAAGAAAGATACTATGAGCAAACTCTAATTAGGAGCATGACGGTTATCACCCGACGGACGAGCACAGATACCAGCTGTATTGATGTAATAAGAGCCCTCCCCTCAAAGACATACCTACGTTATCTAGAACAATATTTGAAGAATAATCAACTAATCGTGCCTGTTAAATATCAAAAAATGTAGTAGAATTCTTGTTTGCGAGCTGTCTGCGAAAGTTATTTTGGTAAAATTTTCAAAGATATAATTATTTTTAGGTAGTGGCGCCAGTTTGATATTACAAAGCGTAAATTAGTGTGTGTACGCATGAAAGAAAGAAAAAACTGGCCAACTTCTCACATTTAGGGGTCCATAAGTACCAACAATTAGAAATTATTACGCGCTAAAAAAACTTCAAACACAGCATCCGCTCGCAACGACGCGTGCCCGATAGTCTATAGTGCGTGCCATATCGGGGGCCGTATTTTTGAATCGCTAGAATTACTTTCGCACACAGAATCGCAAATTCACATGCATATTCTCATACATTTTTTAAGCATTCACATGTGAATTTTGCAATTCCATGTGCGAAAAGTAATTCGAGCGATTCAAAAATACGGCCCCGAGTCGCGCGCCGCTTATCGCTACGCTACGCTCCACTCGTAGCGTTCGTAGCGCGCGTAGAGCCGTAGCAGTGGCTTGCCGCCCGCGCCGCCGCCCGCATCGCTTCTGTGCTACGCTTTTAAGCGCAAAATAAAGTTGGTTTTAAACAAAGAAAATTATAGAATTTCAAAGAAAAACATCGAGTTATCAATATGTCGGTATTTGTTGGTAAAATAAAAATATACCTAATAATAAATATGATCACCAAGTTTTAAGTTTATTTGCCAACAGGAAATTGGAAAATACTTACTCGTACATATTACAGGAAATACATTGCATGAATATTGAACACCATCCGGTCCTTACTATCAAAGCAACTCGAGGCACTTTTAAGTTCCTTGTATAATATTTTCATTGTGGGTTAAGCAGGAAGTAATGTCGTAGATACTAGTTGTTACTTAATTTCGGAGTTCCCGTTAACAGAGTAACAGAAAAGGACATAGTGTAGAAAGAAAGAAAGAAAGAAAAAGAGTTTATTGGTCCCCATTTGAAAGGTACAAGAGACAGAAAAAACAGAAACTGATTGCTATCCCTTTCCATAAATCACGGTTTTTCGAAAAATCCTTCACTGTTGAAAGTATACGCCTGTGGAACTCCCTCCCCGACTCGCTCAGACAGAAAGAGTCATTGGGCTCTTTTAAAGCTGCACTTCAAAGGCACTATTTAACTCTAAGTGGCTATCCACGGTAATTATGATTAATGTATGTAGTGTAAAATATCGATTTTTTTTATATGTGTATCACCTATTGTTACTTGTATGTACGTATGTCATATGTATGAGTATAAAGTTGTATTATATTTAGGATATCTAAGTATTAGTGTTGTATTATCCTTATATAGTATATAGCTAGGTATTACGTTGTGCACCCAGCACCCGCTTCTAGTTCTATTCACAGCTCTCTATCACCTTAAAGTTGCCTTGAAAAGATTGCCTCTAGCAATAAGGCCGCCTTTTGCTCTGTATTTACTTTTTATCTGTTTTAGTTTTCATTTTCTCTTCTGGGGCAATAAAGCATATTTGATTTGATTTGAAACTTTAACAAATTTTGTGAAGGAGATGGAAGGGTGTGCTGTGTGGAACCAATTCCCGGGGAAACTCCGAAATTACGTTGTAGTAGTAATATATCTAATGTATCTAACACAAAATACATATACATTGGACGGAGGTGTTATAAAAGTTATTTTCTCACTTAGCCGCGGGCTGGCCGCGTCCAGCAGATAACGCGCCCCCTCAATCTCACATCACGAATGTTTGTGTTCGTACACGCGAGCGGAAAAGTGCTTAGCAAAAATTTTCCAGTCGCGCAACAGTTTTTATCGTTTACTAGCTGTGCCCCGCGGTTTCACCTGCGTGAGTTTCGAAATTTCCGCAGGAAGTCTGCAAAGTAGCCTAATTTACTCCTTATAACATCTGCTAATTAACAGTGAAAGTCCCGTCAAAATCGGTACCACCGTTTCGGAGATTAACCCGCGTGAGTTTCGGAATTCCCGCCGGAACTCTAAACTTCTTTTATTTTTCTTCTCTTAAGTAGTAGAAATCATCACGCGTCACGTAAAGAACTAGTGTTATGTCCCTTTCCATGCAAATTCAAATCATGTCATTGTGTCAGTTAAATTTGACTTTTTGGAGATCGTTTTAATTCATGCGTGAGTTACATGATTATTGAAATTTCTAATGGAAATCAAGTAATGAAAACTGCAGCAAATATGTGTGATTTGAAAGTGAGTTAATAAAATTTAACATTTTGACAAGACTATCTAATGAAGGCGTGAGAACTTAGTTCCTGACGGGGTTTCTCCAGACGTACAACTTTTTTCCCCAAAAGTTCAACTGCCGAGGTATACCTATCGCATTTTCCGAACACTTCCGGCAGCGGCTGTATCGATTTTCTTCGATGTTATGTTAGGCGGGCTGCTTGACCGCAGATAAGCCCGCCGCGGCGCGAGTCCGCCACTCGGGCGGGCGGCGGCGAGCTGTCATAACATTTGTATTAACAAGCCGACTGATCACACCCTGGCTGGTGCCTGACGGTTTATAAAACGTATAAGTTATATACACACTGGCTGTCCCTCGCGGGTGAAACCGGAGTTCCCGTGGGAATTTCGTGATAAAAAATGCCCTGGACTACCGTAGCTTCGTGAAAGAAATTACAAAATCGGTTCGATGGATCCAGATATTACCCCCTACGACGTCACAAACTCACAAACTTTACCTGTTTATAATATTAGTATAGATTTGTGTCAACGGAAGAAAGTTTATACAACGAATATGTAAATAAACTCTGTCTTTCTGTTAGCATTTTACACCTCAACTACTCAACCGATTATCATGAAATTATGCATACATGTTGTCGGGGGTAGTATTATAAAACGTGTTATCAAGTAGCGTAGATGTGCACACAACATGTTCCATCACCTACTTAAATATTTATCCTAACACGGGGGTCGAACCTGAAACCATAGTATTTGTTACCTGCAGTCACTTCACTAACCACGGGACCAAAAGGCTATGACAATTTGTTTTTCTAAATTCTATTGATTCAGTCAGTTATTAGATAACAAATTAATGTAAATATATGTATACATACATATACTTGTAGCACCACCCACTGTGTAGTAACTTTTATTCTTAATTATAGTTACGATTGCCTGGAAGAAATTGCTTTTTAGCAATAACGCCGTCCTTTGTTGCCTACTTTAGTTATTTCTTTATGTATTCTTATTATCATGGTAACAATAAAGAATATTTAATAATAATAATAATAATAATAAATTTTATTCGGCTTTAAATAAAAACAGAAAGTACATTGAAAAAGAAATTATTAATAAATATTTAATAATTATTTAAATTATTAATAATTATTTGATTGATTGATTGTATGTACTTGGATTAAATAAAGCGAATTAAAGTTTAGCAGTGGGGGCTCGTAACGTCATATGCATGTATAAACTGTACCTGCTTGTGACGTCACGCTACATCAACTCAAATTATTTCCGTTATTTTTTGCTTAAGTAAAAAAAGAAAAAATACGTGTCTAATATTTTTTATGAATCTACAGGACGGAAAAAAACCAAAATTTAGTCAAATAGCCTGTTGTGATCTCTAATAGGAGTTCCCGAAGGAGTCCTGATATACCGCTGACTCGCCTAGTATGATTTTAACGCTTTTAGTCCCTACCTAAGTTTGTAGAGTTGGCGCGGTTTACCAACTGCCAAGGTAGGTATGTATGTAGTATGTTGGCAACACATAAACATAAATAATACACTCCTTCAGAATCGAAAGTAACGTATTCATAGCACGGAGCCCAGCGACGCATAAAGGGTACCTACTCGGTGGGACACCTTGATGTACAGGGTGTTGCGATTTGCGATGTTAACTTTACACACTACTACCTGCTCCCAACGATTTCAACCGCGTTAATTTTGGAGTTCCCGCGGGAATTTCGGATTACAATATAGCCTATGTTATTCAGGGATAATGTAGCTTTCTAACGGTGAAACAATTTTTGAAATCGGTCCAGTAGTTTTTGAGTTAAATCGTAACAAACAAACAAAAAATCTAATCTTTCCCCTTTTACAATATTAGTATAGACTATCAGCTGCTTCCGACGGTTTCAATCGTGTTAATTTCGCTATAAAACGTACAGTTACGTTACAGTGACTGAACACATTTAATTAGATAAATCTTCCTCAGTTATGAGATTTTGAGAATAATTTCTAATTCTGTATTCAATAAACAAATGATATTTTATGTAGTTTTAAATGATATTTTATGTAGTTTAAAAAGTACTCTAATTTTCTGATAATTTAACCTATGCAAAATTTCATGATGATGTCTTGAGTGGTTAAGGGGTGAAAGCGTAACAAACAAACTCACATTCACTACCTATTATAATACTCATATTAGTCAGGTTTAAAGTGTGGATATAACTGGAGCACCCTGTATTTGCATGGCGCGGAACTAGCTCACTCGCAAGACCATAATAAAGTGAGTTTTGACTTTTATAGCTTTTACGTGAGGCGGCGACGCATACCAGCACGGTAGGCGAGTGGGTAGGTAGGTATGGCCACCAAGCGCAGGGACGCAGCTTCAATTTAATACCTTCAATACAAGGTTACACAGGGAGGGGGTACCGAGTCAAAACTTAAATCAAAAAGTTTATTAAATTTTCTGCAAACGCCGTGCTTAATTAATAGTATTGTATATTGTTATCTTAAATTATTTTTTGACACTCGACATGTTTTTATTACCTCTTGGCGTATTAAAAAAAAGGATATTTTACGTGTCTTTATCTATATCACATTTTTGGTCATTGCGTACTGGGATCAGAGATTAACGGCTTCGTGTAAATCATAGAGGCTTTATTTTATTGAAAAAATTACATTTTTACTATGGTGCGTGTAGATAATATGGTAAATAGCAAAGACATTCTATAATATCATTGGTAAATATGTAGTTATAGAGTATACTTTGTACTTTGAAGTTATTGCGACTTGATACCCTCTTTTTGTCTAACCTGTCGTTGTATCTGCCTTAATTTATAATCACAATAACTACGTTTCTCGGGAAATAAATCAGAAAAATCAAGGAATTTGAAAATTCAAACAATAGTGTGTATAAGACCAATGAAAATTTGAGTTAGGTATGATAAAAGTTAAAGAATTCGCATCGCACGGGGTTGCTCTTGCAAGCATGGTCAAAATCAGATCTTTTAAAATGCCCACTGCGGGGACAAAGGCCTATACCCTAACACTGAGATGTTGGGAGACAGTGCTGAGACTTTACACTCGTTTTTGAATTGCAATAAATATCTATGACGGTTTCTCTCAGCGTATTTGCTACCGTATAGTCTGAGAAAATGAATTCCTATTTCCCGGCATCACGCGTGAGCAGCTGGACCGATTTCGCTAAGTAATTCTTTTTTTGTTGTGTTTGTTATTGTAAGGGGAAGGTTCTTATGAAAGAAGTTTGGGGTTCCTGCGGGAATTCCGAAACTCACGCAGGTGAATAGAATAGAATAGAATAATTTATTTCACATTATCAATTTCATAGTTATATTACTAATCTCCGAAGCAGTTGGACCGATTTCGACGGGACTTTCACTGTTAATTAGCTGATGTTATAAGAAGTAAATTAGGCTACTTTGGAGTTCCTCCGGTTATACCGAAACTCACGCGGCTGAAGCCGCGGGGCACAACTAGTAAATAAAATTAAATAGTAGATACTTAAGTCAGGGATCGAACCCCGGCCCCGTCCTCTACATAAGAGGCGAGAATTCTATCGCTGGACCGCCACGGCTTTGGCGAGCAATAAAATATATTTAAGTGTCTGTATTTCATTCTTTTTATGTGCGCCATCATCCCACTCCTGTAGCTATAGAGAACTGAGAAACGCAACGAAACGTTCTATGAATAAAATTAGAATAATAAATTTCAGTGAGTTTACAAACCCATGTGAAATCTATGTGGCGACCCGGGGGACTTGTTGTTGATCGACGAAATTCGATTGATCGGAACAAATATCGAGTCCGACAATCGAGATTTTAGGTTTAACAGTTTTGGCAACGTAGGCCTTTGCGCCTGACACCGCTAGCGACCCCAAGGCTCGCGATATAATAAGTCAAAGTAAGTAGGTACCTAGTTAAAATTGTAAATGCGAAAATTTGTTCTTTTTTTATTACTTACTAGATGTACCTCGCGGTTTCACCCGTGTTAATTTCAGAGTTCCCGCGGGAATTTCGGAACAAAAAGTGCCCTATGTCCTCTGTAGTCTATACCCCTGACAAGGTGTAGTATGCAAAAGGAGATTCCGCCGTAATTATATTATATTTTGAGCTCCGTCCCATATCTTTATATGAATGATTTCTTTCAAGGTAATCATGTAAGAGCTGTTCTCCGCAGTTTTACCCGCGGTTTTTCATTTCGAAGTTCCCGGGGAATACCGAAATGAACAATATAGCCTATGTTCTTCAGGGAGTTTTTAAGTTAAATCGAAAAAGGCAAACAAACAAACGAAAAATCAAACCTTTCCTCTTTAATTTTCTATTGTTTTTTTTTATACTAATATTTTAGTATGAAAACAATAGTAATTTAATATTAGTTTAAAAATAAAGAAAGTTATTGACAAGGACCTAGATGATGTTTTCGTTTTAGTTTAGAGTGTTTCTTAGTTGTTTTTTTTCTAGCTGAATTTTTAACAGGTGGAGACGACAATACGACAGTAAATGAAAACACCGGCAATACAAATAGGTATATAAGAGTATAATGAAACTATCAAATAAGTCCTAATATCTAAGTCCCACGCGAATCGAAATTTGTTCATCCTGTATTTTTTTCCTACAAGTAATTAAGTTGTCACGGATATGTAAATAATCTCTGTACCTTAAAAAATAGGCCGCGTTGCCAACTCGCAGCGACTTTCAGCGCGCACAGCGCCAATCAGATGACGCCGCGCGCGCGCGCAGTTGCCACTCTTATCACGAGTTAGTGAACCACTATTTTAACAAATAGTGTTCTATTTTTTTTCTTATTTTTTTTTTATTTTTCAATTTTTGTCCTAGGTATTTTGTTTTTTCGAAAAAATTTATAATATAATCTATTTCTATATCACCTAGGACTTATTTGATAATTTCACTGTCTCCACTTTGTATAAATAATGTCAATGGATCCATCTCGTTTGTAAAGGGCGGCCCGACATATCGTAAGTAAGGTTTTTATCTCTGCGTCACTCTTAAGTGGCGGTAGTTGTGCCTTCCTGACCGCCGACTGATTTATTGTGATCCCCGGCGCAGGGGCCTCCCTTCGAGACGCGGCTCACTCGAGACGTGGGATGGTCAGTGGTTTTACTGGCCCACTCGGATTCAATTCTATGAATTAATAATCAGTTTTGCAAACGAATGAAAAATACTATTTTTTGATGATAATTGACTACTTGACAAATTTTCTTTTTAGTCCGTCGTGTAGATTTTTTAAAATATTGGACACGTATTTTTTCTTTTTTTCGTAATCAAAAAATAACGGCGATACACCGAATTGAAATTTCGCGTGGCGTCACAACCCGGTGCAGTTTGTATGGGGCTTATAATGAATATTGACGTCACGAGTCCCCCACCCTAAACTTTAATGCGCTTTATCTATGTTTATTTTCATTAATTTGAAAAAGTAAAAAATACGTGTCTATTATTATTTTTATTTTCTAACTGACGGACTAATTAGAATTTTGATTTCATACCCTGATACTAGAGGGATGGGGTTTCTCGCAAGTTTTTTTTTTATATTTTCAATTTGAAACAGGCTTGGTGGCCGACACAAAAGCCATTAGAACCGGATGTAGGTACGTACCTACTACGTACCTATACACACGGAAACGGGAAACGGATGTAGGTACTCCTAGAGAATCGAACGCGAGCGCATGAATTTATTACGAATCAAAAACATCAGTTTTGTGTACCTAATAATGCGTTACCAAAAGGTTCCACGAGTAATACTAAAGTTCAAAGATGTTTCTATCTATGCATATAAAATCTGTACATTTAAAATGCTTTGTCCTGAATGACTGATGGATCAACGCACAGCCTAAACCGCTGATCGTAGAGACCTGAAACTTGGAGGGTGTGTTCTTTGTATGACGTAGGCATCCGAAAAGAAAGGATTTTTGAAAATTTAACCCCTAAAGGGATGAAAAGGGGTTGCAAAGTTTGTATGGAACAATTCCGCGGGAACTTCGAAATTATCGCGTGTAAAACCGCGCGGGACAGCTAGTCTATCTACAAAACAACTAGCTATTACCAGCAGGTTCAAACTCAACCTTTTTATTGAACTCGTCAAGTTAGATTCACAACATTTGAATTCAGTCCAAATATAAGTATACAAATATTACATTTACCGCAACAGCTAATTGGTGATAATTCATGCATTTATCACATTGACAGTAACATCAATATACTTACGAATACGTTTATAACCGTTTTTAGTTTTTAGTTTATTTTAACACAATTATTTTTTTCGTTTTTTCCGTAGGTTGCGGTGTCCCCTAAACCTCTCTGTCAACCCAATGGTTAACTGTCAGAGAATGCCGCAAGTTCGCCATTTGAACTTTTTTTTGCAAAAAGAATAAATAAATAAATAAATACGGAGGGTCACTAGAGTCTGACAATAATTATTTTGAGGATGTTTATGTGGTGAGTCCCTATGACCAAAACGGTCTCGATGAAATATAATATTTATTATCTGTAACCTTAAAATAACTGGACATAGATACGTAATAGTGTGTTAACCCACATTGAAGAATTTTTGAGTACCTAAATAGTGTTTTAAAATTATTGCGCCATTTTGTGTCAACATTTTTTATGTTCAATATTTGTTGGTATTTAAACAATGTAAAAAGGTAAACACATATTATTTAAAAACTTTCTATAACTATCAATAAAGCGTTTATGTATCAATAACTTAATTTTGTGGGTTAACATGTTATTGCTTATCGGTATCCAACTAACTAACCTATAGACACTTACCTTCTCACTGGCTATAACTGGTTGTTTCATGATGTAAGGCAGACCGGGAACTGCGCCGAAAATCGGAGGCATCATCGTTGGTGCCAAAATAACCTTCACAGGCTGGTTTTGGCAGTTGCAGTTCCTCGTTTCCACACTGGACGTGGGGCACTCACTCTTCTCCACCTGACAAGTCTTCCGGCAGCAGCAATGGTGGCACACTTTGACAGGTTTCTGACACGACGCCGAGCAACACTCTTCACTTTCGACCCTTTCTGCACTATTTCGTGACGCGTTTTTCATCTCAGCTCTAATTCCAGATTGGTCTGCATTTGTGTTACTCGGTGTGTAAGTGCTGGTCTGTTGGACTGGTTCTGGTAAATTGTTATACAGTTTAGGTTTTTTATTGCAATCTACAGGCAGTTCCAGCAGTGGGATTTTCCTTTTTAATTCCCTAGGTGTTTCTAACAAGTAGTTTTTGGCGGGTTTGTCGTTGTTTTCATGGTTTGTCGTGTGTTGATCCGTTTCCGTATTCAAAAACGGGTGAACTAGTAGAGTTTTGGGGTTTTTGTTGTTGTTCAAGAACAGTTTGGTGTTTGAGGCCCTTGACAGGGCCTCGGAAGATCGTTTCGCATCCAATGTGAATGATTTAGTAACCGTTTCGTTGGTTTTTTTTTAAATTGATTTAACCGTTCAATATTATCTTTTATAACTCGTTAAATTTAAATTACCTACACGGCGTAAGTTGATTTTAATTAGGACTTGTTTATAATAAAGTTATTGCAACACTTGTTTAATGTAATCAAATTTCTTTTGAAGTTCACATTAGGTCACTAAGTTTTATCCACGTATGCACTTAAACATTATTTAAATTCACTTTATTTTTTAACAAACACCATATCTATCTAATTATTATTGCTTAATACACTTGTAAAGCTTCAGTTCTATTAATAATTCAAAAGTTCACATTATAAAGTACACAGCAGGTCATTCACCTTTCACCTTAGACCACCACGTGACTTTGTTTACAAACAAACAAACAAAACAATAATTGTTTGCGTCCACAACCAAAAATTCAACTGATTCGTGAATATCTGGTATTCAATTCTTTATGCCATCTCTATGGTATTTATTGTTGCGTCAAATAAAGAATTCGGTTATTTTATCCAAAGATATTCGTCAAAATTGACGGATTTGGATTGTCAATTCTGCGTAAACACGTCCACTACCGGTGGAGTGAGGCGACTTACTGATCTAGGGGGAGTTATTTTGGGCGTGATTGGAGGCGTGGTGTGGGCACGCCCACCGTGAATTAAGGAATGGAATTTATTAAATATACAGTCTAGACTTGGCAAGATGGCTGGACGCCGCACAGTTAAACAGTTAACAGAAAGAGCATAATCAAATAAATAATTTATTTGATTATGCTCTTTCTTATATTGTTTTCAATATGACCACTGAATTTATGCATAAAAATGTCTTTCACTCTTTCAGACTCTATTGCTTAAAAGATTAAAGATACAGCTTTGAAGCTGAAACCATTTTAGCGAAGATTGAAGAATTTTATACTTACAAAAACCACTTGACCCGGGAAACTAAAGTTGCATACTTATTGTTAGGTTTAAAGGGAAATAGATGTCAGCTAAAGAATTAATTTCATTCCAGAAGTTCCTGAGGAAATCCCGCAATTCACGCGGGTGAAACAAGTAGGTACCTACCTACATTTAAAAAGCGAACCAAAATCTCTGGATCTACTGAAGCGAATTTGAAAATTATTTCACTTATAGGGAAGCTACGGTAGTCTGAGTGACATTAGGTACCTACCTACTTTTTATCCGGAAATTCCCACGGGAACTCCAAAATTACTGCGGGTGAAACCGCAGGGGACAGCTAGTTTTGAAAATTAAAGGATCGGTTTTGTTTTAAAATGTAATTTTCAAAAATATAACTTAAATAACGAATTTCAGACAAGATATGCCTACCTATAGGTGGAAATGATCGCTAACCAAATGCATATTTGTGCTATGTATGGCTAAATTTCCGAACGAAGGTTCCGGTAACTTTGTTAGTTAAGGGTTATGACGTCATATCGAAGCACTCGGTTGACAGCGCCGTTTGACCCCAGCAGTTGTACTTACCTAACCCGGCAATAACAATATAAGTAATTTTACAGTCATTAAGCAACATGAAGGTATAAAGTGTCCGAGGGTCAAATTAAGATTGTAAGGTGGATCAGGGGAAGCTTATTACACATAGGTAGGTATGCTATAGATAACGGGCAAGCACGAAAAGAGAAATAACATCGGAGAAGTATAAAAAAAGGTAACGGGTCGCGAATAAAGCTCCAAACTAGCTATTCCGCGCGGTTTCTAATTAAAATTCAATAAATTGTTTATTACTTGGGATTGGTTTTTAAAAGTTTATACTATCACTTATATCTAATGGTCGTTTCACCCGCGTTAATTTCGGAGTTTCCGCGGGAATTTGAGGATAAAAGTAACCTAGGTGTATGTTCTTTTATGTAGGTAGGTACCTACCTCTGACTGTTGCAAAATTTCAGGATGATCGGTTGAGCCAAACAAACTCACTGTCACATTAATACTATAATAGGTCAGGTAGGTCAGGGTAGTGTAATCAGTAGGTGCAGAACTTTATATCTAGACATATACCTATGTTAAAATATACCTATTTAAAATAGTTCGCCACCTTCGCTTTCAAAATTTTATAGGTAGCTGTACCTAGATATCTACAAAAATCTTATCAAAAATCTTACCCGCGGTAATTTCGGAGTTCCCGCGGGAATTCCGGGATAAAAGTACCCTATGCCTTTCTCTGTACCCCTGACAACGTGCATGCCAAATTTCATCCAAATCCGTTCAGCCGTTTTTGCGTGATTGAATAACAAACATCCACACTTTCACATTTATAATATTAGTAGGATGACCAGCATTTTTTTTTATATCTCGAGTTCCCGATGGAATTTTGAAAAAATCGAAACATGAGTATCTAAGTTAGACCCTTAGCAATACAACAAAAAAATTCAATTTGGTGAGCAGTTTTTGCGTAGCACGAATACAAACATAACCTACAGATAGACAGACAAAAATTCTAAAAACGGTATTATTATCACTCAGAGTCGCCTAAATTTATTTTTTCTTATTTATCTCCCATGTACCTACAGACATACCTGTTACAATTTTATTATACCTATGTATATATAGATGTAACAAACTTACCTACCTGAATACCGCATCAAAATCATTTCAGACAAACTTGAGATAATCGTGCACAAAAATACAAACATATAAACACACCTATACATACAGGTCAAACTGAGATCCTCCATTTTTGAAGTCGGTTACAAATCTCTTCTTCATCAATTATGGCGAAACGCCAATGACAATGTTAGATTAAACCCCAAGTTAACGTTAAAGTTAAGTTAGTTAGTTACTTGTTCTCTCGACAACCAGATTCCTGCCCAGGGTTTAAACTAGATGCTGAAAGATAGGTACGTGAGGCGGAAAACATTTTCTGACTGCGACTGTAACTACTCTGTACCTACTGTAATGTCGTAATGCTTTCTTAACATTTTTATATCGCTTCAAAAGGAGTAGGTATAGATAATTAAAGATACTAGAGAGGCAATATAGTCAAACACCTTTTTGTGGACGAAGAAATTTCCAACTATAATAATAATTCCTTTAAGCTGTATAATATCTCACCCCTTAAATCACAAAGCGTGAAGATATGTCAGAGACGGCGAGCACACTTTGATGTTTCTACAAGTTTCGGGACAATGGGCCCGAGTGTGCGATTGACGGGGATCTTGATTTAACTCCGTAGGGTAATGTGGGCAGGGCAGGTAGCCAGTCGTAGGGATAATACCGAAATTGGGAGAATTTAATGTGTTTTCCATTTTCCATTTCCGGCGACCGAACTCATATGGAATGAGTATAACGAAAACACTTAAAAGTATAGAGACCAACACCTATAGAACTTGCAGAAAACCAGCAGAAAACATTGTTTTTCTTTATTTCAACATGGTGACACAAAGTTAAATAAACTTGCTTTCGTGTGTATCCATGACCGTTAAGGCGCGTTCCCACTATGTCGTGAAATTTTATCGTGGCACGACTGTCGTCTCCAGCTGTTCCCATTATATCGACATATTTTAGCGTTGAACGACTGCCGTATCTAGATGTTCCCATTGGACATTTAACGGTTCACGACAGTCGTGTGAGGGGAGAGCTAGGAAAACACGTGTAAACGACTAGACGATATTTTTATCGTGGCTACGATAGATAGTCGCAACTACGACACATGATTTTGCCGTCACGATTAAGTCGTGACGATTTGTTATCGTTTTACGACTGTCGTGCTAGCCGTTTCCACTATCATGACAAACTGTCGTCAAAAAGTCGTGTCGTCTTATGTGTCGACACGACACTTAAAAACTACACGATTTATGTGTCGATACAACATAGTGGGAATGCGCCCTTAAATAAATGAAATATGAAAGTGCAAAAAACTACTGCTTTTATGTTGTATCCCACGCCATATTTTCCCAAATCTACCTTTCCCACGCATTTTGTTAGAAAACGCAAAATATTACATTAACAAATTGATAATTAATTTAAGGTTTGTACCTACTTCATACTATAGCTTTCATTTTTCAATCAGGCAATGCGATTATGGCGATTATGGCTCAGACGAAATATTTCGTCTGAGGATTATGGCCAAAAAATACAGAATATTACTTTACGTAAAGAACCGACACTATCCTTCAGCCACGGGCCACTAATTTCATGCCTCCTCTTCTTCTTTATTAATTATGGCAATCTATTGCGGTGTATCGCATTTAATTCTGCCAATTTACGTATTTTTAGCAATTAAAGTTGCGAAACGCCAATGACCGTGTTCATACCACCTCTTGCCCGCGAGCGCGAGTTTGTAGTACATATTGTGACAATTTTTCATTGACAGCTGACAGTTACTGTCAGCTCCCTGTCAACCTTACAATAGCACACGCGCACACCACGTGTACACGTGTGCAAGTCGGCCATCTTTACTTTGGGAGAGTGCTTGAATCATTTCATTTGCATGGAGTGTCGCAGACTCGCAGGCTGATTATATGGATCAATCGGTTAAAATTTCTTTTTATCAGTAGGTAGCGTGGACGGTGGAAGTGATTGGTATTGGTATATCCAATTAGGATTTTGTTTGTTGTTTGTATCAGGAGCGGTTTTTATAGTTAAAGTTCCGAAGCGTCAACAATAAATCGGCAGATTATGCTTTAATACGTATAATTTCACTGTAATATTGTATAAATAATAATAAATAGCTGACGGAATTACATGGAATTAACATTTATTTCTCTGATTTCAACCCTAATCGCTTGCTAACAAAGCTGCGAATCTGTTGGAAATGGCTACGTTGTCTTCCTCCGAGACCGCGTTTTCGTCCCCATCGTCCTCGCTGCTCGTGGATGCGCCAGGACTCGAACTCACGTCCCCTCGCTCGGCGTCCTTGCTCAACGCTTGCACCCATTTGATGTATTTGATCTCATCGCACGTCTCGAACTCCTCTGTTGATGGGAACCATGTTCAGTCGCTAACTATAACTAACTATAACAAAACCTAACCTATTTAATTTCCTTTCTCTTATAAATCTGTCCACTCAAAGGTTGCCTGGGAGAGATCGCTTTAAGCGATAAGGCCTTTAAGTTAAATTAAAAAAAAAAATTGTAAAAACTTTTTTTGTTTGGTGTACAATAAAGAGTTATCTATCTATCTATCTAACTACACATAAAAAAGTAAACTTAGGTTTCTTTTTAAACAATACTGTCAATGGCGATAGATCAATATTGTCATTTTGAACATTTTACTGTCTGTAACGTAATGGGGATGTTGACTACTTTTGAAAATCAAAATTCTAATTAGTCCGTCAGTTAGAAAATAAAAAACAATAGACACGTATTTTTTGCTTTTTCAAATAAATTAAAATATACAGAGATAAAGCGCATTAAAGTTTAGGTTGAGGGGGTCGTGACGTCACTAACCGCTAAAACCGCCATACAAACTGTCAGAATAGTGACGAAATATCAACTCAATATATCGCCGTTATTTTTTGATAACGTAAAAAAAGAAAAAATACGTGTCCAATATTTTTTAATAATCTACAAGACGGACCAAAAAAAAATTATATATTCCTTCCTTATGAATCACTCTATAATATATTGGTGAAAACCGCATGAAAATCAGCTGCGTAGTTTTAAAGATCTAAGCATACATAGGGACAGACAGACAGCGGGAAGCGACTTTGTTTTAATACTATGTATGTGTGTAGCGATATCATAATCCTTGACTTTAAACAAAATTGAATTACAAAACACATTTTCAGTAGAACATAATGTTTTTCTAACACTATATTATGAAAGAGGGAAATAATGGAAGTAAATAAATAAATAACCCACATCACAACACACAGATCTACTTGATCCCACAGTAAGCTATTATTAGCTTGTGTCGTGGAAACCAAGCAAACGTGGTATATACTACATAGAATTACATATATATAAACACACCCAGACTGGAAAATGGAACCCTGTGTTCATCACACAAAGTCCACCCCCACCGGGAATCGAACCCGGAACCCCTTGATTAGCGGCTAGGCATGGTGACCTCTGCGCCAAACACCGGGTCGTCGTCGGGAAGTATCTCAGTTTTTCTTTTATTATTTCTTCTATTTCAGTCATTCTTGTACAATATCACCTCTGCCCCCTTAGCCAAGATGACAATCTATAGTTATTATCGCCATAGGAAACTAGGGAACGTATCGTCACGTCACGTGGTCACAAAAAATGGACTTTTGATTGGACAATTTTACGTGACCTCGTGACATAACGATATATTTCTTAGTTCTATATGCGTTAACGATCATAGATGGTCAACTTGGCTAAGGAGGCTGTTGACGGTCTGAGCCTATCACTTTAGGGAAGAGACAAGTAATGGAAACAACTCTATTAATAGATAGGCAATCATTCCGGTGCCCAGGATAAAACGATAAAAGGAAGGCTGGCTTTTTTATCAGGTTAAAACCCAAACTGATTTCCCATCTGTACGTCATATTAAATGCTTTGTCTTGAATGACTGATGGATCAACGCACAGCCTAAACCGCTGACCGTAGAGACCTGAAACTTGGAGGGTGTGTTCTTTGTGTGACGTAGGCATCCGATAAGAAAGGATTTTTGAAAATTCAACCCCTAAGGGGATGAAAAGGGGTTGCAAAGTTTGTATGGAACAATTCCGCGGGAACTTCAATATTATCGCGGGTGAAACCGCGCGGGACAGCTAGTCTATAATAACTCAGTTTGTTCTCTTTCTTTCTGCCTCCCATTTCAGTCATCCATTCCCGATCTCACCTCTGCTGTCGGTGAAGCCGGGCGGCCTCAGCCACAAGCATATCTTGCCGTCCAACGCCATCCTCAGCAAGCTGTTGGCGGCTCTGTTGCTATCTAATCTGGAGTTTAAAAAAAACGATTATTTCTTTCTTATAGTTTGACATATTTTGTGAAATAAACATAGTTACATGAATAATGTAGAATCACTCTTATCTATCGATGAAAACCGAATCAAAATCCGTCGCTAAGTTTACAAGATCTAAAATTCTAAACGTACAAAAGGTGGGAAATGACAGACATACGCAGTCGTAATGTTGCTATGGCATGGCTACTAGACGTTGTTATTCATACATGGGCTGGCCAGAAATGGGCAGTCGAAAGGTTGCTATGACAACTAGATGTTGATTAACACATGGTCTGGCCAGACGTGTGCAGTCGAAACGTTGCTATGGCAAATAGACGTTATTCATACATGGGCTGGCCAGACATGCGCAGTCGTAACGTTGCTATGGCTACTGGTCATTGTTATTCATACATGGGCTGGTCAGAAATGGGCAGTCGAAAGGTTGCTATGACTACTAGACGTTGTAATTCATACATGGACTGGCCAGACATGCGCAGTCGTAACGTTGTTATGACTACTAGACGTTGTAATTCATACATGGACTGGCCATAAATGGGCAGTTGAAAGGTTGCTATGACGGCTAGACGTTGTTATTAACACATGGGCTGGCCAGATATGCGCAGTCGAAACGTTGCTATGACTACTAGACGTTGTTATTCATACATGGGCTGGTCAGAAATGGGCAGTCGAAAGGTTGCTATGACAGCTAGACTTTGTTATTAACACATGGGCTGGCCAGACATGCGCAGTCGAAACGTTGCTATGACTACTAGACGTTGTTATTCATACATGGGCTGGCCAGAAATGGGCAGTCGAAAGGTTGCTATGACAGCTAGACTTTGTTATTAACACATGGGCTGGCCAGACATGCGCAGTCGAAACGTTGCTATGACTACTAGACGTTGTTATTCATACATGGGCTGGCCAGAAATGGGCAGTCGAAAGGTTGCTATGACAGCTAGACTTTGTTATTAACACATGGGCTGGTCAGACATGCGAAGTCGTAACGTTGCTATGACTACTGGACGTTGTTATTCATAAATGGGCTGGCCAGACATGCGCAGTCGTAACGTTGCTATGGCTACTAGACGTTGTTATTCATACATGGGCTGGCCAGACATGCGCAGTCGTAACGTTGCGATGACTACTAGACGTTGTTATTCATACATGGGCTGGTCAGAAATGGGCAGTCGAAAGATTGCTATGACAACTAGACGTTGTTATTCACAAATGAGCTGGTCAAACATGCGCAGCACAAACATTGCTATGACAACTAGACGTTGTCATTTACAAATCAGCTGGCCATACATGTGCAGTCGAAACGTTGCTATAGCAATAAGACATTGTTATCTACAATGAGCAGAAATAACAAATAACAAACTCCAGTCTTGCGTCGGAGCTGACACACACACACTTCTTTCTAAGACTTACGGCCGCACTCAGAGTGGACTTTAATGATTACTTAGTTAAGTATAGATTTTTAAAACAAAACTGCCGCAATCAGACAAGTTTAATAAATTATTGTTAATTGGCATTTCACTAATTAAGTTACATCTTATTAAATGCCAATTAACATTAATTTACTGAACGTCTCTGATTGCGGCAGTTTTGTTTTAAAAATCTATACTTAACTAAGTAATCATTGAAGTCGACTCTGAGTGCGGCGGTTAGACTAAGACGTGTTCGTTCACCTGGCGGCGTGCGCGGTGTAGTAGCCGTTCTTCTTGGCCCACGCGTCGCACACGTCGCGCGCCGACCACGCGTCGTCGCCGTCGGGGTGCGCCATGTTGAGCATGCGCGGCAGGTCGAGCCGCTCGGCGAGGTACCTGCGTCGGGCGGAGCGGAGCGTCTCGTTAGCGACCGGCTAGCTGCTCCCCGCGGCGATCCCCAGAGATAAGAAGTACCCTATCACACTCGGGAACACTGTAGCGTTGTATTGGTGAAAGAATTTTCAAAATCGATTCAGTATATCCAGAGATTACCCTCTACAACGTCACAAACTCACGAAATTTACCTCTTTGTAATATTAGTAGAGAGAAGGTACGCGGACGCGGAAACATGGTGTCTGACCCATTGCGAATTGGACGCGTTGCGAATTGGCCCTATTGCGAATTGTACTTATTGCGAATTGGATCTATTGCGAACTGGACCTATTGCGAATTAGACATTCTAAACTTCCTGGACATTTTGGGAATTGAACCTATTGCCAAATGAACATTTTAAAATCCCCTGGACCGATTTTAACAGTACTTTCACTGGCAGATAGCTGATGTTGTAAAGAGTAACTTAGGCTACTTTTATTATAGAAAAAAAAAATAGTTCCTGCGGGAATTCCGCAACTCACGCGGGAAACCGCGGGGCACAGCTAGTTTGAAATAAATTGTTCTAATTAAAAGCATGTGCTTAACACTAAAGTACCTTATCGGAGGAAGTCCGATCAGTTTTTAAAAAAAGGAGGAGGTTCTCAATTCGACGCGTATGTTTTTTTTTATATACATTTTTTTTTAATGTTTGTTACCTCAGAACTTTCGACTGGGTGAACCAATTTTGTTGATTCTCTTTTTATTTGTTTAGTTTACCTGACCACAGCGAACGGCTCCCTCAGCTGCGCGATCGGGTACGAGCCCATCAGGATCTGGATGTGGCGCGGCACCTTCGACGGGAACACCAGCCCGGGGCAGTCGCACAGGCGCACCTGCAAACAGATCGACGCTATCAATCAATCAAAAATAAAATCAAAAATACAATCAAGAGTACGAGTAAAAGTTTATTTGAATGGCTGAACTGAGAAGTCCCTTGTTCAACCAAAAAAAAAAAAAAAAACAAAAATACAAAAACTCATTTCGAAAAAAAATTGTTGCTTCGTCATTCCACAGAACAGCCGTGTGACGGAAAATAAATTTTTACTCCCATCTGTACCGTGCGTACTCTTGGCGTCACGCGGTGATGGCGTATTCATAAAGACAAAATTATGAACCAAATTAATTTGCGAAAAACCATACCAACCATGTATGTATGAACTCACACGAAGTATGGGTATTGGGTATGTTACCTTACGGACCATCCATAAAGTACGTCACACGTCAAGGGGAAGGGTGGGGGTCGACGAAGTGTGACATTGTGTGGCAATGGGTGGGAGGGGTCCTAAGTTTAGTGACGTCATATTTCAAAATCTAAGTGTTAAAATGCCAAATTTAAACTATTAACGAAATACTTTAAATTATTTCTAACTATCTGTAGCTATGTATACCTAAGGTTTAAATTGTTTTGTTGGCGAACTGAAGCTTAAATTATTTTGTCGGATCTGGTGTTTTCAATAATTTAATTCAATAATTTGTACATGTAAAATTGCAAAATGTGACGTCACACCTCACACTAGGGAGGGGGAGGGGTCAAAAAATCACGAAATAGGGTACTTGCATGATTTTTTCATGTCTATTTTAAAGATATATGGCCTACTTAAACAAAGCAAGAAAAAGAAAAAAATTCTATGCATAAATGTATTTTCTTCTTCTTCTTCTTCTTCTTCTTCATAAATTAATTAAATAGAGCGTTTCAAAGTTCCTACTTTAGACTTTACCGCCGAAACGCAGAATGACGTCACTAGTTCAAAATTACACCTTATTAATCTGTGATAGAAATGTCACTGTCGTATTGACAGGTTCATGTGACACTGACAGACAGATAACTTCAATATCCAAAAGCGAAATTAAGGTTGAACTGTGTCGATTTACTTCCAAAAGTTCCAGTAAAGAATCGAAATGCATCTTACCGATGCATTTTAAAGTAAAAAAATTCAGAAAATGGAAAATATGCGTTGACTGTATGCATTTAGTTTCTTTTGCCTTCTCTGAAAGAGGTAAATGTTTCCTAAAAAAAATAAAAAGTGACGTCGTGTGTTTAGCTTGGCTGTGATTGGTGTTTCGTTGCAACGTTCCGTTTCACAAAATTAAAAGTGGAATATTTCTGAAACTTTTGAAATTTTTTTAGTAAATCTTTCACGATAACGCTTTTCTATGGCTATATTTTTGAAATATGGACACAATTTCTTAAAATAAATTTCATGCAAGCACCCTATTAGCGTGACGTACTTTATAGACGACCCCTTAGCCACCCTATCGACTCACGTTCGGCGTCAGGAATATGGTCTGGAAGTGCTTGGTGTGTCCGGGCGTGCGCGACACGGACACCACCTTCCGGCCCATGAGCGCGTTCAGCAGCGCCGACTTGCCCGCGTTGGGCTGGCCCACGCAGCCCACGGTGAGCGCGCCGTGCTTGAACGGCTCGTGCGCGTAGTACGACGTGTCCGGCCGCTCCTCTATCGTCCTGCCTGCGCCGCGATACGGGCATAGTGACAGGGGATACAAAACACAATACCACCTAGTGCTTCAGTTAGATGGTAAAAAAAAAATAGTAGATTTCACAACAAGTGCACAAAACGAACCATAAAATGGTTTTGTGGACGAGTTATAAACTCTGCTTTTCACTTCGATTGCGAGGAAATAAAACAGTAGTATAACATAACATTTAATTAAGATTCAAAGTGTAACTAGTACCGTTTTGAATACTAAAGGAAATTGTTTTTCCTGGCATATTAACGGTTATTTATGTCTTAAAAAACACATAAGGCAAATAAATTAAATATTTTAAAATAACACATTCTATCTTTCAACTTCTTATTTTGTTTGGCTGTATTACTCATTATAGATACATTTATGAGTAGATACGTTAATGCCCTTGTGCACAAAATTCTATTTTGTGCAGCCTATATCCTGCACAAACAAGCACTTTCAGAGCATGGTTCGATTCCCGGTGGGCGGTGGACTTTGTGTGATGGTCAGAGTTTCACTCTCCAGTCTGGGCGTGTTAGTAGTGTAATATATGTATATGTATTATTTAATAATTTATAGTCTGTATATATGTATTTATAGAAATAAAAGGCTTGTTTCCGGGGTATGAAAATCAAAATTCTATTTAGTCCGTCTTGTAGATCAACAAAAAATATTGAACACGTATTTTTTTTTCATTTATTACGTAATCAAAAAATATAAACTATAGCACGAAGTGAAGTCACGCGACATTTCGACTTAATGTATCTCCGTCATTTTTTGATTACGTAAAAGAATAAAAAATATTGTCTAATATTTTTTATTAATCTACAAGACAGACTAAAAACTAAAATTTGGCTGACAAGCCCATTCTTTATGTTAAATAATAACCAAAACTGCATTCAATAAACTGCTATTAATTCCACTCACCGACTTGAGTTTTCTCGTCACCGTCCACCACCTCAGCGCTCTCCTCCGCTATCTTCTGCTCCCAACTGCTGAGGTCCACTTGGTCCCCGACTATGTCCTTGCAGGCCTCTAACACTTTGGTGGCGCCCTCTGTGCACATCCGCTGCCTGCCCTTGCGCCGACGGATTTTGAGACCTTGATACACACGCGCACACACACACGGATTATGTAGTGGTAGAAGATAGGAAGAAAGGCGAGCCAACCGTAGAAATATCCATACGGAATCTATTCTAATATTATAAAGAGGTGAAGTTTGTGAATTGTGAGTTTGCGACCCCCTACATGGGGTAATCTCTGGATCTACTAACCCATTTTTGAAAAATCTTTCCCTTATAGGAAACTACGGTAGTCCTGAGTGACACAGGGTTTGCATAGGGTACTCTTTATCCCGATATTTTCACGGGAACTCCGAAATCACCGCGGGTGAAACAGCGGGGGACAGCTACTCTAATATAAAGGGATTTTTTGTGATAACTCTGCGGTATAGCATCATAGACACGTGGACCCCCAGTGGTCCAGGTCCACCTCAGGGGTCCACGGGAGCCCGACAGGGGTCTACGCTTGCGTGGAAAAAAAATGGGGGTCCACAACTCGTTAACGGTGGTCTATAAAAATGTATTAGGTGACCCGACTTGACTTCTCCTGTGAATATAGGCAGACAATATTATAAGAAGCTTGACTTCTGCTATGAATATAGGCAGACAATATTATAAGAAGCTCAGCAATTGTTTTTGTTAATTGAAAAATAGCCACAACACAGATTGCCACAGACATATACTTTTTTCGGGTTTCGGAAGTAAGTTAATAAATGTAATAGCTGCAGGGGATCCAGCAGATCTAGCAAAATGTTTAAAGTGGTCTATGAGAAAAAAAAGTATGGGAACCTCTGCACTGGACAGTATAAAAATTTTGAAAATGGTTTATGGCACTTTATCTAAACTTATATTATGCTCGTTTTTTTAATGAAATGTGTATTTTTAAACACGATTTTATATGATAAATTGGTGCTAGTGGACGAGATATGGAGAGTTAAACGAAGTGATACACTCGGAATACAAGACTTTTTTGGAATTTTGTGGTTACTTACTGGTTTCCCCATCTTGTCTGCAGTTCGGGTCATCTGTAAATATAGATATCATTATCTATAATAATATTATAAAGAAGAATGAGATTTTATTTTTTGTTCATTTGTTTGTTTGTAACGATTTAACTCAAAAACTACTGGACCTATTTAAAAAATTGTTTCACTATTAGAATGCTACATTATCCCTGAGTAACATAGGCTATATTGTAACCCGGAATTCCCCTGGCAACTCCGAAATCGCGGGGCTTTCAGGCTGCGACCTTAGTGCCCCCCCCCCCCCCCCCCCCCCAATTCTAGCACGCGACCTGCACCGTGTAACTCACCAGACCTGTAGTTGGCCCTCAGGTTGTACCCGGGGCACGAGGTGAAGTACACCACCCGCAGGCCCGGGTAGGCGGCCTGCAGGTGGCGCTGCCAGGCCGCCACCACGCTCGCCGGCACCAGGTCGATCTTGTTCAACACGACTAGCATGGCCTTGCGCTCGTCGCGCACTATGTGGCGGTACAGCGCCGGCGGGAACATCAGGCCCTGGTGGGTAATGACCGACAGGAATATCAGCAGCAGCATGATGACAAGGTGTAAATATCAATATTCTATTCAGTCCGTCACTCAGATAGTAAAAAAATTATAGACACGTCGTATTTTTTGCTTTTTAGATATATTTAAAAAATACTTGCCGGTTAGATAAAACGCATTAAAGTTTAGGAGTGGGGGGTTGCGACTCGCGACATCGTAACTAAGTATAAAGTGTACCTAGGTGTGACGTCACACGGAATTTCAACTCAACGTGTCGCTGTTATTCTTTGATTACGTAAAAAAAAAAATGAAAAATACATGTCCAATATTTTTTATTAATCTACAAGACTGACTTAAAATTAAAATTAAGTCATCATACCCATTATGTAAATTTTGTTGCTATCATAATATTTTAGTTTCAATCAGTAAAATAGCGGATTTGTGATCAATTATTATTGTTCATGTTTGGACAGCTACAACTTTTGAAGTATATCGATTTTGGTTGATTGTCAGAAATTTCAGGTGTCAAAACGTGCATATTGTTGTTGCAAAACCACTATTCTTCTGATTGCAACCGCAAAATTATAGAAACAAAATTACATAATAGCCTCTCAGAAACCCCCCGACTAAGTATACTAAAGTTATTCTCAAATATTACCTTAGCTACCGAGCCGATTTTATATAGATTTCTATATGTATGTATGATTATTTTTAGCGAGCGTGGCGCTTGTGTGACCAACGTGAATGCGTGCGTGCGAGCGTAAGTACGTGCCTGCGTGCGTGCGTGCGGGCGTGCGTGCGTGCGTGCGTGCGTGCGTGCGTGCGTGTGCGTGAATGTGTGAACAGAGAGAGTAAGGGAGAAGAATAGTGTTTCATGTTGCAAGTTGTCACTTTGAAAAATTGTCTCACCGCATATCTCACGTCGACAATCAGCAGGAGTATGTCGCACATTTCCATGACGCGCCACAGCTGCCGCCAGGTCTCGAGGTTGAGCTCGAAATACGACATGTCCTTCCAGTGGGGAGACGACTCCAGTTTCGACAGGAAATCCTGGTGAAGAGGCCCATGGAGTCAAGTAAAGCCGCAGTGGAGTGGGGCAGGTTAGAGGGTAAATTTACTTTGTCGCAAATAGATTTTGAAAAATAGTTTTAGACACTGTGACTTCGCAGAATAAATGCGAAAGTTTGTTTGTTTATTTGTTACGCTTTCACGCCTTAACCGCTCGACCGATCATCGTGCGACTTTGCATACACATTTTCAGGGCAACATAAAATTTTTCATACCACACGTTGTCAAGAGTACAAAAAAAAGGTAGTACTTTCATCTCGGAATACCCGCGGGATCTCAGAAATTAACGCGGGTGAAACCGCGGGGAACAGCTAGTTAATAAAATAAAAAAATCAATACAGACGGAAAAGGCAACAAACCTGCAATGCCTTGTTTTCCTGCGCATCTACTTCCGCTTTGGACATGGAGTACGACCACTGGGGTCGCTTTGGAAATGTGATGTCATCGGGGAAGTACTCTGAGGGGTCCACTTCCAAGTCCTTATCCATAACTGGATTCAGGGATTTGCTGTTTTAGAAAGAAAGAAAACACTTCCTAAATTATTGAAATATCTTTTAAAATGTATAAATGTTTCTGCTAAAACATTTTTTTTATTATTTCTTTTATCTACAAATCGTGATGGAGAAAGCTTCTTTCTTACGGCCGCACTCAGAGTGGTGACTAAATTTAACTTAATTAGTTAAACGCCAATCAACATTAATTTAATGAAGGTCCCTGAGTGCGGCAGTTACTGTTTTTATATAAAATAGTGATGAAACTAATACATCGATGTATTATAAAAATATTATGAATATTTTTATGCCTCTTCCTCTTGACTTCTTCTATATACCTAAATAAAAATCTGTTTAATCAATTTGTTTAATTGATATTTAAGTTTTTGTATTCGGATGAATGTGGTTTAAAAAAAAAACTCGCCTTGTAAATTCAGGAAATTTTTAGGAATTTTTTGTGAAGTTATTATATTGAAATTTGAACGGATACAGTGTGTGATCTGTAAGTTTGGATGTATACATTGGCGACCCGATTGGCGCAGAGGTCACCATGCCTACCCGCTAATCTAGGGGTTCCGGGTTCGATTCCCGGTGGGGGTGGACTTTGTGTGATGAACACAGGGTTCCATTTTCCAGTCTGGGTGTGTTTATATATCTATAGTATATTATATAAGTAATTCTATGTAGTATATACCACGTTTGCTTGGTTTCCACGACACAAGCTAATAATAGCTTACTGTGGGATCAAGCAGATCTGTGTGTTGTGATGTGGATTATTATTATTATTATTATACATAATTTCCGGAACTACTGAACCAATTCTTAAAATTCATCACAGGCGGAAAATTTCAGCAGGTGACATGACATAAGTAGGTGACTGGTGAGTTAATGACATAGGAATCAGAGTGGTGAAGGTATCACGAAAATCAAGCGGAGAAACCACAGGGAAATTCGCATTGGAGCTTATACTTTATACTCACTAAGATTCCAAACGCTGTGCCTCCAGCTCCTCACGACTTTCCTGATGCAAACGTAGGGCATATCTGTTTCTGCCACTGCCAGAAGATGTACTCCCTTGTACATTCATACCCGCAGATTTCATATTAGTGTCATCCAAGTTTGCTGGAAGAATGGGCTCATGATGACAAGGTATGAAAATTTAAAATTGTATTTAGTTCGACATATAGTAAAAAAATAATTAATAGAAACGTTACGTTAAACAGAATTTCAGCTCACTGTATCGCCGTTACTTTTTGAGTATGTAAAAAAAGGAACAATACGTGTCCAATTGTTTTATAAATCTACAAGACAGACTAAAAATTAAAATTTAATCATCATACCCATTGTATAATCACATTCCAAAATTCAAAGAAAATCAAGCAGAAAATCCTAGTACCTAGTCTATTTTTTGTTTTGATTCGGTATCTGGTTAAGATATTGACTTTGCAGAGTAATAGTTAAAATGAGCAGTATTGACACTAACTTGGAAGATGTTATTTTTGTTAGGAAAAACAAAACAAAAAATTATTATCTGGCACATATTACAAAACAATTATTTGAGGTCCCTACACAGGGTGTAGCAATTGTGGGAGCAGTTTCAGAAATGTTAAACCCGCAGTTAGATATTTTTATGTGTACAACCCACCCACTTATAAATTGCCAAAATTGGGGCCACTTCGGAATTTATAGGCTTTATTTAGGTATCTAAATTTTATTGACAAATACCTATAACAATTATTGTTAAATTACTTACGCATTTTATTTAACCATGTCATAGTATTACTCTGTTTCTTCGCTTGTAGCTGCTGTTTTTTGGCTTTTCCACTGAATGGCTTTTTGCGACTTGTTTGTGGCATTTTGAGGTCTAAACAAAATTGCTTAGTATAAATTCCCTAAAGCAGAAAATGTTAAATTATGAGTATTTGCTGCATTTAATTTTTAAACAATACCTAATTTGAAATATAAAGACAAAATATCCATTGACTGCATTAAATTTAACTAAATTAAATTATGAATAACTAGCTCTCCCCCATGGTTGATACCTGCTGTAATTTCGAGTTCCCAGGGGAATTCCAGGATAAACTATATATATAAACCTTCCTCATTAATCATTGTCTATTGGTGAAAACCATATGAAAATCTGTCGAGTGGTTTTTGAGTTTATCACGAACAGGCAGCGGAAGCAACTTCATTTAAACTATGTAAAGGTTTTGAATCTGAATTATGGCTCTGAATTAGCTATTTACATGAACATTTCACTTATTATTTATTATTACACTTTCAATTTTATGTTAGTGTTAAGTTAATGAGGTGATTAGGCTAATGAGTAAAGCCTTTAGGTACACATTCTCATTTGGGGTTGCAAACTAACTTTAACTATTAGTCTACACAGACTTTTGGAGTCATGCTTCTTTGACTTTTATCTTAATCCTTTCATCCTTATATTACTTATATTACTTCCATAAATTATAATTCTTTAATCCTACCATTTCCCTTACGGCATCAAGCGTGCACAGCTGGACCAATTTCGTGAATTCTTGTTTTATTGAATTTGTTATTGTAAGGAGACGAAAAATAAAAGAAGTTTGGAGTGCCTGTGGGAATTCCGAAACTGCGCGGATGGATCTCCGAAACGGTTGAGCCGATTTTGACTGGACTTTCACTGCTAATTAAGTTACCTACTGCGGGAATTCTGAAACTCACGCGGGTGAAACTGCGGGGTACAGCTAGTTTAAAAAAGCCGGCCCGGTTCAGCTGAAGAAACGGGGGACAAGTACTGAAATAAAATATCTAGGTATTCTTACTTAGACGAATATGAGAACATTCTACCTAAATGTTTAATAGAACAACGATAAACAAACCTGCCGCCGAACACGCACCGTCGCAACCACAAATTAACTAGCAACCTCAGATTAAAGACTTGAGTCTGTCGGGCAACAGTTACAGCAACAGCTGTGAGAATTGAGACCTCAGAGTTGGCGGTGTTCTCTTATTTGTCTGTGGTTGGCGGTGCTTATTTGACATTTTTGACTGCCATTTTGACGTCTCACGTCTAATGGCTGGTTTACACCTGAGGTTTACACTTCTCGGCCTTTTGGATAAGATCAAAGTGTAGTAGTACACTTCCGTAGTAAGCAAAAAAGAAGAAGTAGTAAGTAAGTAAAAAAACACGTCTTACTTTATCGAAAAGTAGACAGCAACGTCCAAACGGTGAACATCCATAAGTTCATACATTTCTTCACCCTACTTACTTGCCGGCTGCCGTCAACACGGCGGCAAGTACCTATTAAATAATAAGTTGGCAGGGAGGGGGAGAGAAAGTAGGCGGGTTTACGCGCTGGTCGCTACTGTCCTGTTCAAAAAATAGAAGTGATTTCTATCCCGCGGCAAATAGTTACTTACTTACTCACTTACTTATCGGTCAACTTACTCACTACTTACTTACTCTTTTGAACTAGCAAAGTGCTAGCAAGTGGCAACTCCAAGTTCCAACTAGCAACCAAAGATCATATAATCACTACGTTTTAAGATATGGGACTTCCATACTGTGAAATGGAATGACGCGAATTGTCAAAATTTTTGCCCTAGCAATCATGGCCGATTCCCACAGAAATAGTGCTGTTCTGCTCATAGCGAATGGTCGTCATATCGATATCGATAAAAAATCAGGACTACTACGGTTCTTCATAGTTTTTTTTATTATTTATAACTACAGAAAAAAGCACCAGTGACGGCTTAATTGCTGTCGGTTAAGTATATTTAATATTGAACTTAATGTAAGCCATCATTGGTGCCTTTTTCAGCTGCCTCAAATAAAGAAAGTAGCTGGTTGGGAGTGAGACACAACATTTATTTGAAAAAGGTATTTTTTTGTATTTATTGAAACACCGTCTTGTGGGCATGGTCAAGTTGACTACTTGACTAATACGGGTCGCGGTTTTTCTTCCTGCGCGTGGGTGTTTTCCAAGGTTTCTTTTTGTCAACCGGTCGCTCGATTACTGGAATAAATTAAAAAAATTTAAATTCAAGAAAATAAAATCGAATGACAATGTAGCATAAACAAATCGTTAGGTTCATTACCAGTATCGGCTAGCTGCAATTTTATGTACCCTGACTCCTGAGTAAGCAACTGATTCTTGCAAAAAATCAAGTGTCCAGCTCAGGGAGAACACTTAAACATACAACTTTGCCCATAGTTTAAAACTATTATAAGAATAATCACACGGTCACCCGGTAAAAACAGCACGAATAAAAAAGACTTACTTATTGACTTTGACTTATTTTTTCTTACTCAATTGTGCTATTTTATTTTGATCTGCATTCAACTGCTCTATTTTAATTGATGGAGTTGTTCGATTGGTAAATAGGTCAATTCTTTTTAGTCTTAACCTAACTCTTGCACCTAAAACAAAAATAATGGATTTATCGATATCTGTAAAAAAATCTGTATATGTATTTTCCGCACTATTTACATATTCTTTCAAATCACATAATAAATTTACAAAACACTATTTTTGTTATTTTAAGCACTGAATAAGAATAAAAACAACTATAAATTGAATAAAATTTACGTACCGGACTGGATCAAGAGGAAATCTTGAAAGAAAAGTCCTTGTTACACCATTTTCATTCTTCGATTTTACTCCCCAAATTCACACGTTTTATAAGACATCTTATTCGATGGTTCACTTACAAGACAAAACAAACGTACTGAACTAAAAAAAACACTTAAATACTATTAAATTAACAAATAATAACACAATAACAATTAATTTTTCTTTCAATTGAACCAGGCGCCAAAATTTTTACCGCTAAGACAGCGACTGAGTACTGACTGACATTGCCATAGTCTATAGAGCGAGAAGACCGAATGCCACCATTTCAACTTGGACACAATCCATACATTTTTTCTGAAGTATGGAAGTTGCGACAGCCTGCTAGCAACAGTCAGATTACCTTCTCTCTGGTAATCACTACGCAACTTACCTTCTCTCTGTACGCAACAGTTAAACCCAGTGTTGCCAGTTGTAACTTGTAATGTAGGCCGTAGACGGAGTCCGTCTACGTGTAGGACTGTTGACTGTTGCCAACAGTCAGGTATG
This sequence comes from Zygaena filipendulae, assembly GCA_907165275.2. Lineage (NCBI taxonomy): Eukaryota > Metazoa > Arthropoda > Insecta > Lepidoptera > Zygaenidae > Zygaena > Zygaena filipendulae. Next base: position 8,513,979 of record OU015670.1, on the reverse strand, counting down.
TGTGTTCTGTGCTATTAACTAGACATAATGTCTAAAGGTGTGCGTTCCGTGGCTTCGCACGAATGTACTCGAACGCGCTCGAGCGCGCTCTGTACCCGTTCTGTGGCTTGGTGAAATTTTACGCTGACAACTGTCAGAGCGTAGTTTCACCCGTTCCGTGGCTTAGAGTGCAGCACAAACTACTTAGAGATACTACCGTGCAGCAACCAAACAACTATCTCCGAAGCAGGTTAATTTTCACTCTGACAGCTATGTATTGTTTAAGAAGTGTCAAAGTTTGCACCAAAAACCGGATTCGTTGAAAAAGAAATTAATCGGAGTTCTTACGAACAAAGGGGAGGTGTCGTAGTCACAAAAAGTTTATAATTGGATATAAAACAGTCTTATTTGCAATTTGAGTTGAGAGAAAACAAATGGCGCCTGAAATTTCAAATATTTTGAGGTTATAAAAACAACTCGATCGTTCTGTGGCTTGGTTGCAACTCAAACGAGTGAAATTTTAACCGAACAACTGCGCCGAAATCCACGGAACGCACACAAGGTTTAACCTCAAATCTGTGGCTTGGACTGTTATTGTTCTGAGGCTTGGATGTTTACTTTTTGGGATATAGTTGATTACTCAAAAGTCATAACACTGTAATAAAAAGTTAAAAGGCAGGTATTAAAAATTAAAAACTAATAAGGTAGGTGATCTAATTACTCCAGAAGATTATATTTTGAGTCGCAGTGCAGTGTTACCTACTAAATCGCAAACAGTAATCGAGATCAAAAGTCTTCAAATTCAAAATGCTTCCATTATCATTGCTAAGAACAGCTCAAAACCACCCTATGCTAGTTGAACTGAAGAACGGTGAAACGTACAACGGGCACCTTGTCTCATGCGACAACTGGATGAACATCAACTTGCGAGAAGTTATTTGTACGTCCAGAGATGGTGATAAGTTCTGGAGGATGCCCGAGTGTTATATTCGGGGCAGCACTATAAAATACTTAAGAATACCCGACGAAGTTATTGATATGGTGAAAGAAGAAACTCAGGTCAAAGCTAGAGGACGCAATGAGATTTCCAAGGGCCGTGGAGGCGGACAGAACATGCGGACTGCTCGTGGAGGCAACAGAGGAGGTGCCTTCGGTAATCGAGGCAGACCGGCGCCCTTGGCAAGAGGCGGTGGAGCTGGCGGTAATGCAGGCAGAAATCCGCCAAATAAAAACAATAAAAAGTGATTCTTAAGTTAAATACTTAGTGTATAGATTTGGTTCTAATTTATGTATCGCTACAGTAATAAATGTAAGTATTTTGGTGTAAATACATGATTGTCTTATTATTTTTTGGATATTTAAGTAAATAACTAATAATGCATGTCAATAGAAAGGGTCATTCACAGTTGTTCCCATTACTAGTCACAAATCTCCTCACTTGTCACAGCCAAACTGGAGAGATTCAGCAACAACTGGAAATGACCTTATCGAAAGAGTTCCTATGAAGAGATTTTTAGTACATTAAGAGATGACTGTAATCTTTATTAAGTTTCAAGTTCTGTAAGATTATGACAATTATTAATTGTAATAAATAGAGTATATGGACTCTGATTATACAGAACTAGCTGTCCCGCGGTTTTACCTGCGGTAATTCCAGAGTTCCCGCAGCAATTCCAGGATGAACTATAGAAAAACCTTCCTTATGAATCACTCTACTGTTGAAAACCGCATGAAAATTCATTCAGTAGTTTTTGAGTTTATCACAAACAAACAGCAGAAGCTATGTAAACAAGATTGAATAACATTTTGGTAGTTATTCTCCATATAGTCAAACATGGGCAACATGGAATATAAGGTTCGTATCAAAAAAAGAATATCATCACAATCTGTTCATGTAATAAATGATTATTTAAAATTTTTTGTTACTAAGTGGAGAGGCATTACTAAGAAACGCAGCAGAGCAGTCAAAACACAATAACTTTCTTATCATCTATGTCATCCATAACAAATTGAGTATGCATTATTTTATTTGCAATGTTTTGATTTCATGGTCTTAATTATACAACTATTAAAACTTAAAAAAAAATATTATAATCATTAGGTACTGTTGTAATTTTTTACAATATTTATAGCGGGTGGAGATGGTGGAGATGACAATAGAACAATAAATGAAAACACCGGTAATACAAATACCTATATAAGAGTATAATGAAACTATTGAATAAGTCCTAATATCAAAATCCCGCGCAAAATCTAAATTTCTCATTTATATTAATATACTTCATTCTGATTTTTTTTCCTAGGTAACTAAGTTATCACGGATAGGTGAACAACCTCCGTATTGTAAAAAAATACGCCACGTTGCCAACTCGCAGCTACTTTCAGCGCCAATCAGGTGACACCACGCGCGCGCGCAGTTGCCGCTCTTGTCAGTTGTCACGGGTTAGATAACCAATATGGTGTCCTATTTCTTTTTTTTTTTTTTTTCAATTTTTGTCCTATTTACCTAGTTTGTTCTAAAAAAATATTTGTCTCTTTCGATATCAGGACTTATTTGATAATATCATTATACTCAATATGTTAGTATTGCCGGTGTTTTCATTTATTGTCGTATTGTCTTCACTTTGTATATTATATTTTAAAAAAAATTACAAACAGCACTACTATTGATATAAACTGAGATTTTATTATAATAGCAGAGGTACCTATAGTATGCATGATACCACAATGTGGGTTTCATGAAGTGTTTTTGAGCCACTCTATATTGAACTGTGTGCCAGATTTACTAAGGTTGAATTTATTTATACCAAACTTAAATTATGATCGGTTGTATCTTGTAGCTGCAGGTGTGCACTGAACCTTGCAACTTGAATTACCTATACTAAATACTTACCTACCTACTTGTTATTTCTACATAATCTTATACCTAACAGTAGCGCACTTGATGCTGGAAATATTAATACCTAATAATAAGTCGGAACTGGGCTTTGATGGCATTCATGAAGATGAAGTACTTCCTGATTTGTGGTAAGTGTGTTTAGAAGTCATAGAAACAAAGAAGTGAATTGTGTGCCCATACAAGAGGTAGCCAAATTAAAGTTCATGCCACAATCCATGAATACTATGCACACCAAAAGAAATCAAACATACTTCCATTATTGCCATGTGCTGACGTAGTGATTATATTATCTTTGATCTGCTGTTCAAACCTAAGCTAGCATGTCAGAATGTTAGCTACATAATCAGAGTAGTGTATTCATACCTTTAGGTCGAGAATGACCACTTTCCTAGTATAATAGGGATGTCGACGACTTTTGAAATTCAAAATTGTAATTAGTCCGGTTTGTAGATAATAAAAAATTTTGGATACGTATTTTTTGCTTTTTCAAATTAATGAAAATAAACATAGATATAGCGCATTGGCCATTGAGGTTTAGGGTGGGGGCTCGTGACGTCATTAACCGCTATAAGCCCCCATATAAACTGCATTGGCTAGTGACGTCACGCGAGATTTCAACTCAATGTATCCGTTTTTGCTTACGTGAAAAAAGAAAATATAGGTACCTACCTACTTGTCTAATATTTTTATAAATCTACACGACGGGCTAAAACTAAAAAAAAATAGTCAAATAGCCTATTAATACCTACCTACCTACGCGTAATACACTATTTACCGTGGTCCGTGACTAAACGATGTGTAGGTGCCTAGGTTATAGGTATACTCTTTGGGTATCTACCCACAAAAAATAAAATTAAAATAAAATTTCACTGACATTAGCCAACAATGGTGTTCCTGTATTTCCAGCAATAATCACGGTGATATCATCAATCCTCGTGCCACGGTCGTGGGCAGCGAGGCGTAAGTTCACTCACTACGGGTACACGAAGAAACCGGCTGGCTACCAGGACACTGTCAGGATATGGTTTGTGAACCACCACAATGACCATGGATTACCGTAGAATGCAATTAAAACAATTATACTGTAAGCCATTTTGATACTGTTTCTTTCTCAAACCTCCAACTTTGTGATATTGATAGTATAGTTTTTCGTATAAATATTAAATATCAATGATTTGATGGACGACCGATCGAAATTAATCTAAATCGGAAATAGAAATTTTGAATCGTCCGCGTCAATCTGAATTGCCGGCCCACAGCGACCAAGTTGACCAAACTATCCACAGTTAATTTATTAAAAACATACATCGAACATACACCCCCTCCCTTTTTGAAGTCGATTAAAAACAAACTGCAGTCTTTAGGGTTTAAGTATTTATTTTAGCTTAGATTTCGTATAAAAATCTCAACATAGCTAATACCTATTATACAAGCCTAACATTAACTTAAATTATTTTATTGAATACTTAATTTATAAGATGTTCAATTCATTATAAAGAAAACAGATAATAAATAAACTATCAGTCATAATTTTAATAATATTAAAGTGTTCATTTGCGATGATTTTATAAAAATACAATAGTTGCACATTTCGAAAGCCCTATCTTTACTTGTCTCTTGAAAAATTATAGTGATTTGAATGCGGCATGCGCTACCAATGAATATTCCGCTATTATAATCATGACAAAAGTGAGCCAAACATTATAGACATTTCTGATCATCATTCTTGTACTCTATGGCACCGTGTCGTAATCTTAATTTATAAAGTATTGCGTCCTGCGTCCATAAAGTCACATAATATTTGCCAAAAACAACGCTATATAAATTCTGTAACTCTCGAGTGTTTTTGGTTCTCCTTTTACCACACAATATTCATATTGAGAACGTATCTAGTTTGAGTACAATATACCTACATAGATTATTGCACCACAGATTTTTTACAATAAGTATTTATATAAATTAAATACATGGCAAAAAGGCGGCCTTGTTGCTAAAAGCAATTTTTACAAGGCAACCTGACTATTATTATAATGCTTGGACAATATCACACAACGCCACCAGCAGGGCAATTATGTAACTTTGGTTGCCATCATTTCAGTTTCAATCCGAAAAATAGCGGTTTTGTGGTTATTTAATTATGTTTAGACAGCTACAACTTTTGAAGTATGTTGATTTTGGTTTCTTTTTTTCCAAAATTGCTAGAAATTTTTTGTGTCAAACTCAAAACTTGCAATTTTTTTGATTGCAAACGAAAAATTATGGAAATAAAAGTTACTTAATAGTCCCTCAAGTTTCAAACTAACCAGAGCTTATAACTGAGGAGTGAGGTGCTATTATGTAACTTTTGTTTCTAGCATTTTCGCTTGCAATCACAAACATGGCGGTATTGCTATTACAATATGCACGTTTTGACACCTACAATATCTAGCAATCAACCAAAAGAAACATACTTCAAAAGTTGTAGCTGTCACATGATTAATTAATCACAATTTCGCTATTTCTCTCATTGAAACTAAAATACGATAGCAATAAAAGTTTACATAATTGCCCTACAACATAACCAGCTGTGCCCCGCGATTTCACCCGCGCGTTTCGGTTTCGCAGAATTCAATTTCACATGCGAATCGAGTTCACTTTAGATATTCGAACGATTCAGAGATCCAGTCCATTTGTATGGAGCGTCACCGGGCCGGGTCTGCGTGAAATGCGCGCTCGAACACCCGTCCCGTCTGGCTCTTGCGTGCGACCTCAAACGACGGCGGGCGGCTGCTGCACGGCGTACCTGCTTGACGTCATCATGCTAGAAAGTAGAAATAAATTATGGACATTTCTGGTCATCATTCCGGTGCTGTGAAGGCGCTCACCGCTCAGTCGCCTGTACACACCCATCGCCGGTATTTTAAGGTCAATGACCCGAGTAGTATTGGACCAGCTGATGCATCGCTCTTGCCCTGTAGGTATACGTATTAGTGAGCTACGTGTACTGTGTACCTTGTGAATGTAGTTGTTATTTTCCTCATATTCTTTTAAGCCATCAAACTTATAATTTTATTTTTTCTCTTATCTTGTTAGTTATAATTTATAACTTATAACGTATACTTTCAGCCCTGTAAATATTTGCAGCTAATTTTGGAACACCTTATATGTATATGTATAAATAACCTCACCTCGCACGTTTATTTTTTCTTTTATCTTGTTAGTTATAACGTATACTTTCAGCCCTGTAAATATTTGCAACTAATTTTAGAGCACCTTATCTATCTATCTAATATACAGGCTGTTGTTTTGGTCAGCAACGCGCGTAACGGAGGTAGTAATATAACTAATATGGGTTCTAAAAAAAATATAAAAAAAATGTATTTTTTATAATTCGGAACATTATTTAAAAGAAAATCTCTGCACAAGATATCTAAAAATGTTTACATTAAATGGTAATTGGTAAAGCCTTAGCGCGTAGACTAGAGCTACGACATCATAGATTCTACGCGCTACGAGCAGCTACATCGCGCGTCTCGTCGTCGTCGGTACCTACCTACCTACCTACTACCTACCTAGTATGTAAGTTGTAAGTTCTATGGCGCTGTTATTAAGTACCTTTGGCGTATTTAAAAAGGTGAACGAACTTATTTACAATCATTAAACGTGATTTACAAATTATTGATTACACATAACACGAAGTCTTCTAAAAGTTTTTTTTATTTACACTGATTTTACGTTAACGGTTTATCTGTTCAGTGTCTACCGCGTTGCGCGATGCACACAGAAGCACGACATCGCAAATTGTCTTTTAATCGCGATAAAACAGTTTAATTGTTCGTAATCACTTCTAAAGCGTTCAGTATCTCTTGTTTTAATGTGTCGGCGTATTCGTCATGCGTACCACTTTACGTCACCCCACAAATAAAAGTCCAATTGAGTTAGATCGGGTGAACGTGGTGGCCACGGTATGGGTCCACCTCTTCCTATCCAACGATCACCAAACTCCGATGTTAAATGGTCAATGCCAAAGCTTCGCCCAGCATCCCAGGTAGGTAGGTATTCGCGCGCGGCTGCGCACGAAAGTAGGTATTCAAGGACTGCATCTTGAACATTAACAGGGAGCCCAGATTGACCTCTAGGTACCTGTTGTGTGACGAGGTGTAGCGAATGTTACCCATTCCCTGAGACTAAAAACAACAGTCCTTATGGTGTAACGAGTTAAACTTGGACGAGTTGAAAACGTCGCACTCCACTCGGCTACACTATTCGCTTCATCTTCGCTATTACTAAATACTCAATAAATTTCACTATTGGTTAATCCTGCGAACGACCGAGCCATTTTAGCACAGAAACAACGCACGCGCAATAGCCGCGGCTGTGGTAGGCAGACTGGCTGTCGCCTGGCCGCTGCACTGGCGCTAGCGCCGGCGGGCGGCGGGCGGGGGTGGCACATCGCCGCGCCCCCCGGCCCCCGCCGCCCGCCCGCCCCGCCGCATTCGCCCGCGTTCCCACCGAGGCGGGGTGTATGTAGGTACTATGTACGTAGGTACTATTGCATCCCATATGATGCGCGCCGCGCGCGCGGTCAACGACCGGTAGCGTAGGCTCGCCCGCTTGTATAAACAAAATAAATAATTTTTTCGGATTTTCCTTGAAAAAATAATTATTTTTTTTTATATTTTTTTTGACATCAGTATCGTTAGTACAACCACCTCTGTGACGGGCGTTGTTGACCAAAACAACGGCCTGTATATAAATCACGTGTCACGTTGTTTGTCCGCGATGGACTCCGAAACTAGTGAACGGATTTTGATAAAATTTTGCAACCATTTATAATATGGTCCAACTTAAAAGATAGGATAGTTTTTATACCGGAATTCCTGCGGGAACTCCGGAATTATAGCGGGAACAGCTAATCACCGTAAACTACTGGCAGGGGTACAAAGAAGGATATAGAGTATTTTTTCCCGGAATTCCTGCGGGAACTCCGAAATTACCGCGGATGAAATCGCGTGGGACAGCTAGTAATATGTATAATTTCCCTCACCTCACACGATGGCGGGCGGCTGGTGCGCGGTGTTGTGCCCGGCGTACCCGAGGCTTTTGACGGCGGCGCCCGGCTCGTAGTGCGGCGGGCGCGCGTCCGCGTACGGCGGCGCGTACGCCGGGGCCTTCGGCGGCGCGGGCCGCGCCGCGTGCGGCGGCTGCGGATATCGTATATCACATCCTTAATATCTCTGGTTATCTTTATTATCCTCAAAAGGTTAATAATTAATTGGTCGCCTGGAAGAGATCGCACCTATGCGATAAGACCGCCATTTGCTTTCTCCTTTTTCTTTAGGTACTGTAACATTGTTATTTTATGTGCCATAAAGGATTTAATAAATAAATAAATACCTATAATCACTTACATGGGAATATACAAAACACGTAATATGTATAGCAAAAAGTAGTGAGCGGTACGTAGTATGAATGAATGAAATTAAATTAACTTTATTTGTTACGACAAACGTTAATATGCAATGCGTTAAAAGAAGCACAACCAGCGTGTCGCAACAAAAACACTTATAATAACTTAAGTAGGTACCTAATAGTCTAAAGTAAGGTAAATATTTAGACATCTATACTATACATATAGATAAAATATAAGTGTCTGTTTGTAATTCCAAATTTACGCTTTTCACTAAATGCATTTATGAAAGTATATACTGTAATAAAAAAACAATTTTTAAAAATTTTCTCTGTCTGTCTGTTTGTTCCGGCTAATCTCTAAACCGGCTGGACTGATTTAACAATGGGACTTTCACTGGCAGATAGCTGATGTTATAAGGAGTAACTTAAGCTACTTTTATTTTAGAAAAAAAATAGTTCCTGCGGGAATTCTGAAACCCACGCGGGTGAAACCGCGGGGCACAGCTAGTCTGTGAAAATAATCTACCATATACAAATCTGTACTAATACTAACTGTGCCCTGCGGTTTCACTCGCGTTAAATAAAAAGCATTAAAGTTTGGGAGTGGAAAGGTCGCGACGTCATAACTAAGTATAAAATGTATCTAGGTGTGGTGCGTCACACGAAATTACAACTCAATGTATCGCCGTTATTCTTTGATAATGTAAAAAAAGGAAAAATACGTGTCCAATTTTTTTTTTATTAATCTTCAAGGCGAACTACAAAAAAATATTAATCAACTAGCCCATTCCAATCACAGCGATGATAGCTCAGTGGTTAGTGCGTTCGTATTAAACGCCGCAAGGTGTAGGTTCAAACCCTAACAATGAGCTTGAGCTGTCGGTGAAGGAAAACGTCGTGAGGAAACCATAGCATGGTGGTAACTGGTAGGGCGCTCTCTAGTGCCCGGCTGGCTAGCTACCACCTTCGAGTTGCAAATCTGTCGCCAAGCACCTGACGGTGTGTTCCGGCAGCCCCACTTGAAAGCCAGTTCCCATGCCCATTCCAGGTCGGCAACGCACCTGCACGCCTTCGGGTGTTGCAGATGTCCATGGGCGGCGGTAATCACTTACCATCAGGTGTACCACTTGCCCGTTTGCCCCCTATGGCATAAAAAAAAACAGTCGAGGACCAATGCAGTGAGTACCGACCTTGGCCCGCTTCTGGTTGTGCATCATCTTGACGTGCTTGTAGATGGAGGTCTGCCAGGTGAACGTGGCCGGGCACAGCATGCAGCGGAAGCTCTTGGCGGTGGAGCGGTTCGTGTGCATCGCCCACACGTGGCCCTTCAGCCGCTTCACCGTCTGCCAGCCGACGCGCGACGTTAGGTTAACCCCATCGTGTGTTTAAGACGTGGCCACACGTTCGAGCAATCTTTAACCTTGAGTGCCCCCAAAAAAATATTTACCCTTGTATGCCCCAAAAGATCTTAACCCTTGCGTGCCTCAAAAAATCTTAACCCTTGTGTGCCCCAAAAAATCTGTAACCTTGTGTGCCCCCAAAAATCTGTACCCTTGTGTGCCCCCAAAAATCTACCCTTGTGTGCCCCCAAAAATCTGTACCCTTGTGTGCCCCAAAAAATCTTTAACCGTGTGTCTAAAAAATCTTTACCTTTGTGTGCCCCAAAAAAATCTTTAATCTTGTGTCCCAAAAAATCTTTAACCTTGACGTGTGCCCCAAAAAATCTTCACCCTTGTGTGCCCCAAAAATCTGTACCTTAGCGTGTGTGGGTCAAGGAAAAAAATTTAAAAGCTAGTAGGTTAAGCTCTTCGCGATCTAGGTTAGGTTAAACTTAAGGTTTAGGACTTGTGTGATCACCATAGGGTTCTACTTGCAGTCTGGGCGTATAATATAATGAATATAATGTAATAATAATATGTAGTATGTATTACGTATGCTTGGTTTCCACGATACAAGCTTATAGCTTACCGCCGCACTCAGAGTCGACTTTAATGATTACTTAGTTAAGTATAGATTTTTAAAACAAAACTGCCGCAATCAGACAAGTTTAATAAATTAACGTTAATTGGCATTTAACTAATTAAGTTACATCTCTTTGAATGCCAATTAAAATTAATTTACTGAACGTCTTTGATCACGGCAGTTTTGTTTTAAAAATCTATACTTAACTAAGTAATCATTAAAGTCGACTCTGAGTGCGGCCGGTGGAATCGAGTAGATCTGTAGTAATCAAGCCTACAAACTCTGTATGATCAAGTTTGACGTTAAACGGTATAGAGACGACGCGACGGTACCTTGTAGGACTTGCCGCAGATCTCGCACAGGTGCTCGCCCTCGAGCTCGGCGCTGCGCTTGCCCTCGTGTATGTTGTTCACGTGCGCGACCATTATCTTCGCCGTCTTGAACGCCTGACGACAAAACGCGTACAGTTTTACTTGTTTTCTTATGGACATTCGCATTACTATAATGTAATTGCTGTTCTTTAAATCCGTTTTTAGCTGAGTCTCCCATCTATCTACCAGCCAAATTTCAGTTTCATAGGTCAAGTAGTTTTCGATATTTCGTGTTTAGTGAGGCAGTGATCTTTCGCTTTGAAGTACCATATATCAATTCGACCCAGTTTCGAGTACAATATAGTACATTTCATTACAAGTTCGGGAAGTTTGTGATTACAACAAGTTCAGACTTGGCGTCTTCGTCAAGCATACCTTGAAGCACACTTTGCAGTGGTACTTGGTCTTCTTCAGATGGTCCCAATCTATGTGGTCCACCATGCAGTACTTGGACGCGAACTTCTTGCCGCAGTATCTGCACTCGTGGCTGGAAAGATTGAGATTGACATTTAAAAGTGACGTACACGGTTGGCGAGGTGTCGTATACGGGTGATAGGGTGTCGTATACGGGTGGTGTGGTATCGTATACGGGTGGTGTGGTATCGTATACGGGTGGCGAGGTGTCGTATACGGATGGCGAGGTGTTATATACGGGTGGTAGGGTGTCGTATACGGGTGGTAGGATGTCGTATACGGGTGGTGTGGTGTCGTATACGGGTGGCGAGGTGACGTATACGGGTGGCGAGGTGTTGTATACGGGTGGCGAGGTGTCGTATACGGGTGGAAGGGTGTCGTATACGGGTGGTAGGGTGTCGTATACGGGTGGCGAGGTGTCGTATACGGGTGGTAGGGTGTCGTATACGGGTGGCGAGGTGTCGTATACGGGTGGTAGGGTGTCGTATACGGGTGGCGAGATGCACTTACGCGTATGCGTCCTCGGCGACGTGTCGCTTGCTCAGGCGCATGTGGTTGTTGTAGCAGTCGCGGCTGGAGAAGCTCTTGCCGCACTCGCGGCACTCGTGCGTGGCGCCCGCGTCGCGCTCGCGGTGGTTGCGCGTGTGCCGCGCGAGGTTGCGCTTCCACTGGAACAGCTTGCCGCAGATCGGGCACGGGTACGTCTGCCCGTCGTGGATCACTCTGAACCGTAGGGAAAAGAATGATATGTAATTAAACCACACAACAAATAGAAAAGTGCGACAGCCAACAACATAAGTAAATATGGAAATGGAATATTAAAACCAGCCCTACTAGTCAAATTGACATTGTACAATCTCGTGTTCCCTAGTTATCACGTGGTCACGCAAAACTAATGCTTTGATTGGCTGACCAAGTGAAATGACGATTCGTTACTTAGTTTTCTATGTGTTAACAATCGTAGAATGTAATTGGCTAGGGGGGCACTTTTGCCGGAAGACTGTCGCACACAAAGCCATTTGTCACTGACATCTGATTACAATGAAATTTTACATAAACGTTGTCAGGGGTACAGAAATTACTCAGAAAATTACTCACACGTGCGCCCGGTAGCTCTTCTTCGAAGTGAACACTTTGTCGCAGCCCTTGCAAGGTATGAACAGATTCTCTTTGGGTTTCGCCTCCTTCGGCGTTCTGGAAGGAATATTTCTTATAATCTAATCTTCTATTCTATTAAAGGGAAAGGCATGCTAGTGGAAATTAGAAGAATAGTTTGTTTGATGCGCTTTATCTCTGTATATTTTCATCAATTTGAAAAAGCAAAAAATACGTGTCTATTGTTTTTTATTTTCTAACTGACGGACTAATAGTCAGAATTATGATTTTCAAATGTCGTCAACATCCCTATTCCGCGGTAAATGGCGCGGGACAGCTAGTAGGAAATAAAGCAGCGTGTAGGTGTAGGTTGGTACTGACTTGAGATTGAGATGGTACTTGAGCGTCATCTTGCTGGCGAACACCTTGCCGCAGCAGTCGCACTGCGGCCGCTCCTGCTCGCACGAGGCGCGGTGGTACGACAGCTTCGACTTGGTGCTGTAACCAGACCGCGGCGCGTCACTGTGCAGCCCTACAGGCGACATGTGCAGCCCTACAGGCAACATGTGCACTCAGTGCAGCCGTACAGGCGACATGTGCAGCTTTACAGGCAATATGTGCAGCCCTACAGGCGACATGTGCAGCCCTACAGGCAACATGTGCACTCAGTGCAGCCGTACAGGCGACATGTGCAGCTTTACAGGCAATATGTGCAGCCCTACAGGCGACATGTGCAGCCCTACAGGCAACATGTGCACTCAGTGCAGCCGTACAGGCGACATGTGCACCTTTACAGGCAATATGTGCAGCCCTACAGGCGACATGTGCAGCCCTACAGGCTACATGTGCACTCAGTGCAGCCGTACAGGCGACATGTGCAGCTTTACAGGCAATATGTGCAGCCCTACAGGCGACATGTGCAGCCCTACAGGCTACATGTGCACTCAGTGCAGCCGTACAGGCGACATGTGCAGCTTTACAGGCAATATGTGCAGCCCTACAGGCGACATGTGCAGCCCTACAGGCTACATGTGCACTCAGTGCAGCCGTACAGGCGACATGTGCAGCTTTACAGGCAATATGTGCAGCCCTACAGGCGACATGTGCAGCCCTACAGGCTACATGTGCACTCAGTGCAGCCGTACAGGCGACATGTGCAGCCTTACAGGCAATATGTGCAGCCCTACAGGCGACATGTGCAGCCCTACAGCCAGTAAGTGCCACCCTACAAGCAATATATGCAGCTCTACAGGCAATATGTATAGCCCTACAGGCAATTTGTGCAGCCCTACAGGCAATATTTGCAGACCTGCAGGCAATACGTGCAGCCCTACAGGGAATATAATTATGCAGTCCCACAGGCAATGAGTGCAGCCCTACAGGCAATATATGCAGTCCTACAGGTAGTATATGTATCCCTACAAGGAACAAGTGCAGCCCTATAGGTGGTAATGCAGGCTGCAGCCCTACAGGATGTGATGGTGGGTGTCGCTCACGTGAATGTGGTCCCGCACGTGGCGCACGCGTGCTCGTCGCGCGCGCCGCCGTGCGCCCGCGCGTGCGCGCGCATGACGCGCTTGAGCGTGGTGCGGCGGCCGCACGCCGTGCACCGGTAGCACGCCAGGTGCAGCGCGCGGTGCGCCGCCAGCTTGTCGCGCGTCAGTATGTACGCCTTGCACACGTCGCACTGGTCGCAGTCGGCGCTCTTCTGCGGGCCGGATGTATTGGGTACTTGACTCAATTTTTCAACCAATAAATAGAGTGGATTCAAGAGGAAGGTTTAGTTTATCGTGGAATCCCCGCGGGAACCCCGAAATTACCGCGGGCGAAACTGCGGGGGGAGGGGGCAGCTATCTATAGTCTATAAGTACATATAAAATGCTTTGCTTGCAATGACTGATGGATCAACGCGCGGCCTAAACAGTAAACCGCTGATCGTAGAGACCTGAAACTTAGAGGGTGTGTTCTTTGTATGACGAAGGCATCCGATAAGAAAGGATTTTTGAAAATTCGACCCCTAAGGGGATGAAAAGGGGTTGCAAAGTTTGTATGGAACAATTCCGCGGGAACTCTGAAATTATCGCGAGTGAAAACCGCGCGCGACAGCTAGTCTAACAATATTTACGGACGGCACTCACCGGGCGATGCTTGCCGCTCATGTGGTCGTTCATCAGCTTCTCCGTGTTGAACTCGATGATGCAGTCCCGGCACTTGTACCTGGTCTTCGCGAACTCCTCGCTCTCCAGGTCGCCAGCGCGGACCTGCCACATCTCCTCCTCACTCATCGTGTACAACTCCACTAGGTGCTCGGGCAGGTTCTTCAGCTTTCGCGAATTTTTCGCCTCCAGGATCGCCTGGTCTCCGCTGGTGGGTTTGGGACGGGTTTTCTGAAAAGGAAAACAACAGCGATCTCTAAAAATGATGCAAAAACGCTGAGAGATGTTTTAGATTTAGAGCAAATATTGTTTATGCAACCTGGAAATTGAAGGAGTTGGCAGAAAGTACCCTAAAACTGCCAGTTTTCTTTAGGATCCTCTGTTTGAATCAGTTTTAAAAGCCTCAGAGATTGTAAAGTAGTAATATAAAGGAGTTTGATATTGTGTGATGTTTATTTGTTTGTTACGCTTTCACACCTTAACGGCTTAACCGATCATCATGAAGTTTTGCATACACGTTTTCAGGGGTACAGAGAAGGATATAGGGTACTTTTTATCCCGGTATACTCACGGGAACTCCGAAATTAACTTTGTGATACAACATTAAATTTTGCATACTACACTTTGTCAAGGGTATAGGTACAGAAAAAATGTAGGTAACTTTTATCTCGGAACACCCGCGGGATCTCCTGAAATCGCGGGAAACAGCAAGTTAGGCTTATAACTGAGATTAAAGAAAAAACACATTACGATAATTTTTATGTACCTATCTATATATTTTCAGTTGCGTATTTTTTTAGTTTACCTTGAGTCTGTCCTTCTTTGTTTTCTTACTTCTCTTCTCTTTTTTCTTTTTTAACTTGGACAACTGTATGTCGTCTTCTGAGGTCTGCTCCACGCCCGGTTGGACGTCGTCTTGACTGAAGAAGTCTTCTGTGAACTGTTCTTCGTTTAGCAGCTCGCCTTTGAGCGGCTCCACTGAGATTATTTTACAAGAACATAAAGGACTTTTATTTTCTATGCTCATTAACATTCGATGTGTATAACACCTGTAACTATAAATGAGCAAAACCTGTTAAAAGCCAGCATTTTACGGTCTTTAATCGGGTTTAAACTTTAAACCCGAAAACGGCACGCTTTTATCGGGTTTAATCCCAAGCACCGGGTTGAATGCCCATCTACACCTGCCCACCTAGCCAAATTGATATTCTACAATCGTTAACGCATAGAAAACTAAGTAACGAATCGTCATGTCATTGCTAATTAATATTCCGTATGCCATGAGATACCTATACTATTTTTTTAAGTGAAACTTCTTTGGGTATCGAAGAACTATTAATATAAATTAGTCTCAGCACTGACTATGACTTTTTAAAAAGAGTGATTTCTAGTGATAACACATACATGATTAAGTATGTGAGAAAAATAAAATTTTAATGAGAAGTAAAGTAGGTAAGTATTAAAAGTTTAATGAGAAGTTTTGCCTAAAGTTAATCTAAGTAATTATGCTTATTGAATTCAGCTATGTCTGTTCATTTTCACACAAAACAAGGATAATTTCAAAGTTCCATACACTTCATCCCCTTAGGGGTTGATTTTTCAAAAATCCTTTCTTATCGGATGCCTACGTCATACAAAGAACACACCCTCCAAGTTCAGGTCTCTACGATCAGCGGTTTAGGCTGTGGGCTGGGCGTGCATCAGTCATTCAGGAAAAAGGATTTTATATGTATAGATATGATTTAAGGGTCTGAAATTTGACAATACCAAGTGTGGAAATCTCACCACTATCGAAGTTGTCATCGTCGTCTTTAATGTCAAGATCCTCATCTTTGACGATGGTGATGTCAACCTCGATCTTGCCTTCTTCATTGAAAACATTTGATGCATACGAGAACTCTTCCACCGGCGTCTGAACTAGGGTCTGGGTCGCGTGCTGGGTCAGATCGCAGGGCGAGTTCAGAAATGTGTTCTGAAAATTGACAATCAAGGTTTTGTATTATTCTACTAGCAGAGCACCTATTAGGAAGCTTTTAACAAAATGCAAGTTTAACAGTTCATTAGTTGACATAGTAGTTAGGTAACTGAATGCTACGCCCGGTCCTGGGTTTGATTCCTGCCTTAAAAATTGATTTGTAATGATTATGGTGTTTACTTTGAGTCTGTGGATGTTTAATATGTAAGCATGTGTATACAAAAAGAAGTATGTAGGTATTATATCCATTGCCTGGTTCATTTAACAAGTGTTGCTTAGTTTTGATCAGGTGGTTCTGTTTGATAATATCAAAGCATTATTATTGGCATAAACTGCACTTTTTAAACTCTATTTAACTGACTTCCAAAAAAGGAGGAGGTTCTCAATCCGACTATATTTTTTTTGTATATTTGTTACGCAATTACTGAAAGACAGCTGGACCGATTTGAAAAATTCTTCTTTTGTTTGAAAGGGTATACTCCTGAGGTGATCCCACTATTATGAAGTCAAGATCTGATGATGGGATCTTTGAGAAATCGAGGGAACTCTTCAAATATTACAAGCACAGATACAGCGATTTGGGCAAATTGTCACATGATAAATTATAAACCAACTCACTTAAAAGAGATAAATAAACAAAATTTTAACAAAAAAATTAAAACCTACTTTACAATACACAAAAATGCATGACACTAAAAAGTAAAAAAAAACAAATGGATTTAAGGTGCTACCTATTTATTGGTTTGAAGTGCCGAGCCAAATAGGTAATAGGTAGATAGACTAAGTCCGTTCCCACCACATTGCAGACACGAGCGGCCTTGGCACCGACTTCAAACCGATCAGTAGGAAGCACTTTAAATCTATATTTTTTACCTATAATTTTATAAGTTTTGGTAATTTTAAGAGTAATTTAACAAATACTATTTAAGGGGATTAGACCAGGTGTAAGTGTACCTTCCATAACTCCTGGCTGGATATGGTAGTTAAACAAAAACTGAATACTAACCTGCCTTGAGTATTTAATAAGTACATCAAAGGATTTGATTATCTTCCTCTGGAAACGCAGCACCCGCTCCGCTGAAGCGAGACACTCGTAACATACCTGTATGGATAGACCATCAGGCACCTGTAATTAAGTATATACTCAATAATATTACATTTCACATCATCAGAGATAATAGTCCACTTACCCAAGTTGTGCAATGGATTATTCAATGGATGTGCTACTAGGCCCTATTGCATTGTGCACCAGATAATAATTGTTTTTGTGGTAACTAGGTATTTATTGTTTTTTTTTTTATACATTTGATACATTTTGGGATTTAATACAACTGCTTATAAATGTTGATGGTGATTATGAATAGAATGACTAATTGAGATATGACTGTAAACCGATATTGATCAATTTAAATTTTCTATGTAAAATGGCGGATCTAAAGATTTTTGTTCTTGTTTGTTTACATTGCATTGAAACTGAAATTCGCTCGAAACCTGAACTAAATCAGCAGAAATAAACGTTTACATTTGTTCTCTATTCAATTAGTAAATTAAATATTCCTATAAACATTGGTAATTGTTGTCTACTTACGTCTATTTCACCAATAAGTTTAAAACATTCTTTAACTTCGTTACTATAGTACATTTTTCGATTGTAGTTTAAACAACCAACACATATCCCGTTCACGTTGAACCCTTCGATGTTAATATTTATTTCCCTCATTGCTATATAATTTTTGGATTCACTTTTATATTTAAAATAATCCAATACGAAATCCAAAAAATATATATTTACGAAGGAAGCTTCATTTCTTTCTTTCGGCCATTTTACATTTTTTCACTGACGTGACACTGACAGTTGACACCACAACCTCGGAGTCCACTGACAGTTGACACTGACTGTCTAGTGCAAAGATCTAGTGTCACTGTCAAATCTTGCAAATTTATGTTATACGGGATTTACACTCGCGCCTCGTTCCTCGCCTCGTGGTTCGTCTTGTGGCCAGGTACGAGGCGCGAGTGTAAACGCTGTTTTATCGGCGTTTACACTCGCACCTCGTTCCTCGTCTTGTGCTTCGTTTCGTGGTGGGGTACGACGTGCGAGTGTAAACGCTGCCTCGTCCCGTCGCTCGTGCGTGCGACCGCGACCGCACGATCGATGGAAAAGAGACAAAAGAGCTGCGGCCTGCAGTGCGTTCAGTTCAGTTGTCTTTGAGCTAGCAACAAGGGAGGATGTCGAAGTGTTAGCGGCAACAAGACGACTTTGCTTACTGAGCTTTTACTACTACTCGATTAATTTTAATAAATGAAATCCTTACTTATTATTCTAAAAATCTTTATATTATAAAGTTTGTATGGATTGTATGGATGTTTGTTACGTTTTCACGCAAAAACTACTGAATGGATTTCAACTTTACAATATTTGAAACTTTACAATAAAACAGCTATAAAAATATCAAAAAATAATAATAATAGCTATAGATTCCTATTAAGTATCATATTATATATCTACTGTCTGCTATCTGCTCTATAGGATTTTTTACCAAGCTTGGCTAATAATTATTGTATTAATATTGCGCCATCTATGTATTGCTACCAAAAGTTTTTTGAAATTTGAACTGTCCTGTGCCTGTATGTGCGTGATACAGGTTCTCGACGGTTAAAATTTCATTTATTCCTGAAATAATCAAGAGATGTCGTGAACCATTATTTTGTAAACGTCGAAAATTAAATGCATGTATAGGCTAATATTTTGATCTTGCTTCAAGTAGAAGCAATTCAGAATAACAGATAGGGTACTTTTTATCCCGGAATTCCCGCAGGATCTTTGAAATTAACGCGGATGACACCACGGGGAAACGCTAGAATATAATAGCTAGTAAAATAAATAAATTAAATAAATAATTAAACTTTAAATAAATAATTTAAAAAAATAAAATAAATAAAATTGTCAATATCATCTTCTTCTGCGCCGGGTGTCATCGACTGTTTTTTGCGCAGGAGATGCTGTCGAAAGGTTTATTGTTTAGTGCGGTTGGAGGTCTACATATCTATCTATCTATCTATAAAAGATAGAAAGAATCCGCGATTCTGTACATTGAATATTTTTAACAAAAACTGACAGGGGACGGAACGGAGCGGACGGACGGGGGGGGGGGGGGGGGGGAAGAGTAACCAAGCACAAAAAAAGGGTTTTTAAAAATCTTTTCTGTCTTTTTGTCTGTTCACGATAATCTCCGAATCTACTGAACGGATTGTCATGCGGTTTAGGATTAAGCTTAACCTGGAGTTACATAGGCTTTGTTTCATTGAAATCGGATGTCGGGAAAAGAAGTTGTTGTATAAAAAGAAGTTGTTGTATAGAAACTTTTCGCGCGGGTGAAACCGCGGGGCACAGCTAGTACTAATATAATAAAAGAGTAGAATCCGCGATTCTGTACATTGAATATTTTTAACAAAAATTTACAGGGGACGATAAACGAAGAGTAACCAACTATAAAAAAAGGGGTTTTAAAAAATCTTTTCTGTCTGTCTGTCTCTCAGTTCGCGATAATCTCTGAATCTACTGAACGGATTGTCATGCGGTTTTCGCAGGTAGATTAAGCTTAGCCTGGATCTACATATAGGCTTTGTTTCATTCAAATCGGATGTCAAGAAAAAAAAGTTGTTACATAAAAACTTTTCACGCGGGTGAAACCGCGGGGCACAGCTAGTTTCTTAATAAAATCTAGTCCATATAACGTTTACTTTTTGGTTATTTTTGTGGAATCTATGTTTGGGATCCCAAATTATCGGTTTCTTTTAATAGAAACCAAAACGTTTCTTGTTGCAAGTTACAACCAATCCAATTATGCAGTTTAAAAGCACACAACCATCGCGGCCCAAAGTTGAAACCCGACTGAAGCGAGAACGCGAGTGTAAACACCACGCTCGCTTTGACGCGAGGTCCTTTGACTCGTGACCAAAAAACCGCTCCGGAAGCGAGCGGTGCAAGTGGCGAGGCGAGGAACGCGGCGAGCCCCTAGCGTCTGTTCACACTCGCGCCTCGTCCCTCGCCCCGCGCCTCTTGCTCCTTTTTCGTCCCTTTGACTCGTGACAAAAAAGCCGCTCCGGGGGACGCGAGCGGCACGAGCGGCGAGGCGAACCACGCGGCGAGCGACGAAGCGCGAATGTAAACAGTCGCTCGGGGCTCGCCGCGTGGTTCGCCTCGTTGCTCGTACGCGAGTGTAAATGACGCTTTAGTAGCGGAAATGTTGCAAACGTAATTTTATTTACTTGAAATAAGGTAAATTTTTCAACATGTGGAATAAACAAATAAATAATTTTAAAAATTGCTGAGACTTAAATTAAATATTGAATTGAAAACCGCTATTATCCCATAACAGTTTCAATCCAGCCAAAAAATGTTAAAATCTATATCATAATATTTTCAGGTATATAATGCAAAATTACGGAATACATCCAAGAAAAATAATTTTAAAAATAAATACAGAAAATTTATTCCAGTAACATTAATGTCAAGATTTATAATTTACGATTTTAAGTTTTGTTACTTCATCAGTATCTGAAATCAAGACAGATAGAAAGGTCTATAAAATTTATATATTTTCAGTTCTTTTGAACCTTGAGTCTGGAACCAAAACCAGAGACATAATGTATGCCTTTTTAACCGACTTAAAAAAGGTAAAAATAAACTTGCCACGGTCACCGTTACTAGCGGTTTTCGCCTTAAAAAATCCTGAAAAGGAGTATCAGGTATTCTTTAAGTAGTCGGTATCCTTTCTCATTGTTTATATTCTGCCGCGGAAACTTGAAATTCTTATTTAAGACAATGTTTTAAAAAAAAAAATATTAAAATATTTAGAAACTATCACGAACGAACGCGAACGTCATCGTTCTCGAATAATTTAACTACAAATCATCAAGTATAACACATACATTTTTATAAAAATAAATCCAGAAGTCATTATTTATTTTTGTAATGCACTAGTTCATCACACTCTCTGAGCTTCTCAGCAGCTTGTTCTGGTGTCAGGTCACGTTGTGGCTGCGCCAGCATTTCATAGCCAACCATAAACTTTTTGACAGTGGCAGAACGAAGAAGAGGTGGCAAATAAATGCCGTGTAAAATCCAATGAGGTGAATCCCCTTGAGTCTTAGACGAACCAGTCGGTGCTCCTATGGAGATAATATCATTAGGTTAAGTCACCTCAGGCGTTTAGGTATCCTTCATCGAAGTAGGCTGGGTTTACGGGTGAAATTTGTATTGAAAACGCATACGCGCATTTTCGGTAGTTTCGGTTGGACCTTTCAGCATTTTGCTGCTTTGCATGAATAAACAAACAATCCAAAAAAGCCAATTTTACATTAGAGCCGCGTAGTAGTTTTATAGTATGTTTTATGGCAAACTTTTTATATTGATATATTGAAGACTAGCTTGCTGTACCCCGCAGTTTCACTCGCGTTAATTAATTTCGAAGTTTCCGTGGGAATTCCAGGGTAAAAGTAGCCTAAGTTACTCTTTATAACAGTAGCTATCTACGAGTGAAAGTTCCGCCAAAATCGGCGCAGCCATTTCAGAGATTAGTCAAGACCAAACAGACAGACAGACAGAGAAAATTTTTTACGTAGGTACCATGTATATTTTTGTATGCATTTTGTAAAAAGTAACCTGTTTAATTTGAAATTCCATACAGACACTTTAATTTATTCGTATAGATTACAAACAAAGAATATACACATCAAAAGAGCATTCAATATGGTTTCTCTGATATAGTCGCGTCGATAACAAAAAGTGATTTCAAAATTTTGTACCCTGAGTAGGAAACTAGTTTTCAAAAGTTAACCATGTTGTACTCGGGGAATCCCCTGCTCTTGCAATGCTCAATGCTCTTTTGATGTGTATGAGGATCAACCTGACATTGTCATTGGCGTTTCCACTTTTCCCATAATAGAAGAATTAGGAGAGATTTTTATTACTAAGAAACGTTGTCATTGCCAGCATTATTATAATACTAATAGACACGTCCATTATTAATGAAGAAGAAGAATAGGTAAGCTGCTTGTATTTTTGAGATAGTTATGTACACTTTCTGACTAACTTCGATTTATTAGTGTATACCTTATTATAGAGAAAGTGTAGAAAATCCAGGAGATCCACCAATGCCTATCCCATCTATTTATTGTTACATAAAAAATTACTCTTCCCTCCTCTAGTTCTGAAAATGTATCTACTTGTAGTTTTTTTTTTAACGATCTAGTCAGTCACGCCGCGCGCCGTCAAGTAATAGATCATACCTACTTACTCTGGCTTATGGGCGCGCGAAAATTTGTTTGAATGTTTTCATCGAAAATTGTTAATTGCGATTATAATTACTGCGCTACATCCTATGTAGGTGGTAAGTATTACACTTTGAATAAGCACGTCAACCTTAAATTTAACGGCTATGATTGATTTCACTTACCATGCCAACCCATACTATAAGGGAAGCTACATTTGAATAAATTATCGTATTTCGTTGTCAATCTCTTCATTATATCCGCTAACTCTCTTTTTTGCTCAATCCCCAAATCAGTAAGACGTTGTGGTCGCCCATTCTTCGGCAGTAACATTGTTTCGAACGGCCATGTTGCCCAATACGGAACCAAAGCTACCCATTCGGAATTTTGGAGCACAATTCGGTCCTAGAAAGAATAAAAACATAAAAGTATAAGTGGATAACAAAATTTCAATGAGAAAGTCTTATAAACCTATGTTTAGTCATAATAGCCTAGTTTCAAAAAGAATATCTACTTAATGAATCGGTATTTTAACCAGAGTCAAATTACAATAAATACATTTTACTATAGCCATCACAATCGATTATGGCTTGAAAATGCGAGTAATGGTACTATAGACTACAAACCTTTATCGTCAAATAACATCATAATACACAAAAAAATCACCTAAGACAGTTTTTGTCCACTGATGTAAACTTTTTAAAATGATCAACACATAATGACAGAATCGAAGTTTTCAGAACGATCTAACAATAATTTAAATCTAACTGTGAGCCTAAAAGAAATAAAGATTATTAGTTATTAAATACTAACTTGATTTTTTAATTCCTCGGTCAAATAGTCGACCAACAAAGGTTTACCATACCTGGTAACATATTCACTTTGATTCCTGCAAAAATCACCACTGTCATTAGCTTATAAAAAAATTACATTAATTTAAATAAAATTCTATCCCACTACAAAATTATTACATGAACGTAGTAGTTTTCTTGGTTAATAAGCCACCTTTTGGTATATTATGCTAACTAGGTATCTACATAATCCTTACTATTATAAATATCCTTATTATAAATGCGAAAGTGAGTTGTTTGTTTGTTTGTTACGCTTTCACGCCTTAACAGCTCAACCGTTCGCCATGAAATTTTGCATACACATTATCAGGGGTACAGAAAAGGATATAGGGTACTTTTACTCCGCACTCCGAAATTCACGCGGGTGAAACCGTGGGGAACAGCTGGTATTATAATGTAATAAGTTTAATTAAGTTCGCCATTTGTACATACTGTGCAATAAAGAATAAATAAATAAATAATGAATATTCTACACAAACAAGATAGATAGCGAAACTATATTAAGTTCTTCGCAAAAAATTCCACCCTGAATGGGAATCGGAATCGGATATCCATCGTAACAGATGCTATATTGTTAAAAATGTTGCGATAACACTCACCTATCCTTAACCCTAGGTTCATTGGGCAGATAGCTAGAAGCCCAGATCTGGCAGTGCGGATGCGGATTGGAGCACCCCATGACGGCGCCTTTATTTTCGAAGATCTGCACCCAGACATACTTACGACCCAGCTCTCTGAGCTGGTTTATCCATCTGAAATCAAATTCAATTAGTAAAACGACAAAAACTGCAGGGGCAGCCGCCGAAATGGCAGCCCTTAAAAAGCGGGATAAATATGCAGCGCTCGAGCAGAGCCATATATTTGTCCCTTTGGCAGTCGAAACGATGGGCTGCTTGGGATCCAACGCGAAGAAATTTATTGGGGAGGTCGGGCGTCGAATAAGGGAGAGAGGCGGTGACCCCCGATCCAGGTCATCGTTCCTTGTGCACAGGTTGTCCATTGCAATACAACGCAATGCTGCGTTGCCAGCAAGCATCGTGGGCACCTTTGCGCGGGGGGCTACAGGGGACGGGCTTTTATAGATTAGGGACCTAGCTCGGACATACGACCCGTTTAGGGAAATTATATTGACCAGTGCTGTGGACATGGTATTTATAATATCTATTAGTAAAAGGCTCACCTCTTAGAGGAACAGAAGATTGATAGGACAATGAGTTTGTCTTTAGCTAGCCTGCAATACTCCTTTTCACCATGCTCTTATTATGACAAGGTTCGCTTCGTGGAGTGCCCAACCATGCCTCGCTTTTCGCCATGCAACCACCCATCTTTCTTCACTCAGTTGATATGACCGAGAGAAAATTTCACGCCGGTGTATTTTTTCTTTATTGAACCTTAGATTTAGTTAAGTAAATAGCTACTTACTCTTCAATCACTGCCAGAATCTCGTCGATGGTCATGAGAGGCACGGTCATGTCAGAATCAGGGTGGAAACACATTACTCTGGAAAATAAGAAATATTAAACAATTGTTATAGGGTTTTTAATTTTTAAGTAGCATTATATCGATCTCCAATTGCGATTCACTAGCAGAAAAGAAAGCAGAAAGGGTCACTGTACAGATTCTTGGAGTAGACCGACTGGAGTAAAGCAGTGAATAATTACAACTAGCTTATCCATACCTGCAAGTCCCTTTAGCTGGAGCAGCTTGGAACAATGGATGAGGCGGTGGTGGTGGCTCGGGCACTCGCTCTAGCAGCGCTGGGAAGTCGTTGGGGAACACATACGTAGATGTGTAATGGGGGTTGCGCTGCAATAAATCAATAGGGAATTTTAGTGTTTATTTTTTATTATTATTTTATAAACCTTTATGTATTAGTAGTATAATTGCATTATTCTTTTACAAATATGTTTTGTACTTTCATAGATATGACTCTTTAAAAGTTAAAGTTAGACAAGGAAAGCGCTACAGTACAGTGACGTCACTGGGGTAGTAGCGCCCTACAACCGCCATACAAAATTCCGTTTTAGAAAGAGACAGACATAGTCAAAATTAAACAGTTTATAACTATTTTATTTTTTAAACAAATCCATTAATTTTTTCGGTTATGTTATGATTATCCATGATATTTTCGAGTATAATTATTGGATATCAACATTTCATCAACAGTAAAATAGACTAATTTGCTTGTCCAAAACCCTTATACTAAAAGTTCTCTTAATTTCACTTAATCTTGTCATTGTCAGGTTTTTAGGAAGACGGAGATCTTTGAGATCGGTATTCCATACTCAGGCAGGCATAAACGATCAGGTCACAGCACTCGCGATTAAACAAATAATCGTCTATCCCTAATGAATACTTCTATGACTGACCTGGCCACTAGACCTCACAGCTCCTGCTTTTAAAGGGTTATTGGGGTCCGGTGACTGTTCCACGGCAGGCTGTTCGGTCTGCCCGCTCCAGGGTCGCTGGCACCGGTGAGGGGAGACCAGCACCCATTCGTCCTTGAGCGGGTTGTATCTAATGTGTTGGTGCTCTGTAAATAAGTAGGTACCTATAGATGGTTTCATTCACGAAGAAGAAGAGGGAAGAGCGGGGTGCGAGGAGATTCTCTTGTGTAAAGTTTTCTCCTGATTGGTTCATTTATTTTAATGCGAGTGCTCTCATGGGTAATAAGTGTGTACCGATCACATTCACAAACTAGCGGAAGCATGATTGATGATCAGCATGAAAGGTGGGGCGGGGCGCGTCTTCGTGAGTGAAACGATCTATATACGTAGAATAACATTTTTAAATTCTCAAAGTCACGCAAAGAGCAATGGAGAGAGCAAAGATTCTCAAGAGGACCAAAGTAATCTACAAGAGTTTAATTGTATAAATCCGCTAGGTTGAACTGCAGATTTTCTAATAACTTATGAGTATTTTTAAGGTACGTAAAAACTCAACTTA
This sequence comes from Zygaena filipendulae, assembly GCA_907165275.2. Lineage (NCBI taxonomy): Eukaryota > Metazoa > Arthropoda > Insecta > Lepidoptera > Zygaenidae > Zygaena > Zygaena filipendulae. The sequence continues at coordinate 8,487,664 of OU015670.1, read as the reverse complement.
AAGTGACGAAAGTATTAGCCCAAAAATTACCTACTTTGGTCCAAAATTTTTCAATTATATGGCAACTCTCATGTTTTATTAAGGCTCCAAAGGGCGAGTACCCAGGGCCGTAAAATTATTAAAAAAAAAAAATATCACTGGACACTGACATCCACCGGGCGGCTCGTGAACCTAACTAAGATCGTCAACCGACAAAATATTATGAGGATCAATAATATTTTATGTAGATGTAGATGGCGATTGACGACTATAAAGAAGGATATACATATATAAGCTCATATTTCTCAGCTTGAATCTTTTAATATTTTTATTTTTGAATATTCTATATTTTTTGATTTTATCGAATGTTATTCAATGTTCATGTCAATATTTCTTTATAAAATATATTATTATTATTATTGTACTAAATAATATTTACTACTAAAATACCTACAAAATGTCACTAAAATTAGTTGGTAATTGAACAATAAATTCACCTGTTGACTTGAATTCCTGCATGTTGTCCAATTATTTAACACGTGACTCTACACTTGGGAATGTCAGTTTAACTGACACGAGGTAGAGACTAGAGTAGTGAAGTCTGCACAAACTCTACTGTGGATGAAACACATACAATATTGACGGATTACTTTGTGATAACAATGTGTAATAAACTTTGAGCCAAAGATTAGTTGACTCATGCTTTTTTGCAGAGATCATAATTCGTTTTTTTTAAGGGCAACTTTAGCATTGGTATACCATTTGGTGCCTACTGTTATTTACCTACTCATTATATTATAATAATACTCTGTAAGTTTTACGGTGATGTTATCTATATTAATGGAGTTTTAGAAATGCAGCTAGGCAAAAACCTCACGATTTCTCCAAGAATTATTTTTTAGTTTCATTTCCACCTGTGTATTTCGGAGTTCCGGCGGGAATTCCGGGATAAAAAGTATCCTATGTCCTTTTCCACATATAGCCCTGACAACGTATGCAAAACTTCATACTTAGTAATTAACAACAGTAGGTACTCACATTCGAATTCCTAACATTAGTTAGGTTTTGTAAAATTGTGACATGGCGTGACGTGGATTTCATTTTTTACACAAACGAAACGTAATAAAAAGAGTTTGAGAACCTCTGCAGTGGGAAAACGAGACCCCAAAGTATAACATCTAAGTTGACCCTCGTAAAAATTTAGCTGAAGGGGTCACGTGGGAATTTGGCATGAAAAAAAACACGACTAAGTATATTATCTGACAAGACGGATCATTAGCTAAGTAGTTAAGGCATGACAACGTAACAAACAAAAAAATAAACTTACAGCCTCACCTATCATCATGGTAATCTTAATAAAAAAAATTGTTCGTTTTTCTGCGCACAAATCACTCCAAAACTGCTGGACTGTGAATTTAACTAAGTACATATAGCTAGCTTATGCTAAGATAAATATTATGACACTTGAATTGATAGGTACACTAACTAAATAAAAATTAGTTTGTATTTTTGTACATCACAGAACTTACAGCACGCTATTAACACGCGGGTGACACCGATGAAACTCATACAGCAACTGATGCTTTCCATATTATCTAGACAATTTTTTTTTAAGTTTTTGTTTTTACTTTTTTTAAGTACCCTGACACTAATTAACTTATTATTTATTAGATAATGCCTTAATTATTTTTTAATACGTAACTAAGTAGGTAGAGTAGAACAAAACGGAGATTTTTAGTTCACCTAAAATCAAACAAATATGTTGTCATGTCTACATTATTTTTAATCTTTGGCAAAGTTTGATAACTTTCGATAGTTCACAATAATATACTACCTACATGTTTACGTACATATTAATAATTATAAATGTGTTTTATCTTTTTATTGTGTTGTTCAATAAATTAATTATTATATAATTGTTGGGAGGCGAACCCTCAATACAACTTTTTGCAGTTGTTTTTATATAGGTACGTGTGTTATAGTAAATTTTTATCTGTCTGTATGTTTGTTCCAGCTAACCTCTGAAACGGCTGGACCGATTTTAACGGGGCTTTTACAGGCAAATAGCTGATGTTATAGGGAGTAACTTGGGCTAATTTAATTTTAGAAAATAATAGTTCCTGCAGGAATTCCGAAACTCACGTGGGTGAAACCGCGGGGCGCAGCTAGTTTCTTACTATGTCACACAAGACACTGGAAGTGACTTATTTTGCGTAGGCGCTCTAAGTTCCAACATGAGAGGATCAATAAATTTAACTCTACCATTAAAGTTTCTCTATAGCTTTAAAACTCTATACCTACTATCTCTAGGTAACTAGTTGCCAGTATTTTGGAGACAAAGTTGCGAGCTATGGTTGCAAATTCGGGTATTCTCCAAGGTATGAAAATCAAAATTCTAATTAGTCCGTCAGAAAATAAAAAAATAATAGACACGTATTTTTTGCTTTTTCAATTTAATGAAAATAAACATAGATAAAGCGCATTAAAGTTTAGGGTGGGGGGCTCGTGACGTCAATATTCAATATAAGCGCCATACAAACCGCATTGAGTTGTGACGTCACGCGAAATTTCAACTCAATGTATCTCTGTTATTTTTTGATTACGTAAAAAAAGAAAAAATACGTATCCAATATTTTTTACTAATCTACACGATGGACTAAAAAAATTTTTTTTGTCAAGTAGCCAATTGGAGTGTAGAGACATTTATGATTTAGGGCTCTGAGTAAGTAGGTATTGGGTTTTTTTTTGTGTGCCATTGTTTGCCACGATTTATTTAGGTACTTATATTTATTTGTTTGGATAGTGGTTTCAACAGTTTCAGGTACCGCATTTGAGTTTTCCGAGTTTTCCACCTTTAGAAATCACTAACGTCGATATAACTACGTCGCAAAACGCGCCATCTGTTGTCATTTTCCTGAACCACTCATGACTTGAGTTTCAGAACTGAACATTTTATTTTTCATTCGGTGTCATATTTTATTTATGTATTGACACACTGACATGGTTTTCGACGTACATAATGTAAACTTACATGGCTTCAATGTCGTTTTACGCATTGGGTAGGTACTTATGCTAAAAAAACACCAGCGACTATAATATTATTATGATTACGACGTGTGAAGCTAAGTATTTAGAACTTTTCAGTCCTTTTTATAACTTTTTAGTAAACATACAGCCTACAAGACAATAAATTGTGTAACGAAGTGTGTACCTATATGGATATTGGTAGATTTATGGATTGTACGTAGGTATATTTTGTGTGTATTATTTTATGTGCGTTATGTTGGTCCTTCGAGTCAGGATAAATCTGTAAATTAGTTTCAAAAGTGTTTATGTAGTTAAGTTAGATAAACTGACGTGAAGTTAGCAAATATCTTTAGATTAATTAGTAGGTACTTAGATAGGTATGTATTTACCTACCTACCTGTAAATAAAGCCCTTTGGATTATTAGTGTATTACAAACATACCTACAAATATACTTTTTCATAAATGATATAGTTTTAAATCGTTCAGTGGGTGTCACCAAAGCAAAACCCACGCAAAACTCTTGCCCCATCAAAAGAAAAAAAAAACAATCTTCTATTCCATAAAAATTTTCTTCACCAACCAGACCATGGTAGATTTCAAAAACGGAACGCGTGTTGCGCGCGCATCATTAATCGACCCGATATCTGTTATCGGCAGTCGACGTCCGACCGTTACGGGGGTCGGGCGCACGCATGCCTCAATGGGCGAGCTCCAGTATCCCGGCGCTCCGAGCGTCGCTGACGACGAAAGGCAGTATGGGGGGCCCTTCCGTAGGGCTCCGCAGTATAGGTGGCCGGCCCCGCAGCCCCCACAGCCGTCGGCCTTCGCCCCCTGGCGCAGGGCTCCGGCGCCGCCGCGGCCCCCGGATTACAGACGCAGCGCCTCCTACCCAGGGAAGCCGGACGAACCTTACCAAGTAAGTCCGGACAGCTGATCTGGCAACACAGCAAAATACGGTTTTGATGCGTATTAAGTAACTACAAACCGGCGCAAATTACTAATTATGCAGTAATAACTAATACAGGTACCATATTGTTGCATAAACTACGAATGAAATCTTTATTTCATTTAGCTCGTACCTACCTACCTATGAAGGCAGATTCAATATTAGATATTATAGTAGATGTTCCTAGAATTAAAAACAAAAATTATTGTAGAAAGAATCTTTGACTTATACCTATAATAAGTAGTCAAATATCACAAAATTTTCGGATACGAAAAAAAAACTTAGGGCAAAAGCAATTATTTTTCTCTTTGCTCTACCGTGGCTCTACCTAACCTAACGGTCAACTGGTCGAAAATAACGCTTTACCACTATGCCGTTCTCGTGTTACAACTAAATGTCTTACTTAACTCGAACTTTGGCAAAAACAGAAACAAATCAGAAAAAATTCCTTCATCAGTCTATGATATAATCTACTTGGTTCTTGCTTGAAAAATATGTAATCACCCTAATAAATAGTTGCAATCAGCTGACTTGTTAGTGAGTCGAATGAATGACCTAGTATGTAATCATATGATCACAACAAAAATAAAAAGACATCTAAATTTCATGCGCTATAAGTAGATACTTAGTTCATAAACCTCACTATTTTTATAAAACGTCTACATGTGGGGGAATTTGTAAAAAATTCTTTAATATTTGACTAGCTGTTCCTCGTGGTCTCATCCGCGTTAATTTCGGAGTTCCCGCGAGAATTACGGGACAATAAGTACCCTATGTCCTTCTCTTTGCCCCTGACAACGTGTATGCAAAATTTCATTATGATCGTTTGAGCCGTTGAGGCGTGAAAGCGTAACAAACAAACATTAACTCACTTTGGCATTTATAATAGTAAGGATTCGTCATGGTTTTTTTTCTACTTATGCCATTTTCACCTTATCTGGTCACAGTACAGTGTATGTATAATATCCTCCATAAAACTACCAAATATAGTGAAGACTATGCATGAAAATTCTCGTAGCGCCATCTATCGTTAGGTAGAAAAGCAGTAACAAACAATAATTTTTCATTGCCTGAAAAGTTGAAAACACGGATAAAACGACGTTTTCTAAAAATGAAACCCATCTAGATCGATTAATCGCCTCCGAAACCCAATAAAAATAGTTGCAGCCGTTTTTGTGATTCAGAGATCCTCCCAAAAAGAAGGAGGTTCTCAATTCGACGCGTATGTTTTTTGTTTTCGATAAATAAATAATGCACGTTTACATGCTCTAGCATTTATAAAATGAATTTACGTTTCTTTCCCTTTTCCCTTACTGCCTACTTTTAAAGCAACCCTGATGAAAAATATTAAAATGTATCAAAATCGATCAACAAGCACCGATAGCGATACGTAATAAACGCTGGTTCAGATAACGTGTGAACCACAAAGCTGAAAGACGAAGACTTGACTGCGCTTTGTTATGAAATGTTCTTAGTTATTCAATCTTTAGCGAATATAAAGTGAGAGAGCACACGACAAAAGTTGTTTTAAAACATGATATTATGAATCATCAGAGGAAAATATCTATAAATTAAATCCCAAGTGTTTTTAATAATCGCTCAAGAATTTTTCAACTAGATTTAAAAATGATAAAAAGTCACTGGACTAGTACCATAACTTCCTATAAGTGAAAGAATTTTCAAAATGGGTCCCGTAGATCCAGAAATTACCCCCTACAACGTCACAAACTCACAATTCACAAGCTCACAAACTTTAGCTCTTTACTAACTGCGCCCCGCGGTATCACCCGCGTGAGTTTCGGAGTTCCCGCGGGAATTCCGGGATGAAAAATAGATAGTAGGCCAAATGAATATGCATATAAAATTTCATGAGAATCGGTCAAGCCGTTTCGGAGGAGTATGGGAACGAAAATTGTGACACGAGAATTTTATATAGCTCTTTATAGATAGACACCTATTCTTATACCTATCGATGTTTCTTCATCAATTTTATCTATCTGACAGCTAATCAATCATTTGACAGACGAAAGTGTCATGATTGGAGACGCATTTTTCTGACATACTTAAGTACTTACCTAGTACCTACCTACTCCTTACTACAACCACCTCACGAAAAATATCATGTAGGTACACTTACTAGATGTTGTTTGCGGTTTCACGTGGAATTCGATGGAAATAAAAGGACAAAAGGGATAAAAGGACGCCAATCCTACTGATATTATAAATGTGAAAGTGTTACTCAATCACGCAAAAACGGCTGAACGGATTTGGATGAAATTTGGCATGCACGTTGTCAGGGGTACAGAGAAGGACATAGGGTACTTTTTATCCCGGAATTCCCGCGGGAACTCCGAAATTACCGCGGGGCACAGCTAGTAAGCAATAACATTAAGTTACAACCCACAAAATTAAGTTTATAAAAGTTGGTTAATTAAAGCGTAGAGCTGTAGCTTGCGTCGCCGACAAGTCGTTGCGGCAAGACGCAACGACTTGTCGCATGGTGTGCGCAGGCACTTAAGCGACTATCATAATAAAATGCACACACACAATTTCGTGTCTGTGCTGGATGTTGACTTAGGTCATGCTTAGGTACGTGTACCCATAAAAATATTATATTGTCATCGAAACTGAACTAGTACAAGAGGACATCCTGATTCTAATTCTACTTGCAAGTTAAAAAAACTATTCCAACAGTAAAAAAATTGCAAGTTAAATAAAAGCTGTTGAAAAATAGTTAAATTTCTTTGCTCGTGCGCAAGCAGCCATCTGCACTTTTATTGCATTTAGCCATTTATTGCGCTATCACTGATTTTTAACTGCTCAATAGGTATTTGTCGATATACCTACCTCCAGTCGCAGAGCAAATAAATTAACTAGAGAGGACATGTAGGCGGGGCAAGCGCACAATATTTTCGAAACTGTGAATTTTGAAAAGAGTGACTAAGTAAAAACGTAACCAAAAAGCGCTTAATACATTTCTTTCTTTACGTTTTAGTACGTAAAATCACCCAGCGTCACTGGTTTTCACCTGTTTTCATACTAAACTAAGTAGTAAGTTGTTTTCTGTTCTGACTTCTGTACCTCCAGTCCTGTATCGCAAATCATCTTCCAAAATCGCCCCTCTGTTCGGACCGACGCGACGATCTCGTGTACATAATATGTAACCTCAAACGTAAAATATTGATAAATAACGGAAGTAGATAATTTTGATAGTAGGTACCACAACATTGCGGCTTCCCTTCCGTAAACACAGTGGGAGCATCGACCTACTATGTTCCTGTGGGTACATACTTAAAATTTGGTACATATAGTTAGAGATCAGAGGAGCCATAGCGAAATGTTGAAGACTAGCGACCGTTGGCGAAGCGGGCACCATACAGCCCCGCTGATCCGTTTTTTTCTTTAAACATAAACTTCTTAACATTTATTGGTGACTAGCTGTCGTCCGCAGTCTCACCCGCGGTAATTTCGGAGTTCTAGCGGGAATCCCGGGATAAAAATTACCTACCCATGTTCTTCTCTGTACCCCTGACAAAGTGTATGCAAAATTTAATGGTGATCGGTCAAGCCGTTCACGCGTGATGCCGCGTGCCAATTTTTTTTAGTCCGTCGTGTAGATTAGTAAAAAATATCGGACACGTATTTTTTCTTTTTTTACGTAATCAAAAAATAACAGAGATACATTGAGATGAAATTTCGCGTGACGTCACAACTCGGTGCAGTTAGTATGGCGCTTATAATGAATTTTGACGTCACGAGCCCCCCACCCTAAACTTTAATGCGATTTATCTATGTTTATTTTCATTAAATTGCAAAAGCAAAATTTACGTGTCTATTATTTTTATGAATTGGACAACCTGTCCAATTCATCTCTTGAGCTTAAAACCGCTTGATATCATATCCGATAAGCTATCATCGTGGGCATAACGTAGTGTGCTAGTTCCATCACATAGCCGTCTCCCTCGCCCTTCGAACAAAATCATCGCTTGTCGGCACAGATTAAATAAAATAGATTAAACAAGTATGTAGTCCATCTGCGTGCTTTAATGCGCAATTCATTGTCGATTTAATACGACACATATCTTTTCTAGAACTTCTAGAACTAAGAACAGTAAGCCATATAATTTAGACGCATTGAGTATAGAATCGCTTTTTCGAACGGTCAGATGCGAGGAATACTGTGCACGTTCTGCTAAAACTGTAACACCTTTATAGAACGTAACAAGATTACGAAAAAAAAAAAACTTGTCAAGAACAATTTAAAACGCAAACAATTTTACATAAAAGTTAACTTGAATGGTTTCGTGACCCAGTTAAAAACAATTACCTAGTCTACGCGTGTGAAGTAGGTACCTAGATGTACGCGTCGGAAAATCAATATAAAAACAATTTAGAGTAGTGGATGTAGAAGGCTATTTTTTGTACTGGTCACCCTTTGACTTCTAACCTTATTCCGACCTCCATAACTTGATGGCTGTTCAATCAATCAATCGTGTCTTACTTCCATTGGTCCATGCTATAGGGTAAGTAGACTAAATAACTTACCTATTAACAAGCTTGTACATAATATCTTAGGTTTCCTTATACAGCTACACTAGGAGAAAAATTATCAAAATCCACACAATAGGGTAGTTTTCGGGGTATGAAAATCAAAATTCTATTTAGTCCGTCGGTTACATAATGAAAAAATAATAGACACTTATTTTTTGCTTTTTCGAATCATTAAAAAAAAATATCAAATCAAATCAAATCAAATATTCTTTATTGTCGCCAAAAACATAAATATAAAAAAAAAATACATGGTGGAAAATACAGGCAACAAAGGGCGGCCTTATTGCTTAAAAGCAATTTCTTCCAGGCAATACTAAGATAAAACGCATTAAAGTTTAGGACTCTTGACTCTGGCTCTTGACGTCATAACGTGCTATAAACTGTAGCACAAGACGGACTAAAAACTGAAATTTGGTTGACGAGCCCATTCCTAGAAATAAAGTTATCATTACGGCCCATATTCTAAACCCAGCCTTTTGTCTAGGACCGTTCATGGTGTCTTCCATGCCCTTAGTAGATTGCTGTTCCCCGAGGTTCCACCCGTGGTTTTTTTTAGATGTGAAATTTTTAAAATCGTTAAAATATTCGTAAATATTTATCTATTTGAAAAATAAAGCCCAAATATTACGTAACGATTTGCAGACTCTAACTCTATACTGACCCTTATGAAATCGAACCTGTGAGATTTAGCGTAGTAGTCTGGTTTACTAACTACTTCACCAATGACGGTTACTGTATTATCTACGTCAATTAATCAAATGAAAAGTTTTTTATAACAAAATTTATCATGTGTATGATGTATCGATAGGAACAAAACAAACGAGCCTAAACAAGACTACTTGTGCTGTCTGTTAAGCAGTTCCAGCTCCATCTTTAGACCCTCGTCATCGCATGTAACGGAAAGTATTCGTAGCAACAAAATGAACTAGCTCAAATCCGAGTCACTTGCCATCGGAAAGTTTCAGTTCCTAGTCCCCACATACCGGCACCATCATGAATTCAGCTCTCTGCTATAGATACCATAATAATTCGTCACTGAACTTACATAAGTAGGTGTATGCCCTTCATCTCAATCCAAACCAGCCAGTGGATGAAAAATGGTTTTCAAGATTTGATGAAAAGTGCGAACAACGCACGTTAATATACCTTAGGTTGTTATAAAAAGGGCGCCACGTGCAAAATCTTTAGTTTCTCTCTGCCTTACAGTAACTTCAAGTAAGATTTGTTTCTTGTGCTTTAATTGACTTTATTAGGTACGTTTGGATGACCACCTTTGGCATCGCTCCATAACACATCGCATTGTGTACCTATGCTTATTGTTGCTCAGTCTTAAGCGGAGGTGCCAATGACAACATACTTGTACGAAAAATGTCGCTCGATTTGTAGTGTGTAATTCGAGAGAATGCTGGTATCGTATTGATTGTTTACCCGGTTCGGGCACTTGGTCGTGTCGGTGTTATCGATTGGTAATACCAAAACGTATTATAGTACGTAGTATAACTATGCTAATACCAAAACGATACTTAAACTTGCCTAGGGCTAGGCATAGACTATAGGATTTCATTTGGCACGATCCCTAAATCCTTTGCTTGATCCGCATTCATGAGGATGTGGACTACTTTTGAAAATCAAAATTCTAATTAGTAGAAAATAAAAAAAACAATAGACACGTATTTTTTGCTTTTTCAAACAAATTAAAATAGACAGAGCTAAAGCGCATCAAAGTTTAGGGTTATGTTACTCTTTGGTTTAGGGTGAGGGGGTCGTGAGTCTCGTGACGTCACTAACCGCTAAAACCGCCATACAAACTGCCCGTCAAGTGACGTCACGCGAAATTTCAACTCAACATTGAGTCATCGCTGTTATTTTTTGATTACGTAAAAAAAGAAAAAATACGTGTCCAATATTTTTTATTAATCGACAAGACGGACTAAAAAATAAAAATTAGTCCACATGCCCATTGTAAATAGCAAACGAGCTCCTCGGTCAAGTTTAAGCCGGAAATCAAAGTTAGCTAACCTACTTACATTGGTTTCGTCGATAGGCTATTTGGCATCGAGTGGTGGTTTTTTTGTGTGCAAAACCGCTTCCGTAGAGAATCGAATCCGGGAATGGTGTCTTATGGTTTGGGAAATATGGACTCTAATAGAATAGACACTATTATTTTACTATTATGAATACATAATATCAAAATCTTAAGAAAAGAAGCAATTATTAGGTAATGTTACTTGTTAATTGTTACTTCATAATTCATTGTTGCTGTCTCAGACAAAATTTTCTGATCTTCTCATAGTTTATAAAGGTTTATAGCTTTAGCAACATTTAGTCAAAAAATCGTCGAAAATATTACAAGGACATTGTAATGCAATGTGATTGTCACACATTTTTTTTACTATAAAAATCTCGGTGTCAAGTTATTTAGAAAATTCGTAACAAACAAGGGTTGAAAAAAACCATATAAAAATATTAGACTATTTCTTAGTCACTGCAAACACTTCTTTTGTAGGTTAAAAATAACTTATTCTATTTCTAGACCTTTTATAATAGAAATTCTCTTAATTGAAAATTTTTCACAAAAATATCTCTTATCGTGCTCTTTTCCAAATGAAAAATTGCGCTATTTTCACTGTCATCTATAGCTAATTTTACTTCCCCCGAAAATGGGGTAAATTTTCAAGGCGAAGGCGGCGTCGCATACAGCCGCAATCCGTCGCGCCTACAAGGCCTACATACGGCCGGGGCCCGCATCCACGTGACCCAGTTTCCTCGCTCGATGCGGGCCGCACAGCGCACTGCGGCGCCCCCTGATTGGCGGACTCCGCACCACACTCTGTTCTAGTGTTGCCTTGTTGTTGAAGTATTACAATGTTTTGTTCTAAACTATCAGTTGTGCTGTGGTATCTACTTATTCACTTTCTTTTTCTATAGTTTTACCTACTCGTTAGTTTCTACTTTATTTAAAAAAAAATCCGAAATTAAATAGACGTGAAGTGTACCAAATTCAGGTCTATTTTACGTAGACGGAGCGTTCTTTCGTACGTTCAATTAAATAAATAATCTAAGAGTCTAGTCGTCCTCTAAACGGATTATTATTTATTAGTAGCCTACTAGACTACATAAATTCACAAAAGAGATTGTCAATATACTAGATTGTTAAATGTCAAAAGATTGTGAACCGTAACATACTGCTTACAATTTAATGCATTATTTTTCAGTAGATTAATTATAATTATGGTTTGGTTAGGTTTGTACTGTAGCTGAGCAAGTCGCGCGAGCTGAGCGAGCGTAGCGAGCGTGCCGCGGCAGCAGCCGGCGATGCGCCAAAAACAGTGTTACGGTTCACGATCGTTTGACAAAACAACAAAATCCAAGCACTAATTGGTTGATTGCCCATCTATACTTATAATATCATTGACGTCCAGTGATATGTACTATTTGGTGACGCCCAAAGTTACTGATAATAAGAAACACGGCACGGCGGATTCAGTTTAGAAGTGATTTCGAATGACGCTTAGGTACGAGAATAACACAGCTGGACATAACACGTAATGCTTCATCTGTATCGTTGCTTACCATTATGGAACAATTTTGAACAATAGATAAAAAAAGAACCCGATAAAAAGCATCAGAAAAAAGTTGGTACTAAAGCAGCAGTTGCCTAGCAGAAGAACCCAATGAAAAACAGGATCAACGAAACTCACCTAATAGCAAATACAATTTATTTAATGAAAGTATCCTTAGTTAAATAAATTAATATAAATTATAAAAAAAAAATATTGAATAATTATTAAAATAACCAATACCTATTAGGAACTTCAGTCCTGAATTCCTTAATGCCTATAGATTTCAGTCAATACGTAGGGAAATATATTTTTGTTTGACTTTGAAAGGCGAAATAATATTCAATACTAGCTGTGGCCCGCGGTTTCACCCACGTTAATTTCGGAGTTCCCGATAGAATTCCGGTATAAAAAGTACCCTATGTCCTTCTCTGTATCCCTGACAACGTGCATGCCAAATTTCATTCAAATCCGTTCAGCCGTTTCTGCCTGATTGAGTAACAAACACCTAAACATCCAAACATCCACACTTTCACATTTTTAATATTAGTAGTATTATAATTGTAAGACCAGCCGTGAACTTTGGTAGGTAATAATCCCTACTAATATTATAAATGCGAAAGTAATTCTGATTGTCTGTTACGCAACCGATCATCATCAAATTTTGCAATTTTGCAATTTTGTAATTTGATAAATTTACGTAAACTTAAAGCAGTTTTGGCGCTGAAAAAATATCCTACACCGATCGAATACCATTCAAATACAAACAATAACAATATTATGTTATCAGCGAACTACGTGTAGTTTTATTTTCAAGGCTCGCAACGCCGTATTGGTTACATAAAACCATACTGAAATACCTAGCTGTGTACCTATATACATTAAAACTCACGAGTTATGTAGGTATGTACCTACATAAACAGGTACGGGCGTCTGAACAATGAAGCAAGCGTTTTCAGTAACACTATAAGTAACTAGGTAGGTATTCCTACCCGGAATCAACTGAAAGATAAATGAATGACGTCACAAGTGGACGTTTTTATTTGAACGATTTTGATTGTTTACATGCTCGTTACAAGATATAAATCAACTTGTAAAGTCCGTCAGTTTTTCGCACTGCCAATGAAAAGTCAAGTTGTTGAAATATATAGTAGGTAGGTACCTAGCTATAGTAGTGAAAAGAATAGTCTTGCAAACAATTTTTCAAGAACTCATGATGAAATTCAGTTACACTTATACAGGGTGTTCCGTAAGTCGACGTCAAGCCAGAACCAGGTGATAGGCTAAGTCATAACAGCTGTTAACAGACAAATATAAAAATCTTTGCTATGCCTATTTGAAAAAAAAGGACATAATTTTGAAAACTTCATTGGCAAAAACGTAATACACGCATCAAAAGTGTCTAGGGATCAAGAACATTTTTTGCTATAAAACGAAACTCAAATAATTTAAATCTAATTTAATCTTCTGGACTAACCATACCTAAATTAACAACTCATCCCCACATTTTAAATAAGTTAAGAAAAATTTAATTTTTTGTAATATGTGAGAAATTGAACCAATTCCAAGTCGACAATAAAATTGCAAAAAAGGCAAAACAGGGGATTTTGAAACTTTTATTGAAATGACTAAACAAATTAATACTCGTGTCAATACACGAATCACACATCCGCAGCGATTTGGCATGTTTAAAATCAGTTCATCAAAATCACTTTGAGGAATGACCACCCACGTTCTATGTAACAAGTCAAAAAGTTGTTGTGGGGTATTTACGGCGTCCATACTCGGCAGAGCTCTTCTTTAGAGTATATCCCATGCGCGCTCCAGTTATTTTTAAAAGTTTAAACAAAATTTGAATAAAATTCTTTATTTAAATGGTGAAATTCAATAAAAAATTTCAATAAGGATCCAGAAAAATTACAATAATAATCCCAATTTGCGGCAATTCTCTAAAATGTACTTGATCCCTAGACACTTTTGATGTGTATATTTTCTTCTGGACAGGAACAAATGGCTGTAAATTTTAAGCAGTAGTTTTCAGAAACACTATCCAGTGGAGCTAGGATGCGTAACATGATAAAAATTAATCGAGCCATTTTATCGATTCTCGTCGACATAATATATCGTTTTGTCTACCAGTGGTAAAAATGTTTAACCGAATCTAGTCTTAACTCAATACCCCACTACTGCACTTTTTTGCTTGGACGCCCACAAATATTTGTTGTGTCGACAATTTTATCTTTCGTTCGATAAACATGTCATGTTGCGCATCCTAGCTCCGCAGGATTACATAATAAGAAGAAATTTGGGAAAAAGTTAAGGTTTGTAATTTTTATATTTTTTCTAAATGACCATTTTTTTATATTATTTTTTTACGTTTTTTTATTAACAGTTATAGACTTAGCCCATTGATTCCCAAAGTGGTCCAGATGGACCCCCAGGGGTCCACGGGAGCCCGACAGGGGTCTACGCTTGCGTGGAAAAAAAATGGGGTCCACAACTTTTGGATGAAGACGCTTTTTAAACTGGCCTTGAAACTTAGCTTAAATGACATCCACTCACAGCATAAATAATCAAAGCAATATAAATTCTCACCTTTTTTCGAAAACTTTTAACTCATACTTGATTCAAAAATAGCCACAACACAGATTGCCATAGACATTAGACGTATACTTTTTTCGGGTTTCGGAAGTAAGTTAGTAAATGTAATAACTGCAGAGGGTCCACCAGATCCAGCAAAATGTTTAAAGTGGTCTATGAGAAAAAAAAGTATGGGAACCTCTGACTGACTATCACCCGGTTCTGGCTTGACCTCGATTTACGGGACAACCTGTATACTTAATATCATGTAAGTTCGGTGACAATTCCATATCATGCCACCATCGGTCTATCGAGCTGATCTGATGATGGAGCTGGGATGTAGCGACTGAAACTACTTGATGGTAAATTTATTTATTTATTTATTGTTTTGTTATCAGGCAACATGGGCCCATAGATAAATACCTTACAAACTAACATACATATAACAAATATAAAAAACATTCTATTTTTGACACTGTGTCGCTCTGGTGGTGGCTGTCGGTATCCTGCCCCTGAATCGCCTATAGACCACACCTTTCGGCCAAAAGTCTTCCTTCATAAAGGTGTCCAATTTGCTTGTCGGGACTCGCACCACAAAAGCCTTGAAACTAGCATTATGATGCGACTCCAGCAGTTCGGTCCTCAGAAGAAAGTTGGTCTTCGTCTTGATATACTCTGTAACATCTTGCGCTGTGGTAGTATGGGACAGACGTGACAGGTGCATCGGCGTAGTCGGCGTTGCGGCTCGCAGCAGGAAGTTGGGCCCCGTCGGTGCGGTACCGCAACGGTTTTTACTCGTCCTCTGACTGCGCGCTTTCATGTTTTGGACTAAGACGAAACCTTCCTCGTCTCGGTTTACGACAGCAGCACGCTAAATGGTAGGACTATAGGTATACCTATAGAATTTAAGCTGATTTGTTTTGTTGCCTTTGAGTACTTTCCTTGCCTTTACATGTACGATGACGAGGGTTCGCAGGTAGAGCCGGAAGATTGTCAGTGGAACACCCTTATGGAAACTGTAAAGATAATCATGTCTGAGTTTGTTTGTTTTCTCGTTCGTTCCCCCCCCCCCCCCCCTCGCTCCCTTAACAAACCCCAGACTCAGCCCGGCCATTGGCCGATAAAGGCTTTTTTACGAAACGGGACCGCTCCTACTTTATGTGGGACCCTTATCTAGCGTTTTTTTTTGCTTGAGCAGAATAGCCTTATCGGTGAGGTGGACCACGCGGGCCCAGTAGGGATTCGTCACTTCACTTTATCTGTGGTGTATACGAGCTACGCAATTTGTACCCATATAACTACAACTGGGTTATCAGTTGGGCACCTGTTACAATACGCTCTGTCAACAAACACTACCACAATATATCAATGGTAGCAAATAGTGTAAGCGAAGTGCACTCAGCCCCCTCAGCCAAGTTGACAATCTATACCTAATATTTAAAGCTATGGAATACTAAGGAACGTATCGCTATTTCACGTGGTCAGGTAAAATCATCCAACCCAAAGTCCAATTTTTTCATGACCACACGCATTAATTTTGAACGAAAATTATTGTGTCTCTGACTATTTATTTATTATTTATTTATTTAATCCTTTATTGCACATAAAATAACAATGTTACAGTACCTAAAGATAAAGGAGAAAGCAAATGGCGGTCTTATCGCATAGTTGCGATCTCTTCCAGACTACCAATTACGTGAAAGGACAAACATATCTAAATACATAGACACGGGTGGTTGGGTAAAGCATTCCAAACATTATACTATATAAATATATACCATATCTATCTTAATATATATATCTTAATATATACACACCGTGAGAATTACCGGAACATAAAAAGGCAGAGTATAGAAATAATAACATATATTATGTAGTAAAACAAATTATTATCAGGCATGAAGTAATAAACTAATATACATCTTTTAACATCGACTTTAAGAAGTTTTTCGTTAAATTTTATTAAAAGTAATCAAAATAAAAATCTCTAGTTTGTGAGAACACAGACAATGTTGCAAATAAAAGTTGAATCACGAAGGGGAAACACACGTTATTAATAATCGTTCATTTATTTAGTCTTTAAAGTGTTTTTTTTTTATTATTTTAATAAAATTTAATAATTTAATTACAGTGTTAAAAGAATTAAAAATTTTAATTTAATTAAGTTAAAAAGTTATTATTTCTATACTCTGCCTTTTTATGTTCCGCTAATTCTGCCGGTGTGTATATATAAATCACGTGTCACGTTGTTTGTCCACAACACATTTATCATTGCCTGAAAACACGGATAAAACGACGTTTTCTAAAAATTAAACCTATTGCTAGATCGATTAACCGCCCTCGAAACAAACTAAGTATCATGAAAACCTATTAAATTTCATGAAAATCGTTGGACCCGTTTCTGAGATTCATATCATACATCTATCTATACCTACATATAAAATGCTTTGTCCTGAATGACTGATGGATCAACGCACAGCCTAAACCGCTGATCGTAGAGACCTGAAACTTGGAGGGTGTGCTCTTTGTATGACGTAGGCATCCGATAAGAAAGGATTTTTAAAAATTCAACCCCTAAGGGGATGAAAAGGGGTTGCAAAGTTTGTATGGAACAATTCCGCGGGGACTTCGAGATTATCGCGGGTGAAACCGCGTGGGACAGCTAGTATACATCCTACTAATAATTATTATAAATCTGAAAGTGTGGATGTTTGGACGTTTAGATGTTTAGATATTTATTACTCAATCACACAAAAACGGCTGAACGGATTTGGATGAAATATGGCATGCACTTTATGTCAGGGGTACAGAAAAGGACATAGGGCACTTTTTATCCCGGAATTCTCGCGGGAACTCTGAAATTACCGCGGGTGAAACCGTGGGGCACAGCTAGTATATCATAATTGCTCGTTTAAGGGTAGTATAGATGTAAATTGTGTTTCGTTTGAATAAATCTTTCTTTTATTTTCATTCCTTTTTAAATGCGGAATTAAGTTTGTCGGTTTGTTTGTTTAGTGATATTAATATACTAGTTTTTAGTCATATTGTAGAGTAACAATACATTGAACCCGCGAAACGACTCGTGTGGTTGTCTGAATATTCATAGCTCGAAAACTTGTCGCGTTATCGCCTTTTCACCGTCGAAAAGCGACAAGCGACAAGGAACGATAAGCTTGCTAATTGCGTGCGCTCGCTTGAGTGAAACCTCATTTGGTTGCAAAACGAAACTTCAATTTTTTCCAAACGGTTTGGGAAAAATGGAAGAGCTCATGTTGGGCAAATAGTAGCCAAGTTTGGGCCCAACCTTGCTACGATACCGGCCCTTATTCACTATGACCAACAACATTCCTTGCCCATAAAGCGCGTCCCAAAACACAATCCCAAACGCTCCAGATGCCAAAAACATAAGAAATTTATATTCTTTATGACAAAAGAAACGTTGTGAATGTATTTTTTTAAAGTGAAACTTCTTTGAACACGAGGGAAAAGCAATTTAAGTGGCGCCTTATCTTAACACGACGCGTTATGGTCATAGTGAATAAGGGCCCTGGAGAGTTTGGTTGAACGCGCTAATCTCAGGAACTAGGTACTGGTTCGATTTGAGATATCAATATTTTTGTGTTGGATAGTTCATTTATCGAGGAAGGTTAGGCTGTAACATCACGCTACGATCAATAGGTGCGGAGCATCAATTTAACGGGGGTGAAACCGCGGGTCACAGCGAGTGATCGATGCAGGTATGTAGAGCTTATCTAAACTAAAATGACACGCCCCACTACTCAATAAGCAGTTTTAGATGTGCGAGATCATGTATTGATAATATATCTTTAATGGTGCGAGTGCGGCGGCACTATGCGGCAACTGAGGACGAATGGCTAGACCAGATTTATATGTGTCTATCGATACTTATGCCCGATGGCGGGGCGCGTCTTTTTAGCTTAGATAAGCTCTACTACTAAATTATGTGTTTATTAATACTCATGTAATGTTAATTTGCACCTACATCGAAATGTTTTTAATAGAGTCATTGATTTTGTTGCCTTGAAAAGATTGCATTGAGCAGTAAGGTCGCCTTTACTCGTGCATCTGGATATGTAATATTTTATGTCTAGTGCAATAAAATTGAATTGTACTAGCTGTTCCCCGCGGTTTCACCCGTGTTGATTTCGGAGTTCACGAGGGAATTCCGGCATAAAAAGTACCCTATGTCCTTCTCTGTGCCCCTGGAAACGTGTATGCAAAATTTCATACTGGGCCCTTATTCACTATGACCATAACACGCCACGCTAAGATAAGACGCCGCAAAATTTGTCTTTCCCTCAACTCGTAAACAAAGAAGTTTTACTGCAAAAAATACATTTAGCCTTTTGCACTGTATTTACTTTTTATATGTTTTTTTATCTCTCCTGGGGCAATAAAACATATTTGTATTGAATTGAATTGAATTGAATTTAGGTACAACGCGTTTTATCGCATACAGAATAATAATTTCTAATATATTGGCATCTAGAATGTTTGGAAATGCGTTTTTGTGACGCGAGATGCAGGGCAAAAGCAAGGACTGTTGTTGGTCATAGTGAATAAAGGCTCTGATCAGTTGGGCCGTTAAGGCGTGAAGGCGTAACAAACAAACAGATAAATAAACTCACATTTGCATTTATTTTAGAATAGCTGTGCCCGCAGTTTCACCGAGTTTCGGAATTCTCGCAGGAACTATTTTTTTCTAAAATAAAAGTTGCCTAATTTACTCCTTATAACATCAGCTTATTAGCAATGAAAGTCCCGTCAAAATCGGTCCATTAACCGTTTCGGAGATTCACCCGCGTGAGTATTGGAATTGCCGCAGGAATTAAAAACATCTTTTATTCTTCTTCTCCTTACAATAACAAACACAACAAAAAAGGCTTAGCGAAATCGGTCCAGCTGTTCACGCGTGATGCCGAGACCAATGGAAAAAGGGATTCATCCATACTAATATTATAAATGCGAAAGTAATTCTTGTCTGTATGTCGGTCTGTCTGTCTGTTTTGCGTTCACGCCTTAACGGCTCAACCGATCATCATGAAATCACGTTGTCAAGGGTACAGAAAAGGACATAAGGTACTTTTATCCCCGAATTTCCGCAGGAACTCCGAAATTGAAAGTAAAAGTTATATATAAATAGATATATTATTACTATGATATGTTTTATGTTCCACTTCTACAAAAAAAATTAGGAAAATGATAATATTAACCACTGTGCTTGTAATATCACAACTCAGCGCGCTCTTTTATCTGTTATCAGTACTGGTCTTATCATTTTTTATCTTAAACAAATGTTTATCTCTGTCATCTTACTATCTCCGCCATAGCCTGTATAACTCGGCCTGTTGTGTCCATAGCCTATTTAGTACAAAATTAAACTCAATTTTCAACATGTTTTATACAACAAGTATATACAGGACTTATATAAAAAAAAATTAATTTTTTTCTGTCGGTCGTCTGTTTGTTTCGGCTAATCTCCAAAACAGCTGGACCGATTTCGACGGGACTTACACTCGCGGACAGATAATGTTATAAGAAGTAACTAAGGCTACTTTTTATCCCGGAATTCCCGCGGGAGCGAGTGAAACCTCAGGGAACAGCTAGTCATAATCATAATAATGCTATGAACGTTATCACTCAGCGCCAATTGGTCCTTAACTATGCAGAGCTAGTTCCCGCGGAAATTCTGAAACGCACAGAGCGGAGTGCGAAATCCTGTGTTCATCAAAAGTCCACCTATTGATTAGCAGAAGCCAGAAAGGCATGGTGATGGCTTCGCCAGCCCGGTCGTCAAAATGTCAACACTGCATGGAGAGACACGCACAAACACACATTGATTTTTTTATGTTATCAGTTCTAATCTTTAACACATTTTTAGACTTTGACAGGTGTATAGGAAAACAGATAAGTTCTCCGTTTTGTGACCAAACCAAAGAGCGATAAAGCGGATGATGTCCGTATAGACGATAAACATGAACAACAGATGCTCTTTCGGTTTGCTAACTGATCACGTTTATCTATATTCTCTATGAATCAAAAAGGGTTCATGGTTTACGCCCCTTTTGATAACTGACTCATGATTGTTGAGTGAAGTTTTTTGCGTGTAGTTATTAATTGAGTAAAGTTTTCGAAACATTATTTTCTAAAACTACTATAAAGTTAATAGGCATTGAACCGCAATCAGCACACGCAGAGTCATCGAATTCCAAGTGGAAACAGCTTGCGAATTTTCGCGATTTCGCACCGCTCACGCACACATCGACTAATTTTGTGCTTCAAATTCAAATCGAATTTTTAATGAAACTAATCCTGTATGTGTAACATCTCTAACTCTACTATTACCGACTACTTTTTCACGACACAGCGCCATCTAGGTTATAGTGATCCTTACTAATATTATAAATATGAAAGTGTGTTTGTTTGTTTGTTTGTTACACTTTCAAGCCTCGACCGATCATTATGACATTTTCCATATACGTTCACGAAGTGATTACCTTCTCTCTGTATACGTTGTCAGGGGTACACAGAAGGACATAGGGTACTTTTTATCCTGAAATTCCCGCGGGAACTTCAAAATTAACGAGGGTGAAACCTCGGGGAACAGCTAGTGTAGATACAATTATCGCGAGTTGCTCTTTTATGCAATGGCTCACATTCCAGCGGGAGTACCGGAAAAGCTTTATAAATTCATGAAGCAATCTCATAAACAACCTGTGACAGATAAAAAACATGTTTGATTGATAGTAATGTGTTTTTGATGATGACTCCGTCGGTACGCCCCAAGAGGGTGAAAGGAGAATAAAATTTTAATAATAATTACGCTCCAAAAAAAACCGTTTTTTTATGAGAGTTAAAGCGAACCCAGCGATAGAGGATTGAATCCAGTGCCCAAATACAACAGAATGTTTAATGATAATTAAAATTAATGTTCGAAACATAAACGGTTGACTGACATTAAAAAAAATCATTTTATTTAGATATCTCGAGAGTTCGTCAAGCGATCCTGGTATTTTAACTTTTACCCATAAGACACATCTTCTGTTGCGGTTATTTTGGCAACCCTCTGTGTCTTCATAACATTAAACTTTATTGTTATAAACAAGAGATTCATTTTGCATTATCATACTTTTATGCCAGTATGCAGTGTACCATTCCATAAAAGTTATAGGTGTGGTCTTTTTTGAACTCTTTTACGTAACTGGTAAGGTGTAATTTAGGTTGGTGGGTTTCCTTTACGTCATAGCGCATTGGCGTAGTGACGTCATACTGCGTAACGCTAGGGAAATAGGTCAGTAGGTAGCAGGTACCCTGTTCCTTTTGTTAAAAACATATTACATTATAATATTGTAATAAATTTGTTTGTAATTACTGCCATGTGCTGTGGAATTTTGTTGAATGAAAAAATAAAATAAAATAAAATAAAAATATTTTACATTTTTTTTTTATAAAAGATCCTTATAGAAGAGAAATTATTTTATTAGACAAGGAACTCTTTAAAAGGAGAGAAAATTGGAATTTCAATTTTCCTTCTTTTTTCCCTTCGGCTTTAATTAAATTGCAATTCTAGGGTTTGGAAAATAAATATCGATAGGTACTATAGAGTATCATAAAAAATGTGTGTTGGATACCGAGTTCTTTTAATGATTTTTTGTATTTGTTACAGGAGAGGAGTGGATTAGACAACATGCGCTCGCTGGAGCATTACCTATCAGATATAATGAGGGCAGACACATCGGACCACATGAAAGGTGAGCTTTAAGAAAAACGCACATAAATTTAGAAAAACAAAAACCATGAGCACTATATCTACCTACTGTGATATTATTTAGTTGTCTTTCTGACAGATTCAGTTTATTAAAATTTGCGTTGATGGTGGACATCTTTCAGGAAAATGGAATTTTTAGTAAAGTGATCATTAATTATTATATCTATCCAAAGGTTAATATGATAGTTTTTGTTTCAAAATGAGACATCACCCCACTGGGACTCTGAAGTTACCCTCTTAAGTTACAGTAAGTACCTAACCGCCGCACTCAGAGTCGGCTTTAATGATTACTTAGTTAAGTATAGATTTTTAAAATAAAACTGCCGCAATTAGACAAGTTTAATAAATTAATGTTAATTGGCATTTAACTAATTAAGTTACATCTCATTAAATGCCAATTAACATTAATAGGCTAGTTTCCTGGGTAAAAAAATCAAAATTCTATTTAGTCCGTCAGTTAGATAATAAAAAAATAAAAGACACGTATTTTTTGCTTTTTTAAAACAATGGAAATATGCATAGATAAAGCGCGTTAAAGTTTAGGGTGGGGGACTCGTGATGTCACAGCTCGCTATAACGTGCGAACAAACTGTAGCGAGGCGTGACGTCATGTGAAATTTCGACTTGATATATCTCCGTTATTTTTTGGTTACATAAAAAATAAAAAAATACGTGTCCAATATTTTTTAATAATCTACAAAACGGACTAAAAAAAAAAATTTAGGAAACTAGCCTATTTAGTGAATGTCTCTGATTGCGGCAGTTTTGTTTTAAAAATCTATACTTAACTAAGTAATCATTAAAGTCGACTCTGAGTGCGGCCGTAAATCTTTTTAAATATGGAACGCTAAAAATCATATTTATCTCTTCTTCAATTTGAACAAACATGTGACCAATTGAAGATCACCTGTTTGTATTACGAACACCACAAAACTTGGTGTTACTACCTACTTCTATGACCTTGCTCTAGATGCAATGACGATTCTTATGACGGCAGGACGACAGTTTTCAAAGGAGTTTTAAATGCCTATTACCAAAGACGGTCGAACATTGTTTCAATTGTAACATATTTTTTACTTATCATTATGGTTATTGTGATGTACAAGTTTATCTAGCGTGCATATTGTTGCATAACTTTTCCTGATTGTATACTGTAGTACGACGAACATCAGTTAAATTAACTGATGCTACTTCCTTTTTAGCAGTGTCGAACTATAGTGTAGGGTCTAGGTACGGATGGTAAATGATAAATATGAAATTTATCGATATAAAAAAAAGTTATACATATTGTACCTCCCTATATGACTAGTTTTGAATCTTGAAGTATATTTGGAATTATATTGATGTGTATAATAATAGTTACTTTATCGTAGGTATAAAAGCTTAATGCGGCACAAAATATAAATTAATTATTATTTTTAATTTCTAATGGTGCATTACTTTGTATTCTTATTACCCAGATGTCTTGATGAGGCTGAACCGTTATTTTAAATCATAGCATATTTGAATCCACAGAACAGATAGAAGAGCAAGAATGTCTTTGTAGAAGAGACTTAGTTTAGTATGAAAACTAGAAAAGAAGATTTTTCGTACATAAAACTATACAATATCATGAACAAAAACAGTCAGTGACATAATCAAATGTATTAAATGTCATTTATTTACGTTTTTAATTGGTCACTGTTTTTAAAATTCAAAATTTGAGGGTTTTTTTTTATTTATTACATGGCCATGGAAGCTAGTTAGTTCTTCAGCCGACAACTTGTGGAAAATAAACTTGGGATGCCACCAGTTTAAGAAAGTCTGAAGGTCCATTTATACCTATCTACAGACAATGAGTTCGCCCGACATGTTCCGTCCCAGAAAAAATAATATTCTCCAATACAGTGCGTATTGACGTATTCACATCTATCGTAACACGGCCGCGCAGATGCGGACAGACACGGGTCGTGCCCGGCCAGTATTCGCGGAAAGAATATTTTGTTTGCGCGGTTCATGTCTGTTTGTGTCTGTGGCTACATGCCGAGCGGGGTGAATAGAGCATCGGCACCGTGCAGACGTCTTTTGTAAATAAACGGCGTCTGTCGGTGTCTGCCACGGAACGTTGCTGGCACGCTCAATGTCTGTAGATATGATGGAATGGAACTATATTTTCACTGTGATTTAATCAGCCTGGTGGACCCACTTAAACGCTGAGGGTGTGGGCGGATGCACCACGCGGTACCGTGGGCGTATTTTGATTAGGTACTTTTAATACGTGCGTAGTGCCCACTATCACTCTACGAGTGTAACGGAATGAATTCACCAAAACAATAACAAAAATTAAAACCGACTTCAAAACAAAAATGTACTCTACTAAAATGTTAAAAATAACCTACGAATGTGCTACCTAGGTACCTATACTGGTCGTTTCAAAGTCGGTGCGAACTGCGAAGCAAAATACACTACATATACACTACATATAGTAGTCCACTCTCACCACATTGCAGACACGAGCGGGCTTGGCACCGACTTCAAACCGACCAGTAGGTAGCAAATACCTACGTAGGTTATTTTTGACTTTTTAGTATATAGATATAGAGTGTATTTTTGTGTTTTGAAGTCGGTTTTATTTTTTTGTTGAAATTTTATTTATTTTTTGTTTTTAAGGGGGTTAGTTCATAATTTAGATATAAAGTGACAATTTATGTACCCAATTTTTAATATTTGAAGAGTTTTCTCGATTTCTCCATGATCCCATCATCAGATCCTGACTTCTTTACAATGGGACCAACTTGAAAGTATGCCCTATCAAACAAAAAAAGAATTTTCCAAATCGGTCCGGCCGTCTTCGAGTAATCGCGTAACTTAGATACAAAAAAAAAACAAAATCCTCAAATTGAGAACCTCTTCCTTTTTTTGGAAGTCGGTTAAAAACAACCAAACATTTTACAATAAGCACATAACATTTTCTTATCGCTCTAATTATGTTAACGATAACGATTCAAGTCTCGGTTGGTCAACGTTTGACCGAATTTTAACCTAGACCTAAAACAAAACAAAAACTAGGATAAAAAAAATTCAAAATAAGTATAATACGTTTTAATTTTATTTGTTTTGTGAAGTGGTAGACAGCGAATCTACTACAACATTACCATAATGTTGAAAATACGCTGTGCACAACATTTCAACGATTCAACTCTTATTTGTAATAAGAAACGTTGGTGCACGATCGATCGAACTTGAACGTTTCACCGAAAACTTGGCAACGCGTTTATAAAATGAAAATATTCTTTCATGACTCTTTTCCCGTGTCAGTCATGGTCTGTGCTATGATATGACTCTAAACGTGTCTTTAGTAAAGGTTAGGAAACGTCGAGAAATATTTCATTCAGAATAAATGGATAAAATACGTTAGGTACTTTTGAATTTTATCACACGTTGGCCCCTCCTAAGTTTCTTTCCCATATCTTCAGCGTTTTTTGCTTGTGGCGATCGATATGATTCCTGATTAGGTCAATAGGAACGATTTTAGGATCAGACCCCTGTCGTATGAGTATGACTAAGAGGCGAGATGTAAATACCGCTCTAGCTGGTGCGCGCATTTTCACACGTTAATTACGGAGTTCCTGCGGAAATTACCTATGTTCTTAATAAAAAATTTCGTGATGATCTATTGAGTGGTAGAGGTTTAACTACTCACATTCGGATTTTTGATAGGTACTTTATTATAAGTTAGTTGCTCGAGAATTGCGCATGAAACGTAAATTCCAACGAAAATCGCTTGCTGAAGGTACCTATTCAGGCTCAAAATCATAGATATTTTTCGCTGAACAAGTCCCTACCTACCCAACATAAGTAACTACGTGTAGTAGTGTGACGGCGAGCAGCGGCATTGGCACGTGTCGCGGCGGCTCAGCTGCGGCCCGCGACATGGCCGGCGCGGTGCTCGCTCCGCGACCGACCGTATTGTGACGCAACCAATCATTGTGCCACCAGGCTTTGTGGCGGTGACCTTGGGCGAGTTTAGTTCAGTAATTAACTTGCATGAGGTGGTTTTTTTGTTATAATTCAATTGTAGCAAATGTGTCCTCGGCTGTTTGCATTGTGTACATATAGGAGAGATATTTTACAAAAAAAAACTATTAGGAATTCTATACTAAGAATTCTATATGATTTACATACTTTCTAGCACCTGCTAGAAAGTATTATGTACTTACTAGGTGTTCCTCGAGGATAAAAGTACCTACGCTTTGTCCTTTTCTGTATCTACCTGGCAACGTGTACCTATGCAATCTTTCATGATGAGCAGACAGAGTAACCTCGCATTTCTAATATAGAAAAAAATCAAGACACTACGATTGACTACACTAAATCATTTAGGTATATCCCGCAAAATAAAGGTTATGGGCTGTGGCAATAATAAAGTTTTATAAGCCAATATAATTTACAAAATATCAATATACAAACATCCTGCTCATTTTTATTTTAACACAATTTATTTTTTTGTCTATCGAATCGTAATATTTTTAAAAAATTTAATAAGTACAGAGTAATATGATAAGTGTACTGAGTACCTACTCGTGACTATAAAACAAGCTCTAGAAAATTTTACTAGCGAACGCGTCTCGAACTCGGCACGCTCTCAAGTCCTTGTTTATCTTACTCTATTTTTCAGCCGAATGAGCAAGACAAAGTGTATCTTGAGAGGCGGTTGGCTATTGTGTAGCGTTTATTAGCACGTGCCCCAGTGTGCGGTTCTTGAACAGTGTAGAGGTACGCTCCACCCACCCACGGTCCAGTCACCCTCGAGGACTGCCACCCTAATCCCTACAAACCCACTCGCTTGAATATTGACATTGCGTCACCAGTGACACAATATAGGCGGTTCCACATTAGACGGTCGGTGATCGGTTCTATTTCGTGAGCCAGTGGAAAAACGTAAAATAACAATGGCGTCATATGTAGGTATAATCATTTTCTAAAATGAGATCGCATTTGAACATAATAAATATGAACTAAGTTATTATATATTATCTTACATTGTTATTTTCTTTTTGGTAGTAAATATTTTTCATTTTTAATTTTTTTTCATTTTTTCATTGAGTGGTTATATTTTATATTCCTTAGATTTCACGGTAGCTTGTCAAAAAATCAATTTCTAAACATAATATTGACGACTGATTGGCGCAGAGGTCACCATGCCTACCTGCTAATCAAGGGGTTCCGGGTTCGATTCCCGGTGGGGGTGGACTTTGTGTGATGAACACAGGGTTCCATTTTCCAGTCTGGGTGTGTTTATATATCTATAGTATAATAATATATAAGTAATAGTATATATGTAGTATATACCACGTTTGCTTGGTTTCCACGACACAAGCTAATAATAGCTTACTGTGGGATCAAGTAGATCTGTGTGTTGTAAACTGGATTATTATTATTATTATTATTATATGAAATTTTTAGTCATGGACATTACTTATATCCTACTTATGTTTTATTTCCTACTAAAAATTAGGATGTTTAGAACTTCAAATGTTATTATGATTTATGGGGTTTCCGAAGGAATCCCGAAATTGTAGCGTATGAGACTGCGAATTTACTGATTATGATAATTCAAAGTTTGTATTTGAGTGTGAAAAATTAATCTACACTACAATCTAAAATAAATGCAACAAAATAGTCACCCAAGAGTGGGCAAAAGTACTAGGAAAATATAAGTTGTGAGGATAGAAAATATCATATGTTGCTAATATAAGCTGATATTTACTGACAAAATTGCCAACAGGCAACCTTTTTAGATTTCACCGAACACCTAATTGAGGATGTCTTTTATTTATTGGTGCCTGAATAAAACAAAACAATGTTTAATTTATAAATAAACAAAATGTTAATTACGTAAACTGTAATGCGGCATCTCAATGCAAAACAACTGTGAAGACACTGACATTTTCAGTTTGGCTCGCTAGACGAAAACTAGTTAAAAATAACCTGAATCATAGACTAAAACTGTCTCTGAATACATTGCCGCGTGACTACAAACATCTACCTGTATATAGAATTTGCATAACTACGCTACAACCAAAACTAGCATTTATCACGTTCACAATAAAGTTCAAAATATCACCACTGAAACGGGAAATGGTTAGTTCGTCAGTATAACTAACTGAATTGGAGAGGTTGGACGGTCGAGATAAATTTGTTTGACCGTGATGTTTATCTAAAATAGTCGTTTAATCGATAACATCACAATTGGCCGCGGTACATCACTAGTGCTGTCAGTTAGAAAAGTGCACGTGAGCACAGCGCATGTCCGCGTCGTCGGTAGCGACCTGTGTCTACGATATCGGAACGAAGTTTGACTTTTATAAAAATCACAGAATTAGATGCGCTTGCGGCGGCACGCTGGTTGCTCTATTTTTGTGAATGACTTAAAAAAAAGAAGGAAGAGAGGACCAAAATCTTGTGCGTGCGTTTTTTGGAGTGCAGTGAACCGTTTGCCTAGTGGCATTTAAAAAAAATATATTTTCGTGCTGGATGGATATTTATACCTATAGTTAGGTATTTTTAGAAAAATTTAAATGCGTTCGAAGAATATATCGTTTTGTAATTTTAATTTATTACCTACTTTCAATTATAATGTTTTCACCTTGGTATTTATTTATGTGTCGATTTTTTTTATTAATTTGAATTTACTAGTATTATAATAAATACATACATCGAGTTGCGTTTTATCTGGGTTAAGGATAACAGAATTGTTTATAATTACAATTACCTATTTAAAAACATTTTTTCCTGTAAAAACATTGATAAGCAGTGGCAACTCACAAGCGGTATTTATCTCCGATTGATTTTTTTTTTCAATTATTATATATAGAACAATTTTTTTTTTTCGCAAAATATAACTTTTAAATAAATTTTTCATATAAATTATTAAATAAATAGGTACATATTTCTAATGAACTATTTGGTGCTAACGGTTTTACACGTATATCTAGAGCTCCCACATTTTAGAGATACGAGCGATGTATGTAGGTACTGTCGAGATTAAGTTGCAAATTGCAATTGATATTATATTAAAATACTTTCGTGAACCGATTACGGTGAAACAAATGTAAAACATTTAGAGGAAACTCTCTAAATTGTAGTTTAAAAGCAACATTAAAATCCGTTCCGTAATTTAAGAGAGCTATTAAGCTAACTAATAAACAGCGGATCTTCATTTCGTTTTATAGTAAACATACGAAACATTGATTCCACTTCTATTATACAATCTCGATAAAATATGTCTAAAACTCTAGGTACTGATAGGCATACAGTCAGCTTTAATTAGTTGTTAAACCTTTTGCAATAGTGAGAGAGTTCAATGACTGATAAAAGTATTTATAAGTATACTAGCTGTGCCCCGTGGTTTCACCCGCGGTAATTTCGGAGTACGCGCGAGAACTCCGGGTTAAAAAGTACCCTATGTCCTTCTCTGTACCCCTGACAACGTGCACGCCAAATTTCATCCAAATCCGTTCAGCCGTTTTTGCGTAATTGAGTAACAAACATCCAAACATCCAAACTTTCACATTTATGATATTAGTAGGATGACCAGCATTTTTTTTAATATCTCGAGTTCCCGATGAAATTTCGAAAAAATCGAAACATGAGTATCTAAGTTAGACCCATAACAATACAACAAAAAAACGCATTCAATTTTGTGCAGCAGTTTTTGCGTAGTACGAATACGAACATACAGACAGACAGACAAAAATTCTAAAAACTGTATTTTTGGCTTCTATATCACTCATGGAGTCGCCTAAATTTATTTTTTCTTATTTATCTCCCATGTACAGACATCGATTTGTTACAATTTTAGTATATGTATAGATTTTTGATGCTGACCCACGACCAATCTGAACCTTGGTTTCCCGATTTCCTCGAACCTATTAATTTAAGATAAGATAAGATAAGATAAGATAATTTCGGTGTTCCTGCGGAAATTCCGGGACTCCGGGATAAACAGTGCTTAATATCCTTTTCTATACCTCTGACAACGTTTTTGCATTTCATGATGACCAGTTGAGTAGATAAGGCGTTAAAGCGTAACAAACAAACAAGAAACCGGCCAAGTGCGAGGCGGACTCGCGCACGAAGGGTTCCCCCCCGCCTCCCCCCTTAAATAATAATAATAATCCACTTCACAACACACAGATCTACTTGATCCAACAATACTTGTTTTATTTTAATTTAATTATTTATTTTTAAAGGGAATATAATATCTAATAACTAAATATTCTGTGAATACTTCTAACTGTTGCATATATTGATAACAATATCGAGCAAAAACGAGCAAAAAAATCACGTTCGTTGTATGGGAGTCCCTCTTCAATATTTATTTGATTCTGTTTTTTTATTATTTATTGTTAAAGCGGCAACAGAAATACATCTGTAAAAATTACAACTGTCTAAATATCATGATTCATGAGATATAACCTGGTGACAGACGTACAGACGGACGGACGGACAGCGAAGTCTTAGTAATAGGGTCCCGTTTTACCCTTTGGGTACGGAATCCTAAAAACAAGTAATATCCACAATCCGAACCGCGGTAACAAGTTCAACCATTGTGCAAAGTGACACTAAACCTACAGCGGAGCCCTGACCCGACAAGGTAACTGTGTACCTATTGTTTCGAAGAAGTACAGTCTATATTTTTTTTCTTCTGTAATCATATCATAAAGAGGTAAAGTTTGTGAATAGGAATGTTGACGACTTTTGAAACGAGTGACGACTCCGAAATTACCGCGGGTGAAACCGCGGGGGACAGCTAGTTTTGATATATAAACCATCAAAAAAACTACAAAAGAGATTAGTATCAAATGTTGATTTAATAAACCCTTTATTGTGATTGGTTTAAAATCACTAAACCACGTTATTTTAGAGATCCCGCGGGAATTCCGGGAAACGAGTACCCTTTTTCCTTTTCTCTGCCCCTGAAAATGTGTCGCACCTATACAAAATTTCATGCAGGTGCGGGTCGCATTAATTTCAGAGTTCCTGCGGAAATTCTGGGATAAAAGGTACCCTATGACCTTTTAAGTACCCCTGACAACATGTATGCAAAATTCTATGTTAATCGGTTGAGCCGTTAAGGTGTGAAAGCGTAACAAACAAACAATCAAACTTTCCCATTAGCTGGTGTCCCCGCGGTTTCACTCACGTCAATTTCAGGATTCCCGCAGGAGCTCTTTATAACGGTACTAGCTGTTCCCCCATGGTTTCACACGCGGTAATTTCGGAATTCCCGCGGGAATTTCGGGATAAGAAGTGACGTTGTAGGGGGTCATCTCTTGATCTACTGAACCGATTTTAAAAATTATTTTACCAATAGAAAGCTACAGTGTTACTCAGTGTCACAGGGTTTGTCTTATCCCGGAGTTCCCGTGGGATCTCCGAAATTACCGCGGGTGAAACCGCGGGAGAACAGCTATTCTTATTATTATGTTTAATGCCAATGGGAACTCCGAAAATAATGTGGGTGATAGCGCGGAAAGCTACTGAAACTATATTTATGGCAAAATCGAAATTTCGAAAACTACTTGACTTATGAAGATGAAATTTGACAGAAAGGTAGTTTATAGATAGATTATAAATCGATAGATAGGTGAATCCGCGGCGAACTACAAAATAAATAAATAATAAATATTGTTTATAATATTATAAAGATTTATGCACTAAATAAAATTTATGTTACAAAATATTTTTTGTCGCTATTTCGTCGTGTATTATTTTAGGTATATTATTTGTGCTACAGTCTACGTACGACTCACCGAAGCGTAGGTATATTGCAAAACAATCCGTCATAATATACATAGAACGCGAAAAGTTGTAGCGTACCAAAAAAAAAACGAAAATGCAAAACAATATAGTTTATATTCGTCAACAAAAAAAATTAGTGTAGTAGCAAAGACTTAACACTCGTACAGCCTTGAGTGATGCGCTTTGCGTTGCGAAAGCCGTTACGCAACACTAGTGATGTGCCAATGTCGATAGCCAGCGATGAATCGATAAAGCACGAACGCTCTTCACGAATGAACGTACGTGTCAAGGTCCGATAAATTAATTGTTATCGATCCGCAACTATGTTTTTATTCAATAATATCTACTCCTTTGGTTTTATTGATATTTTTATGCATTTTTTATTAAAGGTTGACATCTGAACTTATCTTTATTGGTAATTAATTATTATTGGATTTGATGTTTATTTTGTTTAATATTGCACGCACTTCGTGTTGTTTTTTGCTTGCATTGGAAACAGTATAAACCAATATGTACCTAATACCTATGCATATCCATCAATGATATTTAAAAGCAATAGTACATTGTTATCCTAGGGGTGAAAGTAACTTATTTAGTCCCGAGACGGGGTTTGGCGCCCGAGCGTAGCGAGGGCGCCTATAGATCGAGGGACTAAATAAGTCTTTCTCCCGAGGGTAACACTGTGCTTTTCATTACGAATGCAAGGAAAGTCAAAATAAAAATAGGAATTAGCTAAAGAAAAAATGAGTGAAGATCGGATAGTCGCTTGACACTTTCCCACCTATTTCTTTTTCTTTGGCCGGCTAGCTATTCAGCCAGTATTTTTTATTTACATTGTGGCGAACTAAAAAAAAATATTATCTTTAATTATTAATTAAAGAAAATAAAAAAATATAAATAGGAATTAGCTTAAGAAAAAGTGAGTGAATTTTATTTTAATTAATACCTACTTAAACTTTACGTTATTTCAATTTTACATCGCGCTGGCTGTATAGAAAGTTGAAACATGGTTCAATAGAAATGTGAAAATAGACCTAGTTTTTTTTTAATAATTTGACAGTTGTCAGTTGAAAGCGATTCTCCCTAGGGCTGAAAAGGGTTACTTTCAACCCGCTTCTCAGGCAACTTCAGACCTACTTTCCGAGTATGAGTAATGAAAAATTCTATTTTGTTTAACAATATTGTGTTTGTTGTCGAAGGCCCTTTTAATATATTTCGCCCAAGGCGTGGTAGATGCCGACACTCAAATAGTATATGATATAATAGTACCTATTTTGCTTTTTAAATTCGCCCGAATGCCGAATTTAAAAAGCAGATCGAATAATCCCGTAGAAATTGCTTCGAATAAAATGAACGACCTCAATGATAAAATATTCATTTCAAATGACCGTACGTTTAAAGTTCAAAGTTAGTTTTAATTTTTAAAAGGTTACATTGTTATAATAATTATGTATATTTAAGACTATTTTTATTGCGGAAACCACGAAAATAATATACTCCTACCTATCGATAAAATAGTAACATGAATAACTCTGTGCCTTTTTAAAAATATGATAGCTGGTTTCGGAAAAGAATCATCAAAATCGGTTCACGCAGTTCTGAGGTAACAAACATACAAAAAATAATAATAACAATACGCGTCGAATTGAGAACCTCCTCCTTTTTGGGAAGTCGGTTAAAAATTAACAAATATATAAACTTCTTCACGATCTTTTACATTTTATAATATCTTACAGTATAGAAATTAGGATTTATTCTTCCAATAGAGAAATATTTATTCAATAGAATAATTTATTTATTCCAATAGGTAAAATAAAATTCATTCCAATAGAATAATATTTATTATTATCTTTTCCACAGTTTCTGTTGGATTTTTTGGAAAAGCTTTGAACAGAAGTTTCGTAGTCTAAAGCTATACAGTAAATAACAACCTACTTGCACTTAATTAAATCAAATTTATACTGACGTAGGTATCATAGGCGAATAGATTTTCGCTCAGTTTATAAAGTTTATGTTATATTGTAATAAGTACAAAACTTCTTATTCAATTATCACATCACACTAATTTTATAAATGAAATTGTTTGTAAACGCATGCGTGAGTAGTTGAGTTTTTTTTTGCTACCTACTCTTTCACGCTTCAACGGCTTGACGGATTTTGGAATGTTGGATGTTATTTGGAATTGAGATAACTAATTGTATTCTGAATTATCAATTATTAGGCTCTTTCAGAAATCATGCGGGTACAGACACAGGGACCAGCTAGTATAATGTAATCCCACCAAACAACATTTTCATGTAAAATAGTGCCAAGACGAGACCATATGAGTCGCAGTGGCAAAAAGTCATCAGATCTTATGTAGAGCCAAACTTCTAACTCTACACGCCCTAACTTTACAAGGCCTAACTTCACAAACTCTACAGTCTACACCTTAGTCAAAATATGTGACTTGGCCATTTCGTTTACAAGAATACAACTTACAAGAATTATTGTATAGCAGATAAGTCAAAGGAATTTCCTTTACAGACTTTGGTACTTTCCGTTGACATGAAACTATGAAATGAAAGTAATGTCGTCTTATACTACAAGTACAGGGATAAATCTGAAAACTATATTAGGTATATGTAATTAAATGATAAAAAATAATAGCTTTTTATAACTGAATTTCGGGAAAAGCTCAGAAAAACACTGCGGATCTCGATTCCTGAACGATTAATAATATTACTAGCTGTGCCCCGTGGTTTCACCCACGTAATTTCGTAGTTCCCGCGGGAATTCCGGGATAAAAAGTACCCTATGTACCCCTGACAATGTGCATGCCAAATTTTATCCAAATCCGTTCAGCCGTTTTTGCGTGATTGAGTAACAAACATTCACACTTTCACATTTATAATATTAGTAGGATTTAAGTACCTACAAATTTGTACGGAACCCTCGGTGGGCGAGTCCGACTCGCATTTGTCTGGTTTGTTTTTCAGTTATACTTATTGGGTGTATTGTTAATGATACATTTACTTTCGCTTTCTGATCTAATTTACTCAGAAGTTATAATAAACTTTGATCAACTGATGCAAATTTCATGGTCCATTTAGTTGCGTGAGACACATTCAGAGGGCCGGGGCTAGATTAGTTGAAGCCTTTTAGTTGTTGTAGTTATGGATGTTAATCAAAGTGTTTGAAAACTGGCACTTTACGACCAAAACCTGCGTGTTTATCGACGACCCGTTTGGCGCAGAGGTCACCATGCCTACCCGCTAATCAAGGGGTTCCGGGTTCGATTCCCGGTGGGGGTGGACTTTGTGTGATGAACACAGGGTGGGTTTATATATCTATAGTATAATATATAAGTAATTCTATGTAGTATATACCACGTTTGCTTGGTTTCCACGACACAAGCTAATAATAGCTTACTGTGGGATCAAGTAGATCTGTGTGTTGTGATGTGGATTATTATTATTATTATTAGCTTTGGATCCAACAATCATTATACACTACCCTTAAATGGAGCTTGATGATATTATTTAACGACGTCTGCTTTGTTTTTCGAATGAATCCGCGCTCTACATAACGATTTCAACTAGAAACATATAGAACTTCTTGAAAATAAAAAGTTTCTGAAAAGGTAGGTAGTTATTTTAAATATTACGACCCCTTCTTTTGAGAAAATTATTGTAGTAAGCAAAAGTTTACTATCATAGAGCTTTCGGATTTGATATCCTTTTATTTGCTACCGCCGCGCTCCGTTACCCCTTTGCCGACTTCTGCTTTTAGGATTGGCGTAGACATAATTATACGTAATATGAACATTGATAGTTAAAGTTATCAAACTCAACGAAGTATTTTCGCAACTTGTCGATTTTATTTATCTGACCTAAATTTGTCAATTGTAAATGTTTGATTGCTACTATTTTATAAATAAAAAAATTCAAAGACAAACATAAGTTTTCAAGAATATAATATCATTATTGCACTGACTATACACTACTTCTGACTATTGCATTTTTCGTACTATTAAAAAAAATTGTGCGTGTACACTGTACGTGTACGTACTAGGTACATAATTATCTAATTAAACATGGACACAAACACACAAGCACTCTTCGATCGGTCTGAAGTCAGATAAAAAGTAGTCCATACGTTAATTTCAAAGTCAATAACTACAACGTCAACGTTTCATGTCAACAGAATTTTTAATTTTCGAGTTAAATGCCTAATTTTGGACAAGCAGACAGACAGATTAAAAATTCATACATATTTTATCTCGCATTATATCGCCTAATCACAGCTCACATTTTCCCAACACTTACAGAGCAAAAGATAATTATCATTTTATATAATTCATTAATCTTCTTCATAAATAAAAATGAATGTTTGTATGTCTGTCCTCCATGCGTTTCGAAACCATTGGTCCGATTGTGATGAAACTTTGGCGGGTTGTTCTGCCTGTGTCCGCAAAGGTCCGTCTTGATCCCAAAACTCACGCGGATGAAACCGCGGGGCACAGCTAGTAAAGTATAAATGAGCGGAAATGTGTATTATTAAACTAAAGCCTGATCTGTGCCGATCCTAAAGAATTAACACATCCATGTCCCCACAGACCGCGAGGTCGGCTTGTTGTAATTAGTCGCCTCTAATATAATAATCACACGTGAATTAATAATTTACATTTCTCAGTGCCGACTTCATTCAAGCCTTTAATTTATGTACGTAAACACATGAATAATCATTGGGTCATTAATTACTTCCCCCTTTTTGTACAAAAGGACTATTAAGTTCTATAACTTGTATAAGTACTAATAAATAAAGAGAAAAGATAAGATTTTTATATGTATATATACTAGCTGTCGCGCGCGGTTTCACCCGCGATAATTTCGAAGTTCCCGCGGAATTGTTCCATACAAACTTTGCAACCCCTTTTCATCCCCTTAGGGCTTGAATTTTCAAAAATTCTTTTCTTATCGGATGCCTAAGTCATACAAAGAACACACCCTCCAAGTTTCAGGTCTCTACGATCAGCGGTTTAGGCTGTGCCTTGATCCATCAGTCATTCAGGACAAATCATTTTATATATTGTATTGTATAGATATAGATATAGATGTATATATTTGTTTCATAAACTCAAAAACTTCTGAACCAGTTTTTAAGTTTTTTTTTTTAACTTTTAAGAAGCTACAGTATTTCTGAGTGACATGTAGGGTAGGTACTTACTTTTTATCCCGGAATATAGAGGAAAAGTTTGTTTGTAGGAGATAATCTCTGAAACTATTGAACCGATTCTGAAAATTCTTTCACTGATAGATACACTGCAACAATATCCCCGAGTAATATGTATGACACTTTTTTCCCAAAATAAAGTGTTATCGAGGGATTACTTTTGTCGTTTCTCTCTTGCTCTCTTCATAAATGTTGCTTGAAAATTGAAAATTCTTGAAAAACGTAAATTTTTAACAATTCTATCTTTTCTCAATAATTTGGATATTTTCTTTATTCTGGATTCGAACTTCATACACTGCAAATAAAAAGAATTTTGCTCTTGTGGCACAAAATACCTGAATAACGACTGTCGGACCCGACAATGAAACCATCGTATATTTAATATACTAAATTATAATATAATAATAACAAAATAATAAAATTAATTAAATAATCCACAGTGCAATTTAAGTACCTATCTTTACTAATATTAAAATGCGAAATTGAGTTTGTTTGTTTGTTACGCTTTCACGCCTCAACGGGTCAACGGATCGTCATGAAATTTTGTATACACATTGTCAGGGATACAGAGAAGGACATAGGGTTTTTATCACGGAATTCCCGCGGGAACTCCAAAATTGACGTGGTAGTTTTTAATAAATAAGTAGGTACCTATGTTGACATATCCGAGTAAGTTCTAGGAAAAGTTATACCTAGTATCTATACTTACATCTATGTAAATATACCTACTATCTAAGTAGGTATATTTTGGTTATAAGTGTTAAGAAAAAATCTTGATAAAAGAACAGCTACGGGCGCTTCAAATTCATCCTTATTGTCATCCTCATTGATAGGTTGTCGATATCGATTCGATGTAACGTTACCTACATCACTGGCTCACAATGTCGTGGATACAATATAATACATTTTGACACCCATTGTAGTTTTCAGATATATTGCCGAACTGCGCCGCCAATTTATTTTTTATTACTTTCATGAAGCCTTAGGTGTTGACGTTTAATATTATTTTTTTTTTCAAAAAGATTTAAAGAATCCTTAAGGTTATAACTTTGGAGTTCCCGCGGGAATTCCGCGATCTAAAGTACCTTATGTCACTCAGGATCACTGTAGCTTTCTATAAGTGAAAGAATTTTCAAAATCGGTTCAGTAGGTCCAGAGATAGCCGTTCCCCCGTGGTTTTACCCGTGGGAAATTCGAAGTTCCCGCGGGAATTCCGGGATAAAAACTATCCTATCTTTTAAGTTGGGCCAAATACAAAATAGTGACCAAATTTCATCACGATCGATTCAGTAGTTTCGGAGTCCATCGCGGACAAACAACGTGACACGTGATTTATATATATTAGAAGATTAAATAAGATATAAGTCATATTGTATATGTATTTGTGGATAAATAAATAAATAAATAAATAAATAATGCCTTAAACAAGAGATAGCAAATAACACGGGCCCTCAGTGTGCCCCCAGTATAATTTGATTTACAAATTTCACAATCATAGTTGCATCGTCACTTTAGTTCAGGTTCTTAGGGGAAGGTAACGCTTAATGAATTGCCACTGCATATATTATAATTTCCAATCTAAAATTTCGTTAACTTTCATAACAAAACGATTTATTCTTCAATCTCGTGAATTGTGTTCTAGTTTGTCTTATTTCTACAGTAATTAGGTAAAATTGTTGTGATGTGGTGAAGTGTTAAGTTTAATTTTTTATAAAAAAACTTTTTAATTTGAAGTTCCAAAGTGCACAAGTGCAAAATAAATAAGCTTAATGATGATGAACGGACACTTAGTTGGAAATATGACGTACTATGGTAAGTGTTTTTTTTTTTATTTGATTATATGATGTATATTAATAAAAGTTTTAATAAGTATCTGCTAATATAACTGATATCCCACGAATGTGATATATTTTTATAATGGGGTTATTTTTGATGCCGCTAAAACAGAGTAGGTAGTTACAATAACTACGCATGGGGTAGGTACGTGATCCAAATCTATCAACAACAGTAACTAAGTATGTAGAGTCTTGGTGGAGTTTTGTTAATATTTTATTTTTCTACTAATTATACACTGCTGCCATCTTGTTTCTAATGTTACATCTAGACATCCAAATTAACTGACCGTTTTAGGTGAAATATTTATAAATATCCTGGGCGTCACCTTAAATAGGTCATCTAGGGCTTGCCCTACATACGACGGGTTGTCATGACAACGCGGCGGCCATGTTGGTGTTGGCGGGACGACGCGCATGCGTGCTGTCGACCTGTCAAAATGATAACGGAGCTCGCAGGTGTGGTCACGTGGCCTGGCTCCCAATGATAACGATTGTGCAGACTGCGACTTTTCCTATTGATATTTTTTCTAAAGGTCCTAAAAGCTATATTTGGCACCTACTAGTGTAATATACGTACCTATCTACTTATATTCCTGCCTATAAGTTCCAAAATTTACAAGCAGCAGCTTCCGTCTTTCATAGGTGCGGCTGATCAGCTGTGAATAATTAACCATGAACTAAAATTATAACTGCTTTTTTAATTTTTTTGAGTTTACTCCATAAAAATCGATTTGCATATATTATATAAACTA
Source organism: Zygaena filipendulae (assembly GCA_907165275.2). Taxonomy (NCBI): domain Eukaryota; kingdom Metazoa; phylum Arthropoda; class Insecta; order Lepidoptera; family Zygaenidae; genus Zygaena; species Zygaena filipendulae. Next base: position 8,447,644 of record OU015670.1, on the reverse strand, counting down.
AAAAATGAATTCCATTGTGAATCAATTAGAAGCTAAAAAATTTAAACAGATAAAAAAGGTGTAAAAATGAAGCTCTATGTAAACACAACTCCCATGTATTAACACTAAAATCCTACGTCTATGTACATACTTCTGATTTGGCTGTTTACGCAACATAAAAAAAAAACCTCTATATCTACCCACACTTTCCCATCAGTGTTCGATCGTTCGGAAAATTGTGAACTTTCACTGAACGCCGCGCCGTCGATGCTTGTCCGGACCGTTTAGGACTAAAGTATCAATCAACTTGCCTCCGCCCTTAAATAATTTGAACCGCTTGATCGTCACTGTGGGATTTAGCCCACAAATATTATTGTAATCTCGTACTTTCGTATTTGCACCTACACAAAAAATCAGTGGTTACAACAAGAAATAGCTAGTAAAATAAGGCCCCGTGGGGTTAGCCAAGTTGACATTCTACAATCGTTAACGCATAGAAAACTAGAATAGAAAACTTTGGTTAGCCAATCAAAACTCTAGCTTTACGTGACCACTTGAAAACTAGAGTTTTGATTGACTGACCGAGTGGCATGACGATTCGTTACTTATGTTTTCTATGCGTTAACGATGGTAGAATGTTAAATTGGCTAACCCCGCTGAACTACTTCGTAAACCATACAGCAAATAGCTACAGTATTCCTTCAGGAAACCGCGGGATTCCAGGATAATGTATTTATTCTATGTCACCGGGATAGTGTAGCTTTCTATCAGTGAATGCATTTTTAGAATCGGTTCAGTTGTTTCAGAGATTACTTTTTATCCCGGCATTTCCGCAGGAACTCTCAACTTATCGCCGGTGAAACTGCGGGAAACAGCTAGTCCAACAATAATTGTTGGAAGTGTCGGAAATATTACATTACATTTAAACCAATTTATACAAAACCTTGACAAAATATATACCAAAACCATGCTCATTCATCGCTTTATCTATTGGTGAAAACTGCGTCAAAATCCGTTCAGTTTAGTCTTTGAGTTTATCAAGAACAGACAGACAGACAGACGTAGCGGAGGACTTGACCTTTCATTATGCAAGGATAATAATATTAGCGAAGACAGTGTGCGACTGGCTTTCACCTGACTGTTTTGACCAAGACTTTTTAAAACTGTATTCCTTTGGTTGTGAACTCGTATTATAGCCGTTTTGCGCGTGCGTAAAAGTAACTATATATACTTAATAGTGTATAAAGACTTAAGTAGACAAATACAACGTGTTAATGAATTAACTGAAAACTAGAAAGTAGTTTGCCCAGAATCAACTAGAGAATCTATTGCACTGTTTTAATATAGATTTTTTTTTTTCATTTTTACAAGCCCATGTCTAAATTATTTATAAGACAATATTTGGCGCGTACGCCGCGCGCCACCCGCAGAAAAAAATTCGCGCGGGCGTAGCGCTTGGAATTTCGTAGATAGGTCACCTCCAAACTTATTTTGAATACTTAACTCTTAAAGTATAAATTTTTTCGACATATAATATATTTTAATCATAATTATTATTGCTTATTTTTTTAAATGGGGAGTATCAGGTTTTCAGTTAATTCATCAACACGTTGTATATTTCTTTCCTATGCCTATCCTATTGGTTAAATACCCCAACAATCTATCATCTAACAATTTTGTTTGTCCATAACGTCGCAATACAGTGATGTATCGACTCGAGCAGAACTTTTTACCCCCGATGAAACCCAACATTGACGCGGGTGAAACCGCAGCTAAAGGACGTGATAATTTAATCCGTCTGTTGGCTTTTACGACGTTTTACAAGAAATTGGAGTGTTGCTGTTATTGAGTTTAACAGAATAAACAAATAACGTTGCCTTTGTACCTACATACGTGCAATGTCAGTTAACACATATTTTTTTATAATAATTTTTAAGTCGTTTTTAATATTTACTCATTTTATTAGCACTATGGTCATGATGGTACGTCCCCGCGTTTTCTATCGATAAAACCTTTTCCATTTCGTCTTTGGGCTACATTACTGGCTAATGCTCTTTTTAGATTAAAAAAAAAACTTGCCAAGTCGTCAAGAAAAAAATCGCCAGAGAGCCTTGAGGCTTGTGTAATGTGTATTGATTCAGACCAATTCAGACTTTGATTGGGTAGCCTTGAAATATATGTAGATATTTGTTTTTGGTAGTGTATTAACTTAGTTCTCAACTTAAAATGTTATTCAGTACTATGAAACAGTTTCTTTGACCATGAGCAGTATATCTGCTGCACTAAGCAAAGCAGTTGACCATACTTTTGTATCTCATCTCTTATCTTTTATGGACTTGAAATTTTTGGGTTGGAAAAGAAAACTCTAAGCTTTCATAGAAGTTTTAAAGTCACAAAAAATATTATAGGCATATTTTTTTCCCGCTATACGCAATGCTAGGCAGTTAGTCTCAATGCATGACCTGATTGCTTTGTGACCTAGATCTGTAAACAGGCGCATCTGAATGCACCGACCTGCCAGATAGCTACGGCACGATTATGTTGCATTGCATTGTAATTATAATATATAAAGCTGGATTGCCACTCACTCATTGACATAATTGTTCTCCCAGAAGGAGCATCTCTAGGTTGATACAATGTATGGAACATGTAGAGGGGACGTTTCGGTGATTATGGGAAAACCTCGACATCTTCGATTCCTGCTTCTCATCAGGTAGCGAGTCGACTGCCCGCCGAAACTATCCATCGAAAGTGAAAACGTTTCTAACTAAATTTCATCCTCACCTTGGGCAAATTTCAATAGTGTAACTTTTTTTTCAAAATGGCGGAAAAAAACATGGCCGCCGAACAAAATTCAAACTCGATTATCTCCGAAACTATAGGAGTCTGATGGGGGGTGCTCAAACAAATGTCATAGAGGTCGATGGGGGGCAACCGCCTGGCGTGGTAAAAATCCAAAATGGCGGATTCAAAATGGCGGCCGAAAAAAAAGTTGATCCGATCCGGGTGAGGTTCGGCGTCCGGGGGTTTTTGGGGTCGCTGATGCCGAATATCGAATCAGTTTTTCGATTGCGTCATTTTTCAAGATGGCCGCCGAACATTAGTTGTTTGTATGGGGAAATTGTTTCGGCCCTGGCTCGGAAACTATCGGCCGTGGGTATTGAAAAAAAATTTGTACAGTTGGTGGTGCACTATCTTCTTCTATCGGGATATAAATAATTCCAAGATGGCGGACGGATTCGAAATGGCTGGCGAAAAAAAGTTAAGCATAATTGTTCTCCCAGAAGGAGCATCTCTAGGTCGATATAATGTATTTAAGATGTGGAAAGGAGGTTTCTGTGATTGTGGGAAAACCTTGACATCTTCGATTCCTGCTCCTCATCAGGTAGTGAGTCGACTGCCCGCCGAAACTATCCATCGAAAGTGAAAACGTTTCTAACTAAATTTCATCCACACCTTGGGCAAATTTCAATAGTGTAACTTTTTTTTCAAAATGGCGGAAAAAAACATGGCCGCCGAACAAAATTCAAACTCGATTATCTCCGAAACTACAGGAGTCTGATGGGGGGGTGCTCAAACAAATGTCATAGAGGTCAATGGGGGGCAACCGGGCACAGGGCGACCAAGCCTCGCGAGCTGCTCGCAGCTCGCGCACAGGGCGAATCTAGTTATTATATATAAAGCTGGATTACCACTCACTCATTGACATAATTGTTCTCCCAGAAGGAGCATCTCTAGGTTGATATAATGTATGGAACATGTAGAGGGGACGTTTCGGTGATTATGGGAAAACCTCGACATCTTCGACTCCTGCTTCTCATCAGGTAGTGAGTCGACTGCCCGCCGAAACTATCCATCGAAAGTGAAAACGTTTCTAACTAAATTTCATCCACACCTTGGGCAAATTTCAATAGTGTAACTTTTTTTTCAAAATGGCGGAAAAAAACATGGCCGCCGAACAAAATTCAAACTCGATTATCTCCGAAACTAAAAGAGTCAGGTGGGGTGCTCAAACAAATGTCATAGAAGTCAATGGGGGGCAACCGCCTGGCGTGGTAAAAATCCAAAATGGCGGATTCAAAATGACGGCCGAAAAAAAAGTTGATCCGATCCGGGTGAGGTTCGGCATCCGGGGGTTTTTGGGGTCGCTGATGCCGAATATCGAATCAGTTTTTCGATTGCGTTATTTTTCAAGATGGCCGCCGAACATTAGTTGTTTGTATGGGGAAATTGTTTCGGCCCTGGCTCGGAAACTATCGGCCGTGGGTATTGAAAAAAAAATTGTACAGTTGGTGGTGCACTATCTTCTTCTATCGGGATATAAATAATTCCAAGATGGCGGACGGATTCGAAATGGCTGGCGAAAAAAAGTTAAGCATAATTGTTCTCCCAGAAGGAGCATCTCTAGGTCGATATAATGTATTTAAGATGTGGAAAGGAGGTTTCTGTGATTGTGGGAAAACCTTGACATCTTCGATTCCTGCTCCTCATCAGGTAGTGAGTTGACTGCCCGCCGAAACTATCCATCAAAAGTAAAACTGTTACTTACAAAGTTTGATCCACACCTTGGGCAAATTTCAATAGTGAAACTTTTTTTTCAAAATGGCGGAAAAAATCATGGCCGCCGAACAAAACTCAAACTCGATTATCTCCGAAACTAAAAGAGTCAGGTGGGGGGTGCTCGAACAAATAGAGGTCAATGGGGGGCAACCGGGCACAGGGCGACCAAGCCCCGCGAGCTGCTCGCAGCTCGCGCACAGGGCGAATCTAGTTTTCATTTAAAGGCGGAAACATACTTATGTATCGTGTCGTGTTGTGCTGCGACAGAATCATATCGGTTTCATACATTTACCTAGTAGGTACGGTTATCAAAATATCGTTGGGTTAGAGAGTAGAGACATATTTTTTTGTATGTTGTGTCGTGTTGTGGGCATTGGCGCGTTCTGAGGGGCTATTATGTAACTTTTATTCCTAAAATTTTTCGGTTGCAATCAAAACATGGCGGTGTTGCGATTCGAATAATACACGTTTTGACAACTACAATATTTAGCAATCAACCAAAATAAACACACTTCAAAAGTTGGAGCTGTCTAAACATAATTGATTAATTACAAAGTCACTATTTTTCTGATTGAAAAATAGCAACAAAGTTATATGATTTCTCTACTGTTGTGGTGCGTCTCTAACCATACTAAATGTATGAAACAGATATGCTTAATCTATCACGACACGACACATAAGTATGTTTCCGCCTTAAGTGCTGTGCATGAATCATTTCCTATATTTTCAACCGACTTCCAAAAGGAAAACGTTATCAATTCGTATGTTTATATATATATTTTATGTATGTTCGGGCATAACTCCGTCATATATTATTATGTACCTATAGACGAATTTGCAAAAGTGTTTATTCGTTCGAAAGGCGTTAATTCCGAAATGGTTCTATTTAAATTTCATATTAGGTATAGATATTCCGATGATGAGTTTCGGAGACAGACAACGGAACTCTTGAAGTCGGTATTTTTTTGTCAGTCCATCCGTTTCAGAGATTACCCGGAACAAACAGACAGACAGACAGAGATTGATTTATTGATCTTAGTACCGTATGCCTTACTTTCGTATGCATTTAGAGAAAGCTGTTAATCTGAATTTACAAACAGACACTTCAATTTTATTTATATCTAGATATTAGGCTGGTTAGTTTGTGGTTAAAGCCACGAGTTTTTGGTGGGAACCGAAGTCGTGAGCGCTTATGATATTATGTTGTTTGTTGATTGGATGTTTTTGTCTATGTACCAAGTCCGATTTGGGACAGTAAACTTTTGCGGTGCTTTGGGGCGTTTTTTATGCGATAGGTAACTTACCCTAGCTCCCTCCGGAATTTTTTATTTTTATTTTTTGGACAAAACTTTATAACTTTGGAGTTCCTGCGAGAGTACCGAAACTCAGGCGGCTGAAACAGCGGGGCACAACTAGTTTTACTACAGAGAAGTAGAAGAGCTTTCAATATGATGCTTCTATTGCAAAGAAATCACACTTCGTGCATAAGAAATGCCATGGAGTTAGGGTTTCATTGTCATTTAAAGTATTTTTTGGAGCAAGTGTATTGAAATCCTTACTTTTTTTTATCAGCAGCGCGCATGCGTGCATCCACCACGTGTCGGGTCGATGACCTTGTCACGTATTTCGTCTACGCCACGGAATAAACATCCAACTTCCAAGTCGGTCGAAAATATGTGGATTTTTGTAAAGAGTTTCTTGTATTTTTAGATTTTTTGTCATTTTGTTTTTTTTTTGTTCTTACAACGATGACGGGGCCCTTATTCGCTATGACCATAACACGACGCGTTAAAAAAACTCGCCACGAATTGACGCGCAAAAATTGATTTTCCCTCCTGCTCAAAACAAAGTGTTATATGGCGTACAGAATATTAATTTCTAACTAGCTGTGCCCGCGGTTTCACCCGCGTGAGTTTAGGAATCCCCGCAGGAAGTTCAAAGTAGCTTGATTTACTCCTTGTAACATCAGCTAATTAGCAGTGAAAGTTCCGACGAAATTGGTCCAACCGTTTCGGAGATTCACCCGCGTGAGTTTCGGAATCCCCGCAGGAACTCCTAAATTCTTTCATATTCTTCTCCGTACAATAACAAACACAACAAAAAATAATTAGCGAAATTGGTCCAGCCGTTCACGCGTGATGCCGTGACCAAGGGAAATAGGGATTCATTACTATATATATATACCTACATACGTATAGATATATAGATTGCAATATTATTAGTAGTAGTCTGCATGTAGATACGTGTTTTTTTTTTGCTATATTTTGGCAACTGGAGCGTTTGGGATTGTGTGTTTTGGGACGCGCGTTATGGGCATGGAATGTTATTAGCCGGATCCACACCGGACGATCCAAAGCGCTCCGATCGCGCGCGGCATGGAGCGCGCTCCACGGAGCGTGAAGTGTAGACGTGCCGCGCGCGATCCATGTGCGCGGCGGAGAGCGCGCGCTCCTCGCCGCGTGCGATCCATTTGTTGTCGGTTTTTTGGCCAGACTCAAAGGTGCCTCAGTCGCTTGGCGCGCGCGGTCTGGACGGTTCGGTTGTGAGAATCGCGTGATCCGCCGTTATGGATAATTCGCAATGTATCCGTTTAATTTCCCTATATAGGGAGAATAAATGTTTATGGGATCCTAACGAAACCAATTACACAAATAGAGGTGTAAGAGAAGATGCCTGGCGGAAAATTAGTCGGCAAATGAACAATATTCCAACGACAGAACTAAAGAAAAAAATTGCCGTAAATATACAAATCTATATTGCCGTAAATATACAATAAAATATACAAATCTTTGTAAAGTCGAGTCCCATATTCCAACCGGTTTTTAAAAATTGTTTTAACCCAATACTGTCTTTTTCGTTTTCGTAATTTTTGCCGTAAATATACAAGTAAAATGTAGCTTGCAGCTGCTACGGCTATTCGTCGCCGTCGTTGCACGTGTGACTCCATAGCCAGACAAAATTCAACTGATTCAGTATGGATCGGCAGGAGCGCGTTGGAGCAGCCAGTCAGGATCACAAAAGATTGCTGTTGGATCGACCTAGAACGATCCACGCTCCACGCATCACGATCTTGGATCGCGGATCGCGGGATCGCCGATCCATTTTGGATCGTTCGGTGTGGATCCGGCTATTGATCATAGTGAATGAGGGCCTATAATGGAGATAGTATACGAGTTTACTATAACTGAGATGCTGAAGATAGAAAGATATTTGCGGGAGAGCTAACGCGATTCTTCGTTTCATTTTAATGCTTTACTCTTTAGTCTGAGACTTGAGAGTTTGTGCTATTATCAAGCTATTTATAAAAAAAAAAACTAAAAATTGAATAAAATTATTTTATTTATTTGATCCTTTATTGCACACAATATAATAAATATTCATTTTCTTTTTACTATGGACGTTTACACATTGTATAATGCATTTGGCTAGTTTCAAATGAACATAAAATGTCTTTGTCGTAAGGTATGAAACTGCACTTTATGGTGCTATAGAGTTCCAAAACACTTTTTAGAACACATGAAAAACAGCCAAACAGTTTTTTTTACCGTAATATCTACATAATATAAACACCACTTTTACCCCTTTTCGTACTAATCACCACAAAAATACCACGCAGCTAACGACTACAGTTCCCGTCAGAAATTTCCATCTCTTTCTTAATGTTTTTTGTACATCGGTAAATTTTCAACAATTTTTTTTTAAATAACACATCGAACGTTTTGAGCGGCAAAATCCTCTCGGTGCTCTTATCTAACCCTGAAGCTAAAATAATTAATCAGCTCCAGGCATTATCTAAATAATACCGTTGACCGTAGATCGTTGTATAGTCTGTGGTGAAACTTTCTTTCTAAAATAGCAACTATATTCTTAATAAAATTCGCTTTTAATTTTTTTTTTCCCACACAAACATTAATGACGGTACCCATGCCTTGGGTTCCCGCCAAAATTCCAAAGAGGTAGTCATAAAGGAGGCAAAAGAAATAAATCGCACACAGAAAGCGATTGTTATGTAAAACAAACGCAGGCGGTCCCTCTGTGCCAAAGGGAAGTAGACTATTACTAGCGACCTCCAAACTCTAACTAGTACTGCGTGTGTCATAATGTTTACTTAAGAGTATTATATGTAGTATAGTAGTTATTGTATCAGCAGTTCCCAGCGGTTTCACCCGCGTTTATATCGGAGGTCCCGCAGGGATTCCGGGATAAAAGTACCCTATGTCGTTCTCTGTACCCCTGACAACGTGCAGGTATGCAAAATTTTATAATGATCGGTTGAGTAGTTAAAGAGTGTAAACAAACAATGCAGGTCTTACCAAGACCGACTTGACCATTTCAAGGTCGTTAAATTAGAAAAACGCAGACATTTAATCCACTTGACCACCCTCTACAAAATCATCCACAACTCTCTCGACACATCAGTTCTCTCATCCATATTAATTAACGTCCCGACAAAAATTTACAGACAAAACAGGAAATATCTTACCTTTCACATCCCAACTTGTAATACCTTGAAGCAGCGCAACAACCCTGTAACTCGTATGTGCCAATTATATAATGACGTTAGTGCCAAAACTTCATCTAATATAGATTTATTTCACACATTTACCGCTTTTCGCTCTTCACTTTCAAAATTGTAAACTACCTTCAACCTGTATTTTTTCTCTTTTTAATCTTCTCTCTCTCAACGTCCCATAAATTTGTCTTATAGATCAGCATTGTTTAAGGGTATTTAATTAGTTTAAGTGCATGTCAAACTGTAATTGTGTATTGTCCTATCAATGTTAAATACCTGTTAATGTTGAAATAAAGAAAATAAAATAAATAAAACTCACATTCGGTTTGAAAATATTAGTAAAGATTATATATTATTATATATTATGACTAATACAAGAGTAGGTATAAAACCAATTAGAATAATTAACATTGTTTTAGTCATATTCTAATCTAGTTTGTTCGTTATATTATATGCGCAAGGTAATGTTAATAATGTTATGATACTATTACCATTAATTTGTACATTTTGTTTACCCAGACATAATTTAAATTGGTTGCTGTATTTTACTGATTTAAAGCGCGGGTAAGTAGGCTCTTTAGTCAACTCATCCCGTTCGAACTCATCCCGCGGGATGAGTTGACGTAATGAATATTTGAATCGGACAACTCATCCCACTTCGGAAAAAAAAACAAATGTATAATGCTCATGTTGTGGGGCTTGCGCTGATACCTAATGTTAAAATTAAAAAAATAATACCTAATATTATAGGTGGGTACGGTTTTTAAGTTTCATTGCACTAATTTTTTCAAAATTTTCCACCACCCATTTGAAAATGAAATGGAAAATGTGGGTGGGGATGGGTGGTTTATCTCTACAATCACTGACAAAAATAATAAGTCAGTTTGAAAAGATTATATTACTTAATTTTTCATGACCTATCATGGACCAAGTTTTATTGGTCCAATGTAACCTATCTAGTATCTAACGATACTCTGCACCCTTATTCACACTAGGTAACTAGGTAATTATTATAATATATAAAGCTGGATTGCCACTCACTCATTGACATAATTGTTCTCCCAGAAGGAGCATCTCTAGGTTGATACAATGTATGGAACATGTAGAGGGGACGTTTCGGTGATTATGGGAAAACCTCGACATCTTCGATTCCTGCTTCTCATCAGGTAGCGAGTCGACTGCCCGCCGAAACTATCCATCGAAAGTGAAAACGTTTCTAACTAAATTTCATCCTCACCTTGGGCAAATTTCAATAGTGTAACTTTTTTTTCAAAATGGCGGAAAAAAACATGGCCGCCGAACAAAATTCAAACTCGATTATCTCCGAAACTATAGGAGTCTGATGGGGGGTGCTCAAACAAATGTCATAGAGGTCGATGGGGGGCAACCGCCTGGCGTGGTAAAAATCCAAAATGGCGGATTCAAAATGGCGGCCGAAAAAAAAGTTGATCCGATCCGGGTGAGGTTCGGCGTCCGGGGGTTTTTGGGGTCGCTGATGCCGAATATCGAATCAGTTTTTCGATTGCGTCATTTTTCAAGATGGCCGCCGAACATTAGTTGTTTGTATGGGGAAATTGTTTCGGCCCTGGCTCGGAAACTATCGGCCGTGGGTATTGAAAAAAAATTTGTACAGTTGGTGGTGCACTATCTTCTTCTATCGGGATATAAATAATTCCAAGATGGCGGACGGATTCGAAATGGCTGGCGAAAAAAAGTTAAGCATAATTGTTCTCCCAGAAGGAGCATCTCTAGGTCGATATAATGTATTTAAGATGTGGAAAGGAGGTTTCTGTGATTGTGGGAAAACCTTGACATCTTCGATTCCTGCTCCTCATCAGGTAGTGAGTCGACTGCCCGCCGAAACTATCCATCGAAAGTGAAAACGTTTCTAACTAAATTTCATCCACACCTTGGGCAAATTTCAATAGTGTAACTTTTTTTTCAAAATGGCGGAAAAAAACATGGCCGCCGAACAAAATTCAAACTCGATTATCTCCGAAACTACAGGAGTCTGATGGGGGGGTGCTCAAACAAATGTCATAGAGGTCAATGGGGGGCAACCGGGCACAGGGCGACCAAGCCTCGCGAGCTGCTCGCAGCTCGCGCACAGGGCGAATCTAGTTATTATATATAAAGCTGGATTACCACTCACTCATTGACATAATTGTTCTCCCAGAAGGAGCATCTCTAGGTTGATATAATGTATGGAACATGTAGAGGGGACGTTTCGGTGATTATGGGAAAACCTCGACATCTTCGACTCCTGCTTCTCATCAGGTAGTGAGTCGACTGCCCGCCGAAACTATCCATCGAAAGTGAAAACGTTTCTAACTAAATTTCATCCACACCTTGGGCAAATTTCAATAGTGTAACTTTTTTTTCAAAATGGCGGAAAAAAACATGGCCGCCGAACAAAATTCAAACTCGATTATCTCCGAAACTAAAAGAGTCAGGTGGGGTGCTCAAACAAATGTCATAGAAGTCAATGGGGGGCAACCGCCTGGCGTGGTAAAAATCCAAAATGGCGGATTCAAAATGACGGCCGAAAAAAAAGTTGATCCGATCCGGGTGAGGTTCGGCATCCGGGGGTTTTTGGGGTCGCTGATGCCGAATATCGAATCAGTTTTTCGATTGCGTTATTTTTCAAGATGGCCGCCGAACATTAGTTGTTTGTATGGGGAAATTGTTTCGGCCCTGGCTCGGAAACTATCGGCCGTGGGTATTGAAAAAAAAATTGTACAGTTGGTGGTGCACTATCTTCTTCTATCGGGATATAAATAATTCCAAGATGGCGGACGGATTCGAAATGGCTGGCGAAAAAAAGTTAAGCATAATTGTTCTCCCAGAAGGAGCATCTCTAGGTCGATATAATGTATTTAAGATGTGGAAAGGAGGTTTCTGTGATTGTGGGAAAACCTTGACATCTTCGATTCCTGCTCCTCATCAGGTAGTGAGTTGACTGCCCGCCGAAACTATCCATCAAAAGTAAAACTGTTACTTACAAAGTTTGATCCACACCTTGGGCAAATTTCAATAGTGAAACTTTTTTTTCAAAATGGCGGAAAAAATCATGGCCGCCGAACAAAACTCAAACTCGATTATCTCCGAAACTAAAAGAGTCAGGTGGGGGGTGCTCGAACAAATAGAGGTCAATGGGGGGCAACCGGGCACAGGGCGACCAAGCCCCGCGAGCTGCTCGCAGCTCGCGCACAGGGCGAATCTAGTTTTCATTTAAAGGCGGAAACATACTTATGTATCGTGTCGTGTTGTGCTGCGACAGAATCATATCGGTTTCATACATTTACCTAGTAGGTACGGTTATCAAAATATCGTTGGGTTAGAGAGTAGAGACATATTTTTTTGTATGTTGTGTCGTGTTGTGGGCATTGGCGCGTTCTGAGGGGCTATTATGTAACTTTTATTCCTAAAATTTTTCGGTTGCAATCAAAACATGGCGGTGTTGCGATTCGAATAATACACGTTTTGACAACTACAATATTTAGCAATCAACCAAAATAAACACACTTCAAAAGTTGGAGCTGTCTAAACATAATTGATTAATTACAAAGTCACTATTTTTCTGATTGAAAAATAGCAACAAAGTTATATGATTTCTCTACTGTTGTGGTGCGTCTCTAACCATACTAAATGTATGAAACAGATATGCTTAATCTATCACGACACGACACATAAGTATGTTTCCGCCTTAAGTGCTGTGCATGAATCATTTCCTATATTTTCAACCGACTTCCAAAAGGAAAACGTTATCAATTCGTATGTTTATATATATATTTTATGTATGTTCGGGCATAACTCCGTCATATATTATTATGTACCTATAGACGAATTTGCAAAAGTGTTTATTCGTTCGAAAGGCGTTAATTCCGAAATGGTTCTATTTAAATTTCATATTAGGTATAGATATTCCGATGATGAGTTTCGGAGACAGACAACGGAACTCTTGAAGTCGGTATTTTTTTGTCAGTCCATCCGTTTCAGAGATTACCCGGAACAAACAGACAGACAGACAGAGATTGATTTATTGATCTTAGTACCGTATGCCTTACTTTCGTATGCATTTAGAGAAAGCTGTTAATCTGAATTTACAAACAGACACTTCAATTTTATTTATATCTAGATATTAGGCTGGTTAGTTTGTGGTTAAAGCCACGAGTTTTTGGTGGGAACCGAAGTCGTGAGCGCTTATGATATTATGTTGTTTGTTGATTGGATGTTTTTGTCTATGTACCAAGTCCGATTTGGGACAGTAAACTTTTGCGGTGCTTTGGGGCGTTTTTTATGCGATAGGTAACTTACCCTAGCTCCCTCCGGAATTTTTTATTTTTATTTTTTGGACAAAACTTTATAACTTTGGAGTTCCTGCGAGAGTACCGAAACTCAGGCGGCTGAAACAGCGGGGCACAACTAGTTTTACTACAGAGAAGTAGAAGAGCTTTCAATATGATGCTTCTATTGCAAAGAAATCACACTTCGTGCATAAGAAATGCCATGGAGTTAGGGTTTCATTGTCATTTAAAGTATTTTTTGGAGCAAGTGTATTGAAATCCTTACTTTTTTTTATCAGCAGCGCGCATGCGTGCATCCACCACGTGTCGGGTCGATGACCTTGTCACGTATTTCGTCTACGCCACGGAATAAACATCCAACTTCCAAGTCGGTCGAAAATATGTGGATTTTTGTAAAGAGTTTCTTGTATTTTTAGATTTTTTGTCATTTTGTTTTTTTTTTGTTCTTACAACGATGACGGGGCCCTTATTCGCTATGACCATAACACGACGCGTTAAAAAAACTCGCCACGAATTGACGCGCAAAAATTGATTTTCCCTCCTGCTCAAAACAAAGTGTTATATGGCGTACAGAATATTAATTTCTAACTAGCTGTGCCCGCGGTTTCACCCGCGTGAGTTTAGGAATCCCCGCAGGAAGTTCAAAGTAGCTTGATTTACTCCTTGTAACATCAGCTAATTAGCAGTGAAAGTTCCGACGAAATTGGTCCAACCGTTTCGGAGATTCACCCGCGTGAGTTTCGGAATCCCCGCAGGAACTCCTAAATTCTTTCATATTCTTCTCCGTACAATAACAAACACAACAAAAAATAATTAGCGAAATTGGTCCAGCCGTTCACGCGTGATGCCGTGACCAAGGGAAATAGGGATTCATTACTATATATATATACCTACATACGTATAGATATATAGATTGCAATATTATTAGTAGTAGTCTGCATGTAGATACGTGTTTTTTTTTTGCTATATTTTGGCAACTGGAGCGTTTGGGATTGTGTGTTTTGGGACGCGCGTTATGGGCATGGAATGTTATTAGCCGGATCCACACCGGACGATCCAAAGCGCTCCGATCGCGCGCGGCATGGAGCGCGCTCCACGGAGCGTGAAGTGTAGACGTGCCGCGCGCGATCCATGTGCGCGGCGGAGAGCGCGCGCTCCTCGCCGCGTGCGATCCATTTGTTGTCGGTTTTTTGGCCAGACTCAAAGGTGCCTCAGTCGCTTGGCGCGCGCGGTCTGGACGGTTCGGTTGTGAGAATCGCGTGATCCGCCGTTATGGATAATTCGCAATGTATCCGTTTAATTTCCCTATATAGGGAGAATAAATGTTTATGGGATCCTAACGATACCAATTACACAAATAGAGGTGTAAGAGAAGATGCCTGGCGGAAAATTAGTCGGCAAATGAACAATATTCCAACGACAGAACTAAAGAAAAAAATTGCCGTAAATATACAAATCTATATTGCCGTAAATATACAATAAAATATACAAATCTTTGTAAAGTCGAGTCCCATATTCCAACCGGTTTTTAAAAATTGTTTTAACCCAATACTGTCTTTTTCGTTTTCGTAATTTTTGCCGTAAATATACAAGTAAAATGTAGCTTGCAGCTGCTACGGCTATTCGTCGCCGTCGTTGCACGTGTGACTCCATAGCCAGACAAAATTCAACTGATTCAGTATGGATCGGCAGGAGCGCGTTGGAGCAGCCAGTCAGGATCACAAAAGATTGCTGTTGGACCGACCTAGAACGATCCACGCTCCACGCATCACGATCTTGGATCGCGGATCGCGGGATCGCCGATCCATTTTGGATCGTTCGGTGTGGATCCGGCTATTGATCATAGTGAATGAGGGCCTATAATGGAGATAGTATACGAGTTTACTATAACTGAGATGCTGAAGATAGAAAGATATTTGCGGGAGAGCTAACGCGATTCTTCGTTTCATTTTAATGCTTTACTCTTTAGTCTGAGACTTGAGAGTTTGTGCTATTATCAAGCTATTTATAAAAAAAAAAACTAAAAATTGAATAAAATTATTTTATTTATTTGATCCTTTATTGCACACAATATAATAAATATTCATTTTCTTTTTACTATGGACGTTTACACATTGTATAATGCATTTGGCTAGTTTCAAATGAACATAAAATGTCTTTGTCGTAAGGTATGAAACTGCACTTTATGGTGCTATAGAGTTCCAAAACACTTTTTAGAACACATGAAAAACAGCCAAACAGTTTTTTTTACCGTAATATCTACATAATATAAACACCACTTTTACCCCTTTTCGTACTAATCACCACAAAAATACCACGCAGCTAACGACTACAGTTCCCGTCAGAAATTTCCATCTCTTTCTTAATGTTTTTTGTACATCGGTAAATTTTCAACAATTTTTTTTTAAATAACACATCGAACGTTTTGAGCGGCAAAATCCTCTCGGTGCTCTTATCTAACCCTGAAGCTAAAATAATTAATCAGCTCCAGGCATTATCTAAATAATACCGTTGACCGTAGATCGTTGTATAGTCTGTGGTGAAACTTTCTTTCTAAAATAGCAACTATATTCTTAATAAAATTCGCTTTTAATTTTTTTTTTCCCACACAAACATTAATGACGGTACCCATGCCTTGGGTTCCCGCCAAAATTCCAAAGAGGTAGTCATAAAGGAGGCAAAAGAAATAAATCGCACACAGAAAGCGATTGTTATGTAAAACAAACGCAGGCGGTCCCTCTGTGCCAAAGGGAAGTAGACTATTACTAGCGACCTCCAAACTCTAACTAGTACTGCGTGTGTCATAATGTTTACTTAAGAGTATTATATGTAGTATAGTAGTTATTGTATCAGCAGTTCCCAGCGGTTTCACCCGCGTTTATATCGGAGGTCCCGCAGGGATTCCGGGATAAAAGTACCCTATGTCGTTCTCTGTACCCCTGACAACGTGCAGGTATGCAAAATTTTATAATGATCGGTTGAGTAGTTAAAGAGTGTAAACAAACAATAAAACTCACATTCGGTTTGAAAATATTAGTAAAGATTATATATTATTATATATTATGACTAATACAAGAGTAGGTATAAAACCAATTAGAATAATTAACATTGTTTTAGTCATATTCTAATCTAGTTTGTTCGTTATATTATATGCGCAAGGTAATGTTAATAATGTTATGATACTATTACCATTAATTTGTACATTTTGTTTACCCAGACATAATTTAAATTGGTTGCTGTATTTTACTGATTTAAAGCGCGGGTAAGTAGGCTCTTTAGTCAACTCATCCCGTTCGAACTCATCCCGCGGGATGAGTTGACGTAATGAATATTTGAATCGGACAACTCATCCCACTTCGGAAAAAAAAACAAATGTATAATGCTCATGTTGTGGGGCTTGCGCTGATACCTAATGTTAAAATTAAAAAAATAATACCTAATATTATAGGTGGGTACGGTTTTTAAGTTTCATTGCACTAATTTTTTCAAAATTTTCCACCACCCATTTGAAAATGAAATGGAAAATGTGGGTGGGGATGGGTGGTTTATCTCTACAATCACTGACAAAAATAATAAGTCAGTTTGAAAAGATTATATTACTTAATTTTTCATGACCTATCATGGACCAAGTTTTATTGGTCCAATGTGACCTATCTAGTATCTAACGATACTCTGCACCCTTATTCACACTAGGTAATTTCATCTCTAAAGTTCTTTTAAGTATATACCTAACAAGAAATATAATATTAGCTGTAGCCAGTAAGGATTAAGTGGTTTTTGAAATAAATAAATAAGTAAATAAAAATAAATAAAATAAAATAAATATTATGAGTATCTACCGCACTAAACTAGGTATATAAGGACGCCCGTTAAACAATAACATGTTAACCCACAAAAGATATTGATACAGAACGCTTTATACCAATTATACCACCAAACTGTTGAACATAAAAAATAACTATAATTTTAAAACACGATTTACTCAAAAAATTTCCAGTGTGGGTTTACAACACGGGTTTACACACTATTGTATATCCAACCTGGTGGACTATCATGACACAAAGTCATCGTCAGGGTTGGCCTGTGCCCCAGCAGTGAGCAGCAAGGCTGACTATGCCTTGCTGCTCACGGACGGCGGCGGATGCGTGACGGAATCGAACCCGTACTCATCATTTCCCACACTTAGCGGAGTCAACGTGAACCTCACTGCGGCATTGCGCCACGTTCTGGCGCAGTTAGCGTGTTACTGCAATGTGGCATTGGTGGGTATGCCAATTGTGTTTGCACAACGAATTCGAGCCTTCTGATATGCGAATTTGTAGCTTGTTTCAAGGTGAATATGCATTTTCCGGATAGAATGTTTTTTTTTAATAATAGCTAAATAAACTACCTCTCTTATTAGTGTTGTTTGCGATAATTTTACTAAATTCCGTTTAACGTTGTCGTGTGGCGGAAAATAATGTTTGCAAAAATACATAGGTATTAATGACTTTGATTATTTATATAACTAGATAGATGTTTACTGATGACGCCTCTACCTATACCAACAGTGATAGCTTCTTCCCAAAATTTTAATTTTCAATTGTTAGACTGATACTGTAGGGAAGGTAAATGTATGATTTTTAGGGTAGGTACCATATTTTTTTTTGGTAAAGTTTACCCCTTTCGGGAAAGGCAATGGAAACTTAGTCCATGCAGCCAAGGGTAGGATTTAAAGTAACCATTATAATTTCTTCTCGTCTGTCTTTTTAAAAAAGGAAAAAGGAAATTCAGTTCATACCACCAAGTCAGATGTTTTTATTGCCTAAAACTATTCACTTTTAAATGCGTTTCCTGCATCCTTTAATCGAACTTTTGGAAGCAATTCATCATAGTTTATTCCCCATACACGCTCTGTGGGATATTATTTCACTGTTGTTCATATAAGTTTATATTTTCCTATAGATTTAAATGAATATATTGTTATCTTAGAAGCTTTATTTTTAGAGCGGTCTGTAGGTACTAGTTTCACTCCTGTATATATACCTACTTTTAATTGATCACTATTGTGTTAATTTTAACCACACTATAACAACGCCCAGAAAAAAAAAATATCCATTTCTGCTCAAGTTTTTATCTAAGTTATACATACATTCGATTGTATCACATATTAAAATCCATTTTTACTGTTTTTATCAACACATCGACGCCTTTGGCTCCCGGAAGTCTTTGGCAAAGATAATATAATCTGGTCTTTGGTTGACTGCAGTTATAATTATTATTAAAATAATTAATAGTTCATGTCAATACAACAAGATGTTATTCTAAGATGGTTTTGTTTCTGCTCATCATTCTTTGATCGCCAGTAAATGTGCAATCCCTACACTAGCTATTAAATATGTATAATATTAGCTTCATTTTCGTTTGCTTTTGTATTTATGTCATTATTGTAGGTAGGATTTTCGGCAAATAGTATAGTGTTTGTAAAAAAAAAAGAATTCACAAATTAATTTCAATCGATCGTACTTGTAGGTTTCAATAGATTTAACCAAAGTGTTGGCTTTAAAATCAAAACAATTCATAAAATTCTGCTATTGTCAGAACCAAAGACATCACAAACAACTCTATTTTTGTAACCTTTTCACGCCGAAACCACTGAACACATTTTTTTTATTATTAAAAAAAGTATTCCATAGGAAATGAATAATCCATGGAAGTAACAAACTTAAAGCTTATGGCGACTCTCGTGTTCGATTGGAATTAATCATTACCTACTGCTTAATCAGTAGGTACCTATTTTTTTTTTTTAATTCAATTATTTTCTTATTATTTAAAATGTACCTGGCAAGTAATCTGTCGTAAAATATACATTTTTGAAATTTCAAAATGTATTCCTTGCGCTATTCAATTTTTTCAATTGCGCGATCTATGTGGGTGAAAGCCGCTCTTGTGTTTTCAGCTGAAATTTGAATTTCGGTAAAGATTTAAGTTTCAAATTGTTTTAAGCAAAATCTATTATTAAAATTGTGTGAAATATTATGTCGGTGCATACTATTCCCCTGGTTACACCATTTATTCGCGGCCCGAGGTTTCCGTACAGAAAGAGTGAGTATAATGTAACAGCATTTTTATTGTACCGCTTATATACTACCACGTTTTAAATACTCTATTAATAAGGGACTCGGTTTTAATTCTTGAAAGAAGTGTTAGAATCGGTCCAGTTGTTCCAGAGATTCACGATTTGTATACCTACCCTATTACATGGGACACGTTTTCCATAAACATTTAATACTAGTCAATTTTGGAGTTCGGAGATGAATTTTTAAGATCAGTTTAGTAATTTGTGAGTTTATCCATTACAAACAAACAAACAAATTCGCTAGTGAAGGATGTTTACAGTGTTTAAAGATTTCATTTACCTATTTCGATTTAGTGACGCTTATTTAACTATAAAAAAAAATTCAGGCCATAGGTTTTATCCGCGTGGAGCTTATTTTCATTGTTTGACTTAAAATCTATTGCAGATACTTGTACAGGTAGGTACTTCTTTTAAATAGTTAGTTTAATTCCTGGTTTTGCAATGTTTCCTTAATTAGTTAGGTATCATTGGTAATAAATATATTATTATTATTACTTGTTTGTTTGTTGTAATGATGCTGTAAGTACGCATATTTACGTAGGTATATGTACGCAGACCAGAATCTATTTTATTATAGTCGTTCCGCAGTTAACATGAGTTCCTCATGTCGCTATCGATGAAAACCTAACTTCAACTATGGAGTCAGATGTTATAGTTCCATTAAAAATTCCGTTTCATTGTAATTATTGCGTCAGCTCTTTCAACCTGACTTATAATGGCTTCACTCTTGTTTGCGCTTACTAGCTGTAGTTCTAGCTTAGTTACTACAGCCCCCTTAGCCAAGTTGACATTCTACAATCGTTAACGCATAGAAAACTAGAATAGAAAACTTTGGTCAGTCAATCAAAACTCTAGCTTTACGTGACCACTTGAAAACTAGAGTTTTGATTGACTGACCAAGTGGCATGACGATTCGATACTTATGTTCTCTATGCGTTAACGATTGTAGAATGTCACTTGGCTAACCCCGCTGTTTTGCGGGCAACTTTAGTTAGTATCGATGTTACATAACAAGCTACTAGCTACTGTTGAAGCTTTTCGAAGTATCTACCTATACGGCCGATAAATTTTTTGCACGCCCATTAGCAAGAGCTACGTTGTCGATACAAAAAAATCTAAGGTCGTCAAACCTTGGACGGCCGCTCTAGTTGGTCACACGTTGTTTTTTTGCTGCTGTTGTACAATGTAACAGCTATCATCAAAAATATGTAAACGCTATTGTCATTAATTGAGTTTTATTACTATTGCAATAAGATTGAACGACTATCAACATTGGTGATATATTTCTTAAGCTGACTGTACTTGTAGAGTGCTAGGGTACTCTATATCCCATATCCTTTTCTGATGTGCCACTGACAACGTGTAGTACGCAAAATATAATGCAGTTTCAATCGCGGTAATTTTGATGTCTCCGCGGGAATTCCAGGATAAACTATAGATATAAACTTTCCTCGTGAATCACTGTGTCAATTGGACAAAACCGCATGAAAATCCATTCAGTAGCTTTATCGCGAATAGACAGCGAAAGCGACTTCGTTTTTAATCAACTTCCAAAAAGGAGGAGGTTCTGCATTCGGCTGTAACTATATATGTATGTTTTTTTTATACTATGTAAAGAAGAAGAAGATAATAATATAGTTATTGCATTGTATCTAATCTATACCTACTAATATTATAAAGAGGTAAAATTTGTGTATTGCGAGTTTGTGACGTTGTAGGGGGTAATCTGGATCTACTGAACCGATTTTGAAAATTCTTTCACTTATAGGAAGCTACGGCACCTAGTCCTGAATGACATTATAGGGTTCTTTTTATCCCAAAATTCCCAAAATTACCGCGGGTGAAATCGCGGGAGACAGCTAGTTTCATATAATATCTAGGTAATTTGGTATCACTATATACAAACTACATAGTAGTATAAAACACAATCGTTTCCCGCTGCAGTCTGTCCCTATGTATGCTTAGGTCTTTAAAACTACCTACGCAACGGATTTTCATGCGGTTTTCACCAACAGATAGATCCTGGAATTCCCGCGGGAACACCGAAATTACCGCTGGTGAAACCGCGTGGCACAGCGAGTTCTATATAAAATTAAAAATCAATTGCCACAATATGTATGACGGGTCGGGTCGGCTGATTTGGTTGATTTCTTTTTTGTAGGAGAAACCTTATGGGATTTTTCTTTTCGTAATCAGTAACGGTCATAAAGTTAAGATTCTCTAAGAAATTTCGAAAACTACTTGACCTACAAAGCTGTTTGACAAATAACTAGTTTAGGATAGGGTGTCGAGTGTAGACGTCAGATTTTTCCTTGCCTCACCGGCCCTGAACAACCCTGAAGAAGTTGTTACTAGATAATATATTAATTTATCGTTAGTTTTAGTGAAAAAAAATTAGCAGCACTAATAGAGTTTCATCGCTATTACACATTGTGCAAGAGATGCCATTTTGTGTGTGTGTGCATTGTTTTGTTTACGCAATTCATTCTGATAACAAACTAATAACTATACAACATGGACATTGAGCGCAAGTAGAGTGAAACCATTTCAAATTAGGCTAAAGAGACAGAGTGGGTACGTCGGATACGTACTTGTAGGTAACGTACTTTTTTTTTTTAAAGGTAAAGTACTACACTAATATACTTCATATTAGTGCCCACGTGTGCACGTCACTAAACGTAATTTCGCGCCGTTCCATACACACGTGCATCGATTGGTTTTGGGCTCAAACTATGTACGGAATTTTGCATAAATAACCTAAACTATGGGCGTCTACTACTACACGTAGCTCTATATAAGTATACAACTTCTGTTAACGATTTGATGTCATAAAATCGCTTCGGTTCTCAATTTATCATCCTCGACCACTGTGTTTTATTTTTAGTTATTACCGATTCAGGGAAATGTCTCTATCATCACAGATTTTTCTAGAATCTAGCTAGACGCTTCTATTGTTTCGTTTGTGAACTCTGCTGACCTCTGAACCCTGGGGTCAACCCGCTTAGGTCGCCGCCCCCAAATCCAGAGGGTCCCGACTACCGCGGCATTTTAATTTCGACCCGACTTTTGCAAAGCGCTCTCGGATTTGGTCTAATTAGTTGTATTACTTATTCATTGACATCGATGGTATTCTTTAAATATTATTAAACAAAACCTATAATAACAGTTCAACATTTAAGTATAATGCGTGTTGCAAGTAAGTTTTGATAATTTTTGTAGATACGCACTATTTAACTATTACGGCTACAGTTTTTATGATTATACTAGCTGTGCCCCGCGGTTTCACCCGCGTGAGTTTCGGGATTCCCGCAGGAACTCCAATGCAGTCTAATGTACTCCTTATAACAACAGCTAATTAGCAGTGAAAGTCCCGTCAATATCAGTCCAACCGTTTCGGAGATTCACCCGCGTGAGTTTCGGAATTCCCGCAGGAACTCCAAACTTCTTTTATATAAACCTTGTCCTGACAATAACGAACACAAAAAAAAACAATTTTCCAATTTGGTGCAGTCGTTTGTAAGTTATACGGTTACCAATACATTTGACGATTCATTTTTATTATATAGATGTTTGTGTGTAGGGGGTAATATCTGGAACTAGTGAACCGATTCTATAAAAACGTTCACTGATGGAAAACTACAGTAGGTACCTAACCTACTTATGCCTGCATTAAATAGGATACTTTTTTCTCGGGAATCAAAATTACTGCGGGTACACCGAAATTCATGCGTGTGAAACCGCTAGGGGAACAGCTGTAACGAGTAGAGAGAGTACGAATAATGTAGGTCTTGCAATAGAAGATTTATGTAGTATCAAAACAGCTGTATATCATGTGCAAAGACGTTGGAGTAGACGTGGCCAGGGAAATGTAATAATGGATCATGTCAAGTAAAGGTCTATAGGCTAATCTCTGCTTACCCTTCGAAGAGATTTTAAAGTGACATAATTAAATGTCTACTAACATGATACCTCCACCATAGTTGTCACAAATTCACACCATTCTCGGTACAGTTTGTTAAACCACTTTCTAACCCAAGTATCACCTTTAAATATTCCAGAATTTAATTATTGCTCATGTGACTACGTATACGTTGTGATTTTATTAGATTGTGTATAGGTATGGTACTTAAGTAACTATAAGTTTGTTCATCTGTTCCCTCGGATCTTCTAATCTTTAGTGTCGTTTTTTATTAAATTAATTATTATTGGTAGCGCCCCGATGTTTACAACTTTTACCTCACAGGTTTTATTAATATTATAGGTTTTAAATATGACCTCACACGAAATTCAAAATGGCGTCCTATTTTAAAGCTTAGCGTGCTCTTCTGATTTTTCATTAGGTAGATTGTGTCAATTTTCAAGGATTTTTCTCTGGACTCTTCCTCTACATTGTCTAAATATATTTTTGGCTAGCGTCCAGAAACACCTAGTTGTTTTTTTTTAAACCAAATGTCATTGACTCTTCCCAGGCCTTTAACTCAGTTTGGTAGATTTTTTGATAAAAAACTCAATGCAATGTTACAAATGTTTAGTGACCATCACCTTGACAGTTTAATTTTTTTGTGACTAGGCAAACTTTGCATTATTGCAGAATTATTAGATATTATAAAAAAAAAAATTGGGATTTATCTTACTTTTTATTTTAGGTAGGTACCTATTTATTTATAACTAGCTGTCCCGCGCGGTTTCACCCGTGATAATTTCAGATTTCCTGCGGGAATTCGCGGGATAATGTAGCTTTCTAATGGTGAAAGAACTTTGAAATCGTTGCATCAGTTTTTGAGTTAAATCCTAATAAACAAAAAATCAAATCTTTCCTCTTTATAATATTAGTATAGATATAGATTCAGGCAATTGAAGCAACTAACTGATGCCTGTATCCAATTATCCATGTTACGACTTGTTCCGGCGTGGGATAGGTACTCGAAACTCAGATTATTGTGGGTGAAGAAAATTGTACTCGAATCTGGATAACTTTCGCACCAAATGACTTCCAACCTGATAGTTTTAGAATGAGATCAATCAACGAAGGTTTAGGAATTAGGAAAGGAAATAAAGGGACAGATGAGGAAGGGAAGCCGCGACAATCCATTATTTTTATCTTTTAAATTTTAATAACTTTACATAGATAGGACCATATTATAGGACCTCAATTATTAATCGTTAAACGTTGGACAGGGAGGGGCAGGGTATTTTCAGGTGGAGCCAAATTCATATATATATATATAACGACAAAAAGATTTTTCACAAAACGGCTAGTAAGTGAGATTTGATAGATAACACGAGATAAGTACTTCCGCAGATAGAAAAGCGCGTCGTGTAGGTTATAAAAACTACCAACAATCTCTCATCTGTCACAAAAAGTCCCACCGAGGGTCATTATCTGACATTTTTTTTTAAATATACGTAAGTTATCTCAACCGCTGGAGGAGGAGGGGGGGCCCTAAATCGAATTAGTGCCCCTGTCGTAGATCGGGCGCTGGTTGAACGTGGTGTTCGTCTTGTTGCAGGCAAGTCGCCGTTCTTCCCCGGTGTGGAGGAGGCGGCGGTGGCGGGCGGCGCGGCGGGCGCCGGCTCGCCCTCCGTGCCGCCCGACCAGGCGCAGGACGTGGTGTCGCGGCTCAGCGCTGCCGGTAACGTATCCTGTCTTAACAATATGGGTAGGCCGCTTGGCATCAGCAATAAAGGATGGATAGAAACCCTTCCAATGTTGTCAGTAGACAAATACTTGGCATCTGAACGGTGAAGGATGAAACAAAGTTACTTTCTCATTTATAATATTAGTAGGGAAGTAGGGACTACAAGGTGTACGCTAAGAGACAAGAATTGATACAGAACTACGATATGTATGCCAAACTTTTTTCCACATAGAACATAAAAGCTTGCTGCTCATAAAGTTGCGTGCACACTTGCAGGGCTGTCGATGTGTGTGAGCGCGCTCGGGTCACCGGCGCGCTCGTCGCCCGTGTCCGCCGGCTCGGAGCACGGCGAGCGGTTCAGCCGCAAGGTGTTCGTCGGCGGTCTGCCGCCGGACATCGACGAGGGTGAGTGTGCTACAAGCTACAAGCTTTACCCACTAGTACATCCCCCCCCCCCCCCCCTTGACAACTATGTATAGACAACAAAATGGGTACGATGATTTTTTTTTTTCATTTATTTATGACAAATAACGGTTTTTGTTTTCGTCGGTTCCTTAATTTTGTAAATAGTGATAACCATTAAAAATTCTTAACTTGGCTAAGGAAGCAGGACCTATCAGGAAGAGTTTCGGTTTGGCAGAAGCGCAGGAGGACAGTTGTATGAATCGAGGAGGTGCTCAAATACAAAGTCTACCATGACTCTTTTAAGATAATAATAATAAAATTAAATAATGAATCGTCGCGCGCGATTTGAACATCGTTATCCTCACCCAAACTTTTGGCTTTTACAAAAGTGTCCTTTTCCAGAACATGTCATGAGTACATAGGTACTACATACCCACTTAAAATTAAATTCCATTATTTATTAACATGACAAATTTTGTTTTTAACTCTTCAGGCAACGACCCAACGAGAGCTATTCCAGTCGGGGAATAGTTAGGTCTTTGTAACACGAACCATTTGGGATTTTCGTCAAACGGCTCGTGGAAAGTTTTAGCCCTTCAATGAATACGTCGACCCACTGCCTATCTATCTATCACCTAGTGTCCAATAGTCCGTAGACCGTACCTACTAGTTCGATGCTTGGACAGTGGGCACACTACCTAGTCCCAAAGCATACATAATATAACGTTTTTGTTATAAATACATAGGTACTAATGTTACACTAAACACCCTGACTCACGGTTCACGTATACGTTAGTTCACATCACCGTTTACCCTACCGCGGGAACTTTCTAACACGTGGCGCAGTATACTCAGGTGCGCTAATCACAGGCCCAATAACGGTGCTCTATGCCCCACTATAGGTATGCTCTATTATGTTGTATTTGACACTATCTCGCATCTCCTTATACCAACGTGTGCCAATTCGCTGTGGTTCGCTCTCAATCAGCGCCCGGATAGCGCATTGTGAGGCCTAACTGGGCTACGGGGCCGCCTCATTGTCTCTATACGCTCTTGAGTCGAGAGGGTGGCACACTGATGGTATAAAATGTGACGCCGCCTGTCAACTGCGTCTCAATATTATCTTTTGCTCACCGTTTGCGATAAGTTTTGAGTGGGGTTGTCACAGGAAGATGGCAGGGAACATTGGCAGAGAGACAGACGCTTTGTTGTGACGGTCGTCTCGTCGGATGTGGGTGTCAAACACTTAATTATTTATTACATAGACTCTATCTGACCTATTACACTTGTAATCAGTTTAAAAATTCTGCGCTTCAATTGTCATTGTTTTAGGGGGTCGAATTTCCAGGAAATCCTTTCTAAATCCAATGATTTGGGCTGTCCATTGAACGTCAGTTAGTCAGTCCTTCAGCTGCTAACTTCTAGTATTCCCTTAGTTTGTTTCAAGTTAAAAAATTACCTTTTATACTATTTTAAGTGAAAGAATTTCATACGTATATTATCTGTTCAGCATCAGAGATACCTAGCTTCTGCCAAATAAACTTCACCTCTTAATAGTATTAGTGCAGATTTAGCTATTTGTTCTTTATTGTCCCACAAACAAATGTCTATCCCAATAACATAATGATAAACTCTAGCAAACGTCATGTTGTCTACATCCGTTGCCACGACAACCGCATTGACTTCCCACGGCGGCAATAATGGTAGCCGGTGACTCGATTGTTCCCTGCCCGAAGGTTGCCAATTATGACGTGGTGCCAACTGCCAACCTTGGGAACTAAACTGTGATTATATAATACAAATATACCTAATACTTTGGTACCTTTTTCTATTTCGTCGTGACATTAGACACTAAAATCAATACAAATAAAAAATCAATAGGTAAACATACCTCAAATAAATTATTTTTCATTACTCATACTCGGAAAGTAGGTCTGAAGTTGCCTGAGAAGCGGGTTGAAAGTAACCCTTTTCAGCCCTAGGGAGAATCGCTTTCAACTGACAACTGTCAAATTATTAAAAAAAAACTAGGTCTATTTTCACATTTCCATTGAACCATGTTTCAACTTTCTATACAGCCAGCGCGATGTAAAATTGAAATAACGTAAAGTTTAAGTAGGTATTAATTAAAATAAAATTCACTCACTTTTTCTTAAGCTAATTCCTATTTATATTTTTTTATTTTCTTTAATTAATACTTAATAATTAAAGAAAATATTTTTTTTAGGTCGCCACAATGTAAATAAAAAATACTGGCTGAATAGCTAGCCGGCCAAAGAAAAAGAAATAGGTGGGAAAGCGTCAAGCGACTATCCGATCTTCACTCATTTTTTCTTTAGCTAATTCCTATTTTTATTTTGACTTTCCTTGCATTCGTAATGAAAAGCACAGTGTTACCCTCGGGAGAAAGACTTATTTAGTCCCTCGATCTATTAGCGCCCTCGCTACGCTCGGGCGCCAAACCCCGTCTCGGGACTAAATAAGTTACTTTCACCCCTAGGATAACAATGTACTATTTATTTTGTGGTTTTTCGTTGGTAAATTTCATGCAATACCTACCTGTATATTAATAAAATCTTTATATGGATATAGATAAGTGCAATAGTGTGTTAACCCACACTGGAGAAATTTTTAGTAAATCGTGTTTTAAAAGTTTAGCGCCATTTTGTGTCAACATTTTTTATGTTCAATATTTAGTTACATATTTAAGCAATGTAATAGGGTAAACACATAATTAAAAAACGTTCCCCAACTCTCAATAAATTGTTCTGAATCAATAACTTAATTTTGTGGGTTAACATTTTATTGCTTATCTGCGTCCATATATTTAAGTTTTTTTACACAGCAATTAACTACTTACAAAAAACCTAAATAAAATATTATTATGCAATATGCATGTATTGTTGACTATTAATATAGAAGAAGTAGGTCGGTGTAGATCGCACATCGTTATCAACTAGATTAGTAGGTTATGTGTTTACTAGATTTACCCAGTTATCGGCTACCTATACTACATTTTGTACTTCCTGTATCTATAGTAATGTTTAACGGCCGTACTCAGAGTCGACTTTAATGAGTCGACTCTGAGTGCTCGACTTTAATGATTACTTAGTTAAGTATAGATTTTTAAAACAAAACTGCCGCAATCAGACAAGTTTAATAAATTAATTTTAATTGGTATTTAACTAATTAAGTAACATCTTATTAAATGCCAATTAAAATTAATTTATTGAACGTCTCTGATTGCGGCAATTATGTTTTAAAAATCTATATTTAACTAAGTAATCAATAAAGTCAACTTTAAGTGCGGCGGTAAGATTAATAATTATTTAAAGGAATTAACATAACTAATAGCAAAAGGACGAGGCGCACGCCCGGTGCGCTGCGTTTTGAACGCTCTTTTAATCAACCAAGTGCATTTTGAGGTTTAGAAGATTCCAGGTTCGAATCCTGGCAGAGTCGCCATGAGATATTGTGGCCTGCTGATGACACGAGACAGCCACCTTTGTTTAACCAGTTTACTGTCTAAGACGCGGGCCACGGTTGTTTGCTATGGCTATTGGCTGTGTTAAAACTCTTTTATGTTTATACTGAGAACACTGTCAATTTGATATTTAAATATTTTTATACACATTCTTTTGTTTGATCATTGTTGTATGTCATTCCTTTTGAAACTATAATATATTTATCTTACCTTTTTCACCTGACTTTTATATTACTCTGCTACCCAAGTAACAAGTGGTTATGGGCCCAGGAAATAACTGATAAGTGGTTATAGGTCTCAAATAAGTCTTTTAAAAAAGGTTAAGAAAAGTGCAATGGATACTCCATCGACTTCACAGTCGGCACATTCTTCAAAAGATTTTCAGACAGCGCAGAACTCAACAAATATAAGCATATCAAAGCTAAAAGGATCAGCTAACTTCAGCACATGGGCATTTGCCATAGAATGCATGCTCACTGACCTAGAGTTGTGGGAAGTCGTTGTAAAACCCGCTGACCTCTCCAACCCTGATCAAAAACGGAAAGATCAGAAGGCTCGTGCGAAAATATGTTTATCTTGTGAAGAATCCATCTATCCCGTTATAAGGTCAGCAAAAACCGCATTTGAAACATTCAGTTGTTTACGAAAAGCTTATGCTGATGGTGGACTCACAAGGAGGCTTGCACTGATGAAAAAACTCTTAACAAATTCGTTCAAAGGAAAGATTCAACAGTATGTGAATGAGTCACTAGCTATCCAACAAGAACTACAAGGAATTGGAGCACAAGTGGATGATGAATTCTTAGCTATTATAATGCTCACTGGACTTCCAGAAAAATATCATCCCTTAGTTATGGCCATCGAACACTCTAATATGAAGATCACCACGGAAAATGTAGTGACAGCTCTTCTAAAAGAAGAATCACGAGCTGTACAGTCCTCAGCAGATACCAGCAGATCTCCAGATACAGCGCTATGCACCAAGAAACAAACAAAGAAGAAATTTTGTTCCTATTGTAAAAAATTAGGGCATATAGTGAGTGAATGTAGGATTCTAAAAAATAAGAAAAACAAGAATGTTTCGGTTTCGTCAAATGTTTGTACAAATTATACTTCCGAATTTACACTTTCATCTTGTTTCACTAATCGTTCACCCACAGGTTCACAAGATTGGTTTCTTGATTCCGGCGCAAGCTCCCACATGAGTAACAGGAGAGAGTGGTTCGAGTTCTTGTCCCCTCACGTAACTCCTATCACTGTGGCAAATAAGGAGACTTTATTGAGTCATGGTAAGGGCACTGTAAATATAAATATTTCCGATGGTGTAAATAAAATTAGTAATGTATTATATGTTCCTGGTCTCGCTACAAATCTTTTATCTGTAAGTAGTTTAGTTAAGAAAGGATTCGATGTATTGTTTACGCCGAAAGGCGCAACAATATTTCAAAGCGGTGGCTGTCATGTGACAAATCCCGTCATTGCCACAGGGTCGAATCACAACGGTATGTTTAGATTAAATGTAAATAAATTGCATTCCTTGTATACTTCCACCAAAGAGTCTGCACTACTTTGGCATAGACGTCTTGGCCATCTTAATACAAAGAGCATGGATATATTAAAAAATAAATGTATCGGCCTAGACTATATTGGAAGTTACCACGGAACATGTATTCCGTGTCTACAAGGTAAATTTTCAAAGAAACCGTTTAAGAGCTCAAAAAGTAGATCGAGTAAAGTCCTACAACTTATTCATTCGGACTTATGCGGACCTATGAGTACGCACTCGTGGGGCGGAGCCCTATATTTATTAACATTTACCGACGACTACTCTCGTAAAACTTTTGGATATCTTTTGAAAACAAAAGCCGAAGTTTACACAAAGTTTGTCGAATTTAAGCATTTAGTCGAAAATCAAACGGGAGAAAAAATTAAAATTCTCCGTTCAGATAATGGTCGGGAATATGTAAATAGCGACATGATAACGTTTATGAGGGAGAATGGTATAGTGCACCAAACCACGGTGCCGTACACTCCTCAACAAAACGGAGTTTCAGAACGTGTAAATAGAACGATCATTGAAAAAGCAAGATCTATGCTAAAAGACTCGAATTTACCTTTAGCGTACTGGGGAGAAGCGGTAAATACGGCAATTTATTTAAAAAATCGTTCACCCACGCAAGCTTTAAATAACAAGATTCCAGAAGAAGTATGGACCGGCAATAAAGTCGACCTTTCTCACTTGCGAATCTTTGGCTGCGAAGCTCACGTCCTCGTACCCAAAGAAAAGCGTTCAAAACTGGAATCCAAAACTAAAGTTTGTATCTTTGTTGGCTATTCTATAGAAAGCAAAGGTTATCGCTTAATAGACCCTAATAATCCTCGGCAGATTATTATTGCTAGAGATGTAGCGTTTATTGAAGATAAAACGCATGAAGAGTCTAATCCAAATTCCTCACATAACGAAGAGTCACCCCAACCACAACCATCTGTAATCTTTGTACCCATTCAAAATGATGAAGAACCAGTTTCACAGCCACAACATCAAGTACAGTCAGACAGTGAAGACACTCAACCCGAGATGTCACCATCTTTAGAACAGCTGACTATACCGGATGAACCTCTTACTCATGAAGTTTCCCCAATTATTTCTGAACCTGAACCCATTGTAGAGACATCAACTGAAAGACGATACCCTCTCCGAGACAGGCGTCCTCCTGAGAGATATCAGGAGAATCTCTACATGACATCAGATCAGGAACCAGAAACTTACAAAGAAGTTGCAGAGCATCCGCAAAAAGACAAGTGGCTAGAAGCGATGAAAGCAGAATACAATTCATTGATTCAGCATGGAACCTGGATTCTAGTTGATAGACCATCCGGCAGGAAGACAACAAAATGTAAATGGGTATACAAAATAAAAAAGGACACAAGTGGGAACATTACAAAATACAAAGCCAGACTAGTAGCCAAAGGGTTCACCCAAATAGCTGGAGTAGACTATGGTGAAACTTTCTCACCAGTTGCTAGGCTATCTTCAGTAAGGCTTTTGTTTGCATTTGCTGTGCAATATCGGCTACAAGTACATCACCTTGATGTAGAAACTGCCTTTTTAAACGGTGACCTGGAAGAGGAAATTTATATGGAACAACCAGAAGGTTTTGCTACTGATCCAAAGGGGAAAGTATGCTTACTTAAAAAATCCCTATATGGGCTTAAACAAGCTCCGCGTCAATGGAACAAAAAAGTATGCCAAGCGATGGCTGCTCTGTCGCTGACTCAAGCCGCATCAGAACACTGTCTTTACTATAAAAGAGACGGACCTAATGATTTTATCGTTATCGCAGTGTTCGTCGACGATTTCTTTTTTATGACAACCAATAGTGATTTAAAAGATAATTTTGTAAGCGAACTCAAAAAGACGTTTACAATTAAAGATCTCGGTCCTGTCAAAGACTGCCTCGGTATGAGAGTCGTACAAAGTGAAGGCAGTATAACCCTCGATCAGACAAAATATATCGAAAAATTACTAGACAAGTTCGGTATGAGCGACGCGATCTCGGTCACTACGCCAATGGAACTTGGGTTAAAACTCACTGTTCCGGAAAAGGAAGAAGAAAATCTAGAAGTCCCATATCAGGAGCTTATCGGCTCATTAATGTACATTTCTATATGTACAAGACCTGATATTGCCCACACGGTCTCGTACCTATCTCAGTTCAATGCACATTACGGGGAGGTACACTGGAAGGCCGCTAAGCGAGTCCTTAGATACCTTAAGGGTACGAAGGAACTCAGACTTCACTTCAAACACGGTGACCACTCTTACCCAGTAGGTTACGCTGACGCCGATTATGGAAGCAATCTTGTGGACCGTCGATCATTCACTGGATTCACCTTCCTGATGAGCGGTGCACCTGTGTCGTGGGAAGCTCGCAAACAGCGAACAGTTGCACTTTCCACAACAGAAGCTGAATATATGGCTTTGGCTGAAGCTTGTAAAGAGGCCATATATTTAAAGACGCTCATCAGTGAAGTATTCTCGGTCACTCATCCCATAATCATTCATACCGACAATCAAAGTTCACTCAAACTAGCTCATAATAACACCTATCACGCACGTACTAAACACATTGACATCAAACATCACTTCATTAGAGACTCACTATCACACCACGACATACAAGTCAAATACATACCCACAAATGACATGGTCGCAGACATTTTGACAAAACCCTTGCCGAAACTGAAACATTTTAAATGTACAAATTCTTTAGGTTTAGGCTAGTTCTAGGTTTTGTATGTCTTTAGATCATATTGTATGTATATAGGGTGTGTATAGTTTAGTGATGTGTTTATATGTACAGGATGTTGTTTTTATTATTTCAGTGCTAGTGATAAGTGTATAGTGAATTTTGATACTGTCTTTTTACTTGTATTATAATGTGTATATACAGGGTGTTCTCATTACGGGGGGGTGTTAAAACTCTTTTATGTTTATACTGAGAACACTGTCAATTTGATATTTAAATATTTTTATACACATTCTTTTGTTTGATCATTGTTGTATGTCATTCCTTTTGAAACTATAATATATTTATCTTACCTTTTTCACCTGACTTTTATATTACTCTGCTACCCAAGTAACAAGTGGCTGGTCCCCTATTTCACATATTCTCCAGTCGAACACATGATTTTTTACAGGCGAGTACGGGTCTTAAAAACGTATATACTTAAGTAAAATTGGTTTCCTGATTCCAATTTCAGATGAGATCACCTCCTCGTTCCGGCGGTTCGGGCCGCTGGTGGTGGACTGGCCGCACAAAGCCGAGAGCAAGAGCTACTTCCCACCAAAAGGATA
This sequence comes from Zygaena filipendulae, assembly GCA_907165275.2. Lineage (NCBI taxonomy): Eukaryota > Metazoa > Arthropoda > Insecta > Lepidoptera > Zygaenidae > Zygaena > Zygaena filipendulae. The sequence continues at coordinate 8,413,781 of OU015670.1, read as the reverse complement.
CGCGTTCCTACTGTTCCAAGTATGTGTTTGTACCCAACTATCAATCTCTGTAGGGTGTAGAGAACTGAGCATTATTCAGCGGAGAAATGTGAGAGGGACGAACCGATCGCGCAGCCAGTAGTTCTCTGCCTGGAATACTTATTGGCATGCGTTGCGGCTTGCAGGAGCTGGTCGCTTTCAAGTTCCTCGCTTTAGGCCTGTAGTAAAGAGAGGTACTGGCTGCACAGTCACTTTCTCTTTCTGGAGAGTAGTGAATTTTTGTGGGTATTGCTCAGTACTCTCTTACCGCCGCACTCAGAGTAGACTTTAATGATTACTTAGAAGTATAGATTTTTAAAACAAAACTGCCGCAATCAGAGACATTCAGTAAATTTATGTTAGTTGGCATTTAATTTCGGGATTCCCTTGAGAACTCTATTGTACTGAGATAAAAATAAGTACCGTTAGATAATGTTTAATCGGGATAGTATAAGAATTTGATTTGCTCAAAGGCACAAAAGGTCAAGTTTCAAACGCGTTCCAAATAAAACCCGAAAATTATCTCCACTATATTTTTGACTTTTGTTCAATATTTCCAAGTCCAGAGTTTGACTATAAATATATCTCAGTGCATAACATTAACTTGACGATGGTGAACACCAATGGTGATGTTTCACGTGTTTGCGACTGGTCGGACGGTCATGGTTGGCTCGTTCGCAGGACGAGAGTTCGGTGGCGGCGCTGATGGAGGCGTGCATCACGGACGACGACAAGCTGTACCTGTGCGTGTCGTCGCCCACCATCCGCGACAAGCCGGTGCAGATCCGGCCGTGGCGGCTCGCCGACGCCGACTTCGTGCTGGACGCGAGCATGCCGCTCGACCCGCGCAAGACGGTCTTCGTGGGCGGCGTGCCGCGCCCGCTCAAGGCTGGTGAGTCGCCGCCGCTAGGCGCGTCGCGCGTCGGTGCGACGTCCCTTTAGTTCACAGTGACTATCTTCTTATAATGACCGCTTGCCTGTTAACATCCACTTTTTTGAGACATCCACTTTTTGAGACATCCACTTTTTTGAGACATCCACTTTTTGAGACATCCACTTTTTTGAGACATCCACTTTTTTGAAACATCCACTTTTATAACATGTCCTCTTTCCTAAAATAAACCCTTGCCTGAAACGTCCACTTTCCTAAAATAAACTCTTGCCTGAAACGTCCACTTTATTTTATTTTATTTTGAAGGAAAATGCTAATGTAACAAAATTGAATATATAAAATGGCAGCCGGCAGGCAACAGCCATTCGCGGAATTCACAATTAGAAAGTATAAAATGTATAAAGAGTTGAGGGACGAAAGTAATTTTGTTTCTAGGATAGGTGCTTATCACTTCAATACAATATGATCAATGAATACTATTATGAATATAATTTTCAGTAATATGATTTGAGAAGCTCGGTCGACAGTATCTATGCGTCTCAAGCCTGCAATGTTAGTGTTGAACAGATCGATATTAGCGTCGTCACTTATTGAGTTGAACAGATTACATGAGCCGATAAGGTAGCTATTCTGCCTGTAATTGGTGCGTGCTAAGGGAGTATGCAGTCGTAATTTACTCCTAGCATTGACACTGCGTGGTCCGAGAAGTCCAACGGATTCTAGGAACACTTTTCTAACATGTCTACTTTCTTAAAACGTCTAGTTTCCTTTATTTGCCCGTTCGGGGGGAGGGGGGAGTTGGGCTTAAGCATAGCTAATATTGCCATCTCGTCTATTTGCAGTGGAGCTGGCGATGATAATGGACCGGCTGTACGGCGGCGTGTGCTACGCGGGCATCGACACCGACCCCGAGCTCAGGTACCCCAAGGTGAGACACTGCACCCTTTACGATTTGACCCTGCTTTTGCGATGGGCGCTTATAAGCAATGAGGCCGTCCATCGTTAGATACATAATTATGCATTTCAGATGTAGGTATATAAATAACTAGCTGGTCCTTCAAGACACTTCCTGCAGGAGCTCTTTGTAGGTATGAAAGTATCGTATGTCCTATTACAAGCCATATTATTACACAAATTGCCGTTTAGCGCGGTTCCGTCCGGTAAAGGCGAAAGGTCATTGATTCACTGACTGAACACGAAATATCGAAAACTTATGAACCTATGAAGCTAATGTTTGTCAGGTAGGAGAAGTCAGCTTAAAACAAATTTCACGGAGTTCCCGCAGGACCTCCCAAATTACTGCGGCTGAATCGCTAGTTAAATATACCCTGTCGTGTTGTATCCAGGGTGCTGGGCGCGTGGCGTTCTCCAACCAGCAGTCGTACATTGCGGCCATCTCGGCGCGGTTCGTGCAGCTGCAGCACGGGGACATAGACAAGCGAGTCGAGGTAAGTCCACGCTATCCATAGACTGAGCCGCTCTCCAATAGCGCAGAGAGAAGCTGAAGACTTCCGCTGTCAAACTTCCCTGTTTGTTGTTGTTGTTTGTTTCTAGTGACAATAAAGAATATTTGATTTGGTTTGTTTACAAATTTAATTTAGTTATCAGCTTCGTTTGAAGGTCCTTCTTCTCAATAATAAGCGTTCAATGAAAGCGAACAATCATCGTTTTCAATGGATGGCATATTTAACCACACCAAGTAACCCCTGTCTTTATTTGTAACTTTCTGTCCAAAATACTAATTACCCATACAAATATTCACAACAAATTAAAATGCCGTTCATACCGCTGACTACTGCCGCGGCACGCTCGCTGCGCTCGCTTGGCTCGCATTATGTGCTTGCTTGCTTGCTAATGAAGCGAATGTACAGTTGAAAACATTTATTAATAATGCAATTCGATTTCTCGTCCAGGTGAAGCCGTACGTGCTGGACGACCAGATGTGCGACGAGTGCGCGGGCGCACGCTGCGGCTCCAAGTTCGCGCCCTTCTTCTGCGCCAACGTGACCTGTCTGCAGGTGAGGGGTGCTCACGCACACATACACACACACACACACAAACGCGCTCGCGCAGGAAAGATAACGTTTCATCCATTGAATTATTTCGATCTTAAATACTTTTCATAAAGTCGAAGTTAAACTAGACAAAATTTCTATGAAAGGTTCTATTTTGATGCTCAGACCAAATAAAAACTAAAGACGGAACGCGTAGAACAAACAAGTGAAGCCAGGAAAAGGACACCACGCCCTGCACGTACACAGAAACACGCACACACTTACAAGAAAAAGACACCATACCTGGGAATCGTCGGGGCACTTTCCTAAGCACCACATGCATACGCAACCGGCTTTGTTGTTCGAGGCGTTGCGGCTTTAGTTTTATTTGGTCTGAGTTCTGTTTGATAATTATCATTAATATTTAATAATTACTAGATAAAAAGTACCCTATGTCCTTTTCTGTACCCCTGACGACGTGTATGCGAAATTTCCCGACGATCGCTTGAGCATAATTAAGGCTCACAAGTCACAGGGCGTGACAAACTCAACATTAATTTGCCTTTTAAAAAATACTTGTATTCTAGTGAGGTTTTGTTGATCGTGTGCGTTGTTTGTGTGCCCGCGGCCAGTACTACTGCGAGCACTGCTGGGCGACGATCCACTCGCGGCCCGGGCGCGAGTTCCACAAGCCGCTGGTGAAGGAGGGCGCCGACCGCCCGCGCGCCGTGCCCTTCCGCTGGTGCTAGGGCCCCGCGCCCCGCGCCCGACACCCGACACCCGACACCCGACGACGCGACGCGACACCCCCGCTACACCCGCTGCGCTTAGGTAAAACACCCTGTATGTCGCCGCCGCGCCGGAGAACACCCCCTGTATATGTATATCTGCTACAGCCGCGTGGGAACACCGAAGAGAAATTGTCCGTGGTGTGGCGCTTAGCTAAACACACAACACCCTGTATACCTACCGCTGCGGAACAGGCCGTTGTGTACAGTCGGCAGCGGCAATGTTAAACACTTTGGACAGTCCTTGAACTTTATTAGTAGGTACTGCAATAAGATTCAACTGTCTCTGCTGTTGACTGTACACGCGGGGTGCTCGGGTAAAACCGCAGACCCACCTAAGAGGTCAACGTGTTGTGTTTAAGTAAACATGACCCTGTATATAAGGCTGTAAAAGCTATGTTGATAACACCTTTACAAGCGCAGCGCTACGAAAACATCTTTGCATATTGCCAAATATAACATTCTGTATATTGGGTACGCAATATGAGTCGTCTAGTCATGGAAACAGTATCGATGTTTTGAGAAGATATAAAACTAGGTGCAGGCCGATTTATGATTAGTACTTTCTGAGGTGCTTCTATAACGGTATTCAAAATATTATGTAGGTTTTTGAACATTTTGTAACATATTGTTTTGTTCCAGGAACAAATTGTACATGTTGCAAAATGTTTTTAAATTTCAACACCGGTATGGAAGCACCATTAGAAGGGACCCTCAGAACAGACTTAGAGTAGCGATGTTGGATGAAGCTGCATATATCCACTAAAGTGGCAGTATAAACATATACCAAGACCATAGTATACATAGGTATAGCAGTATCTCAACTCTACAAAATGCACGCGCACGTTTATGCGCGGTCGTGTGACGAGAGCGCGAGGCCAAAAGGACTCATCGAGTGACTCCGAGTCTCGAGCAGTCTTGGGAAGCGAGATTCACTTTACAATCTTTCTTTTGCCATAAATGATTAAAAAAGAACTGCATGTTAAAGTAGGTATAGAAAAAAAAACATACATCCGAATTCACAACCTCCTCCTCTTTGAAAGTCAGTTAAAAAGGAGATTTACTTTCTTTCTTTCTTAGCTAGGCCACGTTCAGCAGTCTACAAGTGTTTATTTGTTTTCCGTGACCATAATTTGACGTGTTTTACCGAGTTGGCCTTGTGTAGTTGCCAAATTTTTGTGGAAGTTTGAGTTGAGACACTGTCTTAACTATATGTATACTGCAATATCACCATCCGTTACCGCTGCGCTGTCCTCAGGGTATGATTGAGACTTTGGAAATTATAGCAAGAAACGGCCATATAGGGGTGTGCCCACACTTGGTGAGCAGTTTTCCGTTTTCTTGCGAGCACAGAGTAGGTAGCACTCTCATCTCTCACATAGACGCCGCGTCACTGCGAGCGATGTCGGCTCGAGTTTTACGATTTGATCAGTTCAGTAGGTAGGTGTTCAGAAGTGGCTAACGTGAATATAATCTTAGGGTGGTCGCGTCCTTGAAGCAGTCTCACATCAAAGCATCCCTGAAAAAAAAACGTAAATAAACACGGTTTTGCTATAAATCTTCTAACGGCAACTTTTTTAAAAGGTTCGTGGTTTTGTTTTAGTTGAGACTGTCTCAATGTCAACCGCAGAGTAATTGTACTTTTCCAATCTGATAGCCTTCGAAGCGGTACGTTCTATTATGAGAATATCTGCTGTGTAGGTAATGGAAACTCAATTCATTTCTTAGGTACCCTAACTGTTCGTCTGAAACGAGCAAGAACGCGTTTGCTCTTTGAGAATTAGACACGTAACTGTAATTTGACAAGTTTATTTACGTCGACCGGCGAAAATCGATATTTTAGACGTTGGTCCGTGAGGATAATAATTGTCAAAATGGAAATGGGTAATGTGACGTGAACACTCCTAAGGTGTCATTTGAAGTTGCTTCATGATATCACCATTTAGAAAAATTAATAGAAATAAAAGCGACACTATCCAACGTTTACCTAATCTTAAGCAAAACATATAGAATTCAAGGACAAGGTCGTTAAAAAAAACACAATTTATAAATTGCTTTCCGAATTTTCTTTCGCCAACACGTCCACCATTTTGAATTATAATGTTACCACTTTTAGTAAGAGGTAGTGATTTCCTACTTTTTTCTATACGCGTCACGCAAATGAAGATTGAGCGAAACGATTTTAACTGCATAGATTTTGGATAAGAAAAAAATATGTATCCGTAAATACTTAGCTAGTTGTCCGTTTGTCATTTGTGGATAAGTTCTACCTTGAAAGTGGACGCTAACTCGCCGTAAGTATGGCGGTGGCTTGCGCTTGCGATATTATGTCGTGGGTGCAAAAAGCACTTGCTTAACGTAAGATATTTAAATAAGACATAAGTGGAATGTCTGATTCTCTCAAATCATTATTGTACCTGTGTAGCTAGAATGAATTTCATAATATTTTGAAACTCGGTAAATAATTATTCTTTTGGTTTTTCGACTCGGATATTGTTGCAAAGTCGAGATTGTCACGTTCGCTTCTTGGGCCGCCCGCGATTGTTTTGTGTGATACGAAACGTCTATGGAGGAATTATCTCAACAATTTAACTAGCTGGGGGTCTATTTTAACCGTATATCGATTTTTTATCCATTGAAATTTCGATCATATTTCACTTAAATCATTGGTTGAAGATGGTGGTAAGCGGGTCCCTATCGAGAATGAGCTAAGGTGCATACAGGAAACTGGGCGCCACCAGCTATAAAAAATGACTGCAATGCTGCAAAGTTATCACAAACTGTTAACACCATATTTTAATTGATCTACAAACGATTTCTTTTTAGAAGATATCTATATGATATGATAGCCAGTGACACTAGTTGTAGCTCTCGTATGCACCTGAACGTTTGACTAGGTGGACAAATAGAAGCACAGATTAAGGATTCTGGATTAGTTACTATGACGTAAAAGATGCGACACGACGCGACGGTGACTTCCTCTAGTTTCCTGCGTTCCGTTTTGGAGCTGCTGTACCTATAGGTAACCTCGAGGTGTGGTTGTCAATTTTGGTCGAATAACAAGGAGAAATGGATTAAACTATACCTGCTATAATACAGCGAAAGCTAGGAAATGCATAAAATCGCCAGTTAAAACTGTGCTTGAAAATAATAGTAATGGCGGCGCAAAGCGTGCGACTGCAGCGCCAAAACGGAACACTTGGAACTAAATAGCTGTCACAGTCCTGAGTAGAAGAACGGGACGATGCGATTTAGTGTTGTTTCTGTCGGTTTACTTTGACAATTGTTTGTTGGGAGGCGGTAGGGTCTGATTTTTAGTACAAAAAAAAATTGTTACCGTTTTCGACTGTAATCTTGCGCGCTATGCGCGAGTTACACGCTCTTTTTCTTATATTTTAGCATTAAATAAATATAATATTGATTGAGATAATGAAATGAAGTATTTTTCGGATTCGCCGGGGATAGTGCAATAGACGGTAGAGTTAGAGTAATATTTTAAAAAAATATATAATAATATACCTAATCCAATTATATTCTAGAGTAGGCGACGAGTTAATTCACGAAGTTTGCCCTGTTCGGCTTTGTCACTCGTGTATTGTTTGTTTTGTACCTAATCCCTGATGTACCTAATAATTAGCATTCATTAACTAACCCGTCACGACCTTCATTGATCTCATAAACAAAATCGATAACACTATAAATTGGAAACGTGAGAGCGTGGAGCATACCCACGCGCGATTGAAGTAAAACTGATTTGAGATTGCCGCCTTTGCACTGAGCGGAAACGGAAAGCTTCAACGTTTCCGTCACGCGTTCGTTATCCACAGCATTCGGTTACCCTTGGTTGCACGCAACGCACGGTTTCTGCGTCCGGTTCACCTGTTAAGGTTACTGAGCAAATAATCACTACGTTTCAAGGGTGGAACTTTCATACTATTCGCTGAAATCTAAGAAAGCATTTTTTGCCAACCTTAACCTTACCAATGTGAGACGCGGTCAGGGGGATTTGATTAGGTATTCCTAAGTTGGTAAGGAAGTTATTTGCTTAGATCCATAGTAATTTTTGCTTCAAGGCAGTTGTAGTGGTTATATATACTCTTTGGCAGTTTCATTGGGCTGGTAAAGATAAGCAGATTAGGCACCCGCGCCACAATAAAGTTCTTTCCCTCGTCATGGAAGAAGTTTCACTCCAAAAAATACATTCACGACGTTTCTTATGCTATAAGTACAGAATAATAATTTCTAATGTGTTGGCATCTAGAACATTTGGGATTGCGTTTTTGGGACGCGCGTTATGGCCAAGGCATTTTGTTGGTAAATAAGGACCCAGTTTTGCTAACCTTACCGAGGAACCGGACACGATAATCGTGCAGCTGGAGTGAAAAGTTTTACTTCAAATGATAAACATAAGTTTTCAGACAATTTACTTGGAAATGTTAAGTGTTTTTTTCCCCCGATCCTTATAGATATAGTCCATCAATATAATATAGTGTGAACTCTCCATAACTCCATTCACATCTACTATAAGGATTCAATAGTGAAATAGGCCGGTGATTCCATCTATGACCCCCAAAAAAATTTTCCAGGGCCCCTGGGAAATTCCAGGGGTATGTAGGTATGTATGTAACCGTACTACCCATATTAACATAAAAAATTGGTAGAAGTACTTTAAGGGCAGAAATAAGATACCCTTGGATGTAATTTTTAGGTAGCAATAGATGGACTAACTGGAGTACTGGTAGGTACAATTCATTCTTAGGACTTTTCCATAATGTACTTAAAAGGATGTAATGTATAGTTGTTAAGGGGCGCATACACAGTACACCGCGACAGGTAGACGTCGTATCCCGAGCGGCCGCGGATGCAAATAGACTGTTAGCAAAAGACTTGCGAGATTTTTGTAATTTTTTTGTCATCGATTTTTTGCAACGTTTTTTCGTGTTGTGAAGGTACCTATATTAATACTGATTGGTGTTTTTCGAAATTTTGTGAGGGAATATTTAATAAATATTATTATATTTACTTACATATGTGAGGCTTGATAGTGCCTTTGTAACGCGGCGAATGAGATTGGTAGTAGGTACCCCCTCCCGGTGTTTGACCGTTTTCGATTGGTTTTCTTCTTATTTATTTAAATTTATTAAACATTTTTGAAAAATGTACCATTTAGATTCCTCTAGATTTGATTAATTTGCCAAATGCGATGACACCTCGCGTGTTTAACGTGTTTTGGCGTAGATTTGTTTAAAATATAAAGAAACAAAATAAATTTAATACAATTCCTAAAGATATTGAATAATAAACTAAGTATCCCTTGAATAGAGAAAACTTATAAAAAATAATAATAAAATCAATTTTTCTAAATAAGTAGATACAAATTGTATAATTAGAAGCATTTTAATGGAACTTATTTATTATTTGCTACATATTGCGAGTACCTAAGCATTGTGGAACTTTTTATATTGAACTAACGATATTAATCATATTGAAAAATACAAAATTAGACAAATATTTGCGGAATGCTTAATATATTTTTTAATACAGTTGCTCAAAAAGTGGCGTATTGCAGGGACGTTTAGCGTTCGGGATGTAGGCTATTACATACTCGAGCTTTTTGTTTACCTTTCCCGAACTCGTGCGTTCTCTTTGCCAACTGTCAAATGGCGACACGACTTTGACACACTTTTTTGCATTGCGAAAAGTACGTTTCGCATTACTAATACGACTAGCGCCATCTCTTGATCACAGTTGGAACTTAGTTGAGTTTGTTGTGTTTTTGATATTTTATTAAATTTCTTCATTTTTTTCGCAACTGTATTAAAAATAGTTGTTCAGTACACGTGCGGAACCGTCATTGCAACTAGTTCCGACTGTCAACCCTCACCTTCGGCTGCGCCTCGGCTCGGGTAGACATAAGTCGGAACTCTTTGCAATGACAGGCTTTCCGCACTTATAATGAAATATACTATTCCTAGGATTTAGGCTATGATACTCTCATGGTATAAAAAGTTGCATAACGCTTACAAAAACACACGGTGTACCTAGATAACAAATTTTTGGATTGGTAAACCGTAGTGAATATTATTAGGTTAACGCGCTGTTCGAAATTGAATATTAAAAAAAAAAATTAGGTACAAACTTTGATTGGTCAATGCTCCAGATATACACCGTGCTCGATGTCATTCTTCACTCTGCACTTTGGAAATAAAAAAATAGCATTTTTAATTATTGCGTTATATTATAAGGCCGACATGTGTTGTTTTTTTTTCTTGTGTTTTGTTAAAACTACCTTTAATTTGCGTCTTGAAAATAAACCAACCAACGTGTGTGCATTTTGATATGGATCCTTTGTATTAAATTGCTCAATTTTTTTCCGAACACTGGAAGTGCCCCCTACCCTCCTATACGTAACACGGTAACAAGGCGGGACGCATGAATGGAGTTTAGTATGTGTATGGTCGCACTGTCCCATTTTGTATTTTTATATTTTTATAAAAAAAAATGTGAATTCGGACGTGATTTTTTACTTTACGCGCAACTTGTAGCTGTGAAACTTTGGGTGAGAATTTTTTATAGAGAAAAATTCATTCCATAACAGATCTTCAAGTGCCTCGTTTTGCCGTTGAACCGTTATATACCTTGAAGATCTGTTCGAGCCCAGTGATTAAAAAAAAAAATAACATAATTGGTGTTAGATTTTAACTTTAAACCGAGGTGTGTTTGGGATATGTGGTCTGTCTGCGAGCGGTGGCTGCCGGAGAGCGAGCCTTGTCCGCGCCCTCTCACGGGGGATTTCGAATATTTTAGCGATTATTATTATTAGTTTGGTTTTTCTTGAAACTATTGGGAGAAAGTTTCGATTCTCCCATATAGCGTGTTCTTTTTGTCTCGTTTCTCTTTGTACTTTGTTTTCTCTTGTTAGTGTGTTTACATAGGTGATCTTGGCACGGTATGGTGCGGGGATCATATTAACAAGTTGTCTTATTCGCCTCACAGCTGTATTTCAGTTTTGAACGTTTAATTTCGTAGTGTCGCCATTTAGATGAATTTGTAGCGTTTGAAAATGTTTTTTTTTTTAGTTACATTTGGAGGAAGGTTTAGTTTGTTGACGCTGTGAGGTGACGTTTTGTTTGTTCCATGCAAGGATTATTTTCGTACTTTTGGTTGATTAGTTTGTAGGACGTTTTTGCTTGCTTATAGCTATACTTGTTTACGGCCCCCGGCGCGTTTGCGGGGCGGCCTTGTTTCACGTTGTTTGTATGTTGTCTGTTTTCTACTAACTTTAGCTTGTAAACGGGTGTCCCACGTGATTCGATCATTGGACATACATGTTTCATTTTAGAAAGTAATTTTGTCGTTTGGCATATCAGTCACTGCGTGAGAGTTCGCACAGAACGGGGGGCAGAGTGTGGTGCCATTGCGATTGGCGTTCTTTGAAATTATTAAAATATATATATATATATATATTATACATTTTTTGAAGTAAAATTTGTACTTTTTTATCGTAGCCAACATAATATGTAAAGTGTAACGAATTGTTGTTGTTGAAGTAAATTTAATATGATTAAATCAGTGTTTTGTCCCCCCCGACCTCGGCGTTTGATCTCTGAGTTTCTCGCACTTTATTCACTTTCATGTACATCGGTCGTACGTTGAATTTTCTTAGGTGATAAATAAAATCTTGAAAATCCGCAAAAAAAAAAGTTAAGATTTTATATAAAAATTTGAGTCGGAGGCGGACCCAACTTAGGAAATTTTTTCATCTTACATTAGAGCGCGCTCGAGTCGTGAGCGTTTTGTAAATTCTCGTGCTAGGAGTTTTAGTGAAATTATTTGTAATAATTAAGAAGTAGCGCAATTCATTAAAAGGAATACCTTTCCTAGTTGAGTATAATATAATATATTGTATAATAATGATAATAGTACCTTAATATCTTGTAACGTTTGCTAGACAATATTAAGTTTGTAAAAAAAATCTTGCACCGTCTCATTTTAATCGACTATTTTGTATTAATATTTATGTAACGTTATTTATTATACTTAGTCAATAACTCTAGACTAAATGCCTACACCTTGAAAACCGTGATGGTGCATGAAAAATATTATTTTTTTAACACATTTTTTGTATGCCTCCATTTACCTATCTCGTGTATAAAATTAGATCCACTATCCACGATCGACACTAAATACTATGGTCACTTAATGTCCCTAATGACTTGACAATCACCTCTATACTGAAATAGCAATTGTGGATCTAGTTTTTCGGTGGGATAAGTTAAAATGTATCTAAGTACGACTCTATCGCTTCGAAAAGATGAAAAACCGAGTCGGTTTTGCTACAAATCTTCAGATAATTTGAAATCATAAAATATATATTAATTATTCATCAAACCGACTACTAATATTTTCATATAAATGGGCCAGTTGTTTCTTAACTTGTTGTAACGAATAGAGTCAAGCCTGTTATTTAAAATCAATTGAAATAATGATACCTACTTAACGATGTAGCCCTTCAGGTGCGTTAGGCTTTATTTGCCAACTGCAGTGCAAGTGGATTTCCTTTGACTCGTTGTGATTTGTTTCGATTGGTTCATCTATTACTCCTGAAAAGTTTCCCCAACGGGCAATTATGCTTTTGTGGATATGAAAATCGCACAACTGCCCTTGAGGAATTATTTTCAGGAGCAGTAGGTGGACCAGACGACTTATTTATATTAAGCCACAGTTTTATTAAAATTAGTGACAGCCCTAGTGAGAATTAACATACTTTTAAGCTTTCCTAGAATTTAAGCACTTCTTCTAACGTTATCTCTTTTATCTCTCGACTTTTCTCTAGTTTATCTTGATCTCGAGTCAAATGAAATCAACTTTCATCGAATATGTTTTACCTGTTCTATATATTTTTTATATTTATAAATACAACTGTGGTATAATAACATGTAGTGAAAAAATTTTATTTTCTTTTGTAGTATATATTTTCATACGAGTTTCTCTGCCTGGTTTTTGTAACATGACATCCCGTTTGTTGTAACTAATAATTACAATATGAATGGATTATTTTAGACTATTGTGGAGATATTAAAATGAATTTGAAACTTTCTTTCTGTGTTTCGTATTTGTAGTTTGCTTTTCTGGGTTTGTGCAATTGATTACTCAATTTTGTCATATCGTAGACACCTCATTCGAAGGTTGCTAGTTTATAAAGTGGAACTTGTGTGTGTAATGACAAAGGGAATACGGACCATGCTGACGGCACATGGTCCGTAGGGTAATTAGGTACATGTTAAGGAGCGACAAGCGCCATTGTCCACTAACCAGAGAATCATCCACCCACACTGTTGCTGAAGGAAATAAAACGTAGGAGTAGCCCCGGTTTGAATAAAATTGTGGTGGTTAATTAGGTAACTACAAGGGTCATCTGATAATTATAATTTTGGCTGATGATTACCTCTTCGAGATAAGTAGGTAGGTACCTACCTCAAGTTCAGGAAGTTAACCGTTAAAACTACTAAGAATTTAATTAAATGGATCAGTTGCCGAAAGATAAATATAAAAATTTGTACGTCCGGTGTGTAGGTAGATACCCTTTTTCCTTTAAGTTACACGTTGTTTATGGTGTTCCACTTTAGAAAAGCAACATAGGTACGTGTGCATAATGCATATAGTACCTAATAAATAAATTTTTCACAGATCCCAAATTTTTAAGCGCGTTTTATATTATTTTTGGGCTGCGTGTTTTCCCCATTATTGTGTAGTAGACCAAAGACAAAGCGTCCCAAAGATGCTGCCAAAAAGACATAAAAGTAGGCAGCCATCGCTGCCTCAGAAATTCCTATTTTTTTACTTAATTTCACAGAGGAAGTCGGCTTGTGTGGTCCCAAGCTCTGTATTTCCTTTTTTACATAGTAATGTAAAAACTTATCGTCTGCTTCGTTTGGATATATTATTTTGAATGTTACACCTATTTATTTATTTTGTGTTTTTTTGTATAACTTTTTTAATTGATTTTTTTTTTATAAATTTTATATTTAAGTCGTTTTTTGTAGTTTTAATATTTTATTCACGATATAGTGTAGAATTTTTTAATTATATTTACTATTTTATAATAAATTAGTGTTAAATTGCTTTCTTTTTCAGTATTTTGCAATATTTTAATTCCCACTTTTCCGTTTATTTCGGCTAATAAAATTATTTTTTCAAATCAAAGGCTAAACTAAAAATACTTCCCGAATGTAGTTACTCTACATCAAAATAATAAACCTGAATAGAGATCTAGCCATACATAGTAATAAAATAGGTACCTAATTGAGAAATTCCCGCGCTCCCTTTATTTTGTTTTTTTTTATTTTTTCTATTTCCTTGTCATATTATAGTTGTTTGAAATATTAGTATTACCTGCCTACTTAGTCCTAATAATTAATTAACTTGTTAGGAAGGAGTGTAAGGATCGATAGCAAAAAAAACTGGCGAAGTTTGAAGGTTTCTTTTAGATAAAACTAATAGATAACATTAACTATCATTACACTCTTAATCCTAGCGGGTTGTTAGTACCTAATACTTATTGTTTATAAATTGAAATACTTGAATTTTTATATGAATTTTTATTATGATAATATCGTATTTTATTAAATATTAGTCCAATATTAAATCTTTATATGTCTGTTTCATTTGTCAGCCTAACCCAGTCACCGTTTCTTATACCTACCGAACGTCGTCCCACGGATATGCCACAAGGAAAGCACTTTGAATATTGTAGATGGAACATTTTACTGAAAGAAGACATTATTTGAATTTAAAAAGTAATTTAAACTGCATTCATTTAAATATTTAAATAATTACATGGTTGAACCGGGAATCGAACCCATTACATGAGAAAAATAATCACTCTGTAGCTTTATCATACCTAACGATCGAAAGGCTTCATCATAAAGATTATTTTTCGCTAAATAACATAGTGTCAAACTGTCAAAAATAAAAGTAAGACCATGAATTTTAACATTTGATTATGGAGGGTAGAAGTACATTTGAAATGAAAAGCTGACATTGCCGTATGGACATAATTATCTACCTACAACTGAAAATTTGTATAAAAATGTTAAAATTCATGGTCCTCCTTTTATTTTTGATTGAAAAAAGAAAAGTCTCCGAATATCAATGGAGCTGATAAATAATTAAACTAACCTAGTGGGATCAGAGTCAGACGCTGGTAGGTACCTGCAGTCAGGGCAGTCAAAGTTGCAGGTCAGCCTAAAAGCAGAGAGAAGGTAATCACTACGTTTTACCTAAAAGTGCTAACAGACGACCGAACTTGTATTGTATGGGACCTGCGCAACAGACGAGCGCACGGTCCAGTCCACAAACAGCTTAGAGATACTACCGTATGTCAACGTAGTGATTACCTTCTCTCTGCGTATGTCCAGTCGTTTTTGAGCATGCAACACGGCCGCTCGTCATGTCTCCGACTCAGACGACATAAAAACTCTTATTTCGTCTGTCTCTGATAAAAAAAAAATTAAAATGGCGTAAGTGTTGGTTATAAGAGCCACATCACCACTGACTGCCACTAATAAACGGAAAAAATAAAAGAATGGGCAAAAATCTATCTGAGAAATAGACAAGAGTAGGTATAGCAATATAAAACTTAGACTAGCTGTGCCCCGCGGATTCACCCGCGTGCTTTTCGGAATTTCCTTAGGAACATTTTTAATAAAAGTATCCTATGTTACTGCTTATAACTGCTATCTGTCAGTGAAAGTCCCGTTAAAATTGGTCCAATCGTTTCAGAGATTAGCCGGAACAAACAGAAATATTGAGAAAAATTCAAACAACTAACAAACTTATTTTCGCATTTATAATATTAGTAAGGATGTCAGTACCGTATATAAATTCATATGCATTTTAATGTGTATTTAGTAATTTGGGATTACAAACAGACACTTCCTTTTTATTTATATGTATGCGCCGAACGATAGGGTGCGCCGTACACACGATCGAACTTGGTTCAGGCGCACCGCGTTCGAGGTGCAAACCATCCGAACACACCGCACAGATGTTAATAATAATAATGTGCGGCGGACAACCCTACACACGACCGAATATGGCAAGGAGCGCACGAAGTTCGATGTGCGGAGCGCACCGACTCCGGTCGTCTGTTAGCACTATAACATTTTCCATGGTTGTCGCACCACATTATGCCTGCACTACATTATCGCCGATGATCGTTGATCGTACGATCGTGTGATCAGCGATAATGTGGACACCTCAACGCGAACACAGGCGATTCCCCTTGATGCGTGCCCAAAATCGACAATTCACGGGTCGTAGGCGATCATAGACGATGATCGGCGAGTACAGCCGAGTATGCCCTCTAAACTATCATGATCGCGTGGTTGTATAATGTATAATCGTCTGTACTCGGCGATAATGTAGTGGAGCCATATGTCTTTGGGAGCCATCACATTGATTATTATCATTACCGCCATACTGAAAAGATAATAGATTTATGCAGAATCTTATAACACGTCCGCAGAAAATGAGCAGGGTTAAACATTAATAAATCATCCATATCTCATTTGGGTAGTTGCGATAAAAATATCTAAAAAATTCTACAATTCATAATTTTATTTTTTTTATGTCATAGGGGGCAAACAGGCAAAAAAGGCATGGTAAGTGATTACCACCGCCCAAGGGCATCTGCAACACCAAAAGGTGTGTTGCCGACCTGGAATGGGGATGGGAACTGTCTTTCAAGTGGGGCTGCCGGAACACACCGTCAGGTGCTTGGCGACAGATTTGCAACTTGAACTTTGAAGGTGGTAGCCGGGCACTAGAGAGCGCAACAAAAGAATGTCCGATTTTTCTTACTGCACTGGCAACTTTCAAATACATTTTAGGGGAATTCCCTGTAAATCTAATATATGTAAATCACGTGTCACGTTGTTTGTCCGCGATGGACTCCGAAACTAGTGAACGGATTTTGATAAAATTTTGCAACCATTTATAATATGGTCCAACTTAAAAGATAGGATAGTTTTTATCCCGGAATTCCCTCGGGAACTGAAGGACATAGAGTACTTTTTTCCCGCAACCTCCACGGGAACTCCGAAATTACCGCGGATGAAATCGCGGGGGACAGCTAGTGTATGTATATTTTCTTTCGAGTTGTATGTAGACTATCATTTTTGCGTAGGCCGTAGTTGTCGTTGTGCGACTGTGTCGTACGCGTTAATAGCTGTTATTAAAAAGAAAAGAAAACTATCGTCTGAGATCATTATTTTAAATCCTGATAAATATAATTACTTGTCTTGTTCCATTTTACATAGTTCATCCCATTCCACTATTCTTATTACAATGTCAAGCTAAGTTCAAACCAACAGAACTGGCGAGTGGCGAGCAGCACCGTGTGTAATATTCACAGACGAATAGGTAATATTACATTCTTATTACAACCACAAACTACTTAGAGATACAAACGAACGCCCAAAATTTTCGCTTGATCATTTTAAATTCTATTTTCAAATTAACGTGACACTGGCAATAATTGCCTTTAAAAAAAATGTCTTTGTCGCCCGTCCTTAGACCGGCGTAGGTAGACGGAGATTCCGTCTACGTGCCCGTCGTAATTTTTTTTTTTGTTATGGCGTCGAGCGGTTTGCGCATTTTGCCAGTTTCAAGGTAGAGAAACGATAAAAACATTATTTTTATTTTTCCCAGAGACCACAAATTAACTAGACTTATGTCTAACCAGAGACGCAGTGATTTGAGTGATTAGCAAAGAGTTTATCTTTATTTCTCCAGATGTCTAGAATGTTTAACAACACACTGCACAGTGGATGCCATCCAAAAGAAGGAGTATAAAATATACTTTGTTATTAACAATGAAGTAATGAATTGAATTATAAATGAAGACAAGTACTTAGAAATTAATAATCAGCGTTCTAAAAACATGTCTATCAATAAAAGTGGTTCTGAAGTGACACGCGAGGAAAACGAGCGTAATAAATTGAAACATTACAGCGACCGCGACAGTACCAACAAAAATCATTTAGATAACGAAGTGGACACCTCATTTTGCTCTAACTGCAACCTCACATTCGAATCCATTAAGGAATATGAGCACCATAACTCTTCAATGCACAGCCTGCTGGTTCCACGGAAAGTGTTATCTTGTGATATCTGTTCTGCAATGTTCACAAGGCAAGATCACTTGAAGCGCCATATAAGAAGTATACATTCAGCTGAGAGATACTCAAAGTGTCCTGTATGCTTCCAAACTTTTGAACGTCGAGAATTACTATCAGAGCATATAAGAACAAACTATGCATTAGGTGAGCACATATTCAATTGCAGAGACTGTGAGTATCGGTGTAGAAATATAAACGAATTGGAAATGCATGAACAGAAACATCTGCTGACTGAAAGGCATGCGTGTCAACACTGCAATAGGAGTTTCAAACGCAGAGATCACATGTTGAGGCATGTGAAGTCACAACATTTGAATCAGTTTGTAACATGTCCCATTTGCTCATTAAAATACAAACGGAGAGATCATTTGACGAGGCACCTTAAAGAAAAACACTATATTATTGCAGTAAAAGGGAATGCCTGAAAACTGTAGTTGTTTTTGAGTATTGCTGCATAATTAAAAAATCCTACTAAATCTGATAGTTGAAGGAAAATAGATTAAATAAATCATAGATATTTTAATAGAGTGTGGCAATTGTTTTTGTGATTCAATTTCAAACTAAATTTTGAATAAAACTATCACTCCATGTGCAATATCTCTATTAATAGTATCCACTTACTTGCCTTTTCTACCAAGAGGATGAAGTGAATTCATAACGTTATTTAAATTTTGTAAAAAATTTACTATACTGAAAGTCTGAAACAGAGAAGATGTTAACAAATTATGTAACATAATTATGAAACTTATAAGAAGCACACGAAGCTGCTATGAAGACACCAGACTGGGAAACGTCAGGAGCCTCAAACAATTATGTAGATATTCATTACAAGAAAAACTTTTAAAGCATTCTGTATTCATTTCTGATCCCAAATAAAAAATTGAATTGAAAAATTGACAAAATTAAAACAGCACGCAAGAAACTGATGCAGTGACACTGATAAAATCTGAAGCTCAACCGAGCCTTTGTATTATCGCCAATACGTAACATGGCATACCTACCTAAATGTCATTCACCCATGTGAACTCACAGTTTTTTGTTAGGGTACCTACTCATTAAACTGTATAGAATACTTGATGCTTGTATTACCATCAACATCCTTTTGATGCTTATCTGATAATAAAAGAAAAAAATATTGGTACCTTCAACCTTGGTATTCAAGGTATATTACTTATTTTACTGTTGAGGTCTCAGCATAGAAAATGGTTATGCTTATGTAGGTAATTATTATTTATTATTGTGATGTTTACATGATGTAAATGGTTTAAGCTTTTATTATTATTGTGTATTCAAATAAATTAAATGAATATGTAGGCAACAATCAAATAATATTTATTTTCATATCCACTGCCAGTCGCTACGATTTTTATTTTAAAGAAAAAAGTTAATATTTTCTTTAGTCTCTGGTATTGTTGAATTAAAATATGAGCAAAAGTACCCAAATGTAAAGAATTCTAAGAATTATTATACTTGTACATTCAGACGCAGTACATTTGCAATGATTACTATATTCTCTGGCTTCTTTGATGTAAAATAAACATGTTTTCCTTGCTCACAACTATTCAGTTAAAATGACTTTGCAGGTGAAACTTTATACTTAGTTAAGGTGTATGAAAACGGTAGGTAGAAATTAAAACGAGCTTGCTTTCTCTCTCTTTCTCTCTCTCTCTCTACCCCCTCTCCTTCTCTATTTGAAAACCGTTTCGGAAAGAGGTAAACTTACTTTCCTGGTAATTGGTATAAAGAGATTTAATGTAGGAATTCCAAAATAATACACTTGCGTAAAACCTCGGGTGGACCTTAATGAATGTAGCGATACTTAGTACCTGCTTACCAAAAATTTAAAAGTGGCGATCTCCCAGCTGTATCTAAGACCTTCACCATCGTGTAGGTACAAGTAATAAAACAGAACAAATTAGCCGGAACTCAACCGTTCTACCAATTTCCAAACTTCATCTCAGGTTTTGGACAACTTAAAGGAGAACAATCCAAGTTTAATAAAAACTTGTGAAAAACGGAACGCAACTCGTGCTAATGAATACCTACTTACAAGTTACAGCTGTATGCCCTCAATAGCAGTATGTTCTCTTATTCGTCTGTGTCAATAGCCCTGTATGCATTCAATAGCCCTCGCTTGTCCCAGATGGGGCAAAAAAACTAACAACATCATCGAATCACGAATGTCGTACTCTGCAGCCTGACTTTTGACGCAATCGAACTAGGATCAAATCGAAATCAAGTCGTACAGACGTCAAACGGTACTCTTGAAAGCACAATTGATCTCGAATCGAAATGAGATCGCAGGATCGAAGTAGAATCAAATTTTGCTACTTTTTAACCGACTTCCAAAAAGGAGGAGGTTCTATGTTCGATTGTATGTATGTTTTTTTTTTTTTTTTTTTTTTTTTTTTATGTATGTTCACCGATTACTCGAAGACGGTTGGACCGATTTGAAAAATTCTTTTTTTGTTTGAAAGGGTATACTCCCAATTAGGTCCCATTGCCACCAAGTCGGGATCTGATGATGGGATCTTGGAGAAATCGAGGGAACTCTTCAAAAATTATAGGCACACCTATGGCGATTTGGGTATTTTTGATAGTAAATCGTTCATTTGCTTTCGGAAAGCAAAATTTGAAGAAGTGGAACTGATGATGAAGACCACAGGTGGTCATCGGAACAACTCAAAAATAATACGTATTTCACGGGTTCCGATTGAAGCGATTTCGAAAATTGTTTTTTTGTTTGAAAGGGGATACTCCCAAATTGATTCCATTGTCACCAAGTCGAGATCTGATGATGGGATCTTGGAGTAATCGAGGGAACTCTTCAAAAATTATGAGAACACTTATAGCGATTTTTGTATTTTTTATAGTAAAACGTTTCTTTGCTTTCGGAAAGCAAAATTTGAAGAAGAGGAACTGATGATGAAGACCACAGATGGTCATCGGAACTACTCAATAATGGGTATTTCACGGGTTCCGAATCGTTAACTTTAATATGGTTTCTAAACAATTTATGCCCGTCACAATGTATATGGTGAAGTGGAACTGATGGTGATGTACTAGGAGAACTCCTCAACAATTAACGTCCCTGCGTCAGGAAAAGCAATATTTTGTAAAAGGTGATGCGCAGTTGACATTAGGCTATTGTAACTTAGAGAAATTACGAACTAAGTCACTCAAAAGCGAAAAATAAACAAAATTTTAACAAAAAAATTAAAACCGACTTCCAAAAACACAAAACTAAAAAACTAAAAATAAAAAGCTAAAAATAACAAAATATCGATTTAATCCGAAAGACAAAAACACACGTAATATTATTATTGGTTTGTGCTACCACTGATCGGTATGAAGTCGGTGACAAGCCAAATATGGAGGGGGAAGATGGGCTAAGTCAACTCCCGCCACCAGCTCTTCGTGAGCAGAACAACCCAAGTGGGCAGACACCAGCGGGCTCGTCACCGAATTCAAACCGATCAGTGGTAGCACAAACCAATAATAATATTACGTGTGTTTTTGTCTTTCGGATTAAATCGATATTTTGTTATTTTTAGCTTTTTATTTTTAGTTTTTTAGTTTTGTGTTTTGAAGCTTTGGGATCGCGTCACTGTCGAAGCTGTATCGAATTTATCTGTCAAATTTCTCGATTTCAATATAGGAGTCGTGTTGTTGTATTAATTTGTAGTAGTTTTCGTTTTTGAGTGTCGTGTTGTGTTAATTTGTAGTTTATTACAAAAAAAAACTCAAGTATTGTGCTTAACTGAATATTGTGTCGTTGAGTAAGAAATAATGGCTCGGCTTGCTGCAATGTTTAGCACGCTAAACAAAGCTGACCGAGTTGACAAAAACCGGCGCAGGCGGGCCGAAAATGACTCGTTACCTTAAAAATTTGTTAAAAATTACCGCCTCAATAAAGGCCTGTTTGAGGATTATTAAGGGACTTGACGCCGTATTTGCAAGGACCCCGAAGATCAAGCGATTTATCCATTAAGTATAAGGTAAGATGGTATGCCTTTCTGTTAACTTACATGCATAAAACTACTAACAATAAATAAAGTATAACCATTTATACAGTATTCAATTTATATGTCTTTACAGGTGTTAGCAATTTTATAATTTTTGGCCACAGGCAGCTACCAAAAGCTTGTAGGACGTAGTAATGGCACCACTATGTCACAGCAGTTGGTTTCCAAATGCATCAGGGAAGTGACAGATGCATTAAACCACCCCAAATACATATATAAAAAAAATTATCAAGTTCCCTAGTACTCGAGAAGAAAGAAGTGCAGCAACAGCATTCAATTCAATTTAAAGTTTATTGCACACATTTTAAAAAATGATTCAATAGAGAATTTAGTTGTTATAATTAGGATTACTACTTCTTAACTTGTAATAAAACCCAAAGTTCCTTGATGCTCAGAAATAGTTTTAATAATTTTCCCAAATTTCAGGTTCTATGAAAAGTACCAGATACCAGGAGTAATTGGATGCATTGATGGCACACAAGTGGCCATGGTTCGGCCAACAGAAAATGAAGAGTGGTACTTCAACAGAAAACATGAAATGTTCAAATTGTTAGTAATACCTTGTGGTATCAGGGGCGGATCCAGGATTTGGTTGAGGGGGAGGCAATTTGATTGCACCATGAAATTTTTTGAATTAACAAAAAAGTCCATTAATAAAATTTAAGTGCTTCATATTGAGAGCATCTGAATTGAGCTTATGTATGTATTATATTATCTGTGTGTATGTTTCGCGATTTTTTAACCGACTTCCAAAAAGGAGGAGGTTACGCATTCGGCTGTATGTTTTTTTTTTTATATTACTCGAAGCTAGGGTTGGAACGATTTCGAAAATTCATTTTTTGTTTGAAAGCGTATACTCCAAATTAGGTCCTATTGCCACCAAGTGGGATCTGATGATGGGATCTTATGGTTTAAGAATCTTTATTATCCTCAAAAGATCTTGGGGAAATCGTGGGAACTCTTCAAAAATAATAGGCACACCTATAGCGATTTGGGTATATTTTATAGTAAATCGTTCATTTGCTTTCGGAAAGCAAAATTTGAAGAAGTGGAACTGATCATGAAGACCACAAGTGTTCATCGGAACTACTCAACAATAATACGTATTTCACGGGTTTCGATTGGACCGATTTAGAAAACTGATTTTGTTGTTTGAAAGGGTATACTCCCAAGTTGGTCCCATTGTCACCAAATCGAGAACCTGATGATGGAATCATGGAGAAATCAAGAGAACTCTTCAAAAATTACAGGCACACCTATAGCGATTTTTGTATTTTTTATAGTAAATCGTTTATTTGCTTTTGGAAAGCAAAATTTGAAGAAGTGAAACTGATGATGAAGACCACAGATGGTCATCGGAACTACTCAATAAAAGGTATTTCACGAGTTCCGATTCGTTAACTTTAATATGGTTCCTAAATAATTTATGCTCGTCACAATGTATATGGTAAAGTGGAACTGATGATGACGTACCAGGAGAACTCCTCAACAATCAACGTCCCTGTCGTCCCGTCGGTAAAAGTAGTATTTTGTAAAAGGCGATGAGCAATTGACATTAGGCTATTGTAACTTAGATAAATTTACAAACGGACTCACTTGAAAACAAGAAATAAACAAAATTTTAACAAAAAAATTAAAACCGACTTCCAACAACACAAAACTAAAAAGCTAAAAATAACAAAATATCGATTTTATCCAACAGACAAAAATACACGTAAGTTTATTTTTGGTAGTTATTATTACCAGTAGTTATTATACCAGTACCAGTAGTTATTATTGGTTTATTCTACCACTTGACTACTATTATTATTTGAAGTCGGTGACAAGCCAAATATGGCGTAGGTACATGGGCTAAGTCCAGTCCCGCCACGAGTTCGTTGTGAGCTGAACAACCCAAGTGGGTAGACGTAAGCGGGCTTGGCTCCGAATTTAAATCAAAAAGTGGTAGCACAAACCAACAATAGTATTACATGTATTTTTGTCTGATGGATTAAGTCGGTATTTTGTTATTTTTAGCTTTTTAGTTTTATGTTTTTCATATTTAAAAAAAATGTGGTGTCGAAAACGATAGAGCTTAGGTAGGTATAGCGGTTTTTGAGTACGATTCTCTGTAAAATCAAAGTTTTTTTAGTATTTCATTATTTTCAACTTGTACTTTCATGCATAAAATAATCTACATGGAAGCTACAACAGATAAAAGTAAAAAATGAAAAATTTACGTTCCAGCGAATCTGACCTGAATTAACAACTTTAAATTAAAATTTTGTAGGTTTGTATCTATAAAGTGATAGGAAAATAATGGGAAGTGTTATGGTTAATAGCGATTTTTTTACTAAACTGAGAAAAAATACCATCAGAGGTGCACATGTGATGTGATAAAAACGTGTTTCGTGACCAGAAGAACAAAGAACTACCTAACTACCTGACGTAGCTTCACGACCGACATAAAGCAATCTGAAACTTTCTTTGAAGTAAGTCGGTGATTTGGGATCCCTCAGCACTTTAAAGATGGTACAAAGAATATGACGTGTAGTGCGCCTGGCGAATATGTAAAGCACACACATTTTGCAGCCGCTCCAACTTATCGCGTTACTACTTACTATGTCTAGTTGTTGTATACGTATGCTGTAAATCTTTGTGTTGTGTCAAATAAAGTTTTTTCAATTTCAATTTTCAATTTCAATTACTCTTCTGTCAGATTCATACAGCACACATCGGCGTAAACAAAAAGGAGAAGGTTACTCCTTGGATTAGTAAAATGAGGAGAAAATTTGGGAAATAACGCAGAAAACTCAGAGAAGTGAATAATTTTCGTCCATATGACGAGATACGGAAAAATAGGTACTATTGAAACAAAAAGATGTTTTTGACCATAGAAGATTTTAAAATTTAGAGTCAACAGAAGAAAAATTTGATAAATTTTGGAAATTTGCCCCAAATTTTTTCCAAATCCGAATTCATCGCGCACCGCACGTGATAAAAGTCGCCGACTATTTTTTGAGCACAGAGGTACAATATGACGGGGAATAAAAATCGAAATTCTATTAATTCCATTTAGTTCGTCAGTTACATATAACATAATATAAATAAATAATATGGATAGATTTGCTTTGAACGTGGAAAAAGTAGAAGAGTTAGATACCAACTAGTTTTGGGAAGTGAAATCACAATAGCTTACTTCCAAGTCTCAAGGATGTTGGATGAAGTTAAAGAAAAGGGATAGAGAAACTACATATATAAGGATAATTGTAAAAACATATATACAGCCAAACACAGAAACTTCTCCTTTTAAATGAGAAATATACCATAAGGCACGTAGTTTCAAAACAGAAAATTTGTTTTAACGAGAAAGAATTGACAGATTTTGTGTTTGTTTTACAATAATAGATACAAACTTCCATAGGGGTTCGTTACGAACTAATAATTTATAGAGTTTTAAAAATGAATATTTGTTCGTTCATTCAGGTTCATTCGTATATTTCTATTCAAATTACGATGAAACTTTGGTGAAAAGCCACAACCTTGCGAAGATTTTTCTAAGGTCTAATTAAAGTAGGTACCTATTTAGGTCTTCAGGGGGGCAATTGCCCCCAGTGCCCCCCCCCTGGATCCGCCCCTGTGTGGTATTATCTTCCTTTTGTACTGTGAAAGGCATAGAGTTTAAACAAATTAATAAATAAAATGTTGTACTATTTAGATGAAATATGTGCTTTGTAAAAGTAATTATTAAAATCCATACATAATAATAAAATTAAGGTTTCTGTTTGTAATATCAAATAACAGCTTTAAATTACTAAATGCATTTATTACAGTGAAGTTTTTATAACAAAAAACAAATTGTCTCAATTGTTTATTCTGGCTAATTTTAGATGTCACAAGCGAGCGAGCAATCAAGTCATGCCAGTAGTAGTAGTAGTCGCAACGGCAGAGACAAGCGGATGATTTGAGAAGAGGGAATATTGCCAGAGCGCGTATTGTGGAGGCATTATGGCTAACTAACACCAGATGTTGAATAATATACATAATAATATTGGTTTGGCACATAGTATTATGTATATGATGAGTTATTCGGAAAAATGGAAAAGACCATTTAACTTATTTATTTGCCAATAACAAGCACCGTCGGAATTAACTATGCGTCTCCACCTATCTGGTAAAGAATGAATGGCATCTGTGTAGGAAGTGGTTTTGACACTTCACAACATAGATCTACTTGATCCCATGCTAAGCTATAAGCTTGTATTGTGGAACTCTAGCATGTATGGTCGCATTTTCATCTCTGCATAAATTAAGTGCCAAAATTAAAAAAGAAATCGTTTAATAAACCATTTAAAGATCAAAGTGATTTTCTACATTTTTCCTTTATCATACCATTGGTTCTTTGATTAACAAATTTTAACAATCAATGTCTAAGTATATTACAATTAAGTCTTTATAAATTTAAGTATACATATAACAAATAAAATAGCCTTTATAAATATAATTGCCTAATAATAACTAGGTACTTATTCTTTATCACATTTTTAGTGGAACTAATTTAACAATTTCTAAGTATACAACAAATAAAATAGCCTTTATAAATATAAGTATTATAACAAATAAAATAGCTTTTATGAATATAATTGCACATGCCTGCTAATAACTACACATTCTTACTTTAAGTTATCACATTTTTTGTGGAACTGAATAATATAATATATTTATAAATTATTTGAACATCAAAGTGCTTTTAAACTTTTTTATTTTATATTTACCATCGGTTTTTCGACTAAACGTCTTAACTTTTACTCTCAATTTTAAGTATGGTATATAACTAATAACTGCTCAGTCTTATTTTATCACATTTTTAGTCGAACTAAATAATATATTTATCATCATCAAGTCAATACTACTTCTGTCAATGAAACATCTATACTATACTATAATAAAAGAGTAGAATCTGCGATTCTGTGCAATGAATATTGAAAAAAAAAAATTGATATTAGGCAATAAAAGAGAAATCAACCACAAAAATGTCCTAAAATTATTTTCTGTCTGTTTGTCTGTCTGTTCACGATAATCTCCGAATCTACTGGACGAATTATTATGCGGCTTTCACAGAGAGATTGATTAACCTGGAGCAACATATAGGGTTTGTTTAATTTAAATTGGATGTTGGGAAAAAGTGGTTAATTAAAACTTTTCATGTGGTTGAGACCGCAGAGTACAGCTAGTCATGAAATAAAACTATATAACACAGCCAATAGAGGAATTAGATAATGATAAATATCTAGAATAATAAAAAAATACAATAGTAAAGTGCTACTAAGAAAATGGCAGTAGTAGTTAGTGACTACTATCACATCCTTTTTCAGCAAATCTATTAATAGCTTGGGCTATGTTGTCCACAGCATCTGCTAGTCTATTTATAGCAGAAGCTATGGACATAGTGTCCAGTCTATTAATAGCAGCTGCCACTGCTGCCGAGTTTTGTGCCTGTAGAAGCTCAGCCTCCACTCTCTTGGCCTCAATTTCAGTGAGGCGGTCCCTTTCTTCTTGTAGCCGGCTTGTAAATGTCTATGATCATCTACTTTCACGGTGTCGTCTGACTTCTGCTCTCGATCCAACCGAAGATCTTGCAGTATTGCTAGGTTGTGGAACCCTCGGCGGACTGGTAGACTGCAAAGATCTGGGAGTAGAAGGCTGTAAAGGTCTCTGGGTACTAGTAGTAAGCACTGATGAACTGCTGGGCTGTGGAATGGGATTCTCAGCATCTGAAAACAAATTAAATATCATTATTATCATTAATATCATTATTAACCAGCTGACTGATGGATCAATGCACAGCTGAAACCGCTGGGTCTAGAACCGTGTAATTTGCACAAATATCTCTTGAGAGACAGGTGTTTATTGTGCACTAAGAAAGCATTATTGTAATGAACCCCTAAGGGGGATAAAAGGGGTTGCAAATAAGTCACTTTCAATATTACTCTGCAGACTTTGTAATGTATTGCATTAATATAAAATAAACTTATGTCTCCTGAGACTTCAACTTCATATTCTACTTGAGGAGTCATTGAAAGAGGACTCTCTTCAATATTAAGCTGTTCACTCTGTAAAAAGAGGTACTAATATTATTATCTAAACATTGGTGTAATATAATAAATTTTTACTCATACTAATAATATTATAAAGATTAAAAATTTAAGTTTTTTGTGTGTTTGTTGGTAATGGATAAACCCAAGAGAATTAAGTGTATTGGCCAGGCTTTGCCATTTCCTTTTTGTCTCCATCTTGCCCATTGAGGAGCGTAGAAGACCCTTCGTAATTCCTGGATTTTTTTCCAAAAAATCCAATAGCGTTTCCATTTGTATCTCCGTTGGTCGAATTTTCTATAAAAAAATTGAGTCTTTCAAAACGATGTGGTGAGTAATAGGTATTGCGCTTGTGAAAAGTTTTTTTTTGTTTAAAAAACAAATATAAATGTATATTTTACTTACTGTTTTTTAATTCAAAACAACTAAT
This sequence comes from Zygaena filipendulae, assembly GCA_907165275.2. Lineage (NCBI taxonomy): Eukaryota > Metazoa > Arthropoda > Insecta > Lepidoptera > Zygaenidae > Zygaena > Zygaena filipendulae. The sequence continues at coordinate 8,385,377 of OU015670.1, read as the reverse complement.
CGACGGAAAAACACTTCAACACTTGATTCTTGAAATTTGAAAAATGCGGGAAACAAACTTATTTGGTATGTCAATTCAAACTTTCAATTCAACAAAAATACTTAGGTAACACGGCTATATTTGATTTTCACACATTACTAATCATCGTTTGCTTGAACGAGACTCTTCTAATTATTTGGATCATAGTAGGTTTCTATTGCCATTTTTTTACGTTCTCGTTCAGAAATACACAAAAATAAATAAACTAAAATGGTATAAATAAAGGTTTTACCGTATTATATGTATTAAAATCGTGCTTATTTTGTTAGAGTCTAGATAAATTAGTACATTATTGATTGTAACATCAACGAATTATGTTTAATGAGTCAGTCGATATTCCTATCGACTTAAATTTTTTTACTAAAAGTTATGAACGAAAACAATCCAACTTTCATTGACTCGTCGGAAGTTACGTCATCTTTGATACTAACACGATCTCAGATACGATTTCGATTTCAATACGATTTGGTTCAATAGTACTAAAATGAGATCGAATCGGAATCAAATCGAACTCGTATCAGGATCGTAATCAGACTCAAATCATTTTCAAAAGTCAGCCTCCTGTTTGTATGTCAGAAACGTAAAGTTGTTTTGGCTGCATGGACTAAGTTTCCTTTGCCTTCCCCGAAAGGGGTAAACACAAGGTACAATTTTGGGTCGGTGAGTGAGAGAGAGAGCGAGTAATCACACTACACTAAATTGTACCCTAAATCGACCATTCTAGGTTACATTTTAATGTAGTGTGATCACTCGTTCTCTCTCTCGAGCACTAAATTAAATTGGTGTTCTGAAATTGCAAGGTGTAATAAGCGCTGAACCCAAAAAAAGTAGTTTTCATTTTTATCACTTTTCATTTAGTTTTCAACTTTTCACTTTCATGAGGTTTTCACTTTTCACCACTTTCGTAGGTACCTACTACCTACTTTTTATTATCTACCACTTGTTGTAGGTATACATAAATGTCTAGTTAATTTGTGGGTAGGTGCCTAGGTCAGAGAGTATTATTTTCTTTGGTGCCTAGTTTAATTGGGAGATTGTTTTGCACTTAATTTACTAGATATCTGTGTTGTTTTGTATGATTTAACACGATTCACATTACGTACGATTCCATACCATGGAAAAAATAAATGAATTGGAGAGAGAAATATTGCAATTGCGCCAAACATTATCCAAGAAAGAAAATCAACTGAATGAGTTAAAAAATCAATTGCTTAAGGTAAGTTTTTTAGTTTTTTTGCAAATGATCATAAGTCTAGAAGCCTATTGTGTATCAGGCTATTTGTTTATTTCGACAACAAAGTACAAACTCTACCAGTTAGGTACCTATTTATGAGCACCCCGACTTGGACGTGCCTCAGACGAAATAAAAAAAACTTTTTATTTCGTCTGAGGGACGTGCTTATAATATTATTTTTACCTTTTCGACTTTTTATTTCGTCTGAGCCTTTTCAGTCCCTAGGTAAGTGTGTTGGAGTCGATTTAATTTATTTTAAATAATTTTTTTTAAATAAAATTGTAATGAGTGAGTTCATGCATTGGAAATCGATTCCATTTGACTCTTTTTTTGACCACTTTTCAACCCTCGTACTGCCATGCGCGTGCACAGGTGGAAGGGGGTCATGAGGGTCATGACCCTCTATTGGTCGAAGAACACTTCTCATTCAAGCGTGCACCTTTTTACAAACCAAGCACTGTAGAGTTTCATTTGTCAAAAAATTTATGAAATACCTACTTAAAAGTTAATGTATTGATAGCTTTTTGTTTTCCAAAGCCTCAGTATAATACTTTACTTGGCGACCCCCCAAAATTAAGGGCTAGGCACGCACCTGCGTACCACATTGGGATCTACTCATAAATACAAAGCAGCTGGTAATTCTGTCCTAGGCATTATACAGAATGATGGCTGTTTGTAAATACCTAAATTAAAAGAATGTAACAAATTAATCTTCTTCACATTCCAGAATCAGACCACACAAAGGCTGGTTAAAAATGATGAAAAATGTAATAACAAAGATATCATGAGCTTAACCACTGGTGTACTACCGAAATGGGCAATAGAACGGTATGAAGCTGTATATATTTATAAAAAGTAATAACACTATTTACAGTAAAATCTATGGTCATACTGAACTTTTTTTTCAGCAAGATGTCTAAATAATGGTACTTTTCGGAAATATCATTGAGAAGGAACAGCACATGATAATATCAATGGACTAGGGCCAGGTCAAGTGTCCGGCAAACTGCATTTATGATTTACTAACCTCCCTCCACAGTTTCACCCGCGGTAATTTCGGAGTTCCTGCGGGAATTCCGGGATAAAAAGTACCCTATGTCTTCTCTGTACCCCTGATAATGTGCATCCCAAATTTCATCCAAATCCGTTCAGCCGTTTTTGCGTGATTGAGTAACAAACATCCAAACATCCACACTTTCACATTTATAATATTAGTAGGACTAGCAGTTTCCTCAGTGTTAATTACAGAGTTCCTGTTGCGAATTCTGGAAGAAAAATTACTTTATGTCCATATACCAAGGGGAGTCTTTCCCATAAGAGCGCTGGGTGTAGCCGCATCCGGGCGCCAGCCGGGCCGGACGATCAACATCTGAATTCTAAATGAATCTGGTAGCAGATAGTACCTACCTACTTACCTTATCCAACTACGATTTCGCACCCGGGCGCCGCATATGGTTAAGACGCCCCTGCATATACCCTGACAACGTCCATGCAAAATTTCATGATGATCAATTGAGTAGTTATAGTGTGAAAGCGTAACAAACGAACTCACATTTGGATATAAATGGACGCAGATAAGCAATAACATGTTAACCCACAAAATGAAGTTATTGATTCAGGACGATTTATTGAGAAGCAGAGAACGTTTCTTAATTATGTGTTGCGCTTATTATATTGTTTAAATATGTAACTAAATATTGCGCATAAAAAATGTTGACACAAAATGGCGCTATAATTTTAAAACTTTAATTTACTCAAAATTTCTCCAGTGTGGGTTAACACACTATTGCTTATCTATGTCCAAATAGTAAGGATTATCAATTGATCCGTGTATAGATCACAAAAATATTTCCATGACAGCTACAGCCGCCAGATCTTGTTGGGCGGCATAGGGGTGGAGGGCCAGCGGCAATTGTGTGGCGCGCGCGTTCTTGTGGTAGGCGTCGGTGGGCTGGGCTGCCCCGCCGCCCCATACCTCGCCGGAGCTGGAGTGGGTGCGTGCAATGCTCACGTTCATTATTGTTCGCCATGTAGCCTGTCCCCTTGGTAATTCCGGTTTTTCTGTAAAAATTCCAGGATATAATAAAAAGAACTCTATGTACTCTAACTGGGCTGATTTAAACAATATGACGACTAGGCGCCTATTTTGAGTGTGGTTCTGTACCTCTGCCAACAATATCTTTTATGCAAAATTTCATGATTATGGTTAAGTATTTAGCGTGTGAAAACGTAACAAACCAACTCATATTTACATTTATAATATTAGGATTGTTATTACTCACATTAAATTTGGCTTATAAATGGCTGATTCAATTCAGTGAATTATATGCAAAATCAAATGCATTACACCAATGCGTATCAATGTGAAGGACTTCAGAAAATATAAACATATGACTTGGCTGTATAGGCTTAAGTTTCGTTTGCTTCTTCTGAAAAGTGTAGAAATATTACAAGTCTAATTCGGCTATTTCAGGCGAGATTGGCATAGTGGATTTCGACACTGTGGACCTGACTAACATCCACCGTCAAATCCTTCATGGGGAGTGTGACCAGAACGTGAGCAAAGTGGAATCGGCCGCTGAGAAGCTGCGCAGGTTGGCAACTCATAAGGAGAGGACATTATTGAGCACACAGTATTCATTCTCTGTGATTGACAATATCTTTAGTCTAGAATCTAGTGCAGTGTTTTTTTTTTTGAGATATGACCACCGATTTTTGGTATCAATTAATATCATTTAAATTTATAAATCAGTACCTACCTAAAACAGACATAGTTTAATTTATTTATTGACTAGTTGTGCCCCACGGTTTCGCGCGCGTTAATTTCAGAGTTCCCGCGGGAATTCCGGGATATAAAGTACCCTATGTGTTAATCTGATGTATAAGCTACATCAGATTAGTTTCATTAGTAAAGTTTCATTTAAATCCATCCAGTAGTTTTTGCGTGAAAGAGTAACAAACATCCATCCATCCATCCATACATTCTTACAAACTTTCGCGTTTATAATATTAGTAGGATTTAACTTTGTGAATACAGGTAAGTATTAATTAATTGGAATTTTGCCAATAACACTTTCTGAAAAGTGTAAAACACACTTAGGTACAATATTATAATAGTAGACAAGCAAAAAATTTAGCATCGGAGTCAGTTAACATTGATTGATGTTCCAGAATGAACTCGCGCATAAAAGTGACCCCGTACAACATACAGCTGGACTCGAGCAACGCGATGGATATAGTGCGTCGCTACGACGTGGTGCTGGACTGCACCGACAACGTGCCCACGCGCTACCTCCTCAACGACGTGTGCGTCGCCGCCGAGGTGTGTTGTTCACTTCTCTGTCGTTCTTCTTTTTTTTGTTTCCCCCTCACTAAGGTGTGTTGTTGACGTCTTTGTCGTTCCCTCTCCTATTTCTTCTTTTTGGTTTCCCTCTCACTGAGACGTGTGATGTTGACTTCTTTTTCTTCTTTCTCATTCCCTCTCCTATTTCGTTTTTGTTTTCCTCTCACTGAGGTGTGTTGTTGACTTCTTTGTCTTCTTTCTCATTCCCTCCCCTATTTCTTTTTTTTTGTTTCCCTCTCACTAAAGTGTGTTGTTGACTTCTTTGTCTTCTTTCTCATTCTCTCTCCTATTTCTTCTTCTTTTTTGTTTCCCTCTCACTGTGTGTTGTCTATCTATCTGATCGCATAGATATCTGTATTGTGTAAATTTATAATAATTATGTTAAGCAATATAATTTTATTTTAAAGTTATCTAATGTACCTCTCATAACATTTTTATTTACTTTCATAGCAATGTTTTGTTTAATCCTTACATATTATAAAACAAAGTCCTCCCGCCTCCGCCGCATCTGTCTGTCTGTCTTTTCGCGATGAACTCAAAAACTACTGAATGGATTTTCATGTGGTTTTCACTAATAGATAGTGATTCAAGAGGAAGTTTTAAACGTATATTTTATCGTGGAATTCCCGCGGGAACTCCGAAATTATCGCGGATAAAACCGCGGGCGACAGCTAGTTTTCAATAAAGTCCAATCCATAATTATTTAAACTACCTAAGCTTACGATTGCTACTTTAGTCCCACAAGTAAAAGATTGAAGTCTGACTTTTAAATTACACTTCTTTTTATGGCAATTAAGACGTAAGTTGTATTCTCTTTCCGTGTTCTTAAAAAAAAATATTATTGTATTTCTTAGTCAACCAGTGAGTTGTGATTTAGTTGACATTCATTTCCAGCGTCCGCTGATATCGGGAAGTGCCCTCAAAATGGAGGGCCAGCTCACGATCTTTGGGTACAGAGAAGCTGCAAGATGCGCCAATAAGGTACTAAAGGTCTTTTAAGTATTTAACCAACAGGCATCATTTATTGCGAGGATACTGTGTATGTTCCGATATTACTGATAGTATAGTAAGGTATGACGTCATTCCTTTATAGTTCGCTGTTGTTTAAAACGGAACGCAGTCCAGTATACTGTCATCCAGGTAATTGTCATGTCACGCTGTCGACCACTCATTGACCAATCATAGGTTGATCACGTGATCAAACCACTGAGAGCACCTCACCTCGAAAACGCAAATATTCACAGTACAAAAATGGCGATGATTATGACGTCATACAGTCTACTGCGGCAGTACCTATACTAAAAGTTATAACGGAACGAACTTCTCGCCACTGCGAGCACTGGGCCAGTGCTATCCGTATAACGGAACACACCCATTATAATATAATACCTAATTTGAGAGCAGGATCATTCAAATTGACCCCTTTTTTAATCCATTTTAAGTACCAATATGTTATGTTGATCAGAAAAAAAATATTTGTTAATACACTCCATTTTATGATTTTATGATATATAGAAACACGTTGAATTTTATTATGCTCGATCATACAAAAACATCGAAAAACTCTGTGTATTTAGACTGCTTTTCAAGTCTTTACTTCGTATCCGAATAAAAAAATCTCGTCATAGTTTGAATATGTAGGGGATTTTTTAAAGGCAACTTTTTGTTCAAGTAAAACCTGCTACCAAAACGGTACAATCCGAGTTTAATCTGTTGTGCAATGTACCCGCGCGGCCGCACACTTAACCGCCGTGATACGGAGCACGCTAATGTAAACATTATTTTAGTGGCGTATCGTTTCAAATTTCAATGAACGCGCACCGAGCTGCCGCGATTTCAGGAATCGCCGGCGTACGTCGGGCCGTGCTACCGCTGCGTGTTCCCGCGCCCGCCGCCCGCCGCCGCCGTCGGCAGCTGCTCGGCCGACGGCGTCGCCGGGCCCGTGCCGGCCGTCATCGGTAACTCGCTCACTATTCACTCACTAACCCAGCTCATTCATTCACCATCACCAACTAACGTAATGGCTAATTCTCACTTACTCACCTAGCATCCTCTTGCAGACTGATCTTTCTTTATAGCTCACAATTGATCTTTATTAACTTACCGATCCTCTTCGCTTTCTCACCGATCCTTCTCGCTCACTCACCGGCCCTTCTCGCTCACTCACCGATCCTACTCGCTCACTCACCGACCCTCCTCGCTCACTCACCGATCCTACTCGCTCACTCACCGATCCTTCTCGCTCACTCATCAATCCTACTAACTCACTTCGCGATCCTAATCCCTCAGTCACCGATCCTCCTCGCTCACTCCCCGATCCTCTTCGCTCACTCACCGATCCTACTAGCTCACTCACCGATCCTCCTCGCTCACTCTCCATCCTCTTCGGATTCTCCCCGAACCTCGCTCGCTCACCGACCCGACGTGTTCGTTGCGCAGGTGCGCTGCAAGCGCTGGAGGCTATCAAGTACATAGTGGGTGCGCCGCGCGAGAAGCTGCTGGTGGGACGGATGCTGCTGTTCGATGGAGAAGACATCACATTCAGAACGGGTGAGGACACATTAATGTCTATATTAAAACACTAAAGTCGCTCTCAAATCTTAATTCATCCTCTTTATTTTGCACTAGCTGTTCCCCGCGGTTTCACCCGCGTTAATTTCGAAGTTCCCGCGGGAATTCCGGATTACAATATAGCCTATGTTACTCAGGGATAATATAGCTAATTGTAATGATAAAAGAATTTTTTAAATCGGTCCAATAATTTTGGAGTTAAATCGTAACAAACACACAAAATATCAAATCTTTCCTCTTTATAATATTAGTATAGATTACGAGCAAGGTGAGGTTACCCGCTGTTGAGTAGCCTTTATTGATACAGACATAAGGGTCGATTTGCAATCCGAAAGCTAGTGTATACACGTGTCTAATTGCATCGTATATGACTACACGTTTCTGTAACACCCTGTGTTCCGTCGCGCCAGTGCGGCTGCGGGCGCGCGGCGCGTCGTGCGGCGCGTGCGGGCCCGCTGCGGCCGCGCCGTGCGCCGACTACGAGGAGTTGTGCCAGGCGCGGGTGCGGGATAAGGTATTTCAAATACGAATACACTCATTGCACCAAAAACAAAGCTATCTATACTATAATAAATATACTATATAATGCTTTACCCAACCACCCGTGTCTATGTATTTTTGTTTGTCCATAATTGGTTGTCTGGAAGAGATCGCAACTATGCGATAAGACCGCCATTTGCTTTCTCCTTTTTCTTTAGGTGCTGTAACATTGTTATTTTATGTGCAATAAAGGATTAAATAAATAATAATAAATAAATAAATAATAAAAGAGTAGAATCCGCGATTGTGCACATTGAATATTTTTAACAAAAATTGACAGGGGGCGATAAAAGAAGAGTAGCCAACCTCAAAAAAAGAGTTTTTAAAATTCTTTTCTGTCTGTCTGTCTATTCGCGATAATCTCCGAATCTACTGAACGGAGTGTCGTGCGGTTTTCACAGGTAGATTAAGCTTAGCTTGAAGCTACATATAGGCTTTGTTTCATTCGAATCGGATGTCGGGAAAAAAAGTTGTTACATAAAAACTTTTCACGCGGGTGAAACCGCGGGGCACAGCTAGTGACAAATAAAAGGACGAGACAGGGCAAAAGGCGGCCTTATTGCTAGAGGTAGGTAACTAACTTGTTCCACTTTCATAGGTACGAACCACTATGGGCGCGATACAAAAATGCAGAAGATGAGGGTAGCTATGCGTATCTTGTATGTAATACGCTTGCAAGAGAAAAAAAAAACAAACACCAAAAAGGTTGCGTTTTAAGTTTCAAGTGGTACTTATATAACTATATTACATCCTACTTATTTCATGTTCCCATTTTATCCTAGCGATATCGAGGAATATTTGTGTATTTCAGTGGATTCAATTAAAATTCCAGGGTCTCAACCTCAAAATATTGCCGCCTGAGAATCGAATATCGGCGGAACAGCTCAACGAGAGGCTCCGACTCAAACCCTCAAGCTTAGATTCGAATCCCGGCCAGCGCCACCTGGTGGTCGACGTGCGGAGTGAGCAGGAGTTCCGCATGTGCAACATAGATGGCTCTGTTAACTGCCCGCTGGACGCGCTGCGCGAGCACACGCTTGACGAGCTGCTGGCGAAAATACGGGAATGCGCCGAAAATGGTGTGTAATGTACAGTCGACATCGGAAATATGTTATCAATAAATGTTCCCGTAATAGGCTAGTTTCCTAAATTTTCTTTTTTAGTCCGTTTTGTAGATTATCAAAAAATATTGGACACGTATTTTTTTATTTTTTAGATTTGTATATACTCTTGAGTATTTCTATATAGTTGGTCTGGACCCCTTGTTGTTCAAGACTCCGCCATATATATTGGTGCCTGAGACTGTCGAATGCCTTTGAGTAATCTATAAACGCCAGGTAGATTTGTTTATTATATTCGTTGTACTTCTGTATCAATTGTTTTATTGTGTGAATGTGATCTATTGTGCTGAAGTTTTTTCTGAATCCTGCCTGCTCTACGGGTTGACTTTCGTTTAGTGTTAATGATATTCTTTCCAGGATCACTTTAGCAAATACTTTATATATGTTTGATATGAGAGAAATTGGCCTATAGTTCCCAATCTCGTCTCTAGGGCCTTTTTTATGTAGTAAAATTATGTGACACTCGGTCCATTCTTCTGGAATTTGCCTTGTTTGTAAAATTTCGTTGAAAAGTTTTGCCAGCACAGGACTGATTTCCTCTAAGGTTCCCTTGAGAATTTCGTTGGGTATCTTGTCCGGCCCTGGAGCTTTCTCGAGTTTTTGGGATTTTATTGCCTTAATTACCTCTGAGGCAAGGATTTCTGGCACTTCGTCTGCTTTGTTTTCTTTAGCTTCGTTTACTTCCGGAAGTGTGACCAACCCTGAATCGAATTTATCACAGTACAATATATACAAATCTAGCAAGGCCAGTATTAGGCTAGAATCAACAGGAGAATCATTCCCTATCCAAAAGGGCGTACGCCAAGGCGATCCTCTTTCCCCTTCGCTATTTAACGCTGTACTCGAGCACATCTTTAGACAGCTAAACTGGGACCACTTGGGTCTGAACATTAAGGGAGCTCGCCTAAACCACCTAAGATTTGCCGATGATCTGGTGCTTCTTGAAGAGAATCCAGCAGCAATAGAACAAATGATGCAGAGCCTAGCAAATGCGAGCAGAGAAGTTGGTCTGGAAATCAATGCCAGTAAAACAAAACTGATGACAAACTCAAGGGAAATAGACATTACGGTGGATGGCAACAAGATCGAATATGTCAAAGAATATACCTACTTAGGACAGATAATATCTCCTTTAGATGAAATGACAAAGGAAATAAACAGGCGTATAGCCCAAGGATGGAGAAAATACTGGTCACTGAAGGAAATAATGAAAAGTAAGGATCTAGGCAATCACATAAAAAAGAAAACATTCGAGACCTGTATTCTGCCAGTTCTTACTTATGGTTGTGAAACTTGGTCAATAACACTACACCACAGGGAAAGGCTAACAAAATGCCAACGTGCCATGGAAAGAAGCATGCTAGGGCTAAAAATCAAAGATAGAGTCAGGAACGTAGACATAAGAACAAGAACAAAACTCACAGACATTCTTACCCGGATAGACACCCAAAAATGGAGATGGGCTGGACATATGCTACGCCACCCTATTAATAAATGGAGCAAGCAAGTTACTCTCTGGCAACCAAGAGACGGCAAAAGAGGTAGGGGTCGTCAAGTTAGGAGATGGGAAGACGACCTGAAGCAGACAGCGGGACCATTCTGGCTGAGAGTGGCAAGGGACAGGACCCATTGGAAGGAATTGGAGGAGGCCTATGCCAAAAGGCACACCGAACTTAGGGACCTCTTGTAACCCTTTGTTTAGGAATAAAAGGCTATTATTATTATTATTATTATTATATATTTTTTTATTTTTTATGTAACCAAAAAATAACGGAGATATATCAAGTCGAAATTTCACATGACGTCACGCCTCGCTACAGTTTGTTCGCACGTTATAGCGAGCTGTGACGTCACGAGTCCCCCACCCTAAACTTTAATGCGCTTTATCTATGCATATTTCCATTATTTTAAAAAAGCAAAAAATACGTGTCTTTTATTTTTTTATTATCTAACTGACGGACTAAATAGAATTTTGAATTTTTTACCCAGGAAACTAGCCTATTACGGAGTTCCCGCGGGAGTTCCGGAACAAGAGTCCTTCTCTGTACCCCTGACAACGTGTGTGCAAGATTTCATGATGATCGGGCGTGAAAGTGCAACAAACAAACTCACTTTCTCATTTATAATATTATGCAACATCAATAAGGTTCAACGGGTGACAAAAGCGTTTACGTAATTTTGATGCTCGTTGTACTCAATGATTATAATTAGAATTATAAATAAGTGTTATTAGCGCTCAAGTAAAGTAGTAATAATTTGAATTCAATAATGTTTGCCTTCCAATATCTGATGGAAAAATTCTAAATTCCAGTGACATTCGTCTGCCGGCAAGGCAACGACTCCCAGATCGCGGCGCGGCGCGTCATGGACGCCCTGGGCGATAACTCCGCCAGGATAACGGACCTGCACGGTGGTCTGCACGCGTGGTCCAAGCACGTGGACCATGAGTTTCCGGTCTATTGAAAAACCCTGCATATAGTATAAGATTAAAATAAAAATAAGTTGAGTTGATAAGTTGATTTTTGTGTAATTTTCTTGCCAGTGCGGAAATGTAAATAATAAAAAAAAAATGTACATAATTGGGTAGGTTTAGTATCAAAGATTGTTGAATGTGGATGAATGTTGTTTTGATATTAAAACCGTAAAAATGTTATTTTGTATTCGTTCCCTAAGACACCACTATCCGTGAGTATATTCCCTTTGAAGATGAAACTTTTGACACAATCCCAAATGCTCTATGTATAATTTTATTAAAGTGTAAGGGAAAATAATTTTTATGGCGCATCGTAACGCAGCATACCCATAGTCGTAGTGAAACAGGGTCCTGTATCCTAATGACGTTAAAAGAGTCATATTCAAGGTCCAACTCTGAATAAACTGTTATTTTACAGTCATTGAATCTAATTACTAAAGTAATAAAGCTCAAAGACCAAGTGTTTAAAAGTGTTTTATTTTTAATGCCACCCGTACTTGACTGGCGAACAAAATTCACATATACCCCGTAGAGTATTAATGGAATTTTGGGATGCTATAAATCGAATAATTTCCATTTATTGTAGTGCTATCCTAATTAATAATAATTATTATATTATTATGAATAAATAAAGCTACATAAGATTTATCATCACGAATATAATAATATATTTATGCACGTTTTATTTATACAAGCACCTTAAAAATAATTAATATCATAGTGGCTTTGAGCCATTGAGAATCAGATGTGGGATAAGAAAATATACCAAGTAATACTTTGAAACAAAACACTGATCGAAAATTGCTGCCAACACATTGGGTAATACAGTACGTAGTACATTTATTACTCTGAGGTAATATTATGGTATTTTACTCTGAGTTAATCAGACCTTAGAAAACTTTTTTAACTTTTGACCCTGTATATTCAAAAATTTCATGGTGCAACCAAAATTGCCATACTTTTCCGTAGTCATTTAGGATATCGTGTTTCTAGCATCTTATGCTCTAATAAATAATTTATCAATTGGTTGATGAATATTAATAATCAATTTTTTCACCATAGCACTTCTACTTAGTATACAAAACATTAGTCTATCTACATGTTAAATTACTGTTTAAGTACACAATTTTAATAAATAAGTTATTTTTTTTAAATATACTTAAAAGTAATTTAATTATTTTATAGTTAGCATCAAACACCGGAGCCAGATTCGAAGTTATCTAATTAAGGCCTATTTACAAGTAAGTTTAGGTTAGACCAAAGAGATTATAACCACTCTGTTTGGTTAGACAGAAATTTGCCACATTCGACAGGCATTTTATGAAGTAACAAACAAAAAAATTTCCAAGATTTTGCCCTCCTGATGCTCCTCCTTTGCGAGACAACACTGAGCATAATTCCTAGTTGTTAGAAATTCGGTATTCAACAATACCTCTGTATATTATAGACTTCAACTGAAGGTCTGCAGTATCACTGCCTTCCCACCGAGTGAAATTTGTTTATTATTTATGTTATACATTTTGTTTTGCTACGAGCCAAGCTACTCGCTGAAAGTGTTCACTAGGATTAATGACTCGGTGAGTAGCTTGGCTTTTAGCCATAAGCGAAGCTCTTTGTAGTGTGGTCTTCATTTTAATGAAATGTTCACGCAATCGTTAATCATGTTTATTGTTAATTAAAAGGTAAAATTAAGAACTTGTTCTAAAAAAAACTTTGATAACCCATATTACCCACTGCAAAACAAATAGATAGAGATTCTGAGAACTGAGAAGTAGCCATTCCGGGAAGTTGACATTCATGGAAGTGGATCTCCAGAGGCTTTCAGGGAGCTAACAAACTGACTGGTAATTTAAATTTTAAGCAGCCTTTTAAACACCTTCAAGAGATGATAAAAAAAATCGTGAGTGTAGTGAAACACTTGGTTAAAACGAAGTTTCTTCCAGTTTGTCTTTTGTGAAGAGACAGAAATACTAAAAAGCTCATTTCCGAAAAAATTACAGTTCCTTTGTTTTTCCATAAAGCAGCTGTATGACACTGTGACGGAAAATAATTTTTTACTCCCATTGCATCTTTACCATGCAAACTTCGTTCTATAAATAAAATGAAAAAACATGTTAGATAGTGTTTTAAAAATAAAAATACTTAAAATAATGCTTTCCAAAATGTTAATTGTGATTATTATGCTGTTAATAACAAAACCAAAACATATTTCCATAGTGTTTCATAAAAAAATTTAAGAAACCATAGTAGTAGATTTTTTTAAAACCTTTTCCACTATAAATGACTTTACATTGGTATTTACATAAATAATAGAGTATATTAAGTATATCATATAAGTTGCACATTGATTTTATCAACTCCCTTAAGCACTCCGGTGATAACTGTTTTTAAATCACACCAGAAGTTAAAAAGCTATATTAATTTTTAGTTTTTAAGTCGCAGTGTGCTAATGTCAACTTAAAAAACCAGACCACTTTGCATCTACATAAATATTATGCTATCCTACATAAATATTATTTTGATTTAGACGTAAGATATAAATTATGAGAATTAAAGAAAAATCATAACTTCTTGTGAATACGGTTCAGATGGATCTGAAGAGATGACCTCGCCCTGAACTGGAGCAGACACAAATCGCATTTATGCGTTGTATTCTTGTATGTGTGCTTGTTGTTTGTATGTTTTGCGAGCAGCTCCTTACTCGTGAACTTTTTATGACATTTCACACATGAATTTTCCTGCATCAACTGCTTCAGCTTCAAGTGGCGCCGGAGACAGTAGCGGGATTTGAATGTTATAGCGCAAGCACCACATTTCGACTTGCTTTTCGACTGATGTTCAGTCTGACAGTGATGGTCCAACATGGATTTTTTATTGAAGATAATTTGACAGTCGTTGCACTCAAAGGTAGCCTCGTTTTGCTGCAACTCATGGTTCGACTGCATATGCCTAAAAAAATGGCTGTTCTGAGTGAATTTCAGACAACAATACTGGCAGGTGTAAATGTACTTGCGCTCTTCGATGGGTTTTAGGAGCAGATATGTTGGATCGAATTTTCGCAGTCCATTCGCTGGTTTGGTCATCCGAACTCTAGGACCGGTTCGCACTGGCTTTTTATTCATCTCTTCTTCTTTTCACAACAAAGGTGGTCTTACTGGACTTTTTCTATGTTTTTGTCAACACGTAGGCAAATGAGAAGCGAGTCGTGTTCCGTATTTAATATTTAACCGTAGCACAAGTGAATCGAATAACTACTACTAGAAACTCCAAAACACTGACTAATTAATGGTGATTTAAGTGACTCCGAAGAATATCCGTCACGATTTGAAAATACCAGGAAATGTTTTTGCCCTAATTTGATTTGACACAAGACACTATGTATTTTCGACAAAACAAAACAGACAAAAGTTAAAACGTCAAAAATCCGGAGTCCCTGTATTGTACAGCACCGGAAAAGGCGACACCCAGAATGCACGACACGAGATTGTACGACACCGGAATGTACAGCACCGGAATTGGCGACACCGGATTTCATGGCCTAGCCGACTTCGTGCTCCGTTTAGTAGTATTCAATACAATGCAGGTAGTAGGTAGTTAGTGGTTACTGTCTCAAAATCTGATGGAAATTCAAATAACAAGTCCAAGTGTAATATTTAGTAACGTAATTATTATTTTTCACTTTAATGAATTGTTACAACTTGTTATATTCTTTTTTTTTGCATAATATATTGAAACTTCGTGGTCACACCTAAGAATTAATCAAATAAATGTCACCTTATTTTGTCTTTAGCGCATCGCCGGCCGCTACCGCGGCACGCTCGCTACGCTCGCTCGGCTCTCGAGACCTGGTCATCAGTAAGAACCTAACCTAATAAAGAATGTCGGGTATACTACCTTGAAATCAGTTCATGATGTGACCTCGATAGTAATGTTCTCATTACTTTTTACTTATTTCAATAAATAGCTTATAGTGACATCATCGCCACACTAGTACCTACTATAGGATAGGTGTAGGAAAGGTGACGTAAATCAGGCGACGCTACCCGCTCGCCAGTCGCTTCCCGTTCGCCAGTTAATACAGTTGTGATTCCTTTCTTTTCCTTTCTTTTCGTAACCTTTATAATCTGTACAATCTGTATAGGGCACATAGCTCGTGGAAATAATAATTATAAGGTGTAAATTAAGGGACCAGATTCAGTGTATTGTACTCTAAGTTTATACAGTAAAATATATAGAGTGGTCCGTTGTTTGATTATCCTGCCTATAGACTGTAACATTATAACGTAATGGGCATAAACACTAACATAAAACCTAATAATCATCACCAAAAAATCTAACATAAAATATATGTGCCCTATTTGACAATAACTTGACCCAGTATTTAGGTAAGTAACGTAAACGAGCACAAAGAAAGGAGGCGTGATTTCATCGACCAATAGGAGCGGTGTCACCAATTCCGGTGCTGTACATTCCGGTGTCGTACAATCCAGTGTCGCACATTCCAGTGCTGTACATTCCAGTGTCGTACATTATCGTGTTGTGAATTCCTGGTTCCCAAAAATCCGTAGACGGAGAACGCAAAAATCAAACCATTTAAAAAAAGTTATTTTTATACTAGAAAAGCAAAGAGAATTAGGCCTATACTGCCATTTCTTATGTTCATTTTCCAAAAGGTATCACTGTACGATAATAAAACTACTATCTTCGTATAATAATAATTTAATCCAAAGCCATTTCTTTTATTTTTAATTTCTGGTAGTTGAAATAAATGACTTGAAACATCAAATATCAAAAGCAGTCAAAAGACCTATTTTTAATGCGCTGAAACTGGCAAGGAAAATTAGAGTGTTTCGAGTTACGGACATTGATTATATCAATGCTTACGGATGAAACTTTCACTTTCACTTTCACTACAGAACAATCAATTTTACGGAGGATCAATAATTATTAATTACTAGCTATGCCCCGCGGTTTCACCCGCATGAAAGGTTTTTATACAACAACTTTTTTTCCCGACATCCGATTTCAATGGAACAAAGCCTATATGTAACTCCAGGCTAAGCTTAATCTACCTGTGAAAACCGCATGACAAACGGTTCAGTAGATGCGGAGATTATCGCGACCAGACAGACGGAAAAGAATTTTAATAACTTTTTTTTTGGGCTTGGTTACTCTTCTTTTATCACCCCTCTCAATTTTAGATAAAAATATTCTATGTACAGAATGGCGGATTTTACTCTTTTATTATAGTCATATAGTATAGATTATCTTTGAGAACAGCGTTTTTATACCTACTTACCTATGCGATACGTCGAATAAAATATAGAATGAAAGGTTGAACGAGGGATTTACTCAAACCCACCATGTCATGATTATAAATTATACATCCACCTAACTTAAAATAAACACGACAAATAATCATTTATTGTTCTTATTTGTTTTTAAAGTTAACTAAATATTCTGTGAATATTTCAAGCGTTTACCTGTAGCCGTTATGTATCAATATCGAGCAAAAACGGGCAAAAAAAAAATTCACGTTTGGTTTATGGGAGCCCCTTTATTTTATTCTGTTTTTTAGTATTTGTTGTTATAGCGGCAACAGAAGTCACGATTCATAAGATATAGCCTGTTAACAGACGGACAGACAAACGGATGTACAGCGGAGTCTTATAATAGGGTCCCGTTTTACCCTTTGGGTACGGAACCCTAAAAAAACCACTGATAGGTATTATTATTTAACAGAGCTGAAACCATAAATAAAAACGTAGATTAATTACGCGGATGGATGACGTGCCAAATGCTAATATTAATACAAAAGAAAGATGTTTTAAATGACAGTAAACAGAGGTTCCTTCCGGGTTCGCATCCCGGTGGGGCTGGAATTTGTGTGATGAACACAAGGTTCCACTTACTAGGGCTATGATCAACAACATTCCTTGCCCAAAAACATATTTCCAAACGTGCTAGATGCCAAAATATTAGAAATTATTATTCTTTATGCCATAAGAAACGTTGTAAATGTATTTTAATTTTAATTTTTAGTTTGTTTTGCAGTAAAACTTCTTTGATTACGAGGGAAAGACAGTTTTTGCGGCGTCTTGCCTTAACGCGGCGGCTTATTCGTTATGGTCATAGTGAATAAGGGCCCTATGTCCATAATTTTTACCGTGCCCATAACGTGCTTGCCTGTAACTTAATCCCAAACGCTCTTTAGTGTACCTACCTAAGAATTACTACGTGCGATAGATGACGTAAATAAACAGATATTGTAAATATTGTATAGGTAATCAGTGTAATTGTGAATAGTTTGCTTAACAATCGTTTTATTGTATCACTCCATCAATTTCTACATAGAAATTAAATTAATACCTAAATATCATTGATATACCTACCTATCAATCGATTTTTCTTTAATAGTCACGTTCGAATAAGCAGGTACCAAAATTACCCATTAGCTTTTACACATCAGATTAAGTTATTTTTAGATAAAAGACAGAACCTGTACCTACCTACTGTAATCGTATTTTTGATAACATGTTATGTAATAATGCAACATGGTAATTATTATCTGGAACCTTTATGTTATAAAGAGCACGAATCGGCAACGGATTTTCATTTCTAGTTTTAAGAACACAAGCGAAGGCATGGGTAAATTTATCCTAGTCATTTGTTTTATTGTTACTGCCTTCAACGGCAGTCGGGGTTTAGAACCAACTCGTTTGGTGAAAACAAAACAAGGTGAAATTGAAGGTAGTTTAGCAGCTAATAGGATTTGTTATGAGTTTCTTGGCGTGAGATACGCAACCCCTTTACGTTTTAGGGTAAGTTATTTACTGGCTAATTTTATTTCAGCTATTGTAGCGAAAATATGTACCTACCAATGTTCTACCATATTCGAATCATTGAAACTCTACAGTTGGATATCGCCAGTCGCCACAATAAGATCTAGATATAATAAATTGTTTTTTGAATTGTACTTTGACTTAATTTCATCGTATTCTAATACCTACCTTCATCTTTCTGTGGCACAGGCACCAGCTCCACCACCTTCATTCGCCGGTGTCTACAAGGCGGATGCTCGCGCTGTACTTTGTCCTCAATTCCTCACAAACGACATCTTAGCTGCTCCGAGTTACAATGAAGACTGCCTAGTACTTAACGTCTACACACCCACAGCACACCCAAACTCCTCATTGCCTGTGATGGTATTCCTACATGGAGGAGACTTTGGCGTTGGAACCGGCTCACCGAGCATTTACGGACCCCAATACCTGCTAAGCAACGAAGTGGTCTTAGTCACCGTCAATTATAGGTTAAATGCTTACGGATTCTTGAATCTGGGCATCAGAGAAGCACCGGGCAATTGCGGATTGAAGGATATAAGAGCGGCATTGCGATGGATTCAAGATAATATTGGTAACTTTGGTGGTAATCCTGATAATGTCACCGTCTTTGGGCAAGGAAGCGGTGGCACCGCCGCCATTTATCTGACCCTCTCGGAATCAACGAAAGGACTGTTCAATAGGATTATATCTGAAAGTGGTTCTGTTTTTTCTCCGCAGTCGTTTGACTCGGATCCATTAGGCACAGCCAGTCAAGTTGCGAAATCTTTAGAAGTAAACACTATAGATCCTGTAGAACTTTTCCAAGTTTACTCCACTGCTCCTATTGAGGTAGTAGAAGAGGCTATAGGAAAACAAATGAACGCGAAATCTGTCTTCTTACCATCCGTTGAAGAGATTTTTGAAGACGAAGAACCATTCCTAGTCGATACACCCTACAATATCCTTGCTGCTGGTAGAAAACACAGATCATTCAACCCTGTACCAGCTATTATTGGAATAAACACAGTCGAGGGTCTGACCAGTATTCTAGACTACAACACTATAACGAGTCAGATGGACCGCATTGAGAACGAAGACGACTCTGTATTAGACCAGAGAAGTCTTTACGTACCAGACGAAGAAAAACCAGATCTCAGGACAATTTTAAAACAGACCTATTTTACAAACACGTCATCGGAAGAAGCTCTTATTGGCGGTATCATCAATTTGAATTCTGATTTTGGCTATGTAGGACCAATGTCACTGTTTGCTGAGCTATATGCAAATAATTCAGCGCTGCCTGTTTATCAGTATATTTTCGACTACATCGGCAGTAGGAACCTCGGTCGGTTGTTAACCAATAGTAGTCTGCCAGCCACGACTAACCAGGATGAGTTGTTCTACCTGTTTGAACTGGAAAGGATGCCACTGCCCATGGACGAGAATGATGCGAGAATAGTAACTTTCATGACTATGATGTGGACCAACTTTGCTAAATATGGGTATGTTTTGCTCTTATTACTTATAACTACTACTCCCGGGAAATTTAACAGTTTTTTGCGATATATGTAGTCTTGTATAGTCCTGGGATATAGAAAATTTCTAACTTAATAAAATTAAAGGGAATGTCCCAATGTCTGCCCTGACGCGTATAGATACGTATTCATAGGTCAAAAACTTCTGTCGTTTAATTACACTGTGTCATGGCAAATTTCAAACATTTCTTCATTAAATATTTCAGTTCACCGACACCTGATCCAGCGAATGGGGCATGGCTTCCGTACCCCCATAATTTGGCCATAGCTCTGGAACCACAGTACGTCGCTCCGTTGACGCCTGAAAGAGCATACTTTTGGCGCTCACTGTACTTTAAATATGGCGCTGACATTTATAGAAAATAGCGCTGAAAACTTTGACAGGTCACTTAAGACTAAACTGGTAGTTTTTGCAGAAATTAGAAAAAAAATGTGTGCGATTTAAAATGTTTTTATTATAAAATCTACCAAAAATACATGAAATTTATATAATAGTTTTTAATAATTATATTTATGAGTGTGCGTGCTTTACAGTACAGTAATGATTTACTTGCCTAGAATTAAGTATTTATTATTCTAATGAAAATATATTATAATTTACATTTTGCATTGCTTTTAAATTTATTTTACTTCAATAATGAAATTAATCTATAGTTAGAGAGGCGGAGGTTAAAGGTTCACGCCAATACCTGATCCAGCAGGTACCTCAAAATAAAATATAATTTAGAATATAATATTATCTATATAAAAAGGCACATATTAATTTATATTCATAAAAAAAGTGTAATTCGTTGTATCAATTAGTCATATCATAAAAATAGAGAATGGACTGAATGTTCAATATCCAGCTGTAGAATGGCGTACAAGAGACCAAGCGATCATGCGACCAGTCTAAATACTAATTGTATTTTTAGAATATCTACTAATAGATTGATTTGATTGAATTGAGGATTATATCGGGGTATTGCGCCTCTTGCACTCCAGAAAGTCAGTTCGTCTTTTTCTAACTCTAGAGTGGTCAACTGTGGACTGTGTGGATATTGATCTGTCCACGATCTACGTGTACGAGTAGATTAAAGGCACTTAACGTCTTAATATACCTGATTAACTAGTGGTTACCAAAGTCAATAATTTAATCGTTATTGAGAAACAATTTCCTGACTTTTTCTTTATTTTCCACTAGGAGTAATAATTTAAAAATAATAGTTTCAGCATTTTATTAACATTCCGGTATTGCAATAACGCTGCTGTTGCAATAATATAATAGATAAAAATAAATAGGTATTATAAATCTTACTTACCTGCATTTGGCGACCCGATTGGCGCAATGCTCACCATGCCTGCCCGCTAATCAAGAGGTTCCGGGTTCGATTCCCGGTGGGGGTGGACTTTGTGTGATGAACACAGGGTTCCATTTTCCAGTCTGGGTGTATATATATATATATCTATAGTATAATATATTATGTAATAATATGTGTAGTAGGTATATACCACGTTTGCTTGGTTTCCACGACAAAAGCTTATAGCTTAGTGTGGGATTAAGTAGATCTGTGTGTGGTGAAGTGGATTATTATTATTAATATATATAGTTCTGCAGAAAAACCTTAAAAATACCTACACTAGATATTATAAATGAATCGGAATCGTGTGGTGAATCCCGATATAAGAGCCTGTTCACACCACGTTGTTTAAACGTGCCGTCGACGCGCGTTTTTATCCTACAAAAATCTACAGGCTGCGTCTGACTCGCGTTCGTATCGCGTCTGTAGCGCGTCGACGACGCGTTTAAAAAACGTGGTATGCATAGGCCCTAAAAATCGATAGACGATTTGTCAATGAAAATATTTCCCTTTCATTTCGTTTTCGCGCTCCCAAAAGCCATAGACAAAAATCCCTTTTCCGAATGCAAAGGAACCGATACACATTCAGCCGTTATCTTCAACTGGAACTACTTGTGTCGCTTTCGGTACTGTTGTGTTTCTTCTTGTTTCTTTTCTTGTCTTTGTGTCTGTCATCGTGTCTGTCCCTGTGCTTATGCTTAGGACTTCGCTTAGGGCTCTCCCTGCGAACGCGGTGATGTCAAATACCGGAGTCGTCTGTTGTGTGATGGATATTGTTTAGTGATTCCTCGGACGTTTCAGACCTTTGCTTCCTTTTACCGCTGAAAAGAAAAAAAAAAGTGTGCTACGTTTTAGAAAGAACAAGCTAGTCAATCTATTTTTCAAAGTATGTTTACTATAAATAAGTATCTAAAATCTCTCTAATCGTAATCTTCCCGCGGGAATTCTGGGATAAAAAGTACCTGTACCCTTAATTTTTTCGTACCTCTGCACTGACATCCATTTATGCAAAATTTTATGATGATCGGTCAAGTACCTACCTAGTTAAGGCGTCTAAGCGTACAGTGAAGAGGGTAAAACGTGGGTGAAACGACTAGTAATTAACAAAATACTATCACAAAATAACCTAAAGACAAATAAAATATGATTTAAGATTATTAAACTAGATACTTTTAAGCTGCGCTACAAAAACCAATAGTTTAGTACCTAGTTTCCTTAAAGGAACCACGGAGCAACTACTAGATAAGACACTCACCCCTTTTTCCTTTCATTTTCTATCGACACTTGATCTTTGAACAATTTAGACAGCTCCAATTCCTTTATTTCATCCGAATTAGTTAGTATTATTGCTCTGAAAAAGAAAACCAAATTTCATTAAATTCGCCTAACTAGTTATAACTAGGTAGGTATATATTAATACAATAGATACATAGTTTTCTCTTATACAACATCAGCAGCGAAAGTCCCGTCAAAATCGGTCCAACCGTTTCGGAGATTCACCCACGTGAGTGTAGATACTCCAAACTTTCATAACAACCTTCTCCTTACAATAACTTAAAACAAGAATAAAATAACTAGCGAAATTGGTCCAGCCGTTCACGCGTGATGCCGGGACCAAGGGAAATAGGGATTAATTTTTATATCTATCTATCTAATATATATATATCTAATATATATAAATCACGTGTCACGTTGTTTGTCCGCGATGGACTCCGAAACTACTGAACTGATTTTGATAAAATTTTGCAACCATTTATAATATGGTCCAACTTAAAAGATAGGATAGTTTTTATCCCGGAATTCCCTCGGGAACTGAAGGACATAGAGTACTTTTTCCCGCAACCTCCGCGGGAACTCCGAAATTACCGCGGATGAAATCGCGGGGGACAGCTAGTCTAATATATATAAATCACGTGTCACGTTGTTTGTCCGCGATGGACTCCGAAACTACTCAACGGATTTTGATAAAATTTTGTAACCATTCATAATATGGTCTAACTTAAAAGATAGGATAGTTTTTATCCCGGAATTCCCGCGGGAACCCCGGAATTAATGCGGGGAACTGCTTATCGCCGTAAACTACAGCAATTTTTTCCCGGAATTCCCGCGGGAACTCCGAAATTACCGCGGATGAAATCGCGGGGGACAGCTATACTTTTATATAATACACAGATTGTGAGAAAGCTGTCATGAGTCACGACTCAATCAATTTAGGTATTGCATAATGTAATTTAACAAATGCCACAAGCTAGCTGAAGCAAAGCTGTTTGCATTGTTCTACCCCAACCGGACCCTTCGGCGAAGTGTTGGCATTAGCCAAATTACTTCATCGGGTCACGACCCGCGTTGCGTTGCCAACAAATATACGACATTTGGCAAAGTGTCCGGGAAAAATTTAAATAGGTAGGCATGTTCTTTTAGAATAATTAGTAGAAGACTAATGCGATAATCTCGGATAGTATTAAGTATATTATCTGTGTCTCTTGCCCCCCTTTTTCACTCCCTTAGGGGTAGAATTCCGGATAATTCTTTCTTATCGGATGCCTACATACAAAGAACACACCCTCCAAGTTTCAGGTCTCTACGATCAGTGGTTTAGGCTGGGCGTTGGTCCGTCAGTCAGTCATTCAGGACAAAGAATTTTATATGTATAGATTTCAAGTGAAAAGTAGGATTATAAACGGCATTACTCCTTGGCCACAGTCTCGGCGCGGCGGTGGCGGCGACGGCAGCGGCAAAAACAAATGGTAGACAACATAAGAAGTATCTGCCTATATCTGCCTCTCTTTCTCTCTGCCTATCTGGCTGTATTTCTGGCTAATATTTCTAATTATCGTTTAATCCCGAGTGATTTAAAACGAACTTCTCAAACGATAATGTGTCCACAGTGTCGGCGGCGGCAGTGTGGTGCTGGCGGCGGCAGCGGCAAAAATAAATGGTAGACAACATAGGAACTAGGCCACAGCTCACGCCACTGATAGCTGTGGCCATCTTCTTATGTTGTGTACCATTTGTTTTGCCGCCGCCGCCGAGACTGTGACCAAAGGGTAAGTGTCACGAAGATGGTAACCACACATAGCCTGGAATAGGAACTTTCAAGTATGGCTGCTGGAACACATAGTTTTTCATTTTGAACACGGTAAAGCCTATCTAATTTCCTCTCTTCTATAAATCTGTCCACTCAAAGGTTGCCTGGGAGAGATCGCTTTAAGCGATAAGTTCGCCTTTTGTATACCTATTAAGTTCAATTTAAGAAAATTTGTAAAAACTACAGTGTCCTACAACCTATCTATAGTTTCTTCACTTGGTTTTCTTTACTCAACCTCATTCTTGGTATTAGGCTCACGAATTCAGCTAGCTTAGGTACTACGCTGTAGGTAAATCTCTTCTTTTTAAAGGAGGAGGTTCTTTGTTTTGTGTAATTGACAATTAAAGAAAGAGAGATTCACATTATCAGAAGCTCCATTTTTAAATGGTCTCAATTTAAGAGAGAAAGTGGAAAACCGAATCGTCTGCAACATAGCCTACTATGCTTGTGTGTGTTTGTATGTGTAAACTTGACACGGGATAGACCGCGGTCATCCTCCGCTTTATGCTATGTGAATAGGTAGTAGGTAGGTACCTATCCATCAGTCCCGCTGTGCCCCGCGCACTCATTTGCCCAACCCGCCGCGCCCTCTGTCTAGGCTTGATAAACTTGATAACAATATTGTATATCGATAGTTTTGAACAACAATGCATGTTAGTTATAATTTTTTTTTTTAATTCAACCTTTTTGAGAGAGAATTCATTACGACATTATTTTTCCTATTTAGTTCTCAATAGGTGGTAGCGTTATAATATGTGCGACCGTGATTTTTTAATGCTCGTTTCTCATGCCATGTCTGTGGCATCGCAGCACTGAAACGGCTGAAACGATTTTGATTTCATTTTTTCGTTTTAAAGGTGAGTCGATCGAGAGTACAAGAGAATTATCAGGCTTTTTGTAGTTGAGTGATACAGGTAGCATACACTTGACAGATCACCAAAAATCAAATATTTTTATAATATTAAGTAAGTAGGTATGTAATAATAACTAACTAGTAAGTACTCGTAGGGTGACTGGTAGAGATTAGAGAATGTTTTGTACGCTTTTCGAGATACTTTTGTACGATATAGTGCAATAAAGTTCTAGAAATAAATAAACTTCGGTGTATTAACCCTTTCAGCTGCAGCCGTTCTAATTGTTATCTTTGTAGGGTGCGTTAAAATTCCTCCATCGATATCGATAACGCAGCCCACCACTGCGCTGTGATTTGGAACCGTTCCCGTGTCAAGGTGACGATCGACCCCGCATCGCTCGTCACCCTTTCACTATTTAGTTATAGACACCGACCATCTATCTACATATCAAATTTATCTATGGTTATTTAACCGCTCCACTGTTTACAACTTTTATAGTCAAGTATAGAAGGGCGATTTTTAACCATTTCCAATTTTCCCTTCCTTGGAAACGGTGTCTAATCCCAGTAAATAGTCTTATATATACCTACTTTAAAAATGCCATGGTCTATTGTCGTTGGTTCTTGTTGCTTTAAAGTCTATCCAGAGAACACGACTTGGTTCTAAAACCTGTGACCCTAGTCGCCGCACTCAGAGTCGACTTTAATGATTACTTAGTTAAGTATAGATTTTTAAAACAAAACTGCCGCAATCAAACAAGTTTAATAAATTAATGTTAATTGGCATTTAACGAATTAAGTTACATCTCATTAAATGCCAATTAACATTAATGTACTGAACGTCTCTGATTGCGGCAGTTTTGTTTTAAAAATCTATACTTAACTAAGTAATCATTAAATCGACTCTGGGTGCGGCCGTTAAAGTGACCTAAAAAAATCAAAATTAGAAAAGCGGCTCAAAGAATATTTCAAATGAATATAGCACAACGAATGTTAGTACGGATAAAGATAGGCAAAATGCTCACCGTATCCGCCCCCCGTCGACTCGGTCCTGCCTCTTTGGGTCGCTGATGATAGATATGGAGGTCTCGCCATCTTCCCTTTTGTGCTTCTTCGATTTGTGTTTTCTGCAGGGAATATTATTGAATTGTTCAAAATTTCGATACAAAACTATAATAAATCCATATAATCCGGCTCTCTGTACCTACCTAGTACCTACATTTTGATATTGGTTCAACAGTCAACTGGAGGTAACACAAAGTAAACATGAAATGTGTAGGTAAATCTTGTTTCTAAATGAAAAAATAAAACTTACTTCCATTCTAACATTTTTTGTACTCCGTTAAAAAACACGTTCTCTCATACACATACAATTTATATCTTGTCAATTTTTTCGTCTAATCTTTAATATACATCTATACATAGTTACCTACATTCGCATTACGCACGTAGAGTATACGAAAAGAATTGAAAATAATTTTCAAATTAGCGTTGAAGACCTATCTGTGCTGTGCCCTAAAACATTTCCTCCCCGGCCACGGCATCATAAACGAATGAAACAAATAACCTAAGTTGGTTAAATTTTGCGGTAGGTACTCCCTTACTTTTGTTTCTTGTCGCGGTCCTTCTTCTCCGCTGGCTTTGGTTTGTTTTTCTTCCTATACACCGACCCACCCTCCCCTCCATTGACCTCATCTACCGTCTCCGAATGCAACACGTACAGTCGGTAAATTTGTAGCAGAATGACCTAGGGGAAAGGAGAGATAATAAAGCTACAAATAATATTAGAAACCCAAGAGGCACAATCAGCGACATCATTTCAGGGTTATGTTGCCATTTGTACTTCCTACTCTTTTAACCCTATTCTTCTACAGATAAAATTAGCGGAATGTTAAAGTTTACTATTAATATCGAAAGATTTCCTTCAAAACTTGGGCTTTATGTCGTACTAGCTGACCCTGAGGGTTTTACCCATGTGAATTTCGAGATTTCTCAGAATATTCCAGGATATTTTTTCTAAAATTTGTCGACTCTTGATGTGCTACGTCTTGTACTGTACGTATTTCCATCCTGGGTTTTGTATAAACAAAATCGACCAGTGCTCTACATTTTGACTCCTATGTCTGATCTGCAGAAACTGCAAATTGAGAAATTCAGCAATGCAGATATATCAGTATTTGTATTCAGATGCGTCAATCATGAAGTGGTAAAGTTTCAAGGCTCTTCTTGATTGAATGGTTATGATTGCAGTAGATAATCATGAAACTTGCTATAGGATGACACTTCTCATCAAAAATGTATCAGGGTTAGTATAATGAGATCTAAAGGCAGAGATATTGAAAAAAAAAACATTAAACCAACTCACCAAAGTATTCTTGCAAGTGAAGAATATGTTCATATAGTTGATGATTTTGTAATGGCATATGATGAGGAGCCTGAACGCGAGGAACGGGGCATCCTGCAGCGCAATGTTCATGATGATAGCGCAGACTTCGATGCTACAGCAGCAAGCACGACTGGTAGTCCTAGCGAACGAGGGACTTTGGAATTGACACATCTTGTTCTACACCCAGCCAAAAAGTTAAAGGTCTTCTAGGGAACACATGAATAATCTTAATCAAATAATTCTATTGGCATGATGACAAGGTATAAAAATCAAAATTCTTAAACAGACACATATTTTTTGCTTTTTCGAATAACAGTGAAGTCATAACTAAGTAATGGTATGACTTCACACGGAATTTCAACTCAATGTATCGCCGATATTTTTTGATTAGGTAAAAAAAGAAAAATACGCGTCTAATATTTTTTAATAATCTACAAGACGGACTAAAAAATTAAATTTAAATTAAGATTCATCATGCCCATATTTTTTCATTAAATATATCTGTTACTTCTTTGCCCTTTCTTTTGTTTCCATGGTCGTTAAGCACCGTGAATAAAATTGCAACTTCAAGTTGACCTTTACCTATGTATGCATTTTTTAATAAATCATCTAATTATATTTAATTAATGATAAAAAATTATTGTAAAATAAAAAATAACTTGTGTTGTATTACCTACTATTCCCCGCGGTTTAAAAACGGGAATTCCATGATAACATATAGAAATAAACATTTCTCATGAATTACTCTATCTATTGGTGAAAACCGCATGAAAATCCGTTCCGTAGTTCAGCTAATAAATGTTTGTATTCTTACGTACGAAGATCATGAATGAGGTCAAATTCCTCATGGGCAAATTGACTATTTTTTTTTTTAGTCCGTCTTGTACCGATTAATAAAAAATATTGGACACGTATTTTTAATTTTTTTAAGTAATCAAAAAATAATGGCGATATATTGAGTTGAAATTTCGCATGACGTCACTATTCGGACAGTTTGTATGGCGGTTTTATCGGTTAGTGACGTCACGACTCACAACCCCCTTACCCCAAACTTTAATGCGCTCTATCTCTGTATATTTTAAGCTATTTGAAAAAGCAAAAAATACGTGTCTATTGTTTTTTTATTTTCTAACGGACGGACTAATTAGAATTTTGATTTTCAAAAGTAGTCCACATCCCCATTAGGTATTCCACCCAATGTAGCACGTACACGCGTAGAGCTTGTCTAAACTAAGATGACGCGCCCCTCCATCTGGTATACGCACACGCACAACCGTTAAAATATCGATAAGACACATAAATCGCGCCGAACTCACACTGTTAAAGAGATATTATCAATACTGTCATGATCTCGCACATCTAAAACTACTAATTGAGTAGTCATTTTAGTTTACCTAGACGAGCTCTACCTGCTTATTTACGAAAAATAATTATGACACTTACCGCTCTGCGCTCAAGGGGAGATTACCTACAAACTCTTTTTTTTTTTTTTTTTTTTATGTCATAGGGGGCAAACGGGCAAGTGGTACTCTATCTTCGACAGTCGACACATATTCATAAACACTATTCAAACTTGTTAGTACCTACTGGACCAACTGATTTGAGTCGTGTTTCTTCGTTCGATCAACAAGTTTCATCACAATTTCTCAGTCAATTCACAAAGATAAAGGATTTCTTGAGATTGCTCGGCTTTAATGAGCCTTAGTATTTACAAATGCGCTTAAAATATAGTACAAAGGATGTAGGTACTAGTAGTATGAATTAGTCATCCTCCTTGGTATTAGTAGACATAATTTTCATAAGTGTATTATGTACAGTGAAGTGGTACCCTTGTCCCTTGATTGCTGGCCTCATGGAAGCGGACTTTTCTCATAGCGTACGTGTTTTCCTAATGTTGAGTTTGTCACTAATGTCACCAGTAAAGCCAGTAAAGTTTTTTACGATTAGGTATCGGAACTTTTCTACCGGGATTTATTTTAAAAACTTTTATTCAGCTCGCAATGTATGTATGTAACTAAGTTTATACCTACGACGGGTGGAATCTTGCAACTCACTTTTGAAGCAGATATCTTCAACCGATTGAGCTGAAATTTCGTATAGTTTGGATGACAATGCATTGTTTATTTCTTTTAGCGCATTTGAATAAAAGCTTGTTTCATAAAAAAGTTTCGAGACTTTTTATTTTATTTTATTTAGCATTTTTGTGTGCCTAGTGCCTACGATAATTTCATCTAAAGCCGTTCAAAAATTGGTTTCAAGAATCATGTTGACTTGGATAAATGGATGCCGTCTGGTAGTTGATATTTTTCATGAATAGATAAAGCTTTTTGATTGGGTTGTACACCAACCAAGGCCGACAATTATTTCATCATCTATATCCCAATAAGTAGAAGCGGTGTATAAAGTGTAACTTAAAAGTTAATGATAGTAAGAAAGCAGTGTTAAGCACATATTTATGAGTGATTCCCTGATACAAAGTCCCTTTAACCTTTGAATTGTTGAAGATCTGCCCTAATTTCCTAAACATGCATAGGCTGTATTAGTTGTTTATTCTTTTTTTTGGTTCGGTGTATAGTAAGTAAATACTAAAAATATTTAAAATGAACTTTTGAGCCCAAAATTCCAGAGTCTTCAAAGTCCTTCCTATGAGATATAAAGAGAAACCTTAGACCACATAGAAAGTAATTTCGGTAGGTATTTTGACTTCTCTCTGAAATACTGTGAAAAACTTAAAAAGAATGAGAGAAGAATCATTTGGCTTGAGAAGTCAGAGCTTTTCCAAGATTTCAGAGTCTTCCAGAAGAGTTATTCAGAGTTAGTAAAACTTTCTGAAGGCTTATTGTGTGGCTACGTAAAAACACAATACGAGTGCCAGCGCACGTGACCTCTCACCCTAAAATCTATCAGCGTACTCACGGCTGACCAGCCGCGCCTGACTGGCCGCGCCAGACGAGAAATGACCTGACGCTGACGATATATTGAAGGCTGCTATATAAAAACGGATCTAGCATAAAATTGAGGGGAGGAGATCTCAAAGAAGGTACACCCTAACGCTCAAAGGTCGAAGACGTGGTGATGGTAGTGGTACAATGACGTGACGGTGTGGTATGTGGCATGCGTGCGTTTTTACGTACATGTCAGACCTATGAGCTGTTCCCCTGCTCTTGCGGCTCTTGGTCGCCGTCAACACCACAGTGAACTGCATCAGCGACCAAGACCAGATGGCCAGTGTTAGCAGGACCAGCACTTTCTCTGACGCCACCTTCTCGTCTTTGAAGGAGTCGAAGAATTCTATTATGTCCGCTGCTGTGCCTGAAGGTTTCAGTTACTGTCAAGGCATGATAAATATCACAGAGAAAGGAATATACTAATGTAGGCGTGAAACGTAGGTCATCGTCGTTATGAGCATGTTCATAACTTCTCCAAACTGGAAAGGTAAAGGATGTTGACACTGGCGGAAAACACCCGGCGGCAATAGTTTTCATCTATTTTTTATTTTTATTTATGGTTAGCAACAAAATATGCAAACAAGATAAATGTTGCATGTTTTTTGCAACCCCCTTCTCTTGGTCACGGCAACACGCGTGAACGGCTGGACCAATATATTCCACTAATTCTTTTTTTGTTGTGTTTGTTATTGTAAGGAGAAGAAGAATAAAGGAAGCTATAAATACTAAACATAACGTGTGTAAATTACTCGTATAATGTATAAATTGTGCGAGGCTAGCTACTCACCTATATAGACCAGGAGGAGTTGACTGAGCTGGTCCCTGGTCAGGTCGCCCTTGGGCAGCAGCCACCGGCCGACAATGAGGGTCAGCATCAGGAACTGTTCGATCAACGTCACCCACGTGTCCGTCGCTATCTTCGTTCCAGGTATGGGAAATTCCGTCTAATGGGTGAAGGTATTATAAAATTATTATTACTATGTAATATATAACATGTGGTAAAATTAAGTGCAAATATTTACAGGGCTGAAAGTATACGTTATAAAAAACAAGATAAGCGAAAAAATTATATTAAGTACCTATAAGTTCGGCAGTTTTTCAGAATATAAGGAACATAAATTCATCGAAAAATCATTACAATTACATTCACAAGGTATGAAGGTACACAATACACGTAGCTCACTGACACGTATAGTCGTATACAAGGCATGCGCCACGCACACAGCGAGCGATGGATCAGCTGTTCAGCTCAATCGAGGTCATTGACCTTAAGTACTAGTATAGTATTATATTATCTGTGCCTTAAGATACCGACGCGCGGCGATATGTGTGTAAAACGATTGAGCGGCGAGCTCTTTCACCGGTTGTTTTCTTTTTGATTGTTTTTTTTTTATTTTATGAACATGTTTATAACGGTGTATACTTTCAACCCTAAAAATACTCAAAATAAAAAATATTATTATTGTACATTTATTATTATTATTTTGTCAATTATTTTGACACCAGCAGCCTATTCTAATCTGTTGTCTTTTGCGGGTCTGCTGAAAGAAATTCCACTTATATGAAATGAATTCATTTTATATCTCGGAATTGATTTAACTACTTATTTGTAGGTATGGGAATCCATATTTGGAGATCTGGCAACGCTCAACCTGGTGAATATTTCAAGGAGAAATAGTCACCAGGTGAACGAGAGCTACAGGTACCTCAGCTGAAGTAATGTTGTTTTTATTCTGAGCCCGCATATCCACTTTGTGAAGCTCCAGCAACCATATCGCGGGCACTACCAGGACCAGGTAAATGAAGACAGACGGGCAGAACCTGTCGACAACAGAACGTCACTGATGAGTGATGAGGGCAATCGCAAATAAACTAGCAATACCATCATTTTTCATAATAAACTGCGTTTTTCATAATAAAGTTCTATATGCCAGCATTACCTACATATAACCATACACAAACACGCAAGCAAAGGCATGTCCGCATTCCCCTAATACGCTATTATTTTATCAGGATTTCACCAGATATTTGCCGAGGCCCGAGCCACATTAGCTAAGTGGCAAATTTTCGAAGTCCTCCCCGGTCTCCCCTAATGGCACTTCCGGTGCTGTCAACGCGCCCGATCCTCCCCCACAAATAGATGATGCTCACTACCAAATAAATTAGAAAACCGACGCGCTTTGAAGCCACTGAGTCTAAAGACTCATGATAAACACAAATATTTATCATAATATCAATATCAAGACATCTAGTCTAGTCTAGAGATCTAGAGACATCTAATTAAAATTGAACTGTCTGTTTGTAATTTCAAATTAACAGTTTTTCACTAAATGCATGCGACCCTTTCGGCAGAGCATGCAAGAGATATTATCTATGTCTCTTTAGATTAGGCACTGTTGATGTTTGTTTCTTTACTATTTTCTTTTTCTTCTTCTTCAAAGTATATACGGTACATCAAAAAAA
The DNA here is from genome assembly GCA_907165275.2 of Zygaena filipendulae. Lineage (NCBI taxonomy): Eukaryota > Metazoa > Arthropoda > Insecta > Lepidoptera > Zygaenidae > Zygaena > Zygaena filipendulae. Next base: position 8,352,619 of record OU015670.1, on the reverse strand, counting down.
CATTTTTTTTAATTTTTCTCTGTCTGTCTGTCGCGGTCGGTCTGTCTGTTTGTTCCGGCTAATCTCTGAAACGGCTGGAACGATTTTAACGGGACTTTCACTGGCAGACTGACATAATTGACCTCTCAAACAATAAATTTAAAAAAATAATAAAACAAAAGTTAATACTAAAAGCATATTATAACATTAATGGACATATAAATCCCAACAAAAACATTTTCATGTAAAATGTTGCCAAGACGAGACCATATGCCAGCACTTTCAAAAAGTTATCAGATCTTATGTAGAGCCAAGCTTCTAACTCTACACGCCTTAACTCTACAAGGTCTAACTTCACAAACTCTACACCTTAGCCAAAATATGTGGCTTGACCATTTCGCTACATTCATATGGCCCTTAGGCCCTAAGGTGAAAAATTGGTCCATTTTTCATTACTTTTCTGTTATATAATAATAGTTCTTTGTAGTAACGAAACGGCCAAGCCACATATTTTGGCTAAGGTGTAGAGTTTGTGAAGTTAGACCTTGTAGAGTTAAGGCGTGTAGAGTTAGAAGCTTGGCTCTACATAAGATCTGATAACTTTTTGAAAGTGCTGGCATATGGTCTCGTCTTGGCAACATTTTACATGAAAATGTTTTTGTTGGGATTTCATTTCTTTTTGTAAGTCAAAATTGCAGAAGTCTCATACAAACTTCCATCCCCTAATTTAAGGGGTTGGGAGATAAAAGTTACAAGTTTTATAATTTTTTTGTTGTTTGTTTACTAATACTAGCTTACATACCAAATTTCAGCTTTCTAGGACATTAGGAAGTACCCTAAGAATTTTGATGATCATCAGTGAGTCAGTGACGAAATCGAGGTTTTTTAGATATCAATAAAATCTAAAGGATGGGAGCTATACAATTAAAACTTTATACATTTAATAAGTCTGCTATTGACAACATATTCCGAAAATTTTGTTTATCTGGTATAATCCAGACCCAAGTTACAAGGGTTCAAAAAAACGACGAAACGCTTCGAGAAAAGGTAGGTAGTGCCCTTGCGCTTTGCTGGCTCGTCTTGGCGGGGGCACTACCGTGCCCCCAGATGATAAAGATGCTTGGAATGAATGAGACAATTTAAAAGGTACAAACGTTTCTAACGTTCTTCCCCTTAAGTTGATAATCATTTAATTTGTAATTTTAATTAATTCCTAATTTTTATAAAATAATTCTGACTATTACATTATATTATTACCTACATAATATTGAATTTATATAGTATTGAAACTTATACAACGTGTTAATGAATTAACTGAAAACTAGAAAGTAGTTTGCTCAGAATCAACTAGCGAATCGATCGCACTGTTTTAATATAGGTTATATTTTTTAATTTTTACTAGCCCATGTCTAAATTATTTATAATACAATATTTGACGCGATACGCCGCCACCCGCAGCAAAAATTCGAACCGGTAGCGCAGTCGTAGCGCTTGGAATTTCGTAGATAGGTCACCTCCAAACTAATGTTGAATAACTTTTAAAGTGTAAATTTTTTCGACTTAAAATATATTTTAATCATATTATTGTTTTTTTTTAAATAGGGTGTATCAGGTTTTCAGTTAATTCATTAACACGTTGTATAGTAGGTACTTGAATTATTTAATTGTATGTTAATATACAATGTATATTAAAAATGCGAATGAATTATATATTGATATTAGCATAATCAGAGAGAAGGTAATCACTACGTGAGCATAATATAACCTCAGACGAAATGAAAAGTTTTTATTTCGTCTGAGAATATAACTATGAAATTATATTTGGACGATTGAAAATGATCCCAACCTGGATCTTAATCAATAAAAATAATTTTGATTTTTTGATTTGATTTGATCAGATAGCTGATGTTATAAGGAGTAACTTAGCCTACTTTTTGTCCCGAAATTCCCGCCGGATCTTTGAAATTAAAGCGGGTGAAATCGCGGGGCACAGCCAATCATAAATATTTTCCCCGACTAGAATTAGGTTTGGTAACCACGATACCTACACCAAAAACGGTGCTGTGTGGCTATGCCTCTTTTTCTATTAAATCTCTCTATTTTTTTATTAAATTAACTTTCCCGCGCACCCTGCTTTCATAGTTGGACGCAGATAAGCAATAATATGTTAACCCACAAAATTAAGTTATTGATTCGGAACGATTTATTGAGAGTTAAGGAACGTTTTTTAATTATGTGTTTACCTTACTACATTGCTTAAATATGTAACTAAATATTGAACATAAAAAATGTTGACACAAAATGGCACTTCTACTTTTAAAACACGATTTACTCAAAATTTCTCCAGTGTGATTTCTAACGCCTAAATTGGGTAGGTAGGTACTCGTAACCATACCAACGCCAATCAGCTGTAACCCCCAACTCTTTGTTTTGAGATAAAAGCATTAATATACGACTCAAGGAAAAGGTATGTCACTCAGGGTTATTTTAGTTTCCTACCAGTGAGTGTATTTTAGTATAACAATAAAAACAAATAAAGAAAACAGAATATTAGCGAGTCTTGAAGGCTTTACCGCAAAAGGCGGCCCTTACAACAGATCAATAAACAAGAATACATTATAAACACTAATATACACATAAGTTAAATATTAACAAATACAAACAATGTTTTTTTTTAAGTAAGGGATAAATAAAGCTATATGAATAAATATAAATATAAACCAGTGAATGTATTTTTATAATCTATTCGGTAGTTCCAGAGATTATCCCCTAAATCCAAACTTTACCTCTATTGTTTAGATAATGTTATGTTAGCTTTTCGGAATTTGTGACTTCTTTTTGGCACTGCTCTTACAGCGTTCATAATGAGACTAAGTACATGCGTAGGAGTTCCTGAGGGGATCTCCGAGATCAGGCCGGTGAAACAGTAGATATAAGGAGCAACAGTTAATTTGGTGCACACTGAGATATGACGCCAGGACGCCCTAAGAACGGAGCTGAGTTTCTCACTTTGTTTAATTCGTAGTGTACTAATGCCTTTAACGACCTTCGGCAAAGGGTGGTAGAGTTCAACCGGCGACATTTGAATATTTCGCGAAAGACCGGCGACCTGTGACCGTGGATGTGTCAACTAACACTTGCTTTTCTTGTGTGTTGTGCTGAAATATTTATGTAGATTTTTTCTTTCATCCTAACAGCTATTTACGATAGCACTGTTCTTCTTCTTCTTCTTTAATAATGGCGTCTATAATTATAATTTGCCAATGACAATGTTTCTTGATAATAACAATCTCTTCATCTACTTCTTCAATTCTGGCGAAACGCCAATGACAATGTTAGATTCCCCAAGTTAAAACATGGCTCTCTTGAAAGTCAGTTTCCTGCTCAGGGTCCAAAATTAGATGCTGAAAAGTGACTGAAATAACGAAAAACGTGACCCGCGTGTTTTCGATACGGCTTTCACTCGTCAACAACCATCCACTGTTCTGTTACACGAACAACAAATTCTATCCAAACTTAGCTCCTTGCATTGATTCTTACTCACTTATTGACACTTATTCCTTCCTTTCATCTTGGCACTGTAGCCAATAGTGAAAATGACTGTCAGAAACTAGCAGTGGTACTGGACAAAAAAAAGGTTCCGCTATTCGCATTTGACTACTGAACCCAAAAAAAGTTCGCATTAACAGTAGGTGCCTACGATTATTACTTGCATTAGAAGCAATTTGAAAACGTGTTAAAGTTCACAACTTTACGCCTCATCTTATCCTACTTTTTTTTTCTTATTTCGTACTAGCTGTGCCCCGCGGTTTCACCCGCGTGAGTTTCAGAATTCCCGCAGGAACTCCAAAGTAGCCTAACTTCTTATAACATCAGCTAATTAGCAGTGAAAGTCCCGTCAAAATCAGGCCAACCGTTTCGGAGATTTGTTCCATAGAGATTTGTTCCATACAAACTTTGCAACCCCTTTTCACTCCGTTGGGGTTGAATTTTCAAAAACCCTTTCTTAGTGCAAACCTACTTAGGAAAATTTGTGCAAAATTTCATGGTTCTAGACCCAGCAGTTTCAGCTGATCGATCTGTCAGTCAGTTTCTACTTTTATATATAGTCGTATACTAATAATCTGGGGGCACGGCAGTGCCCCCGCCAAGTCGAGCAACAAAAGCGGCACGGCCGTACTATCCTTTTCTCGAAGCAATTCAGGCCATTTTCGACCCCCTATAACTTCGTTGTGGATAAAACTAGAAGCCTGAATTTTTAGTAAACAAGCAGGTATTGTATAAAGACGGTATAATTTAAATTTCATTCGATTTGAACCAGTAGTTTAGGAATTATAACTAGTCAAAGTTTCTTAATTTTGTAGGTCACTCACTCACTCACTCACTCACTGACCGATAATCAAAATTCTAAGGCACTTCTAGCAGACATAGAAGTTTGAAATTTAGAATACAATTAGTGTTTATTATATAAATCAAGGAAAAATTAAAATATTTAGCAATTTCGGTCCAGTTTTCTAGATACACTAAGTGCATAAATAACTTTGTAATCCCATATAAATGTATGGAATTACAAAGTTATATATGCAGTTATATGTACCAACTGCACAAATAACTTTGTAATCCCATATAAATATATGAGACTAGCTGTTCCCCGCGGTTTCACCCGCGTTAATTTCGGAGATCCCGCGGGAATTCAGAGATGCAAAGTAGTTAGTACCCTATATCCCTAGGTTTTCTTTACCCCTGACAACGTGCATGCAAAATTTCATGAGATTTCACCAGCGTTAATTTCGGAGATCCTTCGGGAATTCCGAGATAAAATTACCCTAATCTGAATGCTCCAACGATTTTCATGAAATTTTGTATACAGGGGATTTCGGGGGCCATAAATCGATCTAGCTAGGATTCATTTCTGGAATTCCCGCGCGAACTCTGATATCAACGCGGGTGAATTAATTATTGCATACTACACGTTGTCAAGGGTACAGGAAAGGTCATAGGGTAGTACTTTTATCTCAGAATACCCGCGGAATCTCCGAAATTAACGTGGGTTAAACCGCGGGGAACAGCTATTTAAGCCGTTGCCCAGATATTAATAAATAATAATAATAAGTGTAGCTATAGTTACCTACCTAGATATAAAGTGTAGATACATAGTTACCTAGACATAATTATGTTCAAAGGTACAATGGTCAACGGAATGAAAAAGCAAGAATGGGGCATGTGTTTATATATATTATGAAGTTGTACCAAAATCTTTCAAGTTATTAAAGTAGACTAAATTGCTCAAAGGAGGAAGACCATTTACAAAAAGAAATGAGATCCCATCAAAAACAAACTTGTAAAAAAGTCCAAGTCTCGCAACTCACTTCTTCTACAGTAAAAAGTTGTGAGATCAATGTAATACCAAGTCGGTTAATTAATTCAGTGCCTACTTAAGGGTCCTTCTGTCTAAAGTTATCATGTTATAAGCAAATCTAATAACATTTTATAGTGACCATATCAAATTTAAAAATCTTTTATGTTTTAAATAGATTGATTGGCTTGGCGATCACGTGAAAACACAATGTATCTCACAAGTAATACATATTATAATTAAATTAGATTGTTTAGAACCATAATTATGTATTACATGTGAGATATATTGTGTTTTCACGTGATCGCCAAGCCAATCAATCTATTTAAAACATAAAAGGTTTTTAAATTTGATATGGTCACTATAAAATGTTATTAGATTTGCTTATAACATGATAACTTTAGACAGAAGGACCCTTAAGTAGGCACTGAATAAATTAACCGACTTGGTATTACATTGATCTCACAACTTTTTACTGTAGAAGAAGTGAGTTGCGAGACTTGGACTTTTTTACAAGTTTGTTTTTGATGGGATATAGTATTTCATTTATACCAAAAAGTAGTTCCTTTGGAACATCCTTCAACTATTTATGTATATTTATATCACCCTCACGATTTCAGCTTTAGGCTATTATTCTCTTATAAAAAACTGACGAATTGAGAACATCCTCTTTTTTAAGTTGGTAATAATTTAATAAACTTACCACTTCCACTCCTGATTATCTTTGATGGTCAACGTGAAGACTCCTTCGAAGATCAGCAGCAAGATTGGGGAGGCGAGATACCAGAACTCGTTGTCTTGGAAGAGGGTAACCTGCCAGATAGCTATGATGCCATGGCAGGCGAACACCAACCGCGTGATCACAGCTTTGATCGTAGCCCACACTTTGCCGACTTTGGCCATTTTCAAGTTAACAAAAAACAATTGTTTTGCTAAATATTAATTAGGTATTTGTTTGATTTATTACTTTCGTTATTATTTATTAATATTTTATTCTGATATTTTATTTTCTGTAAGTACCATGAAGCAAATATAACTTTGTTTTGTTTCAAATAATAATACACATAATAATAATAATAATAATACACTTTCAAATAAACAAAACAAGGATTTGAATATTAATTATGATTTTTTTATATTTATTCATATTTATTTCCTTTTTATTTGTAAAACACTGACTTCGTCCGATGTCCAGCCACGACCGCAAGCTGGGTTTTCATATATGAAGTAAACCTTCTGACACCTTTATCCCAACTGTTCTCATCACAACTATCCCGATTTACTGTGCATTGCTGTTTCTCTGACCGCACTGGGAATACCATACAGGCTTAACTTTGCAATGTACTAGGCACTTAGTAGAACATACCACGATGCTAAAATCCGAAATGCGCGCGCAATAACCAAATTGGCCAATCGTAAAAACCGTTTCCCAAGAAAAGGGCTTGGGATAGTTGGCCTGGTAACTCTTGCTCGTCCCAATCAGATTTTAAACCTTTATTTTCATAGTGTCAGAGCTCACTTTCGCGTCGGAAGTACGTTAATTGTGTGCAAAGTCACTTCGATTTAGGTGAAACCAATTTTTATTGGGGCAAAGTCACGATCCCTGTACAATGTCAGGTCAAGAAACCATTTGAATAAACAGTGGTTTTGGTAAAAGTTTTTAACCGACTTAAGAAAAGTTTCTCTATGTGCCTACCTAAACATAATAATTATTATGAATGCGTATTTTAGACATGATTTTATCAACGTATGCGTGGATGAGAGCTCGAAAGCGCATCTTCATCCGACTTGCTTCAAATTTATCGCCACTGCTCAGCTCCTATGTGTCTTAGCGTAATGTAATATAGCCTATAACCTGCCCAGGAGTATGGACTACAATCGTACCAAGTTTGGTTAAAACCCCTTCAGTAGTTTTTGACCCATGCGTGCACATACAGACAGACAGACAGACAAAAAATCTACTGAATGCATTTTTGGCATCAGTATCGATCACCATTCATCCTCCAATATTAATTTTGAATAAATATTCAACTAGCTGTGTCCCGCGGTTTCACCCGCGGTAATTTCGGAGTTCCCGCGGGAATTCCGGGTTAAAAAGTACCCTATGTCCTTCTCTGTATCCCTGACAACGTTCATGCCAAATTTCATTTAAATCCGTTCAGCCGTTTTTGCGTGATTGAGTAACAAACATCCAAACATCCAAACATCTAAACATCCAAACACCCACACTTTAACATTTATAATATTAGTAGGATGTACAGAATTGACCTCTCTACAGTTTTATTATAAGTATGGATAGATTGGACCTCAGACGAAATAAGAATTGGATTTATTGGATCTCGGAAACTCATGTATAGGTTAATTAAAAAAGAATCGATCGTGTGTTCACTAATGTGGAACTCCACATCAGCGAATTGAAATGTAGGTAATTTGCCACACTAGGTATAATTTCAGATTTCGAATTCAATGAGCTAAAATCAAAGTTCAGTTTAGAAGGATCGAAAAAAAATCACTTTCATTTCACAATGAAAATCTATTTTATTTCCATATTGAGTGAGTACTGACTCTACCTACTGAGGTTAGCTAGTAACTTTATAATCAACGCGACGGCCCATAATTGGCTACTTGACAAAAAAATTTTTTTTAGTCCGTCGTGTAGATTAGTAAAAAATATTGGACACATATTTTTTCTTTTTTTACGTAATCAAAAAATAACAGAGATACATTGAGTTGAAATTTCGCGTGATGTCACAACTCGGTGCGGTTTGTATGGCGCTTATAATGAATATTGACGTCACGAGCCCCCACCCTTAATTTTAATGCGCTATTATCTATGTTCATTTTCAATAAATTGAAAAAGCAAAAAATACGTGTCTATTATTTTTTTATTTTCTAACTGACGGACTAATTAGAATTTTGATTTTCATACCTTGGAGAATACCCATAAAATAACCTATAAAATGCCTTCCCGTTGACTTCTAAACTCATGAAAAGCTAGAAGCAATGTCTCCAAGCACAAGCAAAGGGGAAAAACCGAATTTGAAGTCGGTTTAATTTTTTTTTATTACATACTTTTTTATTCTTATACCAACTGTGAACAGTAGATATCTAGGTAGGTATACGATTACTTACTTACCTCTAACAATTTAATTTTAAAAGAAAGATTTTTTTATTAAACTAGATGTGCCCCGCGGTTTCACACGCATGAGTTTATTCAATAGGTAACTTTAAAGTAAACTAGAACATGAGTTTAAGTTTAGGAATCCCACAGGAACTCCAAAGTAGCTCAATTTACTCCTAACGACATCAGCTTATTAGCAGTGAAACCTGCGTCGAAATCGGTTCAACCATTTCGGAGATTCACCCGCGTGAGTTTCGAAATTCCCGCAGGAACTCCAAACCTCTTTTATAAAAACCTTGTCCTGACAATAACGAACACAAAAAAAAGGTTATCCAATTTGGTGGAGTCTTTTGCAAGTTATACGCTTAGCAACACATTTGACGTTTCATTTTTATTTATATGTATACATAGATAGATAGATAAAGGTACCTAATTTTATTTGCCATTGGAAAATCTAATTTGTCTAATTTTTTATTGTACCTATTTCTTTTGGCGCAACGGGCACGATGATTTAATTTGAATTTTAAGTCCGTCTTGTTTAATCTATCTAGGTACATATAATAAAATGGGCATGTTGACTAATTTTTATTTTTTAGTCCGTCTTGTAGATTATTCAAAAATATTGGACACGTATTTTTTCTTTTTTTACGTAATAAAAAATAACGGTGATGTATTGAGTTGGAATTTCGCGTGACGTCACTATTCTGACAGTTTGTATGGCGGTTTTGCGGTTAGTGACATCACGACCTCCTCATCCTAAACTTTAATGCGCTTTATCTCTGTATATTTTAATTTATTTAAAAAAGCAAAAAATACGTGTCTATTGTTTTTTTACTTTCTAACTGACGGACTAATTAGAATTTTGATTTTCAATAATAGTCAACATCGCTATTGTAACAGGTCGATGTCTGTACATGGAAGATACCTAAATAAGAAAAAAAAATTCAGGCGACTCTATGAGTGATATAGAACCCAAAAATACCGTATTTTGAATTTTTGTCTGTCTGTCTGTCTGTCTGCAGCACCAAAATGAATGCGGTTTTTTTATTGTATTGCTAAGGGTCTAACTTAGATAGATACTCATGTTTCGATTTTTTCGAAATTCCATCTGGAACTCGAGATATTAAAAAAAAATGCTTCGGTACTCAATCACGCAAAAACAGCTGAACGAATTTGGATGAAATTTGGCATGCATGTAGCCTTTGACATGGAAAAGAACATAGGCTACCTTTGATCCTGGAATTCCCGCGGGATCCCCGAAATTAACGCGGGTGAAATAGAATTAATTATTGCATACTCCACGTTGTCAGAAGAGTTACAGAAAAGGACATTGGGTACTTTTTATCCCGGAATTCCCGCGGGATCTCCGACATTAACGCGGGTGAAACCGCGGGGCACAGCTAGTACAATATATTGGACACGTATTTTCCTTTCTAAATTTAATCAAAAAATAACAGCGACATACATTGAGTTGAAATTCCGTGTGAAGTCACACCTAGGTACACTTTATACTTAGTTATGACGTCACGACCTCCCACTACTAAACTTTAATCCGTTTTATCTAAACATTTTTTCAATAATTCGAAAAAGCAAAAAATATGTAGTTAAGTATCCTATTTTTTTACTATCTAACTGACGGACTAAAAAGAATTTTGATTTTTGGACGTAGCAATAGTGTGTTAACCCACATTGGAGAAATTTTGTGTAAATCGTGTTTTAAAATTATAGCGCCATTTTGTGTAAACATTTTTTTATGTTCAACATTTTGTTACATATTTAAACAATGTAATAAGGTAAACACATAATTAAAAAACGTTCTCTAACTCTCAATAAATCGTTGTGTATCAATAACTTAATTTTGTGGGTTAACATGTTATTGCTTATCTGCGTCCTTTTATACCTTGCCATAATGCCCATTGAGTCCTGAATAGGCTGTAGGTACCTACATAACTACTGAAGTGAGTACCTACCTAACCAAGTGAAGTGAGAAGGTATTCAGTTGCATAAGACCATCTCAAAGATATTTGATACTAACATACTAAGCTTTGTACATAGTCAGATAGACCTCATTTCGTTATAAATCACATTTAATATAATTTGTTTTTTTTTTCAGTAATTACGTATATAAACTTGTCATGGACCAAGTCGGACAAACAGCAGTCGCGCGTCCACGCACACAAACAGACTGAAGATGAGTTCATGTTGAAGGAACTGGACCGACTGAGGATCATCAAACAGATCACTCCACTTGGTTATATGGAGATGCAGCAATCGCCGAAACGGATTTATCTGCGTGCACCGATGTGAAGTGGTTAGGTACCTACCTATACATATATACAGTATTATATTATCTGTGCCTATATTACCTATCCATTTTTTTTTTTAATTTGTAAAAACTTTTTACGCTTCCGATAATCCGATATCTTTAAATGTAAAAATTTTGTTTGTTTGTTAGCTGTGGTTTCACGCCCTAAGGGCTCGATCGATCATCATGAAATTTTGCATATCTATGCATCTACCTACACGTTGTCAAGGGTAGGTACAGAAAAGGACATAGTCAGGATGCTATTTATCCCGGAATTCCCTCGGGAAGTCTGAAATCAACGTGTGTGAAATTTCATGAAATTTTGCATACAGTATTACACGTCAGGGGTACTGAAAAGGAAGTAGGGTACTTTTATCAAGGAATTCCCCCGGGAACTCTGAAAATAAAGCGTATGAAACTGCGGGGAACAGCTAGTTTTTCTATACCTACATATTAATGAAATTGAAGTGTCTGTTTTTAGTGTTAAAAATACCTAACAGTTTTTAAGTTTTAACTAAATGCATGTGAAAGTATAAACAGTTCTTATAGGTAGGTACAAATTTATAGGTAAGTATTACTTTTGTTATATAACACGTCAACATCATGTAACATTGTTATACTTACAAAATTGCAACCTAACACAAGACTGCAGTACACATTAGAATAACAATGCAAAAATAACAATGTTAAATAACTAATTAACTATTGTCGTTTTGTCGTTCTTCAGTGCTAACTGCTATGCTATCCACAATATTGTGGTCGCTGAGAGGACGTTTCACTAGCTGCGGCAGCGACTGTTGTACTTAAATTTTAAATAACAAAAGAAAAACAAAAAAACGAACGTAACTAAGTTATATAACATGTTTTTAACATTCAGTGTCCACATGTTTTGTTATTATTTTTTTTTTATGTCATAGGGGGCAAACGGGTAAGTGGTACACCTGATGGTAAGTGATTACCACCGCCCATAGACATCTGCAACACCAGAAGGCATGCAAGTGCGTTGCCGACCTGGAACGGGGATGGGAACTGGCTTTCAAGTGGGACTGCCGGAACACACCGTCAGGTGCTTGGCGACAGATTTGCAACTTGATACGGGATTTACACTCGCGTACGAGCGACGAGGCGAACCACGCGGCGAGCCCCGAGCGACTGTTTACATTCGCGCTTCGTCGCTCGCCGCGTGGTTCGCCTCGTCGCTCGTGCCGCTCGCGTCCCCCGGAGCGGCTTTTTTGTCACGAGTCAAAGGGACGAAAAAGGAGCAAGAGGCGCGGGGCGAGGGACGAGGCGCGAGTGTGAACAGACGCTAGGGGCTCGCCGTGAAGGTGGTAGCTAGCCAGCCGGGCACTGGACAGTGCCCTACCACCATGCTATGGTTTCCTGACGATGTTTTCCTTCACCGACAACTCAAGCTCATTGTTAGGGTTTGAGCCTACGCCTTGCGGCGTTTGATCCGAACGCACCAACCACTGAGCTATCATCGCTGTAAATTGATATGTAGTGTGTACGCACCATTAGATAGTTTTGCGTGTTTGTTACGGCCGGTTACATCCGTAGACGGAGAATCTACGGCCGTAACCACATATAATAAACTATACTGCCGTAACAAACACGCACAACTGTCTAATGGTGTGGTGCGTACACCGACGACGGCGTGTTTGTTACGGCATTAGTTACTCTATGGTCTCCGAAACGGTTGGATCTCAGAAGAATAACTGTTAATGTTCTTAGGGTTGGATCGATTTTATTTTGACGGACATTCACTGGCACTTGGCAGATGTTTTAAGAAGTAAAGTTGCTGCAGTCATTAGTCAGAGAGAAGGTAATCACTACGTTTGCTGCAGTATTCCCGAAACTTAGGTACGCGGGTGGCGCACAATCAGTGGAATGAACTGATTGCTCTTAATTCGACCTAAAACTATTTTGAAAAAAATAATTAATAACTGGCGTCATCTCACGAGATAAAGGTGTATCGAAACGAGAGGTGAATGTCTTGTCTCGCGCGCTGTTTTTAGAGGGAGAGTCATCTATGTTTCATATATGGAACTACTCAGTCCATATTTCCACCAACAGGTGACACTAGTTTAGCTTTCAAAATTACACCTGGATCAAACCCAGATGCCAAAAACTGTATCTTCTTGAATGATTGAATTTGAATGAATTATAAAGGAAACTGAATAATCCATTCGGTCTCCATTTCTTCAATAACCCCTACTATCCTAATATACGAATATTAAGTCATTTTTTGTATGTGCCTTGTTGATTTAAATGAATAAATAAAAAAAGTAGGTAATTATACCTAGTTATAGAGATAAATATAAAAAGTTCATAATATGAAACTTTAAAATTTTACCGGAAACGAAACCAAGTGTGAAATAGCGGCAAATTTGAGAACGGTAATTCCTAATTTGAACGTCATTTGACACGCGCGCGGTGTCCTTTTTCACCTTTTTAGGGTTCCGTACCCAAATGGTAAAACGGGATCCTATTACTAAGACTTCGCTTTCCGTCCGTCCGTCCGTCCGTCCGTTTATCCGTTTCTCCGTCCGTACGTCCATCCGTCCATCCGTCCGGTCGTCCGTCCGGCCGTCCGTCTTTACGTCTGTCACCAGGCATCTCATGAACCGTGATAGTTAGACAGTTGAAATTTTCACAGATGATGTATTTCTTTTGCCGCTATAACAACAAATACTTAAAAACAAAATAAATTAAATATAGAAGAGGGGCTCCCATACAACGAACGTGATTTTTTTGCTCGTTTTTACTCGATATTGATAACGGCAACAGGTAGACGCTTGAAATATTCACAGAATATTTAGTTATATTATAATATTCACTTTAATCACTTTAAAAATAAAATAATAAAATTAAAATAAAACAAATATTTAAGGAGGGATCCCATACAACAGACTTGATTTTTTTTGCCGTTTTTCTAGACAATGGTACGGAACCCTTTGTGTGCGAGTCCGACTCGCACTTGGCCGGTTTTTTTTTTATTTTCAGTCAGTATTTTTTTGGCATCAGTTTGGCATAATGAACAGAGCATGGGTGCACACTCCCTTGGGAGAGGTCGCGTGCTTTCACAATTATCCTGGTGATTTATGATGTTTCTATTTTAGATTGTATTCTAATAGGCATGATGACAGGGTATAAAAATCAAAATTCTATTTAGTCCATCAGTAGAGAATGAAAAAATAATACGTAGTTACGTATTTTTTTCTATTTTACGTAGAAGTTTGGGAGGGAGCTCGTGACACCATAATTAACCCGTTGTGGTCTTAATATGGGGTCCAGCAGATCCTCGCAGAAATAAAACATCAATTTACGTGACGTGTTACGTGACAAATTTCGTGAAACACATATCACAGATTATTAAGGCGTAATTAGTACTAGTGACGTAATTACGCATTTTGGCGGTTAAGTCAAAGTAGGAACTTTGAAATGCTCTATTTAATTAATTTATGCATATATTTTTTCCTTTTCTTGCGTTGTTGTAGGCCATATTATATCTTTGAAATAGACTGGAAAAGAAAGATCATGCAAGTACCCTATTGGATAATTCTTTTTTTTGTGTTCGTTATTGTCAGGACCATAGTTTATATGGACATAGATAAGCAATAGTGTGTTAACCCACACTGGAAAATTTTTGAGTAAATCGTGTTTTAAAAGTATAGCGCCATTTTGTTTCAAATTTTTTTATGTTAAATATTTAGTTACATATTTAAGCAATGTAATAAGGTAAACGCATAATTAAAAAACGTTCCCTAACTCTCAATAAATCGTTCTGAATCAATAACTTAATTTTGTGGGTTAACATGTTATTGCTTATCTGTGTCCATATATATAAGTTTGGAGTTTTTTTTATTTTATTTTTTTATTTTATTCGGAAAATCAACTGCTACAACAATATAATGAAAATTCAACTGTTCAACAAATAAGCCGATAACAGATTTTCGCATGTAGGTAGTAGAATTACAAAAAAAATCAAGTGCCCAATAGGCAGCAGACACCGTGGGAATTCCTAAACGCACACGGGTGAATCTCCGAAACGGTTGAACCGATTTGGACGGGACTTTCATTGCTAACTAGCTGATGTTAAAACTACTTTGGAGTTCCTGCGGGAATTCTCCGAAACTGTTGAACCAATTTTGATGTTATAAAACGTGTTATAAAGTGTAAATTAGGCTACTTTGGAGTCCGAAACTCACGCGGATGAATCTCCGAAACTTTCAAATCAATTACGACGGCACTTTCACTGCCTATCAACTGATGTTATGCACCGTGTTATGGTCATAGTGAATAAGGGCCCAGACTTGACACGCATAATCCGGACTAAATAACTAAAGCGCGCAATAAGATTTTAAAAGTCTTACGGCCGCACTCAGAGTCGACTTTAATGATTACTTAGTTAAGTATAGATTTTTAAAACAAAACTGCCGCAATCAGAGACGTTCAGTAAATTAATTTTAATTGGCATTTAATGAGATGTAACTTAATTGGTTAAATGCCAATTAACATTAATTTATTAAACTTGTCTGATTGCGGCAGTTTTGTTTTAAAAATCTATACTTAACTAAGTAATCATTAAAGTCGACTCTGAGTGCGGCGGTTAGCTTGTATGCCTATTAAGTAACTTTTGTCGCCATCATTATTTCAGTTTCAATCAGAGAAATAGCGTTTTTGTCATTAATTAAGCTTAAATTTTTGAAGTATGTATATGTGGTTGTTTGCTAGGGTGTCAAAACGTGCATATTGTAATCGCTAAACCGCTATGTTTTTAATTGAAACTGAAAAATTATAGAAACAAAAGTTACATAATTGCCCCTCTGAACTACGTATGAGAATCCCCAAGCCCTGTTCGCTTTACTGACATGTGGTGGTTATAGGTAAAAAGCTTCGAGTCATGGAAGACAAGATCTCGAACCGACGTCTCTCTTTCAAGTGAATTGTAATGTTTTAGTCTACGTTTACGACTGAAGGTAACAACACTACACTTTAATGAAAATTTTCATTTCATCCGCCAAACATAGCAGCCGGGAAGTTCTCAGGCAGTGGTCAATATTATTCCAGTTTATCTGTCTGTCTGTCTGTTTGTTCCGGCTAATCTCTGAAACGGCAGGATCGATTTTAACGGGACTTCCACTGGCAGATAGCTGATGTTATAAGGATTAACTTAGGCTACTTAGGAATTCCCGGGGAATCTCTGAAATTAACGCGGGCGAAACTGCGAAGCACTGCTAGTAGGTAAATAAAATTGAAGTGTCATTTCGTAACCAAATTAACAGCTTTGCACTAAATGTATAAGAAAACATTTTTTTAATTTTTTTTGTTTATCTGTCTGTCTCTTTGTTCCGGCTTCCGACTCGACTTTCACTGGCAGATAGCTGATGTTATAAGGAGTAACTTAGGCTACTATTATTTTAGAAAAAAAATAGTTCCTGCGGGAATTCCGAAACCGCGAGATCGAGCTAGTTAAAAATATTATTGGTTTTACTCGGTAAATGTTGGATACTATGTTGTGATTGGGGGGGATATGGATATGTGGTGTGAACTATTCGATGCTATTGCTATCCTTTAAGGCCGGCGCACACTGACGGCAGGGCACGGCACGGCACGGCAAGGCACGGCACGGCAAAGGATGTTATATTTGATCGTTATTTTTATCCTTATTTCATTGAGTTTAGAATTTATAATTATACAACTATACCGCGGGACGCCCCGGCACGTCGTGGCATGCCGCGGCATGTGATATGATGTATCCAGATTTTTTTCTTTAACCTCTCAGTTCTTATTAGTCTCTTTTCATCTTCAGCAAGAACTGCTATTAATACTAAATCCCAGTCAATCATAACGACACAACCAACTTCGAATCCGCGCAGAGCAATACTAGTTGAATAGTGAGTGGCTGGGCCACGGAGCCTGGGCTTTCTGCGGGACGCGCGCGGACGCCACGACGTGCCACGGCTGACACGGCATGCCGAAGCACGCCGTGCCGTGCCATGCCGTCAGTGTGGGTCGGCCTTTAATTAGCAAACTTGTTTTATATACATTTTATATATACATAATTTACATTATGCTGCTGATCTTTTTTTTATTAAGGTTCACCAAACTGGACAATACACCATGTTATATGGTTATAAAATTTATATTACAATTTTTAAAACAGTGTATGGTATGACCTTCTCGAGGTGGACACAACACCTGCACATAGAGTAGTGCCACAATAAAAAACAAAATAAAATAAACAAAATTTTAAAGCAACAACCCAACAAATAAAAATAAATAAATGAATATAGGTAGGTAGGTAGGTAGGTAAGTACTAATGAAAACTAAACTCTTAGGTTTTATGAATGCTCGAAATATATTGTATTTTTCATTAAATTTTACAAAAGAAAAACTTCACAAAAAGATGTACTAAACAATATCTACAAATGACATAATGTTATACCTAATATGATTTTATATTAATTTTTACATAGAGAACACCGACGACGTCACGGCCAAAATGATACCGCGTGTACTCATAGAACAAAATATAATTCAATTTCTATTTTAAATTTTTATGTGAGATAGGTAGGTACATTCAGAATTCATTATACCACTGGTAATTTTATTTTTATATTGTTTTTTGTCTTTTTTACTTTATTCGGAAAATCAACTACTACAAAAATTTAATGGACATTTAAGTGATACAAATAGGTTAGGATTCTGCACAGCTGCCTTACAGGGGTTACGTTATTAGTAAAGAGATAGCCTTTTTTTAAACCTATGATCTGTCTCTAACTGTAGTACGAGAAGCTATTGGATCCACTTGTGCTGGAAGCAGACGAATAATCACTATAATCATAGTTACCACCCGCAAATTGACTGTTGGTCATAACCTGATCATTGTAATTATTGTATGCACCTGAGTAACCATAGTCATTGTTTGGCGTTTGATATTTGGGGAAATCAATAACAAAAGGATTTCCATAATAGTTGTCGCCGTTGCCCGAACCGTTTGCTGCAGAACCGCTACTTGCACTGCTACTGGAGCTACTGGTAGAGCTGCTGCTAGCACCGTTACTTGTATCTATGCCAAAGTTTCCAGTGCCGCTTCCTGCTGCACCAGCGGCGCTTTCTGCGCTAGCGGCGCTTCCTGCACCAGCAACAGCACCGTATCTTGCACCGTAACCATAGCCGCTTCCTGCGCCAGGGCCAGCGCCAGCACCATATCCTGCACCTGCACGATAGGCACTTCCTAGGCCAGTCCCAGTACCATATCTCATACTATTGCCAAAGGCGCCTCCTGTGCCACGGCCAGCACCGTATCCTGCACCATTGCCATAGGCGTTTCCTAGGCCAGCACCAGCACCACTTCCTGCGCCAGCGCCGCTTCCTGCGCCAGCGCCAGAGCCGCTTGCTGCGATAGCGCTGCTTCCCGCGCCAGCGCCAGCACCACTTCCTGCGCCTGCACCAGCGCCGCTTCCTGCGCCAGCGCCAGAGCCGCTTGCTGCGATAGCGCTGCTTCCCGCGCCAGCGCCAGCACCACTTCCTGCGCCTGCGCCAGAGCCGCTTCCTGCGCTAGCGTTGCTTCCTGCGCCAGCGCCAGCACCACTTCCTGCGCTAGCGTTGCTTCCTGCGCCAGCGCCAGCACCACTTCCTGCGGCGCCAGAGCCGCTTCCTGCGCTAGCGTTGCTTCCTGCGCCAGCGCCAGAGCCGCTTGCTGCGATAGCGCTGCTTCCCGCGCCAGCGCCAGCACCACTTCCTGCGCCAGCGCCAGAGCCGCTTGCTGCGCCAGCGCCAGAGCTGCTTCCTGTGCTAGCGCTGCTTCCCGCGCCAGCGCCAGCACCACTTCCTGCGCCTGCGCCAGAGCCGCTTCCTGCGCTAGCGTTGCTTCCTGCGCCAGCGCCAGAGCCGCTTGCTGCGATAGCGCTGCTTCCCGCGCCAGCGCCAGCACCACTTCCTGCGCCAGCGCCAGAGCTGCTTCCTGCGCTAGCGCTGCTTCCCGCGCCAGCGCCAGCACCACTTCCTGCGCCTGCGCCAGAGCCGCTTCCTGCGCTAGCGTTGCTTCCTGCGCCAGCGCCAGCACCACTTCCTGCGCTAGCGTTGCTTCCTGCGCCAGCGCCAGCACCGTATCTTGCACCGTAACCATAGCCGCTTCCTGCGCCAGGGCCAGCGCCAGCACCATATCCTGCACGATAGCCATAGGCACTTCCTAGGCCAGTCCCAGTACCATATCTCATACTATAGCCAAAGGCGCCTCCTGTGCCACGGCCAGCACCGTATCCTGCACCATTGCCATAGGCGTTTCCTAGGCCAGCACCAGCACCACTTCCTGCGCCAGCGCCGCTTCCTGCGCCAGCGCCAGAGCCGCTTGCTGCGATAGCGCTGCTTCCCGCGCCAGCGCCAGCACCACTTCCTGCGCCTGCGCCAGAGCCGCTTCCTGCGCTAGCGTTGCTTCCTGCGCCAGCACCAGCACCACTTCCTGCGCTAGCGTTGCTTCCTGCGCCAGCGCCAGCACCACTTCCTGCGCCTGCGCCAGAGCCGCTTCCTGCGCCAGCACCACTTCCTGCGCCTGCGCCAGCGCCGCTTCCTGCGCTAGCGCTGCTTCCCGCGCCAGCGCCAGCACCACTTCCTGCGCCAGCGCCAGAGCCACTTGCTGCGCCAGCGCCAGAGCTGCTTCCCGCGCCAGCGCCAGCACCACTTCCTGCGCCTGCGCCAGAGCCGCTTCCTGCGCTAGCGTTGCTTCCTGCGCCAGCGCCAGAGCCGCTTGCTGCGATAGCGCTGCTTCCCGCGCCAGCGCCAGCACCACTTCCTGCGCCAGCGCCAGAGCTGCTTCCTGCGCTAGCGCTGCTTCCCGCGCCAGCGCCAGCACCACTTCCTGCGCCTGCGCCAGAGCCGCTTCCTGCGCTAGCGTTGCTTCCTGCGCCAGCGCCAGCACCACTTCCTGCGCTAGCGTTGCTTCCTGCGCCAGCGCCAGCACCGTATCTTGCACCGTAACCATAGCCGCTTCCTGCGCCAGGGCCAGCGCCAGCACCATATCCTGTACGATAGCCATAGGCACTTCCTAGGCCAGTCCCAGTACCATATCTCATACTATAGCCAAAGGCGCCTCCTGTGCCACGGCCAGCACCGTATCCTGCACCATTGCCATAGGCGTTTCCTAGGCCAGCACCAGCACCACTTCCTGCGCCAGCGCCGCTTCCTGCGCCAGCGCCAGAGCCGCTTGCTGCGATAGCGCTGCTTCCCGCGCCAGCGCCAGCACCACTTCCTGCGCCTGCGCCAGAGCCGCTTCCTGCGCTAGCGTTGCTTCCTGCGCCAGCACCAGCACCACTTCCTGCGCTAGCGTTGCTTCCTGCGCCAGCGCCAGCACCACTTCCTGCGCCTGCGCCAGAGCCGCTTCCTGCGCCAGCACCACTTCCTGCGCCTGCGCCAGCGCCGCTTCCTGCGCTAGCGCTGCTTCCCGCGCCAGTGCCAGCACCACTTCCTGCGCCTGCGCCAGAGCCGCTTCCTGCGGCGCCAGAGCCGCTTCCTGCGCTAGCGTTGCTTCCTGCGCCAGCGCCAGAGCCGCTTGCTGCGATAGCGCTGCTTCCCGCGCCAGCGCCAGCACCACTTCCTGCGCCAGCGCCAGAGCCGCTTGCTGCGCCAGCGCCAGAGCTGCTTCCCGCGCCAGCGCCAGCACCACTTCCTGCGCCTGCGCCAGAGCCGCTTCCTGCGCTAGCGTTGCTTCCTGCGCCAGCGCCAGAGCCGCTTGCTGCGATAGCGCTGCTTCCCGCGCCAGCGCCAGCACCACTTCCTGCGCCAGCGCCAGAGCTGCTTCCTGCGCTAGCGCTGCTTCCCGCGCCAGCGCCAGCACCACTTCCTGCGCCTGCGCCAGAGCCGCTTCCTGCGCTAGCGTTGCTTCCTGCGCCAGCGCCAGCACCACTTCCTGCGCTAGCGTTGCTTCCTGCGCCAGCGCCAGCACCGTATCTTGCACCGTAACCATAGCCGCTTCCTGCGCCAGGGCCAGCGCCAGCACCATATCCTGCACGATAGCCATAGGCACTTCCTAGGCCAGTCCCAGTACCATATCTCATACTATAGCCAAAGGCGCCTCCTGTGCCACGGCCAGCACCGTATCCTGCACCATTGCCATAGGCGTTTCCTAGGCCAGCACCAGCACCACTTCCTGCGCCAGCGCCGCTTCCTGCGCCAGCGCCAGAGCCGCTTGCTGCGATAGCGCTGCTTCCCGCGCCAGCGCCAGCACCACTTCCTGCGCCTGCGCCAGAGCCGCTTCCTGCGCTAGCGTTGCTTCCTGCGCCAGCACCAGCACCACTTCCTGCGCTAGCGTTGCTTCCTGCGCCAGCGCCAGCACCACTTCCTGCGCCTGCGCCAGAGCCGCTTCCTGCGCCAGCACCACTTCCTGCGCCTGCGCCAGCGCCGCTTCCTGCGCTAGCGCCAGAGCCGTATCCTGCGCCAGCGCCAGCGCCAGCACCGTATCCTGCACCATAGCCATAGGCGTTTCCTAGGCCAGCACCAGCACCGTATCCTGCACCATAGCCATAGGCGTTTCCTAGGCCAGCACCAGCACCGTATCCTGCACCATAGCCATAAGTGCTTCCTAGGCCAGCACCATATCTTGCACCGTTGTCATAGCCGCCTCCTGTGCCATAGCCAGCTCCGTATCCTGCACCATTGCCATAGGCGTTTCCTAGGCCAGCACCAGCACCACTTCCTGCGCCTGCGCCAGAGCTGCTTCCTGCGCCAAAGACGCTTCCTGCGCTAGCGGCGCTTCCTGCACTAGCGGCAGCACCGTATCCTGCATCATAGCCATAGGCGCTTCCTGCGCCAGCGCCAGCACCGTATCCTGCACCATAGCCGTAGATGCTACCTGTGCCAGCACCGTAATCCGTATCGTATTCACTGTTCCCATAGCCGTTTCTGGCGCCGTTGCATGTGTTTATGTAGTCGAAGTTATTTTCATTAGCATTTGATGAGCTAATGCTAAAAGCTGAGCCTGTAAACAAAGTGAGAGGACTGTTATTTTATTTTATTTATTTTATTTTATTCGAAAATCAACTGCTACCACAATATAACGAAAATCTGGTTTTATCACCTATACTATAAAATTATCTATACTATCTATACTATAATAATTAATTAATAACCTATACTAATATTATAAAGAGCAAAGTTTGTGAGTTTGTGGGTTTGTGAGTTTGTGACGTTGTAGGGGGTAATCTCTGGATCTAATGAACCGATTTTGAAAATTCTTTCACTTTTAAAAAGCTGCAGTGATCTTGAGTGACATAGGGTACTTTTTATTCTGGGATTCCCATGGGAACTCCAGAGTTTGTGATGTTATAATCTCTGAATCTACTGAACCGATTTTGAAAATTCTTTCACTTATAGGGAGCTACAGTGAATCAGAGTGATATAGTATTTTTTACACCGGAATTCCCGCGGGAACTCCGGGGTTAGTGAGTTCGTGAAATTCTTTCACTTATAGGAAACTAAAGTGATCCTGAGTGACATAGGATAAATTTTATCCCGGAATTCCCGCGAGTGCTCCGAAATTAGCGCGGGTGAAACCGCGGGAGTCAGCTAGTTTTATATAAACATAATTTTAATGGTCTTCTCAATAAATAAATAGACTGAAGTGAGATCAATGAGTTTTAGAATCATTTTAGATAGGTATTGAAAATATCAAGTATTTAAATTAACATATTTTAGATATTAGATACCTATAGTCTAACTATGTATTCCTATTTCAAAAACTCAGACCAAATAAAAACGAAAGACGGAACGTCTCGAACAACGAAGTGAAGCCGGTTGCGTATGCATTTGGTGATTAGGAAAGTGTATGGATTTGCAAAGTTTACTTATGATTTATGGTGTCTTTTTCTTGTAAGTGTGTGCTTATTACTGTGTACGTGCACGGCGATGGTGTCTTTTTCCTGGCTTCACTTGTTTGTTCTACACGTTCCGTCTTTAGTTTTTATTTGGTCGGAGTTCAAAAAAAATTTGTCGACCATCTCAGTTTTTATTTTTTTTTATTTTACTTTATTCGGAAAATCAACTACTACAAAAATTCAATGAACATTTAATTCTAGTGGAATTACAAGAATGAAATCAATTGCCCAATACACAGCAGCATCTTACACAGTGAGAACCAAGTCCAACTGGCTATCACTAATTGTTCACAAATTTACAAAGAAAAAATTTTCCGATACTCGCCCCGCTGACTCACAGCTAGTGCTGAATAGATCAAAGAAGTGTCGAGCTGTTTAATTATACTTTGAGGGGTGAGCGACTGCACAGAGACTGTGGCGTCCGTGATCTCGGGGTGTTCCATGACTCATAAACTTTTATTCAATGAGCATATAAATAACATAATTGCACAAGCCTTCAGGGCCCTCGGATTTGTGCTGCGCTTTTCGGGTGATTTCAATCGTATTAATACCTTAAAAATCTTGTATTGTGCATATGTAAGACCCAACCTGGAATACGCTTCGCAGGTCTGGAGCCCTGGATACGACACTTAGATTACACGTTTAGAAAGTATCCAAAAAAGATTTATCCGACTTATTTACCGCTACCGCACCAATGAGATTCATTCATTCATCGGACTAGCTTAATCTCTGTAGAAAACATCATTTACTTCCTTTAGAAACGCGGCGTGATGTGGCTGATTTGGTCTACCTCTTGAAAGTTATATCCGGTTCGATTGATTGTACTGATTTACTATCACTAATCGCTATCAGAGCCCCTGATAAATCTACGAGATTCAACCCCATCATAAACGTGCCATTTGCGTCCACTAACTACCGTTAAAACTCATTATTATATTGTGCGGGCGAGCAGAACTTTTAACGAGTTCTCTAAATCTATTGACATCGATCTCTTTAACACCAGCCCGGTGTTGGCAAGGAATGCACTAAGAATCGCATATTCTTCTCTCAGCAGGATTCTAAATAGTATTAGCAAAGGCGTTTGTCTCCGAAATCGGTCGCAGACTCAGAGAGAGAGGTTATGACGCCCGCTCCGGCTCCTGCCTGGCGCAAAGGTTGTCCATCGCCATTCAACGCGGTAATGCAGCGAGTGTCATGGGAGGCTAAGATGCGCAACACGATAAAATTATATCGAGCCATTTTATCGATTCTCGTCGACAAAACCATACAATATATCGACGAGAATCGATAAAATGGCTCGATATAATTTTATCGTGTTGCGCATCTTAGCCCCGGGCACCTTTGCCGCTGGTATGACGCGGGGCGATATTTTTGAGTGACTTTTTTTTGTAAATTGACTTTATTTTTTAAATATTGTTATATGACTTTGGATCTGAAATGGTGTGTTATTTGTAGATTAATTATTAATTAATAAATAAATTAGCAAAGTTCTGTGGATCAATCTAGAAACAAAATTGTTGAATCTGGAAATTATGAATTATTATCTAGATAGAATTAATGTTTTGTTTATATTCCTGTAATGTAACGTGATGTACCTATGTCTTCTATTCTGTTTTTGATGTCTTAATGTATGTAAATTGTTTTCTATCAGCGGAGACCTATAATTAGCTGCTATTTTTGTATCCAAAAGTGTTTTTTTCGTGAAAGCTGTAGGTCATCTTAAAAATGAATAAACAAATAAATCATAATCTTTGAATAAATTTATTGCAATTGACACTCGCTCGGCAGATAAAGGAATTCTGCCTGTAGTTGGTGGACTGGAGACTAGTTCAGTGAGCAACGGCGGATTGTATCTACAGCTTAGGTGTCCTAAGCGCAATAAGGGACAGGAGCTCAGAAAGTCAGAACATTCAATCGCTACCGAGAAAAGAGATATCGTAAACCTCACGTCGTCTCGCCAATGGAAGCAGGGAGGCTAAGATGCGCAACACGATAAAATTATATCGAGCCATTTTATCGATTCTCGTCGACAAAACCATACAATATATCGACGAGAATCGATAAAATGGCTCGATATAATTTTATCGTGTTGCGCATCTTAGCCCCGCAGGTGATGTTTTTTGCAGACATCGAGATATTTCGATGAGTCTTAACGCGGTACGGTACGGTAGCACAAGTAGCGAAAAGTCCAACTTAACAGAGAGTGCAGTTTTTGTCTCGGGATTCCTGCTAGAATAGCGAAATTCATGATGATGAATATGTAGTAAGTACCTAGGTATTTAGTATCTTTGGAAGTAGGCAGTGAAATTATTTTCAATACCAATGGGGATGTGGACTACTTTTGAAAATCAAAATTCTAATTAGTCCGTCAGTTAGGGAATAAAAAAACAATAGACACGTACTTTTTGATTTTTCAAATAAATTAAAATATACAGAGATAAAGCGCATTAAAGTTTAGGGTGAGGGGTTCGTGACGTCACTAACCGCAAAACCGCCATACAAACTGTCAGAATAGTGACGTCACGCGAAATTTCAACTCAATATATCGCCGTTATTTTTTGATTACGTAAAAAAAGAAAAAATACGTGTTCAATATTTTTTAATAATCTACAAGACGGACTAAAAAATAAAAATTAGTCAACATGCCCATTCTTTTAGTGATAGAGAGTTACAATATTTATGAGTATCATAGTGTTTGTTTAGGCGGTGTAATGCAATGCAAATTATTATTATTGTTCCGTGCTACTTATGTTTTTTAACCGACTTCGAAAAAGGAGTAAGTAGGTTATATATTTCATTGTACTAGCATGTATACTTTTTTATGTGTGTTCACCGATTACTGAAATACGGCTGGACCTATATGGATCCTATATTTTTTGAAAGGGTAAGTATATAAATAGGTAAGATTCCCGAGATGTTTCACATTGTTTTTTTGTTGTTCTCAACTACAGATATATTTTGTCAGTAGGTGTAGGTATATATATAGATAGATACATGGTCTTAGATACTCACTTTCATCATAATACGCGTCGTCATTGGCTGGATCTGCAAAAATAGGTCTATTTTATTAACGTATCTATACCTACTATGTGTATATTACTTATGTATGTATTGAGTTATTATAAAATGATTGTATAAAATATATGATATTGTGTATTTATCTAATTTCTATTCTATTTACGTTTGTATGGTATCGCTTATTTAATTATAATATGAACTAATTATCTTGTATCTATGTATCTATTTTTCTACTTCGCTGCGCCGCACTCTGGGACGCTCGTGGGACTGCTGGCGCTGACTGAAAACCAGCGCTGAGGGTTCCCATCCTCAGCATATGCTGAGTCAGCTGCCATTTGCAGCAGCAGAGACACACCGTGACCAAAACCAGCCAACCAATATCTTTTTTTAAGTTTAGTTTGTAATTAATTTGTTTGTGATTTTGTTATTAAGTTTGTAAAACTTGTGTGTGTCTGTTGCGCAATAAAAATTATTCTATTCTATTCTACTAGCTGATGTTCCACGCGGTTTCACGCGCGGTAATTTCGGAGTTTATGCGGGAATTCCGGGATAGAAAGTACCCTATGTCCCTCTCTGTATACCTGACCGCGTGTATACCAAATTTCATGATGATGGGTTGAGCCGTTGAAGCGTGAACGCGTAACAAACAAATAAACAAACTCATTTCCAAATTTGTAACAGTAAGGATTAAATCAAACTTGCCTATGTTACCTTATTGATAGGCTTTAATTTATACTAATCAAAAGCTTAAATTTCAATTGAACTTGTGAGCTTTATAGTTGCTATGTTTATGTTAGGTACCTACCTATGTGCTGTGCTTCAGTCGACAAACAGACAAAATATTTAATACAATCTCTAGATTCTCATTTAATTAATTGAACCAAATTACTTTTACATCTATCTTCTATATATATAAAATCCTTTGTCCTGAATAACTGATGAATCAACGCACAGCCTAAACCGCTGATCGTAGAGACCTGAAACTTGGAGGGTGTGTTCTTTGTATGACGTAAGCAACCGATAAGAAAGGATTTTTGAAAATTTAACCCCTAAGGGGATGAAAAGGGATTGAAAAGTTTGTATGGAACAATTTCGCGGGAACTTCGAAATTATCGCGGGTGAAACCGCGCGGGACAGCTAGTCTATACTATAATAAAAAAGAGTAGAATCAGCGATTCTGTACATAGAATATTTTTAACTAAAATTGAGAGGGGTGATAAAAGAAGAGTCACCAAGCACAAAAAAATGCTTTTAAAATTCTTTTCTGTCTGTCTGTCTGTCTGTTCGCGATAATCTCCGAATCTACTGAACAGATTGTCAAACGGTTTTCACAGGTAAAAACTTAGCCTGGAGCTACATAATATAAGCTTTGTTCCATTTAAATCGGATGACGGGAAAAAAGCTGTTATATAAAAACCACAACTAGTACCTACCTATCTATCGATTATTGCATTCTTTTTTTTTCAATTTCGTCAGGCGTGCAAACAGTCATCGCTTTCTCTCGCATGCTGTCATAATAATAAGCTATGGCTGTCATTTCATCGTTCGATTATTATTTATTTTGCCATAGCTTCTTCACTTTCACATTGACTGTGAAATGACAATGAATTTTATCTACACTAATGTTGTAACATTCTACTTATGTTTCCAATACTTGACTTATAATTACTACTGTTATAGCGCAGACAACAAAACACTCAATTTAAGCAATTTCACATGATGGTATAATCCACATCGATATCGTAAAATCTCATTATAACATCAATAAAATGCGACCAACTTGATTGCAGGGCTAATCAGGTTGGTCGCGTTTTATTGATGCGTGCAGCTGCGCTCTCATTGGTTAGATTTTAATGGCGGCAAAATCACTGTGACAATACACGTACGCGTGAATTTAATTTAATGCTTTTACTCTTGTTGTTTGATTAATTGCATTAGTGAAGATAAAGTAGTGTATGCAACTGCATATAACACGGGTATTAAAACACTCGTTACTATTATGAAACTCGCTGCGCGTTTCGTTTCATAAACTCACACTCGTGTTTTAATATCCTTCATTATATTATGACAGTTGCATAAACTACTATAAAAGTTCATTCATTCAGTTTCATTCATTCATTAGTTATTACTTGTGCAAATACTCACTGCCGTAGAACTGTGGCTGGTAATAAACTGGATATTGATCATCTGCAATAATAGGTACAATGTCTTTGAATTTTTATTTATTTACTCGTATTGGAAAAAACAGACTCAAGTTCGCATATAGTTACAGAATAAAAAGAATACAACATTATTTATTAAAATAAAACATGCATCTTATATATAAATCCTTAATAATATAAATTAATGCGAAAATGAGTTTGTTTGTTTGTTTGTTACGGTTTCACGCCTTTACCGGCTCAACCGATCATCATGTAATTTTGCATGCACGTTGTCAGAGGTACAGAAAAAGACATAGGGTACTTTTTATCCCTGAATTCTCTCGGGAACTCTGAAATAATGCTGGCATTTCATGGAATGGTCGGTCTCATTAATAAACTGATTTTACAACTAGTGTCTAGTTAGACATTGACATAGACACAATCTTTATTTGGCATCACAAAAAGTTAACAGCAAATAATGGAATGGATCCATTATTTACAAGGATTAACAAGGATTTTTGTGACTTTAAGCAGGGCGTAGAGCACCCCGACATTCTTGGTTAGGTTAGGTTTGAGTGACCAAGTTGCACGGTGAGCCAAAGACAAAATATGACTCTAGAGCTGTCTTAAGGTTGCCTTGAAAAGATTACCTCTAGCAATACACGCCGCCTTTTGCTCTGTCCTTTCTTTTTTTATCTGTCTAATGTTTTAATGTGTTGGGGCAATAAAGCAAATTTATTTTCTTTTAAGGTCTGAATGTTGCATTATGTATGTGGTTTGACTTACTCCCATAGTAGCCATTGTTGTACTGATATGGAACTCTCAAAGGGCCGAGTCCGTTGTACACTGGATCTGGAATAATGAGTAATTGAATATATAATTTTAGATTGATTTGTGTTTTCTTTTATGATTGTCCTGTGTGTCTTTATTTCAAAGGAACGAGGTTACCTACCTTATACCTAATATATGGTCTAACAAACATAATTCATATTACTTTGTTATGTTCTAGCTGTGCTTCGCGGTTTCACCCGCGTAAGTTTCAAAATTCTCGCAGGAACTCCAAAGCAGGTAGCTTAATTTAGTTTTTATAACATCAGAAAATTAGTAGTGAGATGTGACCGACCATTTCATGAAATGGTGACATTTCATGTAATAATCAGCCACATCATGATTTGGCCAATGTTGCGTACCGTCCGGCCAATTCTTTTTCCTATCTACAGCTCTCTGTCACCTTAAGGTTGCCTTGAAAAGATTGCCTCTAGCAATAAAGGCCGCCTTTTGATCTGTCCTTTCTTTTTTATCTGTCTAATGGTTTAGTGTTTTGGGGCAATAAAGTATAAGTATTTGAATTTAAATTAATTTTTTTTTAATAATTTTGAACGTTGCAGATGTGGTTTCACTTACTCCCATAATAGCAATTGTAGTACTGATATGGAACCACGCAAGGGCCGGGTCCGTTGTACCCTGGATCTGGAACAATGAGTAATTTAAAATATAATTTTAGATTAAAATTAGATTTCTGTTTTCTTTTGTGATTGTACTGTGTGTCTTTATTTCAAAGGAACAAGGTTACCCACCATATTAGGTATATGGTCTAAAAACATAATTCATATTACTTTATCCTAAATTCAAAATTCTAAATACTGTATCGTAATTTCTCTAAATGTATTATTTATTTGTGAAACTGTTTTGGCGACTGTATTGTGTATTTGTTCTGTTTAAGTCATTTAAGTGTATAAATATAGCAGTATGTTTCCTGAATAACTAAATAAATAAATATGACTTTTTTATAAACTATCTGTGCCTCGTAGTCTCGCCCGCGTAAGTTTCGGAATTCCCGCAGGAACTCCAAAGTAGCCTAATTCACTTCTTATAACATCAGTAAATTAGCAGTGAGAGTCCCGTCTAAATTGGTCCAGCGGTTTCGGAGATTCACCTCTCTGAAATTAACACCGGTGAGACCGCAGGAAACAGCTAGGTATTACAGTATTTTATAACCTAGGTAAATCTGAATGCTACGTCGGGTGTCGCAGGTTCGATCCCCGCGTCAGGCTAAACATTTGTGTGATGTTTTAGTGTTTTGGGGCAAAAAGTGTATCTGATTTTTTTTTTAAGGTTTTGAATGTTGCATAATTATTATGTGGTTTCACTTACTGCTATAGTAGCCATTGTTGTACTGATATGGAACTCTCAAAGGGCCAAGTCCGTTGTACACTGGATCTGGAATATTAAGTAATAGGTATATAATTTTAGATTAAATTGTGATTTTTGTTTTCTATTTCTTATTGTCCTATGTGTCTTTATTTCGAAGGAACATGTTTTACTACCAACCATAATTCAATCATACAAACATAATTTATATTACTTATTGTAAACTAGCTGTTTCTTGCGGTTTCACACGCGTTAATAGCGGTGTTCTAGCGAGAATTCCGAAATGAAAAGTACCTACCCTATGTCCTTCGACGGTATTTCAATAAACACCTACAACGAAAAAGACTTTCTTTTTTTATGTTGTCCTTTGTGCATCAATTGTTAAATAAAAAAATAAATGAATAAATAAAATTATTTCAAATAAACATTGTACCCCACTCCCAATCAGCTACTTTCCTTGTTTGAGACCGCTGAAAAAGGCATCAATGATATCGAACATTCGCTATAAGCAGAACAGAACTATTTTTGTTCAATACATTGGGGATCGGCGATGCTTGTCGCGCACAGCGCGATTTGCCATGTAACAATTGGTTTGTATCAACACTAATTATCGTACTGTCAATCTATATTTTGTGGTGTGGCAACACTTTGCTTATGCTTGAACAAAAAGTGTGGGTAGAGGGACATACAAGCGCGGGATGACCGCGACCGCGTGGAATAGACAATAATATGTAAACAAGCAGGGTAAAGTGAAGTCGTCCAGCTCGGAGTGTAAAAGGAAAGCACTGGATTGACGAATAAAGGGCAGAACGATCGGGACCGCGCGGATAAGAGGCAATGCCGGAAAAGGTAGCGTAAGGTGAGGTCGTCCGGCCCGAAGTAAGTTACAAAGACACTCGGTGAGTCATCACAGATATTATAGTGTATTCGACTTTCTAATACAATATATTCAGAGAATGGTGAAGCGACTGACTAGTCACTGGGAAACTCCATAATCTATAATAAGTTCAATCTTGCAGTACAATGTACATTTGGTAGTCAAGGACATTGAACTGGGAGCCCCAGGCTCAAATGGGTGTGTACCGGAAGCACACAGGCGAATCATTGTAAGGTCGTCTACATGAAGTTGGGAATGGGCAGGACTAAGGGGAAGGAGGAGGTCCTCGTGGGGGCACAGCCCCCATGTCCGACTGGTGTCAGGAAAGGTAAAAGAAACCTTGATTTACGGCATGCACGCAGGCTCGAGACAGACTTGAGCTTGCAGGGTAAATCGGAATAAGGTAAGACACCAGGACACGATCAGACGTGTTCAGATCGGAGCTGTAGACGACCAGGGAGGGTCACTACTCACTCTGGGTAGACCAGACCCTCATGACAGAACAATGCGAAGCCACATGGATTAGAGATCATAACGTAAAGCTCACATTGAAGAGATGATACATGATTTCTTAGTGACTGGTTGGTCGTCTCATCATTA
Source organism: Zygaena filipendulae (assembly GCA_907165275.2). Lineage (NCBI taxonomy): Eukaryota > Metazoa > Arthropoda > Insecta > Lepidoptera > Zygaenidae > Zygaena > Zygaena filipendulae. The sequence goes on along the minus strand of OU015670.1, from coordinate 8,321,198 downwards.
TATTACCACGCTTTACATTTCATGGATTGTGCGAGATTATATTATATAGATATTTGTCGTCCGTGTAAACCTGTACTTAATTGAATTCAGGCAAACATAACTCGGGATAGTGCAGACGGCACGACAATGCTTATATGGGCAAACTTCGACAATTCGCCATTCCATCCTCAATAGGAGAGTTCCACATCGATTATCTATAATATATCTTATATATAATAGCAATATTATCTAAGATATTTTTTATTATTATGACATTTAAGTATTTATTTATTTGTTACAGTCAACATAACATAAATAAATAAATAAATAACAGCATTACAAAATTATTTCTTATGTCTTTGAATATGATACCTACAAAAAATAAACCTGATCTGATGGCGGAGCCAAAAGATGGCCAATGGCCATGATGTGGAAGTTAATTAAACGATGCAATTTAGTGCAAATCGTGATCGAATCGTAAATGGCCTTTGACGGACTTGAAAAAAGAACACCATCATTGTTAAAAAAAAAAAATATTCAAAATCACAGGTAAGTATTAAGTGATTATTTTTTTAAATTTTCATTTAATTTGCTAAATTTTGATGTATTTAATATTTATTTTAATATATTTTTTGCAATCCCATCAAGTTGGGGCTCGTTTTATTGTTCTTGACAAGGACTCTTGTTATTGTTACTTTTTAGTTCAGTTTAACATGAAAGCGTTTTTTCAGTTTTTTTTTTTTTAACTAAGTAGATACCTACATAGATATTTCCACTTATTCCTTCCGGATTTAATGCGTGTAGGTACTCACATTCTCCGTTGTAGTCCTCGTCACAAGCCGCATTTTGCGCTATATCTGTAATATCAACAGATGATGTAAACGAAATCCCACAAGGCATATAATCATTTTAAAATTTTAAGTTTTATATCGACCTAATAGGTCTGAATATTTTTTTTTTCTTTATTTCACACTAGCTGTCACGAGCGGTTTCACGCGCGGTAATCTCGGAGTCCCCCTGGGAGTTTTGTGCCACTCAGGACTACCGTAGCTTCCTATATGTGAAAGAATTTTCAAAATCGGTTCAGTAGATCCCGACATTACCCCTTACAACGTCATGAACTCACAAACTCACAATTCACAAAGACTCACAAACTTTACCTCTTTATAATATTAGTAAAGACTATAATCCCATAGAAACAAAGCATTATAATTTTATTTTTTTTTTCGAATTTTCAAATCAACCTTGCCTCTCGGGGTTATAAAATGCAATTTTTTTTTTATTTGTTCTTACATGTTTGCTTAAAAACAATATATGTGGCTGGCAATATATGTAGCTGGTATTTTAGTATCAAACAAATTGTCAGCTGTTTAGAAAGTAAAGATTTTAGGTAAGAGTTTTGACCATTATCCGTTAACTTATTATATAGATACACACCGGCAGAATTAGCGGAACATAAAAAGGCAGAGTATAGAAATAATTACGTATATATATTTAAAGAAATTATTATCAGGCATGAAGTAATAAACTAATATACATCTTTTAACATCGACTTTAAGAAGTTTTTAGTTAAATTTTATTAAAAGTAATAAAAAAAAAAATCTAGTTTGTGAGAACACAGACAATGTTGCAAATAAAAGTTGAATCACGAAGGGGAAACACACGTTATTAATCGTTCATTTATTTAGTGTTAAAATCACAGTAATCTTTAATTTGCAACATTATTTGTGTGCCCACAAATTAGAGAAAAAGTGTTTTTTTTATTATTATTTTAATAAAATTTAATAATTTAATTACAAACTTTTAAAGTGTTAAAAGATGTATATTAATTTATTACTTCACGTCTAATTATTATTTATTTTAATATATATACGTAATTATTTCTATACTCTGCCTTTTTATGTTCCGCTAATTCTGCCGGTGTGTATATTATAGGAGCTTTTCCCTGAGATTTGCCCCGCGATAATTTCGGAATTCCCGAGGGATTTTCAGGGTACACTATACGTATAAACCTTCCTGTTGAATCGCTCTATCTATTTGTGAAAACCGCATAAAAATCCGTTCAGTAGTTTTTAAGTTTATCGCGGACAGACAGATAGACGCGCTGGAGGAGTTTGATTTATAATATTTATGGATGCTTGTTTTGTACAACACAATTTTATAAGTAATATCTGGGTGACCGAGCTTCGCTCGTTGTGATAACTTCTCCCAGAGAAAGGTGCTTATAGCACCATCTGTTGTTAAGTAGAAATGCAAACACACATTTTTACATTAAAAATGAAACCTAGCTAGATCGATTAATCGCCCCCGAAACCCACTGCATGCCAAACTTCATGAAAATCGTTGGAGCCATTTGCGAGAATCTGATTATACATATATGTAGGTACACAAGAATTGGCTACTTGACAAAAAAAATTTTTTTAGTCCGTCGTGTAGATTAGTAAAAAATATTGGACACGTATTTTTTCTTTTTTTACGTAATTAAAAAATAACAGAGATACATTGAGTTGAAATTTCGCGTGACGTCACAACTCGGTGCGGTTTGTATGGCGCTTATAATGAATATTGACGTCACGAGCCCCCCTCCCTAAACTTTAATGCGCTTTATCTATGTTCATTTTCATTAAATTGAAAAAGCAAAAAATACGTGTCTATTATTTTTTTATTTTCTAACTGACGGACTAATTAGAACTTAGATTTTCATACTTTGGAGAATACCCAATTGCTCGTTCAAATATATGATCCATTCGATCTGTGTTGTGTTTTTGTGTTATGTTATTTACTATTAGATACTTACACGGCAAGCCGTTGACAGCCGCAACGACCTTAAACACAACAAGAACAATGTTATAAATACGAAATTAATTATTATTTTTACAATCAAAATGCGTGAGTGCGCAGGAACACTCGGTTGGAACGTAGATTCTGCGGCTCGTAGTTTCCGAGTTTACTTAACTAACTGACAATAAGCGCGCAACTTCTATGGCGCACCTATGACGGACGCCGTGACGGAAAATGAATCCCAACCGTACCGTGCGATAAGGCATTTCGTTCCAATATTAAATTGACTCTCATTTAGATGGAAACTTTTATTGATTTTAATTTTTTTATCTATTCACAGGAACCTGAAGGAAAATTTTATTTTTTTCCATACCTATTAATAATATTAATTCTAACTGATATTATAATTATAAATGGACATAGATAAGCAATAGTGCGTTAACCAACACAGGGGAAATTTTCAATAAATCGTGTTTTAAAATTACAGCGTCATTTTGTGCCAACATATTTTTAAGTTCAACATTTTGCTACATAATTAAACAATGTAATAAGGTAAACACATAATTAAAAAACGTTCCCTAACTCTCAACCAAACGTTCTGTATCAATAACTTAATTTTGTGGGTTAACATGTTATTGCTTATCTGCGTCCAAATGTGAGTTTCTTTGTTAAGATTCGACACCTTAACTACTCATCACGAAAAGTTCACACACACGGGGCACAGAAAATATGACGCTCGACCCGTGGACCTCTAAACAGGCGCTAGTGATTAGCAGTGATTACCTAACACAGTTGACTGGTTTTCATGAAGAAAAAGCTATCATAACAGCTATATGGATAAAAAGGTCTGATTAAATAGGAAAAAAAAATAATTGATTGATTGCTGAAATTTTCGATTTTCAGGGCCCACCAGTGGGTCGAGACCCATATTTTGCACGCCACTGCTATAGAGTATAGGGGTACAAAAAGGGCAAGGGCAAACCTTTCAGGTAGAAAAAAAAGTTAATTCTAAGAGGAGTAAGTAAAACAGGTAAAGACTAATTCTACAAATTCTTTCATTGATAGAAAGCTTCTATCAGTGAAAGAATTTTTGTAGTAGGCTGTCCCTGATCCCTGAGTGGCATAGAATAGATCTCGGGACAAAGGGTTAACGGAGGAACACCGAAATTCATACGGGTGGGAATAGTACATTGTTATCCTAGGGGTGAAAGTAACTTTCTCCCGAGGGTAACACTGTGCTTTTCATTACGAATGCAAGGAAAGTCAAAATAAAAATAGGAATTAGCTAAAGAAAAAAATTAGTGAATTTTATTTTACATAAATCAACCATTAGGTGTGCTACTGGCCAGTAAGTATGCCCCCTATGACATAAAAAAAAAACTTGAGTTTCTGCAGTATCCAGCTGTCAGTTGAAAGCGATTCTCCCTAGGGCTGAAAAGGGTTACTTTCAACCCGCTTCTCAGGCAACTTCAGACCTACTTTCCGAGTATGAGTAATGAAAAACTATATACGTTACGCGTAATTAGAGATCTTGGAATAGGCGTCTACCCAGTGTCGAATCTATCTAGGATAGTATCTGCAAGGGATTTCTCCGAAAATGAGTTTTTCAGACAAAAACCTAGCTGTTCAATACTTATTTCGTGAGGATAATTCTCATAACATAATCCTTTTTTTGATTAGTAAACTGTTTCTATTTTAAAACATTATATTTCTCTCTCATAGATTTAAAAAAAATGCTCGATCCACTAAGATCCACTGGATCCCTTTGGATTTTTTGTCCACATGGATCCAGTTCCATGCACCTATCTATCAAAAACAAACTGCGGGAAGATTAATCTGGATTTTTCGTCCACACAGATCCTTTTTACGTTTATCTCTGTATAAAAAATGGCTGACAATTTAACATTCTTTCCTAATCAAAAAGCTGAAATGCCTGCAGACAGGATACTTGCAATGAGTGCCCCATGAGTAGGCAGATTGATCCTAATTCCTACCCATGGACGTCCTCCATGTTCCTACCCATGGCCGATTGAGTGGTTAACTTCAAAATTTTATTGCCAGATTTATTTGAATTATAGAAAATATTGTATTTAATAAAAAAAACTGACTTACCGCAAGTGTCAGAAGTACCCTGCTGTACCCCATGGTTGGTGGCGACTGGATACCACCATGTCTCAGACTTCACCCTTTTATACTAAGAAGTATGCAATGCTGAAAGAGTGGCTGCCTTTGTGTGTTTTTCTCTTACATTGACTTTGGCTTTCTTTAAAAAAAATATTCAATAAAAAAATTAATTAAACAATACAAACATTTGTTCAAATAATTGCAAATGACGCTTATAGTTTACATGTTATGAATTAAAATACATAATAAATCATGATAACTAATTCACAGATAATTTATTGTGTAAATAACATTATTATTGTTATAAATAATAAAATTGATCGCCCGTTTTATTTATTTGCAATCATCCAATATATTATTATGTTTTTGTATATTAATTTATGGAATAATTTGTTTGATCAAGTGTGATTCGTAGATCATGGAGTCATTGATGATAAAAAAATTGAAGTTGGAACCAATCACGGGTAATGCCCTTATTACACTTTGCAATTTCAGAGCACCAATTTAGGTCTCTAAATCGGATACAATTTAGGGTCCGTGAGTGAGAGAGAGAGAGAGCGAGTAATCACATTACACTAAATTGTACCCTAAATCGAGTGCTGTAGGGTACATTTTAATGTAGTGTGATCACTCGCTCTCTCTCTCACTCACCGATCCTAAATTGGTCCCTAAATTGGTTCCAATTGTATCCGATTTAGTCCCAACTCCCAACATAGGAATATTACACACTAGCTGTTTCCCTCGGTTTCACCCGCGTTAATTACGGAGACCCCGCGGGAAATCCGGTACCAAAGTACCCTTTGTTCTTCGCTGCTATACCCGTGTAGTATACGTAGGTATGCAAAATGTAATGTCACATGTGACGTTTCACTTTGATAACTTCGATGTCCTTCAAGAGTTCCGAGAAGTATTTCGCACTAGGGCTGTTATGTTTAAGAAAAATTATAGTATTTATTTTTATTTAAAACTAGCTGCGGTTTCACCCGCGGTAATTTCGGAGTTCCCGCGGGAATTCCGGGATATAAAGTACCTTATGTCACTCAGGATCACTGTAAACTTTCTATAAGTGAAAGAATTTTCAAAATCGGTTCAGTAGATCCAGAGAGAGCCGTTCCCCTGTGGTTTTACCCGCGGGAAATTCGGAGTTCCCGAGGGAATTTTATCAAGATGAAAAACCTAACCGTTCGGTGACAGTACAATATTATGGTACCTTCCAAGGATACAGGGAAAATTCCTGATGACAGTCGAGTTTGAGCTAGTTTGTTTTATTGCTATGAGTAGGTACAAAGCCTCGGTCACTTTACTTTCCATTACTTACATAATCATAATGACGAAGGTCTGAAGATGGAGCCGGGAGACTGCCACTGGTACCTCCTATCTATAGGGGCAACTGTAAACATATAAATGTTATTAAGGTTGCCTGGGAGAGATCGCTTTAAGCGATAAGGCCGCCTGTTAAAGTTAAATTTAAGAAAATCTGTAAAACCCTTTTTTTGTTTGGTGTACAATGTATCTTCTATCTATATTTTTTTTAGTTTAATTTTACACTTTTCCTTCGTTATTTGTTTCGGTTTGTAACGTAATCTCCCATTTTGTCTGAATAAACGTCTCTTTCTTTCTATCGAAAGTAGGTACCTGGCTAGCTATTGGTAAAAGTTGTTTGACGTGAAACTAAACTTAAGATACATTTTATAGTTCAAATAAATAAATGTATTAAGCGCAGCGCATCAGAGATCGGTGTAGCATCAAAGGTGAGGGCTGGGATCATTTGTATCGACTCATAAAACAAATTACGCATTTTTGTGTACGATTCCAGGGTGACCATGCTTCTACTTGTACGTGGGAATGGTGCACAAAAACATACCGCAACGTAATTTCCGTTTTCTGCATTATCCATATTTATAATATTATAAATACGAAAGTAGTTTATCTGTCTGTCAGTTACTTTTACAACCGAACATCATAAAATTTTGCATAAACATTGTCACGGGTGCAGAAAAGAGCGCTGGGAACTTTAACCCTGAAATTCCCACGGAAACTCCGAGATTAACGCGTCAATTGTCGACCGTACGTTAACGGACATCGTACAATTTTCTTGCGACATGATAAACTTTTGTATTAAATTACATTCATAATTAACCATGTTTGGTTTGATTAATTAATCATTACTATATTTAGTAATTAGTTAATTATTACACTAAACCAGATGTTTTCCGCGACTCCGCGCGATAGGTAAAAAAAATTTCACGCTGTTCAGTAGATTCAGAGATAACCTCCTACAACATCACAAACTCACGAATTTCAACTCCTTATTTAATAATAATATAGATAAATATCTATATAAACCACACCAGCAGTGGTTAATGAAACAAATCATTATCACTGAACATTGTATAAAACAAAGTCGCTTCGTGCTGTTTGTCTCTCCCTATGTATGCTTAGATCTTTAAAACTACGCAATATATTTTGATGCGGTTTTTTTTTAAATAGATAGAGTGACTCAAGAGGAGGTTTATACGTATAGGTAGTCTATCCGCGGGAACTCCAAAACTACGGCGGAGGCCAGCTATAACAGTCATAAAATCCCAGTTTGGTGTTGGCGCCGTGGTCACCGCGATGTGCACACGCCGCGCCGCGGGGCCCCGGCCACATGGCCCCGCGTCTGGCGCGTCCCGACGGAAACAAGCGATAAACCGCCGCTAACACAGAACGGTGTGTACACAACCTATTTATCACGAATTACCTTAAAAATAGAGATTTTTTTACATGTACTGCAAATGCAACGCGCTAGTGAGCTTGGCTCACTTTTTATTCCATTTTGTCACTCATTATTATCACGCTTATATTATTATTATTAGCTTCATTTGTAAGACTAACAACGTGATAAAATTTTAGAAGTCGATTTTTACCTACTTCTAATGGGCATGATGACAGGGTATGGAAATCAAAATTATATTTAGTCCGTCACTTTACACTTACCGCCGCACTCAGAGTCGACCTTAATGATTACTTAGTTAAGTATAGATTTTTAAAACAAAACTGCCGCAATCAGACAAGTTTAATAAATTAATGAAAATTATCATTTAACTAATTAAGTTACATCTCATTAAATGCCAATTAACATTAATTTACTGAACGTCTCTGATTGCGGCAGTTTTGTTTTAAAAATCTATACTTAACTAAGTAATCATTAAAGTCGACTCTGAGTGCGGCCGTTAGATAGAAAAAAATAATAGACGCGTATTTTATGCTTTTTCAAATTGTTGAACTACCCATCAGATAACTGATATCCTTACTAATATTATAAACGCGAAAATTTCTATGTACCTATGGATGTTTGTGACTCTTACGCAAAAAAGGATTGAATGATTTTTAATGAAACTTTACCATAATATCTATAGCTTATGTACTTCAAAACATAGGTAGGCATACAACACAACAACAGAACATATATAGGCAACTTTTGGAACTCTGAAATTAACGCGGGCGAAATTGACTTAATTATTGCATGAGGTACCTACATAAAAGGACATAGGGTACTTTTATCCCGGAATTCCCGCGGGATCTCCGAAATCAACGCGGACGAAACCGCGGGAAACAGCTAGTACCTAATCTATATATTTAAAAATGAATCCATATTTCCCTTGGTCACGGCATCACGCGAGAGCAGCTGGATCAATTTAGCTAATTCTGTTTTGGTTGTACCTACCTATTTTTTATTGCAAGGAGAAAGTTCTTATGATTGGAATTTGGAGTTCCTGCGGAAATTCCGAAACTCACGCGGGTGGAACCGCAGGGCACAGCTATATAGTACTTGTATATTACCAACTCTTTTATCTAAATACAATACATACATAATATCTGCTAAATGCACTGACTCAAGCTCAAGAGTTTGCTTTTTTGTTTGGTCGAACGCCTAATCTCTGGAGCTACTGGTTCAAATTGAAAAAATATTTTTGTGTTAGATAGCCCATTTATTGGGCCCATATATGTATAGCCGATATATAAGCTATATTACATCACCCTACGACCAACAGGAGCGGAGCATCAAATGAATACGGGTGAAACCGAAGGCACAGCTAGTACACACAATATAAGGTTTATCGGCCTGGAGATCGAAACCATAACAAATGCCCATCGGTTCTTATTAGGTACACTTAATTTTTGCCTTAGCTATGTTGACGATTTTTTAAAATCAAAATTATAATTGGTCCGTCAGTTAGAAAATTAAAAATCATTAGACACGTATTTTTTTATTTTTCAAATAAATGAAAATACACAGAGATAAAGCGCATTAAAGTTTAGGGTGGGGGCTCGTGACGTCACTTACCGCTAAAAGCCGCCATACAAACTGCACTGGTTAGTGATGTCACGCGAAATTTCAACTCAATGTATCGCCGTTATTTTTTGATTTCGTAAAAAAAAGAAAAAATACGTGTCCAATATTTTTTGTTAATCTACACGACGGACTAAAAAAAAAAATCTCAAATAGCCTATTGTCCTCTAGATTGGTATAGCTCTCCACTAAATTATTATTTGACGGGTTAAAAACCATAGAGGTACAAGCCACAAAACTGGAAATTGATGAATGATTTTCTTTTTCCATTTCTTCAATTTAAAAATATATACAACGTGATCATGAATTTACTGAAAACCAGATGCACCCCATTTAAAAAAATAAACAATTATATGATTAAAATATATTTTATGTCGTAAAAATGTATATTTTAAAAATTATTTGGAGGTGACCTATCTACGAAATTCCAAGCGCTACGCCCGCGTCCGCCGGTTCCATTTTTTTTGCTGCGGGCGGCGTACGTGCCAAATATTGTATTATAAATAATTTAGACATGGGCTGATAAAAATTAAAAAATATAACCTATATCAAAACGATGTTACTAACAAAACTGATCCGTGGTTGGTTGAAATAAAAGGAAATTATTATTATTATTATTATTAAAACATAGTGCGATCGATTCGCTAGTAGATTCTGAGCAAACTACTTTCTGGTTTTCAGTTAATTCATTAACACGTTGTATTGTGTAATAATTTTGTGCTCAATTTTAAAACTAATTGCAATGTGTGTTTTATTATAACTTTTACATCAAAACCCCCAGAATCATTTAGGTAAGTACAAGATTGTTTTTCTTCATTTCTTTAAGGTGTCACTTGTGCCACTATACAGATGTACTTAAATAAGTTTCAACATAGAGGTAAGGGTTTCAACCCGTCATTTGTTTACTGGGTTTTCTTTTTGGTAAGATGCAATTGAAACCACATTTAAACATTATTATATTTATTATAAAATATACTGATCTTTGGCACAGTTTCATAAATCTTTGGCGAGTATGAGTAGGTAGGCATATATTATATAATAATTAATTAGATTTATTTACTATATCATACAATTTTCCATTAAATTCTGATTAATATTCAAAGTTATACCTAGGTATACTCAAATATCAGGAGAAGCATCTCAAGTATACATATTTATGTGAGACCTCGTTCTATGAAACCCGTTTCGCATTTTCAAAATTAACCAGTTGAGATGTCTTACGGCCGCACTGAGTCGTTTTAATGATTACTTAATTTTAAGTAAAGATTTTAAAAACAAACTGTCGCACTCACCGCCGCACTCAGAGTCGTCTTTAATGATTACTTAGTTGTATAGATTTTTAAAACAAAACTGCCGCAATCAGACAAGTTTAATAAATTAATGTTAATTGGCATTTAAATAATTAAGTTACATCTCTTTAAACGCCAATTAACATTAATTTACTGAACGTCTCTGATTGCGGCAGTTTTGTTTTAAAAATCTATATTACTACTAAATAATCATTAAAGTCGACTCTGAGTGCGGCCTCATAGACGTTCATTAAATTAATGTTAATTGGCATTTAACTAATTAATTTAAATTCAGTTGAATGACAATTAATATTAGGTTTGTTTTTAAATCCTTACTTAAAATTAAGTAATCATTAAAACGACTCTGTGTGCGGTCGTTAGTAGGTAGTTATAGGTACATAGATAAATCTACTTGAGACGCACATTAGTATTCGGGAGATTAACTTCTAATAGATAGAGAACCTACCAAGTACCATTGACATTATATGGTTACCTTAAAAATGTTTTACATCAATGTAGAGAACACATATATGTTTTTTTAATTACATATACCTAAAGGAAATTAAATTATTTCAAGTTCTTTAAATAATATAATTAATTGCAGACAGTGTATAAAAAAACATTATTTTTAATGTTTAACAGAATTTATATTATATTTACAAATATCTAAAGATATAACTAGAAATTCTGAAGTTCTACTTATTATTACTTATGTGCCTAATTACCTATCTATATACATATTATTAATTGCTAATAATCGTTAAATTATTACATTTTATTTATATACTTATCTATTGTTTAAAAGCAGAAACTGACTGACTCATCGATCAACGCACAGCTGAAACTGCTGGGTCTAGAACCATGAAATTTAGCACAAAGTGAAGTAGGTGTGCACTAAGAAAAGGGTTTTTGAAAATTCAACCCCTAAAGAGGTGAGAAGGGGTTGCAAAGTTTGTATGGCACAACGTGTTTTCTTGGAAGCAGGTCAAGGAAAGAATGAAGAAGAAAGTTTCCTCAATTCCCGCGGGAACTCCGAAATTGCCGCGGGTGAAACCGCGGGGAACAGCTAGTTAGATATAACAAATATCTATAATAACAGTTAAGCCAGCATAGCCGGCAAGGGGACGCCAAGCCACGACCGTTTCAAAATATCTCTGGTAAAAATAAGTATACGAGAATTTTACGTCTGCAAGTTTTGCTCAGTCTTCAGCTCCAGCGCCCATACATGTTGTGGCCATCCGGTCCGCCCTTTGCCACGTTTCTCGCTAGCGGAGTTTGTCTGCAGAATAAAAATAACGCTATTAGATTACAAATGAAAAACTTGCAGAAGCTAAGCCGCGATTCGAGGACACCATTGACGGTTACTAGTTGTACATTAAGCATCAGAAATAGGTATTTTCCTTTGACAGTAATTGTTGAATCAGTAGGGGGAGCACGAATTTTTTCGCTCTCGTCTAGTCGATATCGAGCATTTTTTTTGTATGGAAAATTAACAGCGCCATCTATTCAATGTCGTTCATTTTTCATACAAAAAAACGCTTTGACATTACGACGACATCGACTAGACGAGAGCGAAAAAATTCGTGCTCCCCCTACTGATTGCAATAGTGATAATGTTCGAAGTACACGACAAATGCCGAAGTGTTTAGATTTTTTTTTGTTCCTGACTACGTATATCGTACGTCCACGTGCCCTACGATCAGGGTTACCAGGTCCAAAAACACGAAAGCCGGACTAGGTGCTTAATTTGGCCTCTATCTATCAGTAAAAACCGCATGAAAATCCGTTCGGTACCTATATAGTTATTGAGTTTATCCCGAAAAGACAGACAGATGCAGCGAAGGACTTTGTTTTATAATATGTACGTATCTAGTGATGTATCTACTGTATTTATGTTTGTTAGATTAAGGCGACACGATTATTATTTTTAGCGGGTGTCGATAGTGAGTGTGTGTGGTCACCCTTAATAGCTTTATGCCATAATAATAAAAATAATAAAAACATTTATTCCCAGTCACAATGACTAAAACTACACAGAGTTACTTATTTAGTACACGTATTCTTAATGTAGAAAAGCCAAAGTGAGAGAGCGGAATCCGTGCTAGGATATCCCGTGTTACGGATTCCGGCCCCCATCCTCAGACCAATGGTTAAAACAAAAAAAAAAACAAAATAAAATTAAGCAAAAAGAAAGAAAGTAGGATTTAAGTATAATATTATACTCTACGACCTTGTGTAAGTGTGTGTTTGTATGTGTGTGTGTGCGTGCGTGGGCATGGGCGTGTGCGTGTGTGTGTAATAATAGTTGATTAATATAGTAAATAATAGTTGATTATATTATGATAAATGTATTCGAATCAACTGAAACTAAAAACAAACAAATAAAGAATCAGAATTGGTCTGGATCCTATACTAATCCAGGTACGTGGATAAAAAAGTTTTTATGAATTCAGCTTAAACATAATATTAATAATATACCTAACACAGAGAAGTAAACAAACAGAGGAAGCAGTAAAACAAGGTAACGTAAACAACCGCGCGTGGCGTCTCTGGTCTGTATCATACTTGGGGTATAACCGTATAGGATGCTGCGGTAGTTTAGAGCTAACGTAACGACAGGTGAACAGCCCCCTTAGCCAAGTTGACAATATATTTATTTATTTATTGGTTTGCTAACAGATTTACATAATAAAATATTGTATATAAGCCTAGTGAGTACATTACGTGCCACAATGCTAATCTAATTATAGGCAAACACGCCATGCACACACCTATAATTAAATTTATATAGGTAAGTTTTTCCTCTTATTTATTTACGTAAGTATATATATAAATATTATATATTTTGCTTATTTTTAACTTTTCACTATGCAAGTCCAAGTTACCCAGAGTCAGTTCTGTACTGCAGCAACTCCTTCTTAAAAGTATTGAGTGAGCAATGATGCAAATCGATACCAGCTGCCGCCCACACTAAATTGTGGTCGCGGCATATCCTAGTCATTAAGTCTTTCCAGCCCACATTGGATCTGCATCGCTTAGTAGTCAATGGTCTGAGGTTACACAATCTAGAAGAACCACGAGGCACGCACAAATTAACCTGAGCCAACAGCTCGGGACAGTTGAAGATGCCATTCACTATTTTATAATAGTAGTTTATGCAACTGTCATATAATAAAGGGTATTAAAACACGACTGCGATAATAGTAATATGAAACGAGCGCAGCGAGTTTCATAATAGTAACGAGTGTTTACGTAAATTCATACATAAATTCACGCGTACGTGTATTGTCACAGTGATTTTGCCGCCATTAAAATCTAACCAATGAGAGCGCAGCTGCGCGCATCAATAAAACGCGACCAACCTGATTGGCCCTGCAATCAAGTTGGTCGCGTTTTATTGATGTTATAATGAGATTTTACGATATCGATGTGGATATTATACCATCATGTGAAATTGCTTAAATTGAGTGTTTTGTTGTCTGCGCTATAACAGTAGTAATTATAAGTCAAGTATTGGAAACATAAGTAGAATGTTACAACATTAGTGTAGATAAAGAAATATCTGATCTGTCAACCAGCGCAGATCTTGTAGCGAAATCATATTAAAGTAGTGTAAGCGGTCATCGTATGTCAGCGATTTAAGCTTACCCTGGTGGAAAGTCAAGTAATATAGAAATTTTTTTTGAACTCTTTCGATCCTGGCAATGTGGCATTGATAAAAGGGGTTCCATATACTGGAGCCATAAATAAACCATACCGCATTGAAAACTTAAGGAGCGTATCGTCTGTGGTATCGTCATATCACGGGGTCACGCAAAACTAGACTTTTGATTGGACGATTCAGTTTTCTATACGCTGGAATAAGGGAGTACGCTGGAATACAATTATCTTCGGTAGAGCTTGTCTAAGCTAAAATGACGCGCCCCTCCGTCGGGCATACGTGCACACGCACAACCGTTAAAGTATCGATACGACACATATAAATCAGGGCCCTTATATTCACTATGACCATAACACGCCGCGTTAAGATAAGACGCCGCAAAAACTGTCTTTCCCTCGTAATCAAAGAAGTTTTACTCCAAAGAAATACATTTACAACGTTTCCTATGGTATAAAGAACAATCATTTTCAATATTTTGGCATCTATTAGAACGTTTGGAAATCGTCGCGTCATTTTAGTTTAGCAAGCTCTCAGTTAGCCTAAAATGGACATAGATAAGCAATAGTGTGTTAACCCACACTGGAGAAATTTTGAGTAAATCGTGTTTTAAAATTATAGCACCATTTTCTGTCAATATTTTTTTATGTTCAATATTTAGTTACATACTTGAACAATTTAATAAGGTAAACACATAAATAAAAAACGTTCCCTAACTTTCAATAAATTGTTTTAAATAGGTAACTTAATTTTGTGGGTTAACATGTTATTGCTTATCTGCGTCCAAATATGTATGTACAAAGAGGTACCTAATACACACACAGTTTTCATTCTACTCAAAACTAGTCGTCCCGCACGGTTTCACTCGCGTCAATTTCGGGGTGCCGGCAAGAAAGCCGAGATAAAAGTCTAAACCGATCATCATGAAGTTTTTCACACACGTCGACAGGACAGGGGTAGGTCAGAGAAGGACGTAGGGTAGGTAGGTACTTTTTGTACCGGAATCCCCGCGGGAACTCCGGAACTAACGCTGGTGAAACCGCAAGGAACAACTAGTAATTATTATAATACATAGATAGGTAATTCCGCAGTTTTCGGCAAAGTTTGAGGAATGCTCTTTGATGCTTGTAATAACCTCGCAGTATTAAATTTGCCGTAATAATAACGTAGGTAACGGATAAAAATGAAAACAAAATATCAAAGCCCAAAATTATAGAGCTCAATCAAAAGTGAATTTTGTGATCTCGTAATATATTTCCGTCGTGACGAGTGTACCCGAGCGGCGCATCGCGGCGCGGCGTTGGTCCAAGTGATGAGAGGTTTAATACCCTATTGCGGATTCAATCACAATATGTATAAGCATTTCGGGGTTCCCAAAGAATTTCGCTTTTAACGTACCGAAATGAGAGATATCATTTTATGGTTATTAAAAGAAATATATGTATGTACTATGTAGGTACCACAGATAAGTACGTAATAGTTTCATACAAATCTGATCATGTTTTTCGTGATGCGTCGTTAGAGAAATCGTATTACTATAACAAGAATTTAAAAAACGCCCTCAGTTAAATGTTTTGTATCTAACAACTCTTTTATCTTTTATTACTGATTAAATACTAGCTCTTCCCCGCGGTTATTTCGGAGTTCCCGTGGGAATTTCGGGTCCCTATAATTGAAAGAATTTTCAAAATCGGTGCAGTAGAGATTAGGTACCTCCTGCAAAGTCACATAGTACAAACTTACACAATTCAGAAACTCCATCTCCCTTATAGATACTTTCACCCGTCAGCGCGACAGCAAAGACATGTGATTATGAAATATTGTTTTTTCACGTGTATGGGTAATAATAAAATTTATTTTTCTCATACAAAGTACCTACGCAACCAGTCCGATTAGAATAAAATACAAAACAAAGAAACAAATATAATTTACGAGTCATGATTAAAAAAAAATATATCAATGCTATACACCCTAAGACACTGTATTGGTATTTAAGATCCTATGTAAATTTAGTAAGCAATAAATCGTTACTATTACAAATGCGAACGTGAGTTTGTTTGTTAGGTACGCTATCACGCCTTAACGGCTCAACCGATCATCATGCAATTTTCCGAACACGTCAGGGTTCTGTATTTTTTACCTCGGAATGGCCGCGGGAACTCCGAAATAACCGCGGGGAACAGCTAGTAAGTAGATACATTTTAAAAATCTATATCAATGATTGAACTACATTAATTGAATATTTCCCAGCGTATGAAAATCAAAATTCTAATTAGTCCGCCAGTAAAAAAATAAAAAAATAATAGACACGTATTTTTTGCTTTTGCAAATTAATAAAACTAAACGTAGATAAAGTGCATTAAAGTTTAGGGTGGGGGACTTGGGACGTCATTATTCAGTATAAGCCCCGTACAAACTGCACCGCGTTGTGACGTCACGCGAAATTGCAGCTCAATGTATCACCGTTATTTTTTGATTACATAAAAAAATAAAAAATGCGTGTCTGATATTTTTTATTAATCTACAAGACGGACTAAAAAAAAAATTCTTCAAATAGCCAATCGCGCCTATATTCACCGCGACCGCCCCTCCCCGGCGCGGCGCTCGCCGCTAATCTAATTGCTCGCCGCCACATGGCCCGCGCAGACACCCACTGGATAGCGTTTTATTATCACACAATCATTTTATCTAAATTTGACTCGAATGTAATAAAATTATTGGAATCCAACCTAATGTTCTGGAGATTTAATATTTATTTATTTATTTATTTTTAGGAAGACCAACAGCTACCAAGAAAAAAACACTTTTGAATACAAAAAAGCAGCTAATCTGGGGGCACGGCAGTGCCCCCGCCAAGTCGAGCAACAAAAGCGGCACGGCCGTACTATCCTTTTCTCGAAGCAATTCAGGCCATTTTCGACCCCCTATAACTTCGTTGTGGATAAAACTAGAAGCCTGAATTTTTAGTAAACAAGCAGGTATTGTATAAAGACGGTATAATTTAAATTTCATTCGATTTGAACCAGTAGTTTAAGAATTATAACTAGTCAAAGTTTCTTAATTTTGTAGGTCACTCACTCACTCACTGACCGATCATCAAAACTCTAAGGCACTTCTAGCAGACATAGAAGTTTGAAATTTAGAATACAATTAGTGTTTATTGTATAAATCAAGGAAAAATTGAAATATTTTGCAATTTCGGTACAGTTTTCTAGATACACCAACTGCATAAATAACTTTGTAATCCCATATAAATGTATGGAATTACAAAGTTACATATGCAGTTATATGTACCAACTGCACAAATAACTTTGTAATCCCATATAAATGTATGGAATTACAAAGTTATATATGCAGTTATATGTACCAACTGCACAAATAACTTTGTAATCCCATATAAATATATGAGACTAGCTGTTCCCTGCGGTTTCACCCGCGATAATTTCGGAGATCCCGCGGGAATTCAGAAATGCAAAGTAGTTAGTATCCTATATCCCTAGGTTTTCTTTACCCCTGACAACGTGCATGCAAAATGTCATGAGATTTCACCAGCGTTAATTTCGGAGATCCTTCGGGAATTCCGAGATAAAATTACCCTAATCTGAATGCTCCAACGATTTTCATGAAATTTTGTATACAGGGGATTTCGGGGGCCATAAATCGATCTAGCTAGGATTCATTTCTGGAATTCCCGCGCGAACTCTGATATCAACGCGGGTGAATTAATTATTGCATACTACACGTTGTCAAGGGTACAGGAAAGGTCATAGGGTAGTAAGTACTTTTATCTCAGAATACCCGCGGGATCTCCGAAATTAACGTGGGTTAAACCGCGGGGAACAGCTATTTAAGCCGAGCGAAGCTCGGTTGCCCAGATATTAATAAATAATAATAATAAGTGTAGCTAGTTACCTACCTAGATATAAAGTGTAGATACATAGTTACCTAGACATAATTATGTTCAAAGGTACAATGGTCAACGGAATGAAAAAGCAAGAAAAAATCTTTCAAGTTATTAAAATAGACTAAATTGCTCAAAGGAGGAAGACCATTTACAAAAAGAAATGAGATCCCATCAAAAACAAACTTGTAAAAAATCCAAGTCTCGCAACTCAGTTCTTCTACATTAAAAAGTTGTGAGATCAATGTAATACCAAGTCGGTTAATTTATTCAGTGCCTACTTAAGGGTCCTTCTGTCTAAAGTTATCATGTTATAAGCTAATCTAATAACATTTTATAGTGACCATATCAAATTTAAAAATCTTTTATGTTTTAAATAGATTGATTGGCTTGGCGATCACATGAAAACACAATGTATCTCACAAGTAATACATATTATAATTAAATTAGATTGTTTAGAACCATAATTATGTATTACATGTGAGATATATTGTGTTTTCACGTGATCGCCAAGCCAATCAATCTATCTAAAACATAAAAGATTTTTAAATTTGATATGGTCACTATAAAATGTTATTAGATTAGCTTATAACATGATAACTTTAGACAGAAGGACCCTTAAGTAGGCACTGAATAAATTAACCGACTTGGTATTACATTGATCTCACAACTTTTTAATGTAGAAGAACTGAGTTGCGAGACTTGGATTTTTTACAAGTTTGTTTTTGATGGGATTATAGGTTTCCGCTGACAATTAAACAATTTACAAAAAAAAACACTTATTGACGACTGCTAATCCTATTTCTGTAATAATAGATTAATTTAAAAAAAATTACAGAGAAAAACAGCCGTCTTTAAGGATAAAATTTTTGTAATCATTTTTAAAACTGACATAATGTATAAAAGAACAAATTTTTAAAAAAGGAAACAAAAAACAATAGAAAAAATATAAAAAGTTTCTATTAGTCGTCAACAGTTGGTATATTATGTTACTTAAAGATATTATCAGATATTAGTCGTCAACAACAATCGAACATAGAACCTCCTCCTTTTTGGAAGTCGGTTATTAAAAGGAAGCTGTGAAGGGTGGATATTTTATGGGTGCTGCAGCTGTCATAATAACTGTAACTATATTGACGTCAAAAAGACCCATATTATAGGCCAAATTTTAATAAATTATTTGACTTACATCAAATACTGAATAGATATTTTTTTTGTTGCTTTGGCTTAATTTCCATTTGCCGATCGGATTGGCGCAGTAGGTCACCATGCCTACCCGCTAATCTAGAGGTTCCGGTTTCGACCCCGGTCGGGGTGGACTTTGTGTGATGAACACCAGGTTCCAATTTTTTAGTCTGACCGTGTTTTTTTTTTAACTTTTTTTTTCTAATCCAATTCACAATGTTTTAATGTAATATGCCCATGCCCATGTGTCGGGGCATATAAATCATAATTGTATTTAGTGCGCCTTGTAGATTAATAAAAAATAAAAAACACGTATTTTTTGCATTTTCCAAATTAGATAGTTAGTGTAGGGGTGGAGGCTCCTGACGTCATAACTACATATAAATACGTAGTATATTTATTACTCTGAGGTATAAAGTATAGGTAGGCGTGACGTCACGCGCATTTTCGACTCCCTACTTCGCGCTGTTAGTTTTTGATTAGGTAAAAAAGGATTTTTTTATTATAATCTACACGATGGACTAAAAACTAAAATTTAGTCATCTAGCCCATTTAAGTAGGTACTAAGTAGGCAAAGAAGACGAATATACTAGACCTAGCTGATCCCCGCGGTTTCACCCGCGGTAATTTCGGAGTTCCCGCAGGAATTCCGGTATAAAAAAAGTACCCTGTGTCCTTCTCTGAGTCCCTGACAACGTGTATGCAAAATTTCATGATGACCCGTTGAGCCGTTGAGGCGTGAAAGCGCAACAAACTGAATTTCGCAAAATAGTTAATTTATTGGATTGCGCTTTGCTACTGCTATTTTAACCCTTCGACGGCGCGCCGTCGCGTCGCGCGCCAATCTCCCCCATTACAACATACAAGGCGCCATGGAGCGCACAAGTGCCGCTCCTATCTCGCATCCACATGCGTGCAATGATAACTCTCCCTGTTTTCCCTTGTGAAACGCATGCATTACTCTATACAGAGTCAAGTGGAAGCTTAGTGGTTCGTATTGGAAGAGTACCTATAATTATCTTTTAGTGCATTTTAAAGTTGCTTCGGGCTGGCCGTTTGTAATCGTAACTAATATTATAAATGCGAAAGTGAGTTTGTTTGTTTGTTACGCTTTCACGGCAAAACGGCTCAACCGATCATCATGAAATTTTGCATGCACAATCTCAGGGGTACAGAGACGGACATGGAGTACTATTTATCCCGGAATTCCCGCGGGAACTCTGAAATATCGTCGGTGAAACCACGGGGAACAGCTAGTTTTATTTTGATATAACTTATTTATCTTGGAAAATGTCAAAGTACCGAGATGTCATATATTTCAATGCACTCTTAAAAAACAATTACTGTGAAACTTTACTCTGCAAAACAACACCATAAATCAAAATCATTTTACTTGATTGTTGTGTCGACAAAGCACAAAAATAAATAAATAAAACAGAACCGTCGATCAAATAGGTTATTTTAGGTAATCAAAGGTTTAACTATTATTTATTTTTCGAAACTTTTTGCTATGAAGTACGATACCACCATGTTTCAAGTATAATATATTGCCCCAGAATAAACTTAAGAAGAATAGAGCAAAATGGGGTCTTATTTATTTTCTATAAGCAATGTTTTCATGCAAGGCTGGTTGCTGTTGCTGGCATGGTTTCCTATAGTCTTTATGCTGTCCCATGTACCTGTGTACGGACCGGAAGACACAGCGTGGGCAGGTCCACTACAAGGTGGACCGATGGTTTGGTGAAGGTCACGGGACGCCAATGAATGCGAGAAGCGCAAGACCGGTCGTTGTGGCGATCCTTGTGGAGGCATATGTCCAGCATTAGACGTTTTTCGACTGACATGATGATGACGATGATGTACCTGTGTATTGTTCTCGGCTGTTCTCCTCCTCGGCGGAGTGTGATGCAGCTCAGCCCTGAAGCCCCCGGCGGGCTCCCCGTCCGTTTCCAGCACTTTCAACAGATACGATATGTACGAAGTCGCCAGCCGAAGCGTCTTGATCTGTGGGACGAGAGGGAGTTAATAAAAGCACCGCCCTAGCCAACTTTAAAGGTCTCCGTCCGGTCCAGGCTGGGACTTGGTGTTAGCTTCGGAAGTTAAATATACATATAGATAGAGTTTAAATGAGGGATATTACAACTGGATATAACACTACTCAAGGATACGCTCTCATGTCTTGATTTGTCTTTTTCATTTCCTAGCGCAATAAGTGTGACAGACTATATCTTGAGACGTGAATCTCGAGTTGTATTTAGGGTGTGTTCCGTTATTACGGATAGCACTGACTATGTAACTTTCAGTATACTGCCGCAGTATCCGCAGTAGGCAGTATGACGTCATAATCGTCGCCATTTTTGTACTGTGAGCACTGGCGTTTTCAAGGTAAAGTGCTCTCAGTGGTTTGATCACGTGATCAACCTCAGATCAATGATTGGTTAATGAGTGATCTACAGCGTGACATGACAATGACAATAGATGATAGTATACTGGACTGCGCTCCATTTTAAACAGAACTATAAAGGAACGGCTTCGCAGTATACTAAATTGACGTCATACCTCACTGCAATGCTATTAGTAATACCGGAACATACCCTTAGAAATATACAGGTTCAAGTGTATCTTTTCCAACGAAAGTCCCGAATTGATGAGTCTCTTGCATAAGACATCGATAACGATTTTACATCCGGAAGATGGAGAGAAAAGTATTAACTTTGTCTAATGTAACCAATAGCCAACCAATCCAATAATCTTTTGAAAAATCATTCCTCAAACATTAAATGTGTACCCATCCCAAGGCCTCAAAAATTAAACACATACTTACCTACCTAAATAAAAATTTACTAAGAGATATTAAAACATTTGAAACTATGCTTACAGAATTATTTAATATGTTTGTCCAGGTGTTTTATTTAACTTTGTTGTTGAATTGGTTCTATGTTTCTTTTAGTTTAGGCGCTGTAAGTCATTTATATGTAGTATAACAATGCTCTTTGTCAATATTAGAATTTAAGAGAGTGTTAGGATTTGGTGATAAGGGATATAGGATATAAGCCAATACCAAGTCCGAGCGCCGGCAGACGGAGGCCTCAAACCAACCTTGGACAGCTTTGTGTCAGGCAGGACATTCGGTATGCGTTCCCTGAGACTCGTGAATGCTGTGTTGATGCTCTGCGATCTCTTTCGCACCATCTGATGATTTTAGAAGCTAAAGTGAGACGGGGAGGCGGATGGAGGGCTCGTCTTGTAGCATATTATGTGCTGTAGTGGTAGCGTTCCCGTAATCTAAAAAGTGCTTAAAAACTAGGTTACTGATTAAGCAAAAATATACATTAAGGTATATAAAGATGTTTTGGGATAGAAAACAGATTCGTTCGGTGAACGTCATCCAAATCCATTGGAAGTTGTCTGGAAGGAAGTGCTTTCTAGTGATGAGGTGATTTACATCTGAATTTACATTTGTAACATCTGAAATGTACACTTGGTTACAATAACTGATTGATTGATTGATTTAAAGTTAAAAAGTAGATAAATACTGAAAATCGGTACACAAATAACATACCATACTTTAAAAAAAATTACTAAACTCCGCCTTCTTTCCTGTAGGTAGTTGTTTAAATTTCGAACTTCATGTAGGTACTTATCTAACCTTTATTGTGATCACTGTGAGGATGTAACCTCTCGGTTCACACCCAAACAACAAGAGGCTTACCTTAGACAGTTTGGTGTCCGGAGGCACGTTGGGTATGCACTCCCTAAGGTCCGAGAAGGCGGTGTTGATGCTTTGAGTCCGCCTCCGTTCCTTTTTGTTCGCTGTGGTTCTTCTTTTGACCACTCGCATGAACGACGGCGCTGCGGGCCGGTCGTAGCGAAGTGGGAGCGTTTGCATGTCACAGTCTAGCACTGGCGGCGAAAGGGTTGAGTGTGAGCCGAGATTTTGGACAAAGTTGTACAGTCAAAATTCTTACCTACACCGGTAGGTAAAAAAAAAGTGTTTGCTTATGTCTAGTGCCCAAGCCAGCGGTGGTTTTTCCATACAAGCCCAAAAGCCCGGCCTGCCAAGTATTTATACCTACTTACCTATACACTCTATATAAATAGATATACCTAAGTACTTATTAAAATATTTTATATTCTGTGGCAAGTGTTTTGTCTAGGCAGGTCGGGCTTTTGGATTTGTATAGAAGAGCTAGTAAAAAAAAATACGAAAGTAACTCAGTCTGTCTGTTTTTTACCTTTTCACATGTTAAATACTCAACCGATCATCATGAAATTTTGTGTATACTTTTTATACTTTTTATTCCGAAATTCCCTTGGGAACTCCGTAATCAACGCGGGGTGCAGCTAGCTAATTTTATGTAGGTACTACCTGTATTTTGCGAATATCCGTGATGCACTTGGTGGTAGGTCTCGTAATGATCGCCGCCCGCCACCTGCATGTCGTCGCAGCCGTACCGGCCGATGTAGTGGGAGTCTGTGTACACCAGCTGGGAGTCGAACTCCGGGCCCTCGGCCGCGCCCTGCCAGTACACGGCGCCGTCCATTGGACTGCCTGTAGACGAGTTTGGTCATTTGTGGCATGTAGTGATGGTAATAATTTAAAGTAGGTACCTAAATCATTACGAAATAATAATTGGAATTTTTTTAATTAGGTACCTCGATGCCACAAAGGCATTAAGTCCGCCTTTTGTACCTACTATCTTGTGCAAAAAGTTTAAATAAATAAATAATGTACCTATGAAAAAATTTTAATGTTGTAGATGTAGATATTATAAATGCGAAAGTGAGTTTAATTATTTGTTTGTTCGTTACGCTTCCACGCCTTAACGGCTCAACCGATCACCATGAAATTTTCCATAACGTGAGTTACAGTTACAGCGAGAAATAATAAATTAAGGAATCAAAGTTCTGGATAACAGAATTAGAATAATGTTATTTCAAGTTTTATGCAGGAATCCCGACCTGGAGCAATGCCGCTATGAACTAGTAGGTACCTAAGTAAAATGAGCAAAGACTAGGTAGGTATCTACATTTTCGTCACGCTTATGTCATGCAAAACATCATCTAAAAAAAAAACATACATACAATCGAACATAGAACCTCCTCCTTTTTGGAAGTCGGTTAAATAGTTCTATAGTACAAGGTACTCTATTTTACTTATAACCTTAATCATGCAACATTGATAAGTAATATCTTAGAACAGAAGATATTAGGGTATTTTGAGCGATTTTTTCGACTTTATGTGAACTCACCCTGGTGCGAGGGCGGGCAGAAGAAGGGCGGCTCGTACCGGTCGAAGCCCTCGTCTGAGGGAGACATACTGCCGTAGCTAGACATCGTAGAGATGCTGTAACAAACCACTTGTTATAGAACTACGTATTTACACGGTGTACTAGATAAGTTTCATGATGTTTTTAAAACTACCTGCACCTATGTTTAACGTAATGGAATCAAAATTGTTGTTTCTCGAGTGCCTTACTAGGTTTTGTAAAAACAGGCGGAATGCCAGAATATAGCTAAGGCAGTTTGTATGAAAACTAGCCCTAATAGACGCACCTTAAGTAGATATGTATCTACTGGCTCTCTGCTGGGACGCAAACCACAAGTAGATGATGCCTTATCTACCAGAATTTTTATGACCTGTTTATTTACCTAGTTATTAAACTGTTTTATTGTTTTATTTATTTTTTGTATGGGTTTTTATGCCTGAATTAAGAATTATTATTACTTATTAAGTTTAGTTTATTACTGTTTAATCATTTTCGTCTGTGTTGTTCTGTGTATTCATTTGTGTTGTGTGTCTTTTTTGCTTCAATAAATCTTTCTTTGTTTCAATTGCATTTATTTTGCTGAACGTATCATACGCCGTTACAACTTGTAACAGCAACCAAAACAATCATGTGAAACCATGCATGTTTATAATTAGTAACATAATGCATCTCGAGTGGCGATCCCGAAAACCACTTGAGATTTAAACGGCACAGATGAATGTGACCACTGTTCGGAAATGTTGGGAGGTTTTTTTTTGTTTTGGCATTTTTTTTGGTTTGGTTCAAGCGTCAAATAATAATTTGTAAGTTGTAACCACATAGTAGTTGTAACTTATTTCCGACAAGCATAGGTAAGTAGTTAGCCACGAGAAACAAACTTAAACAATGTTTTTATGTACCTACCTATACGGAGTAGGTAACAGCTGTTTGTATGTCCGTGTTGATGTTACACTTGGTAACATACTGTCCCAGTATTAATGTAAACAATTCCGTTAACTATGGGATTTGATGGGCAAAATGTGCCGTGCACGTGCGGTGTAACGCTACAATCCACCTACATACCTACAATGTCCCTAGGGCTGCCAACTGATAAATAATACACTGTAATCTTAAAACTCCGAATTCACTAATGGGCATGATGACTAGTCCGTTTTGTAAATTAATAAAAAAATAATTGATCACGTTATTTACCCATACCCAATATATTTATACATACCCAATCAAACATAACGTACGGTAGGTAGGCATATACCTACATTGAGGTGAAAGTCTGTGAAACGTCACACCTAGGTGCACTTTATGCTTACTTAGTTATGACGTCGCGACCTCACACTCCTAAACTTTAATGCATTTTATCTGAGTAGGTATTTTTTCAATAATTGGTGAAATTTGTCTGGGAAAAAATAGAGGATGACATTATAGCTAAAGATGGGATACCTACACCTGGCGCTAGTTTTTAATTAGGTAATTAAATAGATAAAACATGAAAGCCTTCCGCCTAGAGGAGAAATACTAGGAAATCGGGAAGGGTGGTAACCGGCAACCCTAGCCCTAAACACGATCGATACACCGATACCGTATCGTTACTGTGGTCTGTGGTGCAAACAAAGAGAAGAGAATAAGCTCAGTGAGAAACCGGTAGCAAGTGGAGGTCCGTGCTCTCTGCCTACCTAACCGGGAGAAAAACTGAAACTTATGTATTTAACGATTCACTCGCGGTAATTTCGGAGTTCCCGCGGGAATTCCGGGATGAAATGTACCTTGTGCTCTTCTCTGTACCCCTGACAACGTGCATGCAATATTTCATGATGATCGGTTGAACCGTTAAGGCGTGAAAGCGTAACAAACAAACAAACTAACTTTCCCATATAATATTAGATAATATAGGTACCTATAAGGATTATTTATTTACACACGTCATGTTATACTTTTAACCTACTTATAACTATAGATAATGTACCTATATAGTTAAATAAAAGGTAAAATTAAAGTTCCTCCCACGTTAGTTTCAAATTCCCTTGGAAACTCGTAGAAGTAGGTAGGTACCTATAGATGGATATACCTAAGAATTTAGGTACTAGGTACTTACAAATACAAATGTTAGTTTGTTTGTTTATTAAGCTTTAACGCCTTAACCGCTCAACCGAACATCACGTAATTTTGAAAACCTGTTTTCAGTGGTACAAAAAAGGACCTGGTTACTTTTCATCTCGGAATTTCCGCGGGAACTCCGACAGACGCCAACCACTGAGCTATCATAGCAATTTCTCGTGCTATATTCTGAGGCTACCTATATTATACCTACCCAATACAAATTCTTTCTCGAAGCTCTCGGTGGACACCGAAGGGATCAAGGATGGAAATGTGTCCAGGAGTTCCGATGAACGTACCTACATTATCCTACATACAGACAAAAAATTTAAAAATATTTTTTTAGTCTGTTTTGTTCTGTTGGGTAAGTTAGGTAGGTACTTTACTGTGCCTTTCCAATCAATAAATGAATATATTTATATTAGGTATTTTAATAAACAGCTGTAGGTAGGTACATACCTTTATTTGGCAGGTGTATTCCTCCGAGTAGGTACCTATTTAAATATGTAAATTCACTTGGTAATTTTTAAAGATACACGACACTACATGGGTCACTGAACCATTAAGTAGGTGGTAGGTACAAAAAATTGTGGTATCCACCAATCAATTTCGAACTAATTTGTATAAGTCTTATTAAGTATATTTTTATTATATTTTTATTAATAACACAGTTTTTTTATAAATCACAATTCGGTCAAAAGGTTCAATATTTACTGTAACTTATTGAATTACTGTACATTAACTAAATATATATCTAGTAAACAAAAGGAAAACATGTTTCGATTTTTTCGAAATTTAAGTTCGCAGTGCGTCAAAAACGCATCAGTTTGGGATACACCGCGTCGCGCAATACTTCCGTTACTGAAAGACAAATTACAAGAGCAGAAAGCTGCTCCATCCAGAATCCCGTCCAATGCAGACGCGAGTGGGAGTGGCTTGTTTGAGAGCGGCCCACGGCTTTTGAAATAATAGGGTGCGACGTGGGTGTTTCAAGACTTGAGAGTTGTGACCGACATATTAGGTACAAAACAAAAGCTGTTCGCGATAAACTCAAAGATTAATGAACTTTTGAAAGAAAGAAAGAAGAAAGAATGAAAATACATTTATTTCAGCACAACACACAAGAAAAAGAAATAAACATAAACAGTGCCTCATCTAAAGAGACATAGATAATATCTCTTGCATGCTTTGCTGAAAAGGTCACCAACTCAGCATCAGCTGTGTAGGTGCGGTGCGGTGGCTTTTCATGCGGTTTTCAACAATAGATTATAAGTAGTTATAGTTAGATCACAAATAATATAATACTAGCTCAGAAGTTTTTATTTCGTCTGAGAATACTAGTTAGATATAGGTTACAGAGTTACAGGGTAAGTCGACCTAGATCCTTTAAGAGGTTGTAGTTTCCATCATTTCTGACTGATTTGACTATGAAACATCGTACCTCAAACTTATCTAACCGTTTTCAAGATATTGGGCTTTAAAGATTTTTTTTTAAATTGCTGATTTTTTGTCTTTTGTTCCAACTTTCATTTAGGACCTATCTACTTAAATAATATGAAATCACGCACGTCACGCACCGCATATGTACCTACCTACCTAGGTTAGATAAGTATATCCCATATCTTATCTATTCCCATTCGGAGTCCAGACCCAACCGTCTTTCTTGTATAGGTAGGTCGGTAGTAACTTATTTTTCTTGTATTCTAGATAATATTTTGGTTACGTAAGCATATAAGGTGTGTTTGGAAAATTTAACCTTTATAAGGAGATAAAGAGGGAATATAAAGTTACATGGTGTGGTAGTTTTCTTTTTAAAATCTTTACATAAAAGTAAGTCTTTATTGTGGACTCTGAGTGTGGCCGTTAGTCGTGGAAATCGATATTTCGACCCTTTTTAATAAATAGGTAAGGACGTATTTCAGGAATTTTTGTAGGTAGATAATTCAAAATATTTCTGAAGGATGAAACTGCTTAGAGACAGCTAGTGTCTAATCCTCATCTAAATATATGAGGCGTGATCATAGCCCCTCCACACGGTGCATCCCGCCCCTTATTGGCGTGGCTCTGCCTCCAATAGCGCTGCGACTTGCGATGACATTACTCGTAGATATTGTTAACGTGAACGTAGACTGGCAGGAAAATACCTCAGGAAAATACGTAGAGGTAATACAAGGGGGATAATGAGGGCAACCTCCGCCGCTCGCGCTGACTCGCGACCGACGCACTGTTTTAACCAATTTCATAATTCGAACAAAACGTGAATTATTAGATAACAAACTAAATATTTTTTTGTTTAGAACGAAATTTCACACAAAAATATCTAATATCCATACAATGATAAAATATATTATATCTACATAAATAATTAAGTAGCATTGCCCCTATACCTAAACGAAATTCGGTATTAATGCCTGAATTTAAAAAAAAAATGAAATTGCTTCAGTAATGAAGTTTACTAGGGTCAAATCATTGTACTTAGATACATCATTATATATTATAGGTAGGTACCTACTATTAAACGATATTCAAATACAAAAAATCCTTTTCTATTATTTAATTTCTATTACGCTTAGGTTAACGCAGACATATTATAATATTATATTAGGTTGACTGGCAGAGTATGCCACTGTGGCATTAAGTCCGCCTTATGTATCATGATGTGCATAAAGTTTAAATAAAAAAAAATTAGTTGCAGTTTTTAAAATACTTGATGCGATGAATAAAAATATATTGTTTTTACGAGTTTTACGACCAGTGCGCGCTGCGCCTAAAGAGTCCGCGGCCCCTAATTCTATTACCGACCCATTACGTTATTAGATTTAGATCTGTTAGCGAGATAATAGCGGGAATTTTATTGTGTTTTTATTGCTGTTGTGGTGATAATCATATTATGACGCCGGTTGATGGGATTGTGACTATTGTTGTTTGATAAGGGAGATCTAGTGGGTAAGTAATCAGATGGGGAATGAATTTTCTCATGATTAGATTTTCGATATTCGTAAAGGATTTGTCGAACAAATCTATGCCTAACTGCTAACTAACACGTAGTGATTTAAGGATATAGATAATAAGCAATAATTTGTCATTCCACACTGAAGCCATTTTGAGTATCTAGGTAACTACCTACCTAAATCGCGCCATTTTGTGTTAACATTTTTTAATTTTTTATACGTACCTACCTAGGTACCTATCTAGTATCTATCTACTTACCTATTGTTGTTCTCTCACTCCTAATGATGCGTTCTGTATCAATAACTTAATTTATGAATTTTTGTGGGTTAACATGACTGTGTTTGCTTACATTATTATGTACTATAGCTGTGCCCCGCGGTTGGTGCCCAGCGAATTCACCCGCGGTAATTTCGGAGTTCCCGCGGGAATTCCGAGATAAAAGCACCCTATGTCCTTCTCTGTACCCCTAACAACGTGCACGCCAAATTTCATCCAAATCCGATCAGCCGTTTTTGCGTGATTGAGTAAACGTATGCGAAAGCGGATTTTCATCCGACTTGTTTCAAATTTATCGTCACTGCTCAGCTCCTATGCGTCTTAGCGTTATGTTATATAGCCTATAACCTGCCCAGGAGTATGGACTACAATCGTACCAAGTTTGGTTAAAATACCTTCAGTAGTTTTTGAAACGTACAGATATACAGTCAGCTGCATAAATAAATAGTTCAAATAGTGACCAAAATGTATACATATTGATGCTGGTGACTGTACAACGTACTTTTATTTCGCCTGTTGGGAAATAGCGCATTCGGCATCGGCCACCAAATTATATCTACTAATGTTCAAAAACTCAGACGCGAAGTGCGGTGCGCTTAAGACAATTAAATAAAACCAATTTTATCAGAATTATAAACAAAATTTAATGTAGAAAAGTTATTGCTAGCACATTTTAAATTTATCTCACATTTTATTTTATATTTTAAGTATTTTAGGTCGATTTAGGTCGAATTAACAATCATTTAAATAGTAAAATAACTTTATTTTTTAAATACAATATCAATTTGAAACGCTTTAATTATAATAGAAATAATTTAGCTTGCCCTGATTGCTTTTATTACGTAATTAATAAGTAAAGTATTATGAGTTATTACCTATGTATATTGGGCAACGTTATTTTTAATTTTGTAACAATAATTTATTAAGTCTTGTGCAATGGAATTAAAGACTTATATTGCATGGCATAAAAAATAGCGTTTAACGTTCCATTGAATATTAACAACTTATGCATTGAATAATGAGTCTTATTGAAATGGCAGTAGGTTTATTATCGTTACAAAATTAAAAATAACGTTGCCACCATGTACCTATGTGCGTTTATTCAGTACTATAAAAAAATTTGTGGAATATTTGCATGTAGACTGTGACATCTTTACTTATATTTGGACATAGATAAGCAATAGTGTGTTAACCCACACTGGAGAAATTTTGAGTAAATCGTGTTTTAAAAGTAGGAGCGCCATTTTGTGTCAACGTTTTTTATGTTCAATATTTAGTTACATATTTAAGCAATGTAATAAGGTAAACACACAATTAAAAAACGTTCCCTAACTCTCAATAAATCGTTCTGAATCAATAACTTAATTTTGTGGGTTAACATGTTGTTGCTTATCTGCATCCATTTGCGAATCTCCCTGACCGTCCTGCTCCTGAGGCGTGGGGCTGTATTTTTGAATCGCTCGAATTACTTTTCGCACACGATTCTATGATTCGCGTGTGACTGCTTAAACAATGTATGAGCATTCGCATGTGAATTCGCGATTCCGTGTGCGAAAGTGATTCGAACGATACGAAAATACGGCTCCTGACTGAGAACCAGCGCTAAAAGTGCCCGCACTGGTAGCAACATGCTGAGGCAGTGACCATTTTGGTCATGAGGACGCACCACACAAACAACTCTGTCATCTGCAGGACAATTACGTAGCTAACATTTGTTGTTATTATAATATTTCCGTTTCAATCAGAAAAATTGCGATTTTGTGATTAATTAATCATGTTCAGAGTATAAAGTTGTTTTATATTTAGGATATCTAAGTATTAGCGTTGTATTATCCTTATATAGTATATAGCTAGGTATTACGTTGTGCACCCAGCGCCCGCTTCTAGTTTCTATTTACAGCTCTCTATCACCTTAAGGTTGATTTGATTTGATTTAGACAGCTTCAACTGGTAAGTTTATTTTGGTTGATTGCTAGATATTGTAGGTGTCAAAACGTGCAAATTGTAATCGCAAAACCGCCATGTTTTTGATTGCAAGCGAAATATGACAGAAACAAATGTTACATAATAATTTCATAACTTTTGTTCTATAATATTGTCATAACTAGGTATGTATTTCAGGTTTTTTGTTAAATCGTGTTCTAATGTAAGTATAATTGTAATTGTGTTGTGTCTCTGTTTGTCTGTAAATGACTTTTCTTTCTTTATTTCTTCCCGTTTTTATTTGGGTCGAATTTAATAACAGAAATTGGACCCCCATCCCATTGTAAATCCACGATGGCCGTCGCCACAAATGGCGGATAACATATTTTTTCACAACTCCCTCATATAAGGGTATCGAACCTTAGGGCTTGCGCTTGACCAGTAGAATAGAGTACACTTTGAAAAAAAAAAGTAAATCCAATATGGCCGCCAACAAAATGGCGGATTACATTTTTTTTTCACATCGCCCTAAATATGGGCATCAAATGAAAAGGCTTGACTCGTAGAATACTCCATAATACGACAAATTTCAAATCTAATATGGCCGAGGGCAAAACTTGAAAATAAAATATTTTACTTATTTTTTTTTTTTACTTATTTTATATTCGCTGTGCATTATTCACATATACACTATCCACATTCACATCAATATCCACATTACAAATATAGCCGTGAATACAAGTCCTTTATTCGGTTACTTGAACAAATAATGGGGATGTGGACTACTTTTGAAAATCAGAATTCTAATTAGTGCGTCAGTTCGATAATCAAAAAACAATAGACACGTATTTTTTGCTTTTTTAAATAAATTAAAATATACAGAGATAAAGCGCATTAAAGTTTAGGGTGAGGGGGTCGTGACGTCACTAACCGCTAAAACCGCCATACCAACTGTCCGAATAGTGACGTCACGCGGAATTTCAACTCAATATATCACCGTTATTTTTTGATTACGTAAAAAAAGAAAAAATACGTGTCCAATATTTTTTAATAATCTACAAGACGGACTAAAAAATAAAAATTAGTCAACATGCCCAGAGGGGTTACCCTCTAAAAAATAAATATAAACCTATACCCAAGGAACAACGCAGACTTAGCGTAGAAGCATTTCTTTAAGTCGATTGTCGACTGAAAACAATAATTGTAGATACTTTTTCTCGATAGGTAGGTACTTGAATTTATTAACTATTTTTCTCTCACGAAACAAATATATTTTTTACACTTTTGGTTGATTGAGACTGCAGTATTAGGTCACTTGTATTCATGTTGTCTCAAAATTACGAGTGTACAAAATATGTAATTATTGAACGTACTTAATATTTCTTCGCCAAGTCTGCGCCTATCCTAAATCAATAGGTAATTAATTATACTCTTTTTATAAAACTTTGAATCTTTATGTGTAGGTATGATATTAAAAATAAATTACAACAACCTACTTACCTACCTCACAAAATAAAAAAGTCAGACGCGACACCAAAAAGCCTTTTCGGGCATAATTATGTCTTGTATATTTTGTTATCTACTGTATTTGATTTTTTGGAGTAAATAAATTTCTAAAAAAGTGTAAACAATATACTAGGCTGCTTATGCTTATAGGTCCTATCATACTCTCAACATTCGCTTAAATATCTATCAATTGAATCGATTCCTTGTCTGTCAATCGATTACTTATATTTTGTAAATTAATTTACCTATTTTTAAATTGGGTATTCTCCAGGATATGAAAATCAAAATTCTAATTAGTCCGTCAGCTAGAAAAAAAAAAATAATGGACACGTATTTTTTGCTTTTTTAAATTAATGAAAATAAACATAGATAAAGCGCATTAAAGTTTAGGGTGGGGGACTCGTGACGTCAATATTCAATATAAGCCCCATACAAACTGCACCGGGTTGTGACGTCATGCGAAATTTCAACTCAATGTATCGCCGTTGTTTTTTGATTACGTAAAAAAATAAAAAATACGTGTCCAATATTTTTTACTAATATACACGACGGACTAAAAAAAAATTTTTCGAGTAGCCAATTATGTCAGCTGATGTTTATCTGTACAGTTATTATGTATTTATTTGTCAATCAGTTATAGTTAATTGTCAATTGATTATATTTATTGATCAATGCAATTGGTTCACAAATAATCATTCTTATATACCTATTCTTTTATACCTAAATTGTAGCTTGAACAATAATGTGGTCGTTGGAGGTACAGTGAGTAGGAGAACGCTAAAATAGTTAAAGCGATCCTCCCTGAACACCAGTGACCGGCGCCACTTGCTGACAAACAGAAATCGTACGAAACACTTTTTGATTGATGATAATAATTATTGTTTTAAATGAAAACCGCCAAACGCAATTTTTGGCAATTTCGGGCCCTACTATATTTTGTTACCAAGTTCAAATGCCCGCAGAAATATTGTTAATAGGTAAATAGTATAATGACATTATATTGACTATAATTTTTTTTCGATGTCTGTTGAAATGAAATATCATAAAAGAAATGATAGAGTGGCGCCAGAACACGCCTTGAAAATTTTGCGATGGCATCGCTAAAAAATGATTTTAATTATAAGCACCGCTTGCAAAGAATGTTTCTGTGGTATTTTTTGATGTACGTAGAAGATCACTTTGGATCTGTGCTGATAGCGGGGGTGGTGGGGTCAGGCGACTGTTGTGATGACATTGGTGGGTAACTGTGATGTTGTCAAGAATGGATTGGTGGCGGGAGTGAATTGTGTGAGTGATGTTTGGACACTGTGAGTGATGGTGGCGAGGGTGTATTTTGTGTATGATGGTGGCGAGGGTGTATTGTGTGTGATGGTGGCGAGGGTGTATTGTGTGTGTGATATTGATGAGAGTGGAAATTATGAGTGATAGTGATGGGATTGGTGGATATGAATTGTGTAAGTGATGTTGGGGAGGGTGGAAATTGGAAATTGTGAGTGATAGTGATGGGGTTGGAGGATGTGACTTGATAGTGGTGGGTGTAGGTGTCAGCGGCAGAGGTAGATAACGTCAGTGACGGCGGCGGGTGTGTGCGGGTGCAGCGGCGGCGCTTGGTCAGTGCGGGTGCGGGCGGTGCATGCGCAGGTGGCGCAGCGCGCAGCGCGCGGCCGTGCCCTTGGCGATGCGGTAGTTGCGGCCCACGCCCTTGAACGAGCCGCGCCCGAACACCTCCACGCACACGCGCACGCGCCGCCCGTCCGCCAGCCGCTCCGGTTTACTGCCGACACACACACACACACACGCATCACTACGTAGTATAAAACAAAGTCGCTTCCCGCTGTCTGTCTGTCCCTATGTATGCTTAGATCTTTAAAACTACGCAACGGATTTTTATGCGATTTTCACCAGTAGATAGAGTAATTAATGAGAAAAATATATTTTATCCTGGGATTCCCGCGGGAAATTGTGTTGGGAAATTACCGCAGGTGAAACCACGGGGAACAGCTAGTAATGACTATATAATGCTCTAAAATTACCTACAACACAGTTGATACTGTGTCCGGTGACGAAATAAAGAGTCACTGTGATTGGAAATAAAAGGTTATTATTGTTATTATATCGTCATGTCACGTGGTCACGAAAAATTCTACTTTTACATGGACGATTTTACGTGACCACTTCTTTTCTAACCTCCCAAATCCTTCTAAACACCCAAATTATCCCATCCTCTGTAGTCCCCATCCCGAACTCACCCAAACTTGGCGGTGTCGGGCTCCGCCTCCAGCAGCTCGCGCACGGGGGACTTGGGGGCGGCGGCGCTGAACGCCTCCAGCTCCGCGCCCATCAGGTTCACGTAGGACTTCCACACGGCGCTCAAGGACATGCCTGGAACACAGTGACAGTGCTATATTAAGAAGGTTGAGAAGCGAACCCTCAATACTTGTTACATATGTTTAGTTGTTCTATACGTACTTATGCTGCAAATATTTGTATTGTGTCAAATAAAATTTATCAATTCAATTCAATTCAATATTATAGACTGCAATGTCCACAACAAAATAAATACGAGTAACGAGGCGGCGGTACTCATTTTTGTCACCATTTTTATTTATAAAACTAGCTGTGCTCCGCGGTTTCATCTGCGGTAATTTTGGAGATCCCGCGGGCGTTCCAAGATAAAAAGTAGCCTATATCCTTCTCTGCACCACTGATGACGTGCATGCAAAATTTCACCCGTCTTGTAGATTAATAA
This sequence comes from Zygaena filipendulae, assembly GCA_907165275.2. Classification (NCBI taxonomy): domain Eukaryota; kingdom Metazoa; phylum Arthropoda; class Insecta; order Lepidoptera; family Zygaenidae; genus Zygaena; species Zygaena filipendulae. The sequence continues at coordinate 8,285,178 of OU015670.1, read as the reverse complement.
AAAATATTGGACACGTATTTTTTCTTTTTTTAAGTAATCAAAAAATAACGGCGATACATTGAGTTGAAATTTCGCGTGACGTCACTATTCGGACAGTTTGTATGGCGGTTTTAGCGGTTAGTGACGTCGCGACCCCTCACCCTAAACTTTATTGCGCTTTATCTCTGTATATTTTAATTTATTTGAAAAAGCAAAATTTGTCTATTGTTTTTTTTATTTTCTAACTGACGGACTAATTAGAATTTTGATTTTGAAAAGTAGTCCACATCCCCATTGGCTGGGGGACTGGTTTCATACTGAACCGAGTCGATAACCCTTGTATCTTTTCTGTGGGGTGACACAGAACCGGTGATGGTGGCTGTCCTTGGAGGAGACCTTCGCCCAGTATTGGAAGTCTGCTGATAATGATAACAGCGCCAAAGACTCCCTTTATTATTGTCTTTATCTTTATCTTTATCTTTGTCTTTATCTTTGTCTTCGTAACTCACCGGAGTCCAGGAAGATGGCGCCCGCGACCGACTCGAACAGGTCCCCCAGCGCTTTGGGCACCTCCACATCCTCAGCCTGCTCCATCTCATCCTCTTGGATCAGATAGTGCTGTGCGAGGTAACGACGTTCATGAGCAACTGATGTATGACCCAAAACTGGTGATTCAAGCTTCAGATTACAAATCCTTACATATTATATAAAACAAAGTCTGTCTGTCTGTATGTCTATTCGCGATAAACTCAAAGAGTACTGCACGGATTTTTATGCGGTTTTCACCAATAGATGACCTGTAGTTTATCCTGGATTCCCGCGGGAACTCCGAAATTACCATTGGTGAAGCCGTGGGGGACAGCTACTAATATTTCACTGAATACGAGTCAATCACGGTTTCACTCGCCTCTGCAATCTAGGAGTTTTTGCTGGAAGAAGTATGATAGATGTATGCGAAATATTGTCTAGTCTCCGAAGTTTTACCCTCTTTAATTTTGGAAAGTCCGCGGCAATTTCTGGATAAAAATAATCATACTAGGTATTTATTCTTCGGCAACTTCTGGATAAAAATAATCATACTAGGTATTTATTCTTTTGTGATCATGTAATTTGTGAGAAAAAAGGGGTTTGCAAATTTCCTGATTATCGGTTGAGTAGTTAAGGCGTAAAAGGTAACATACAGACAGAGTAACTTTCGCATTCATAATATCAGTATGGAAAATTAATTTTTATTAGTTGAGACAGTGGGATAGCTAAGTGTGTGTCGGCACCTCTTCGCTGATGGAGTGTCCGTTCTCTTCCTGGATCTTCACATATTTGGTGAGAACCTCGTTCAGGCCGGGCGACATGTGGCGGAAGTATCTGGAACAATATAATAATAATAATAACTTTATTTGGCGCCAAAAACACAGCAGGTAGAGCTTGTCTAATCTAAAATGACGCGCCCCACCACACAATTAGCATTTTTAGATGTGCGAGATCATGACGTATTGATAATATCTCTTTAACCCCAAAAACGTCACAAACTCACAATCTCACAAACTTTAGCTGTTTATAATATTAGTATTCTTACTATTTATACAACGTTTTAATGAATTAACTGAAAACTAGAAAGTAGTTTGCTCAGACTCAACTAGCGAATCGATCGCACTATGTTTTAATAAAGGTTATATTTTTCATTTTTACTAGCCCATGTCTAAATTATTTATAATACAATATTAGGCGCGTACGCCGCCCGCAGCAAAAAAAAATCGAACCGGTAGGCGCGGGCGTAGCGCTTGGAATTTCGTAGATAGGTCACCTCCAAACTAATGTTGAATAACTTTTAAAGTATAAACTTTTTCGACATACATTATATTTAAATCATATTATTGTGAATTTTTAAATGGGGTATAGGTTTTCAGTGAACGTTGTATAAATGCGAAAGTGAGTTTGTTTGTTTGTTACGCTTTCGCGCTTCAACGACTCAATTTTTGTATAAGTACACGTTGTCAGAGTTACAGAAAAGGACATGGGGTACTTTTTATCCCGGTATTTCCGCGGGAATTCCAAAATTACTGCGGGTGGAACTGCGGGGAACAGCTAATAGATTTATAAGGGCATGCTGTGGTTGTAGTACTGACTTGTGGAAGCCGTGGCGCGCGGCGAGCGTCGCGAAGATGGTGTTGTTGACGAGCGCCGAGCGCAGGTCGGTGAGCGCGCCCGGCGAGTGGCGCCGCGGGTCCTCGTACAGGTGCCGCGTGATCAGGTAGTCTGCGCACACGCACGCACGTACGCACGCACACATGCACGGGTACAGTCAACAGCGGGAATATGTTAACACTGTGATCAGCCTTTGAACTATAAAGTTCTGGCATATAAAGTCTGGCATATAAAATCCATTCCAAATTGTGGTTTTATTGCTCTGCCAATGTCAAAGTTTGAGGATGATGACACGGCTGCTTAGTCAGTGGCTTTCAGAGGTGAATTAAAATTTTTCTTCCATTTTAAATTCTGTCCGACCGTCATCGTCAGTAAAAGTATGCAAAGCTATTTGATTACTTTTGCTGACTCGGGGACAAAACTTAACCTTTTTTTCTGGCCGGAGATGAGATCTTAACTTGCTCTTGCTTATGGGGGATTAAAGCTTAGCTTACTTTTGCTCATGGGGAAGAGTTTTGCATACATTTGCTGACAGGGAATAAGAGCTTTGCTTGCTGACTGCTGGGTAAGAGCTTTGCTAGGTTTGCTGACGGGGGATAAGAACTTTGGTAATTGGTTACTTTGCTGACTGGTGGGTAAGAGCTTTACTTACTTTTTCTTACTGGTGGGTAAGAGCTTTGCTAGCTTTGCCGACGGGGGATAAGAACTTTACTTTCCTTTGCTGACTGGAGGTAAGAGCTTTGGCAAATTTGCTGACGGGGGGGATACGAGCTTTTCTGTTACCACCAACGAGTATAGCGGCAACGCGGGATCTTAGCGGCGGCGCGCGGCGCACTCACCGAGTATCGCGTCCCCGAGGAACTCGAGCCGCTGGTAGCAGTCGGTGAGCCGGTTCCGCTGGTGCGACGCGTGCGTGAGCGCCTGCAGCAGCAGCGAGCGGTCGCGGAAGCGGTAGCGCAGCGTGCGCTCCAGGCACTCGTAGCCTGCGCGGGGTGCCGGGGGAGCGGGGGGGGGGGAGCGGGGGGAGCGGGGGAGCGGGGGGGAGCGGGGGGAGATTAGTTATCATCGTTTGGTAAATATAATTATTGAAAACCAACCACTTTTGCAATCTAAACTAATATAATAAAGGGGAAAGATTTGTTTTTTATTTGTTTGTTACGATTTAACTCAAAAACGACTGGACCGATTTCATAAATTCTTTCACCATTAGAATGCTACATTATTCCTGAGTAACATAGGCTATATTTTAATACGGAACTCGGGAATTCCGAAATTACCGCGGGTGGAACCGCAGGGAACAGCTCGTGATATGATAAAACTATGGGCTCGCCGTGTCAGTTTTTACTGGAACCCAGGAAGTCCATTACGGTACATACAAGCTGTTGTTTTGGTCAACAACGCCCGTCACAGAGGTGGTTGTACTAACGATACTGATGTCAAAAAAAATATAAAAAAAAATAATTATTTTTTCAAGGAAAATCCGAAAAAATTATTTATTTTGTTTATACAAGCGGGCGAGCCTACGCTACCGGTCGTTGACCGCGCGCGCGGCGCGCATCATATGGCATGCAATAGTACCTACGTACATAGTACCTACATACACCCCGCCTCGGTGGGAACGCGGGCGAATGCGGCGGGGCGGCCGGGCGGCGGGGGCCGGGGGGCGCGGCGATGTGCCACCCCCGCCCGCCGGCGCTAGCGCCAGCGGCCAGCGCCAGGCGCCAGCTAGTCTGCCTTCCACAGCCGCGGCTATTGCGCGTGCGTTGTTTCTATGCTAAAATGGCTCGGTCGTTCGCAGGATTAACCAATAGTGAAATTTACGATTTATTGAGTATTTAGTAATAGCGAAGATGAAGCGAATAGTGTGTCCGAGTGGAGTGCGACGTTTTCAACTCGTCCAAGTGAAACTCGTTACACCATAAGGACTGTTGTTTTTAGTCTCAGGGAATGGGTAACATTCGCTACACCTCGTCACACAACAGGTACCTAGAGGTCAATCTGGGCTCCCTGTTAATGTTCAAGATGCAGTCCTTGAATACCTACTTTCGTGCGCAGCCGCGCGCGAATACCTACCTGGGATGCTGGGCGAAGCTTTGGCATTGACCATTTAACATCGGAGTTTGGTGATCGTTGGATAGGAAGAGGTGGACCCATACCGTGGCCACCACGTTCACCCGATCTAACTCAATTGGACTTTTATTTGTGGGGTGACGTAAAGTGGTACGCATGACGAATACGCCGACACATTAAAACAAGAGATACTGAACGCTTTAGAAGTGATTACGAAGAATGAAACTGTTTTATCGTGATTAAAAGACAATTTGCGATGTCGTGCTTCTGTGTGCATCGCGCAACGCGGTAGACACTGAACAGATAAACCGTTAACGTAAAATCAGTGTAAATAAAAAAAACTTTTAGAAGACTTCGTGTTATGTGTAATCAATAATTTGTAAATCACGTTTAATGATTGTAAATAAGTTCGTTCACCTTTTTAAATACGCCAAAGGTACTTAATAACAGCGCCATAGAACTTTAATGGATATTATTAATGGATAAAAATGTCATTTCTAATTTAATAATTTCTAAATTATTCAGTTCCTTTGCCGGTCCTAAGCCCAGTAAAGTATGGAGGGAAAGAGAGTCTAAAATGTGTTGTTTACTTACCGTGATCTAAATAGGTAAAACGTTTGTGCAAAAGTAGGTACCTACCTAAGTAGGTACCGGCGACGACGCGACGCGCGATGTAGCTGCTCGTAGCGCGTAGATGTCGTAGCTCTAGTCTACGCGCTAAGGCTTTACCAATTACCATTTAATGTAAACATTTTTAGATATCTTGTGCAGAGATTTTCTTTTAAATAATGTTCCGAATTATAAAAAATATTTTTTTTTTATATTTTTTTTAGAACCCATATTAGTTATATTACTACCTCCGTTACGCGCGTTGCTGACCAAAACAACATTCTGTATAAAATGCTTTGTCCTGAATGACTGATTGGCGGATCAACGTACAGCCTAAACCGCTGATCGTAGAAACCTGAAACTTGGAGGGTGTGTTCTGTGTATAACGTAGGAATCCGATAAGAAAGAATTTCCCAAAATTCTACCCCTAAAATAATTTTGTATGGATTAATTCCGAAGTTATCGCGGGTGAAACCGCGCGGGACAACCAGTTTTTTGACAAAACTTCAGTTTTGACGTATACCCAATACCTATCTCAAAACTTCAGCAAACTTAGCGTTTGCGTATACATAGCTTATGTTCTGAAATAACATATTACAAAATAACTCATATATAACTATTGATGATTGGTTTTAAACTTCGGAAACTTAAGTTGTTCGCCCGACTCACCAGACAGCATTTGCTCCAGCTCCCCCTCGGGATCCTCGATGTACCGCAGCAGCGGCGACGGCGGCGCCTTCAGTTCCCCGAATATCGGCTGAGGAAATAACAATGCGATTTTTTAATCCACTTGAAAAAAAGAAGGAAGTCCTCGATATACGCAGAATTTTATCAATGTAATTCTTAGTGAATGGGGCATTTTTTTTTTAAATCATGTTTTAGTTCTCTTTAAAAATCTCACAAAAAAAATGCAATTTAATACAAAAAAAGTAATAATTATGGTAGATAGCTATTCCCCGCGGCTTAACCCGCGTTAACTTCAGAAATCCCGCCCGAAGTCCGGGGTAAAAAGTAGCCCAAGTTACTCCTTATAACATCAGCTATCTGCCAGGGAAAGTCCCGTTAAAATCGTTCCAGTCGTTTCAGAGACTACCCGGAACAAACAGACAGAAAGACAAATTTTTTTTTTTAATTGATGTTTTGATGTTAGTACCGTCACAGATAATATAATACTAGTGGTACCTACCGTATATAATTTCGTATGCATTTAGTGAAAAGCTTTTACTATGAAATTACAAACAGACACTTCAATTTTATTTATATGTCTAGATGATTGAAACAAAAACAAATAATTATCATTATGGTGTGTCCCCCACCTGCACCCAGACGCCGTCGGCGCGCCGGCGCGGGCGCAGCGAGCCCGGCGGCCGGCCCGGCCAGCTCCAGTCGGGCGCGGGCCGCTCCCGCCACTGCTGCTGCCGCGCCTCCTCCTCCTCCTCCTCACCCTCGCCCTCCGCACCCTCCGCATCCTCCTCACCCTCCGAGGAGCACTCCGACCCCGAGCGCCGCCCGCCGCGCCCGCAAGCCGGCGTCTGCGGGACGCGACCAACTACTTTCAACTCGATTACCATAATCCGACTAATATTATAAATTTGAAAGTTTAGTGTCGATGTATGTTACTCGATCACGCAAAAACGGCTGAACGGATTCGGATGAAATTTGGCATGCACGTTGTCAGGAGTACGGAGAAGGACATAGGGTACTTTTTATCCCTGAATTCCCGCGGAAACTCCAAAATTACCGCGGGTGAAACCGCGGAGCACAGCTATTAATTATATCTTTATTAGTCTCAACAAATTCTTTCTGTTTAAGTTTATTAGTATTTTAATAATTATTATTGTTCGACGATATCTATAGTTGCAGAACTTATGAAAAAATTAGGCCACAATGGACACCTTATCAAAACATATTCTGTCAGGTCACCATATATTTATGGTCACAAACGCAATTTCGCATAAAATTTATTCTATTCTACTATAATAAAGCAAGAATAATGGTCCTCCAGCACCCTCCATTCCCTCCGAAAAGTCCTATACCCCCCACTCACCGCGTCTTACCCAACGTCGCCCTACCTTTCTGCCCCACTATCCCTCGGCGCGCGCCCTGTCCCCCCCCCCCCTCTGCCACTCGCCCTGCCCCTCTCCCGCCCCCTGCCCCGCGTTGCCGTCGGCGCGCGCCCTGTCCTGCCCCCGCCCCGCCCCGCCACTCACCGCGTCGCGCCCGTCGTCGCCCTGCCCCTCCCCCGCCTCCTGCCCCGCGTCGCCCTCGGCGCGCGCCCTGTCCCCCCCCCCGCCCCGCCTCACCACTCACCGCGTCGTGCCCGTCGTCGCCCTGCCCCTCCCCCGCCTCCTGCCCCGCGTCGCCCTCGGCGCGCGCCCTGTCCCCCCCCCGCCCCGCCTCACCACTCACCGCGTCGCGCCCGTCGTCGCCGTGCCCCTGCCCCCCGCCGTCCCCGTGCCGCAGCACGTACGGGTGGGCGGGCGGCAGCGGCGCCTCGTGCACGGGCAGCACGCGGATGCCCAGCCACGACATGAACAGCAGCGCGCCGCGCGGCCCGCACTCCAGCAGGTAAGCGCCGATCAGCGCCTCCACGCAATCCGCTATCGACTTGTCTGCGGGACGGTAGTGTTTCATGTTTTTTAATCCCCTTTGACCACTGTGTCAAGTCTATATATCTATGATCGACTAGTTGTGCCCTGAGTTTCGGAATTCCCACAGAAACTCCAAAGTAGCTTAATATACTTCTCATCACATCAGCAGTTAAAGTCACGTCAAAATCGATCCAACCGTATCGGAGTTCCAACCCGCGTGAGTTACGAGTTACGAAATTCTTGCAGTTACGAAACTTCTTTCATAAGAACTTTCTCCTTACAATAACAAACACACCAAAAAAATAACTAGCGAAATTGATCCAGCCGTTCACGCGTGAACCATGACCAAGGAAAATAGGAATTCATTTTTCTATATAAAGATAGAAAATAGATAAGATAATATAATCTGTATGTAGACTCGTTAAATCTTACACCTTGTATAATCTATTTTACATACTAGACGAAGTCTGCATATCGACTGAATTATACAACGTGGAAGCTAAACTCGCTGAACAAACACGGAATCTACTTGACATGAATGAAGTTGAAATTTGGCAGGTTCAAAGTTTATAGGTAGGAGACATCAGCTAAGAACGGACAACCCGGGGTTCCTGCGGGGACTCCTAAAATCTGAATTAACGCGGCGTCGGACGAAACCGCATGGAACAGCTATAAACAGCTATAAACAACAATCAACAGCTATGAACAGCGCACCTGGTATGCTGTGCTGCGTGATCAGGTTGTAGGGTATGTAGCAGCCGGCGCCCTCCGGCGGCGCGTCCGCGCTCGGCTCGTCCGCTTCACCCTGGTGAATACGGGTGAAAACAATCAACATCATGTCGCTTCACTGAACTGTGGGCCAAAACTACTCACACAAAGCACTAATGAGAACTCCTACACTAAGAAAACATAGGTACATACAATCGAATATAGAACCTCCTCCTTTTTGGAAGTCGGTTAAATAAGCCAAAGTAACTCTTCTACTCATCCGATCAGCATGAAATTTTGCATACACGTTGTCAGTGATGCAGAGAAGGACATAGGGTACTTTTAATCCCGGGATTCCCGCGGGAACTTCTAAATCAATGCGGGCGAAACGAGAGGAACAGTTAATCTTCAATATGTAATATTTTGAATTTGTTTGTTTGTGTATTTGTTACGACTTCACAGCTAAACTACTAAACCGACCATCATGAAATTTTGGATACACTTTGTCAGAGTAACAGAGAGACATAGGGTACTTTTATCCAGGAATTCCTGCGGGCCAGCTAGTAGTGACATAGTATCTCACGTGTTGCTCGTGGGCGTGGGCGTGGGCGTGGGCGTGCAGCGTGGGCGGGGGCCGGTGGCACGGCGGCAGCCAGTTGTCGTGCGGCTCGAACTTGGAGGCGATCATGCGCGCGCCCAGCCGCCGCCCGCGCCCCAGCCGGTACAGGTTCAGGTTCGACACCTGCCGGCCGACACACGACCGTTACAAAACAAGGTACAGAAAGAGAAAAAGGTAGAGAGAGAGATATGGAAGTGTTGTCGCTATGAGACATCCATATTCACAGTAATCCACACTGATATTATAAATGGGATAGTAACTTCATCGGTATATGTGTCTGAACTGATCATCGTGATGAAGTTTTGCATACACAATACACATGTCAACATGTCATGGGTACAAAAAATCTACATGTCAAGGGTACGGTACGGTAAGATAATATATAGATACGGTATTTTTATCCCGGAATTCGCGTGGTAACTCTATAAAAAACGGGAGTAAAATCTTTGATCCATCAGTCATTCAGGACAAAGCATTTTATATGTATAGATAGATGTTAGCGAGTAGGGAGGGGTGTTGAGGAGTGAGTGGGGAGGGGTGTGGAGGAGTGAGTGGGGAGGGGTGTGGAGGAGTGAGTGGGGAGGGGTGTTGAGTTGTGAGTGAGGAGGGGTGTTGAGAAGTGAGTGGGGAGATGTGTTGAGGAGTGAGTGGGGAGGGGTGTTGAGGAGTGAGTGGGAGGCAGGGGGAGGGGGGTTGAGGAGTGAGGGGGGTGTTGCGGAGTGAGTGGGGAGGGGTGTTGAGGAGTGAGTGGGGAGTATCGGGGAATGTCGGAGAGTTAGGCTTTGGGGAGTGGGGTGTGTGTGTGTGCGCGGGTCACCTGTTTGCTGCGCATGTGGCTGAGCTTGCCCTCGTGCACGGTGGGGTGCGCGCAGTACAGGTACGCGGTGATCGCGAACTTGAGGAAGCTGTCCCCGATCGTCTCCAGCCGCTCCAGGTTGATGCCGTCGTTCGCGTTCGACATGGTCAGCGCCTGCGCACGGCGCGCGCGTCACAATAATACATCGACCGGTACAAGCACAGAGCAAATAAATTAACTAGAGAGGACATGTAGGCGGGGCAGGGGCCCTACCGTTGCAAAGGTAGTTAGCTTTCCCAAAACAGTGACTAAGTAAAGACATAACCATAAAGCGTTTAATATATTTCTTTACATTGATGAATGTTTTATTGCGTGATGAATGGTTTTGTGTGTTAATAAAAAAATTTGGACACGTATATATATTTTTTTTATGTAATCAAAAATATACATTTGAGTCGAAATGTCGCGTGACATCACTATCCGGTACGGTTTAGACCGGTTGATGACGTCACGAGCCCCCACTCCTAAACCTCGGGCTTTATTAATGTATATTTTCATTAATTTGAAAAAGCAAAATATACGTGTCTATTATTTTTTAACCGACTTCGACTATGGTAAAGGAGAGGAGGTTCTCAATTCGTCTGAATGTTTTCTTTTTTTCTTCTTTTTTATTTTGTATCGTAGTCTAGTACGGTTCATATTCGTGTTAAGAGTTTTGAAGAACTGAAAAGTTTAAGCACACATACACACAACATACCTGCAATATAACACTAGGACTCGGCCCGGGGTGGCCCTCCAACTGCGGCTGGTAGTCGAAATCGAACTCCTCTCCATTCTGACACTTATTGTCATGGTAATAAGGCACAAATTCTCCTTGGTTCCCCCATTTCTTCGCTTTTTCTATGTAAGGATCTATCGAGTCGAAACCCACATTGACAACTTTCTCGTTCACGTAATCCGGCGAGTCGATGTCCACGTCGATCATAGAGAAGCAGTTTAGTTTTTTTATTTCGTCTTTGGGCAAAGACTTTTTCAATTCAGCCAGCAATACCCTTTTATTTTTCTCGATGTTTTCCAACGAAACCTGACCGTTTTCGAGTAGTTTTGAAACATCGCCATTCCCGTACGGGAATATTTCGTCTAAAGAACTCCTATCGATTCCTTCTATATCGATCTTGTTTAGTCTATCGGTTAATACGTCGATCTCTTTGGCCGGTTTCATCATTCTTTGTCGCGATTCTCTCGTCTCTGGCAATATTTCGTCTATTTTCTCATCTTGAGGTATCAGAAGGCCTTTCTCGACTATTTCTTTTTTGTGTTCCGCTACTGCGTCGCTAAATTTTTCTATGTACTGTAAAAACAAAAATTTCTTTACATGAACATTCCTATTGAAGCCAATTCTAGTCCTATCGAAGAGCACACACAACATCATATTCAGTACCCTATTACATAGGTGGTACCCGACTTGTATAAGAATATGCACTCTTATATCCTACTGTTCCTATTAGAAACCTAATAGTAGCAGTAGCAAAGTGTAAAGATTGCATTGGCAGTACCTCAGCAGACCCATTAGATGGCCAGTAGACCCATTAGATGGTCAGTGTAATCACCTCACCCCAGCGCTAGTTGGCAGAGTGCCAGTGTGTCATTAGAATAGCAATATCTCATCAGGATGCTAATATTCCACCAATATGCCAGTACATCACCAGCGTGCGACAACCCCACCAGAATGCCAGTACCCCACCAGTGTGCCAGTACCCCACCAGCGTGCCACTATCCCACCAGTGTGCCACTATCCCACCAGTGTGCCACTATCCCACCAGTGTGCCACTATCCCACCATTGTACCAATACCCCACCAGCGTGCCGGTACCTTACCAGAGCACCTCTACCCCACCAGCGTGCGAGTATCCCATCAGAATGCCACCACCTCTCCACCGTGCTACTACCCCACCAGTTTGCCAGTACCCCACCAGCGTGCCAATATTCCATCAAAACGCTAGTACCCCACCAATATGCTATTACCCCAACAGCTTGCCAGTACCCCACCAGCGTGCCAATATCCCATCAAAATGCTAGTACCCCACCAATATGTTAATACTCCACCAGCGTGCCAATATCCCATCAATATGCTACTACCCCCCCAGTGTGCCAGTACCACACCAGCGCGCCAGTACCCCCCAGCGTGCCAGTACCCCCCCCAGCGTGCCAGTACCCCTCCAGCGCGCCAGTACCCCCCCAGCGCGCCAGTACCCCGCCAGCGCGTCGCGTCGCGCCGCGCCGCCAGTACTCACCGCGGGCGGCGGGCGGCCGCGCCGCACGTACTCGCGGTGGCGGCGCCGGTCGCGCTCGTCGTCGGCGGCGTCGGGCTGCGGCGCGGGGTGCGCGCGCCGCTTGCGCTCCACGTCCACCGCCTCCGCCTCGTGCGCCGTCTTGTACTCGATGCGCACGCCCATCGCCGCTGGGGGGACCGCCCACCGGGCACATGATTAGTATTATTAATTACTAGCTGTTCCCCGCGGTTTCACCCGAGTTAATTTCAGAGTCTCCGTGAGAATTCTGGGATAAAAAGTACCCTATGTCACTCACGACCACTGTAGCTTCCTATAAGTGAAAGAATTTTCAAAATCGGTTAAGATCCAGAGATAGCTGTTCCCCGTGGTTTTACCCGCGGCAAATTCGGAGTTCCCGCGGGAATTCCTTAATAAAAAGTCCCCCTTGACACTCAGGATCACTGTAGCTTCCTATAAGTGAAAGAATTTTCAAAATCGGTTAAGATCCAGAGATAGCTGTTCCCCGTGGTTTTACCCGCGGCAAATTCGGAGTTCCCGCGGGAATTCCTTAATAAAAAGTCCCCCTTGACACTCAGGATCACTGTAGCTTCCTATAAGTGAAAGAATTTTCAAAATCGGTTAAGATCCAGAGATAGCTGTTCCCCGTGGTTTTACCCGCGGCAAATTCGGAGTTCCCGCGGGAATTCCTTAATAAAAAGTCCCCCTTGACACTCAGGATCACTGTAGCTTCCTATAAGTGAAAGAATTTTCAAAATCGGTTAAGATCCAGAGATAGCTGTTCCCCGTGGTTTTACCCGCGGCAAATTCGGAGTTCCCGCGGGAATTCCTTAATAAAAAGTCCCCCTTGACACTCAGGATCACTGTAGCTTCCTATAAGTGAAAGAATTTTCAAAATCGGTTCAGTAGAACCAGAGATTACCCCCTACAACGTCACAAACTCACAAACTTTTGCTCTTTATAATATTAGTATAGGTAGCTGATCCCCGCGGTTCCACCCGCGGTAATTTTGAATTTCCCGCGGGTATTTCGGGATAAAAAGTAACCTATATCCTTGTCGGGGGTACAGAGATGTACATACCAGGGTACCTATTATCCCGGATATCCCGCGGGACCGGAATCGAGTGGCTCAGCTAGCTAGTGAATAAACAAAATAAACAATAACGAGCAGTGCAGTTGGTTTACCGTTGGCGTGCTTGCTGCGACAGAAGCCGCCCAGGTCCGTGTCGTCGTCCTCCGTCGCGTCCGACTCCACGTCCGTGTCGTCCGTGTCGAAGTCGCTGGCGACAACAACGACAGTAGAAAGAAAGAAAGAAAGAAATAAAGATAGAGAGTAACAATGGGCATGTGGACTAATTTTTATTTTTTTGGCCGTCTTGTAGATTATTAAAAAATATTGGAAAGGTATTTTTTCTTTTTTTACGTAATCAAAAAATAACGGCGATATATTGAGTTGAAATTTCGCGTGACGTCACTATTCGGACAGTTCGTATGGCGGATTTATCGGTTAGTGACGTCACGACCCTCTCACCCTAAACTTGCTATGCGCTTTATAGTACGGACCGCCAAGAGGGGATTTGTGGATTAGCTAAAGCGCGTCAGATGAACATAAGGGGGGTACCTTGCACCATGTTGAGTACCTCCACCAAATATAGGCCCTCTACACTGGTGGGTGCGTCTAGAATAACCGATCAGATTAGTAAAAAAAAATTGATAACTCGAAATACTCGAGCGCGTCAGATTAAGATATGGTGGGTTAATTACATAGTGAGAAGTATGTATATGAATAATCTGACCATTTGAACGTGACGTAAGGGAGTTAGAGGATCACAAACTTGCAAAAAAAAAACGCAACTTCGACATTCTCGAGCGCAGTTGATTTATTTTTTATTTTAAAGTAAATAACTCAAGGATAGCGGGAAAAATATAATCTGCCGATTTTCATAAGCCGAAGAAACAAAAATCGTCTTCGAATCGAACGAGCAGCTGCAGTGAAACATGTACCTATTCATATCTCTGTCTTTCTTTCTCTTTTACTTTTTCTCTATCTCTCACTCTCTCGCACCGTCCTCACACTACTTTCCGTCGCCATAATGTCATCACAGTATATCACGGCGCTAAACGTGTCAAATTATAACTTTTTTTGGTCGGTTAAAATACATATTAAAATAAGTTAAGGTAAGTATTACATCAAACTATAGGTTCACCTATAACCTTTCACTTTAATGTAATTATATATATTTTATAATAAAGCTCATCACAAAACAACGCGTTCATGTTATTATATGTAAAACGCTCTGGCTTGTTTGTGCTTTAAAGTTAGTTTTGTGAATAATATTTTGTGAGCTTTTACATATTTCATAGAAATATAAAGTGTGTTTTTTGTGAACAAGAAATAGCTCATAAAGTTATTAAACTTACACGTCAGAAAGAAAAAAAAATCTTAAAAATAAATCATAATTTTTGTTTCTAGCAGTCAGATTAATAATACCCCTTAAAATTATTGTCAGATTTTAAGCCAACATAACTTGGAGTGCAAGCTGAACCTTCTGTAAAATAATCTGACACGCTCGAGTATTTCAAAATTGAGATTTTTTTTTGCATTTTCAAAAATTCGCTACTACCTTGCGTCACCTCCAAATTGGCAGATTTTCGAAGGGGTGCATTTTTAGGGCTCACTTAACATCCCCTTTGAATATCTGACGCGCTCGAGTAAATGTTTTTTTTTTTTCATTTTCTCCACTTCCGGATGGCCACCCCCACCACGCAAATCGGCAGATGAATATATTTTCGATATCAGAGACACCTTGGAGTATCTAAACTACAATATCTGACGCGCTCGAGTATTTCCATTTTAATATTTTTTACATTTTTGAAAGCCTGTAGAAGCTAAACCCACCGGTGAATGAAAAAATATCATATGACCTTATTTTGTTTATATCTCCTAATCTTCAAAACCCAATAGGTCCCAACGACGCTCGAGTCGCTCCCGAATTAGCATCGGTATCTCCCGTACTATTATCTCTGTATATTTTAAATTATTTGAAAAAGCAAAAAATACGTGTCTATTGTTTTTTTTATTTTCTAACTGACGGAATAATTAGAATTTTGATTTTCAAAAGTAGTCCACATCCCTATTTTATGTAGGCAAAAACACTATTCTGTTTAAAACTCCCTTTGGAATATGAAATATCCGGATGAAAAATGCCCAAGATTTTAAGTAGAAAGAAGTGTAGAGAGTCTTGAGTTTAGCAATTCCCGCAGGAATTCTGATAAACTTATGAAGCCTAAGTTACTTCTACTTTAGCTATCTGACACTAAAAGTCCCATTATAATTAGATTAACCGTTCCGGAGATTAACGAGAACATGCAAACAGACCGACAGACATACAAAAATATTTAAAAATTACGGATATACGTTATTACTAATTGGGTATTCTCCAAGGTATGAAAATCAAAATTCTAATTAGTCCGTCAGTTAGAAAATAAAAAAATAATAGACACGTATTTTTTGCTTTTTCAATTTAATGACAATTAACATAGATAAAGCGCATTAATTATAAGCGCCATACAAACCGCACCGAATTGTGACGTCACGCGAAATTTCAACTCAATGTATCTCTGTTATTTTTTGATTACGTAAAAAAAGAAAAAATATGTGTCCAATATTTTTTACTAATCTACACAAAGGACTTGAATTTTTTTTTTGTTTTGTAAGTAAAAAGACATTACAAACACCTATTATATCAGGGTGGTGCCCGTCCGTAGTACAAACTCTGTTTAGTTTGGAAGCATGTGATGTTGTGATAATGTTGGTATATTGTTAACAGACATTTGGGAAGTGGTCTTTGTGCCTAAAGGGTAGAATAGAATAATGCTTATTTTCTCAAATTATATAACGGTTCTAATAAATAATAAACAGTTAAAATCAAATTTTAACATAATTTTAAATAAATAAGCACTAAGCATTTTTACACATTTGATCCTTTTCAGCAAAAGGGTGTCAACTCAGCATAATATTGTCGCCTCCAGACTAGCTACCGTCGTCTACCGTCACTGCCCAGTGGGGACTCGCCCTTACCTGGACATATACGAGCAGTCGCTCTCGGCCATAGAGAAAGCCCTGGCATTGTTGAAATGGCTCTTGGGCTTCTCGATCGGGTCGCACCAGTTGGCCCCGCCTGCGGGACAAACGCACACGTCTAAATAATCTACACTAATCTATACATATAAAATGCTTTGTCCTGAATGACTGATGGATCAACGCACAGCCTAAACCGCTGATCGTAGAGACCTGAAACTTGGTGGGTGTGTTCTTTGTATGATGTAGGCTACCGATAAGAAAGGATTTTTGAAAGTTCAACCCCTAAGGGGATGAAAAGGGGTTGCAAAGTTTGTATGGAACTTCGAAATTATCGCGGGTGAAACCGCGCGGGACAGCTAGTATTATTATAAAGTGGACAGATTTGTATTTTTGTATGTTTCTAACGGATAAACTCAAAAGCTACTGGACCGGTTTCAAAAATTCTTTCGCATAAGAAGCTACGGTAGTCCTGAGTGAACAGGGTATTTGTGGTTACGAAATCCCCGCGGGAACTCCGAAATTAGTGCGAGTCAAAATAAATCTTCAAAATATTATGTTTACGTGTCTGATAACATACGGAATGTTATTTTGTTGGTTGTTTGTTACGCTTTCACACCTTAAGTAGTCAACCGATCGTCATGAAATTAGGCATACGCGTTGTCAGGGGTACACAGAAGGACATAGGGTACTTTTTGTCCCGGAATTCCCGCGGGAATTCTGAACTTAACGCGGGTGATACCGCGGGGAGCGCGGCTCTACCGGAGGCGGAGGTGCAGAACGTGAGGTTGGGCGGCAGCGGCTCCATGAACTCGTCGTACTCCACCGCGTCGGGGATGGACGAGGCCATGTCGTTGCTCCACGTGCCTATTTCGAAGCCCTGCGAAATTAAACGGGGCTAGTTTTATCACTTTGTCACACTATACTAACCACATAAAAATCCACTACAATTTTCTATCGCCACCAAAATTTAAATATATGGCCACCAAGTGCTGGAACAATCTACCACCACCTCTTCGTAACATCGGGTCTGTAGGCGTTTTTAAATTAAGATACAAAAGTTATCTCCTATCTTATCAACATTCTATTCCAGCTGGTGGCCGGATTGTTCCAACATATCTTCGTTAGGTCTTAGGTATATTTTTATTTTTATTTATTTATATTTGTTCATTTTTCCATATACATCATATAAATACATAATACTTCCGTGTAGTTTATTATTTCTAGTTATATCTAAGTTTAAATATAGGTATATAGTATCATATAATTATTAAATATATCAAATATTATACATATAAGTATTATAATTGCATAATGCACATATAATTATATCATATATACTCTCCGACAATTTCGCAGGCGGAACGCTGGGGCTCCACTGAAAATCAGCGCTGGGACCACTACGGTCGCAGCAAATGCTGAGTGGAGTCCCTTTTAGCAAGGCACTGCACCACATAGTTTTATTTATCTTTAAATTATGAAATAGTTGTTGCATGGTGTATGTGTTTACTTTGCTAATTAAAGTGTATCTTATCTTATCTTATCAAAATAAATGTAGAAACCCCCGGATCTTCGATTCCCGCTACAAACATCCGGCTTCCCACTCAATTCGGGTTTATAGATTACGCATAATAACGTTAGTATTCGAGATATATTATAATCTCATTGATACAGTATACACACAACTTTAGGGTTCCGTTGCCAAAGGGTAAAACGGGACCCTATTACTAAGACTTCGTTGTCCGTCCGTCCGTCCGTCTATCCGTCTGTCATCAGACTGTATCTCATGAACCATGATAGTTAGACAGCTGAAATTTTCACAAACGATGTATTTCTGTTGCCGCTATAACAACAGAATAAAACAGAATAAAATAAATATTTAAGGGGGCTACCATACAACAAACGTTTTTTTTTTATGTCATTTTTATAAATAATGGTACGGAACCCTTAGTGCGCGAGACCGACTCGCACTTGGCCGGTTTTTTCGTTTAGGTGCACCAAAATTACGTAATCTAACTTCTATCTAAATTATGGCTACATTCACGTATCCACTGATACAACTAACTGTTTTAAGATCTCGCTATTAAGATCTACAATCCCTTAGCAAACCACCCCACGTCACTTCAACTCACACTCTCGGCGTCTTCTTTCTCCTGCAGTATATCGTTGACAGTCTTCTCTTTCTCTTTCCTCTCACCGTCTGCTTCTTTCTCTTTCTCTTCTGCTACTTTCTCTTCTTTGTGCTCGTTCTCCGCAGCGATTTCTTCTTTCTTCTTGTCCACTTTCTCGGAGTCCGTGTTCAGTACCTGTTTGAATGAATTTGAAATTTTGAACATCTGTTTAGTTAAACTTTTTATCAATGTAAGTAAAGTTTGATGTATTTTGTCATTAGTTCTCAGAATTTGTCTTTATAAACGACAATAAGGGATGGCGCACTAATATAACGTGTCTTTTAATTTCAAAATAAACGAGTGTTTTTGTTGTACAGAGTAAGAACAAAATTTTTGTTTTTATCCAACCTTCAAAAAAAGGGGCGATCATCGAAATCACATTATCATTTTATGTCGCAGGCAAGATGTGATGTACCACATACAATTCGTCCGTAAACAGGTCGGTTTTTGGAGATACCCGGCAGCTGTATATTGATTATTTTTTACTGGCGTCAAAAAGAACCACACTTGGACATAGATAAGCAATAGTGTGTTAACCCACACTGGAGAAATTTCGAGTAAATTAAAGTTTTAAGATTATAGCGCCATTTTGTGTCATCATTTCTTATGCTCAATATTTTGTTCAAAATTAAAAAACCTTCTTTAACTCTCAATAAATCGTTATGAATCAATAACTTAGTGTTGTGGGTTAACATGTGAGTTAGTGTTGATCGGTTGATCGATTGGTAAGTCGGTCGATCGACCGAGTCTGTGTGAGCGTCACCTCGGACAGGCTCCAGCCGAAGTCGAGCGGCGGCCACTGGAAGCCGGGGCGGGTGCTCTCGTCGATGGTGGGCGCGCCCACGCCGAGGTCGACGGCCACGGCGCGCCGGATCTCGTCCGCTATCAGCAGCGCGTTGATCCTGCCCACGAACAATACTTTTTATTTTATTATTTATTTATTTAGAATACAAAAACAGATGAAAAAAAGTGTTAATACAGAAGTCCGACTACAATCTTTTACTTGTGTCCCAAATACTATCTTTATGGTTCTAGACCCAATGGTTTCGGCTGTGCGTTTATCAATCTGTGACTGTAATAATATGTAAAAATTCCTTAGGTGACGTAGGTGTGCACAAAGAAAGGATTTTTGAAAATTCAACCCCTAAAGGGGTGAGAAGCAGTTGCAAAGTTTGTATGGCACAACGTGTTTTCTTGGAAGAAGTTTCGCGTGATGTCACGTCGTGCAACAGTTAAATGGGTGTTACGACTTCACGAGCCTCAACTCATTAATTTTTGATGCTCTTTATCTGAGTATTTTTTTCATTAATTTGAATTAGGCTTGTTTCCGGGGTATGAAAATTAAAATTCTATTTAGCCCGTCTTGTAGATTCATAAAAAATAATAGACCAGTATATTTCGCTTTTTTATAATTATTGAAAAAATACTGAGATAAAACGCATTAAAATTTAGGAGTGGGGGCTCTTGACGTCATTACGTACTAAGGAAGCCTATAAGTGACTAGAATTTTGATTTTCACCCTCTAAACAAGGGAGTGTCGCTTCTGTATATAAAATCATAATAATAACTTAATTTCTCACCAAGTATCTAAATAGGTACAATATAAATGGACATAGATAAGCAATAGTGTGTTAACCCACAATGGAGAAATTTTAAGTAGATCGTGTTTTAAAAGCAATAGAGCTATTTTGTCAAAAAATGTTTATGTTAAACAATTTGATAGTATTTAAACAATGTTATAAGGTAAAAACATAATTGAAAAACGTTATGTAACTCTCAATAAAGCGTTCTGTATGAATAACTTAATAGTGTGGGTTAACATGTTATTGCTTATCGGCGTCCAAATAATCTGTATTGTTTGGCAGCAGTAACAATGGTACTGTAGTAGTGTAGTAGTGTACAGTGTACAGTGTACAGTGTACAGTGTACCTGTAGAGCACGCAGGGCAGCGAGACGGTGGCGAACCAGAGCGGCGCGGCGAACGGGTGCAGCCGGCACAGCTCCGGCACCAGGATCTGCTTCTGGTCGAGCCGGTCGCGCTTGGCGCGCCGCGTGCGCTCCGACGACACCGGCAGCGCCACGCCCTTGCGGTTCACGTACCTGCCAAGCACAAGCACACGCGCACACACATACACACTTCACAAAATAAATCTAAAATAGTATATTTCATTATAAGTGCGGAAAGCCTGTCATTGCAAAGAGTTCCGACAAATGTCTACCCGAGCCGAGGCGCAGCCGAAGGTGAGGGTTGACAGTCGGAACTAGTTGCAATGACGGTTCCGCACGTGTACTGAACAACTATTTTTAATACAGTTACGAAAAAATTAAGCAATTTAATAAAATATCAAAAACACAACAAACTCAACTAAGTTCCAACTGTGATCAAGAGATGGCGCTAGTCGTATTAGTAATGCGAAACCTACGTTTCGCAATGCAAAAAGTGTGTCAAAGTCGTGTCGCCATTTTTGACAGTTGGCAAAGAGAACGCACGAGTTATTATTAAAATATTTTTTAATACAGTTGCTCAAAAAGTGGCGTATGCAGGGACGTTTAGCGTTCGGGATGTGGGCTATTACATACTCGAGCTTTTTGTTTACCTTTCCCGAACTCGTGCGTTCTCTTTGCCAACTGTCAAAAATGACGACACGACTTTGACACACTTTTTGTATTGCGCAACGTAGGTTTCGTATTACTAATACGACGAGTGTGAGTTTATGAAACGAGCGCAGCGAGTAGTTCATTATATGACAGTTGCAAAAACTACTATTTTATTATTATTAAAACGTAGTGATTATTGGGTCAGCGGGTCCGCCCCCGGCCGCCGGCTGCCGGCTCACCTGGGCGTGAGCAGGTTGAGCCGTGCGCTCGTGTGGTCCACGTCGAGCAGCGGCTGCGCGGGCTGCGTGAGCGCCACGCCGTACTTGGCGCTGTAGTAGTCGCGGAAGCTGGCGTGCGCCGCCGACGGGAACGCCGAGTCGGGCGTCAGCTTCCAGCAGATCTCCGCCACCAGGAAGTACTGCGGCGCGAGCGGGACAGAGAGAGAGACAGATATAGAGAGAGAGAGAGAGAGAGAGACATGCATGTCCTTTATTATTTACTAGCTGTGCCCCGCGGTTTCACCCGCGGCAATTTCGGAGTTCCCGAGGGAATTCCGGAATAAAAAGTACCCTATGTCCTTCTCTGTAACCTTGACAACGTGCATGCCAAATTCATCCAAATCCGTTCTGCTGTTTTTGCGTGATTGAGTAACAAACATCCAAACATCCACACTTTCAATTTTATAATATTAGTAGGATTTATTTATCTAACAATTAATGCACACAAGGACAACATAAGAAGGAAAGAAAGTATAAAAGTAATCATGTACAAGGGTCATGCTTATTCCATGTGGAATTTCTTCCAGCAGACCCGCAACAGGAAAAGAGATAAGAAATGGCTGATCTGGTGTGCTTCAGTTCGATAGTTATATTAAATAATAATATACAAACAAAATACATACAATAATGATATCACATAATATTTTATTCACACACTTAACGTGTAGGCTAAAATTTCCTGATGATCGGTTGAGCCGTTGAGGCGTGAAAGCGTAACAAACAAACTTACTTTCGCATTTATAAATAATAGTAAGGATTTATAACTGAATTTATAGCTGTCCCCCGCGGTTTCACCCGCGGTAATTTCGGAGTTCCCGCGGGAATCCCAGGATAAACTATAGATATAAACCTTCCTCATGAATCCAACTCTGTCTATTGGTGAATACCGCATGAAAACCCGCTGCATAAATATGGACACACTTTTGATAGTCATTAATCAGTGATTTTATTGTAATCCTACCAGTGGCGAAGGGTGAAATATTGAGAGGGGGAAGCCGGATATCTACTTTAATTTCAACTTATTAAACTATTAACTGTTAACGCGGTTTCACCTGCGATAAGTTCGGAGTTCCCGCGGGAATTCTCCGTTCTCAATTACGGTAGAGAGAGAGATGTTGCGTCTGAAGGGAAGCCGGTGGGAATCGGCTTCTGTGGTATCTTCGCCACTGAATCCTACCAATATTATAAACGCGAAAATTTGTAAGAATGTATGGATGGATGGATGGATGTTTGTTACTCTTTCACGCAAAAACTACTGGATGGATTTTAATGAAACTTTACAATACCTAATATAGCTTATACATCAGATTAACACATAGGGTACTTTTTATCGCGGAATTCCCGCGGGAACTCTGAAATTAACACGGGTGAAACCGCGGGGCACAACTAGTAGTAATATATGTAGTTCAAATACTGACCAAAATGTCTACATATTGGTGCTAGACCAGTAGTTAGATCATCTAACTGTTTGGACATTTTTATTCCAAATTGTTAGACTGACTGAGATAATCTAAGTGTTTGGATATAAATATTCGAAGCTGTTAGACTGACTAGTTGGCGAACTGGTGTACCTGAGGTTGATCCTGGTTCCTGTACCACGGCGTCACGACCGCCTCCTTGTACTTCTCGGCGTCGAACACGAACACCTCCCCCTTCGCCAACAGCGGATTGTCCATCTTCTTTACTTCCTTGTCTCTCCTCTCTTTCCCGCTCGGGCGGCTCTCTATGGCGCTATCCTCGTCTTCTTCCCCTTTCGTTTCCACTCCCGCTTTCGGCCATAGGGTCGTGGTGTCCAGCTCCGTCTGCTTCTTCTGCTCCGTGTGCTGGTATATCAGCTCGAGGAACGCCCAGTCGACGTCGATCTTTTGGGTGCCGTCCTCTCTGGTCACTACGGGAAAGAAATTGTGCCCGTTGGCCAAAGATCTCAGACAAAGCATTTTATATGTATAGATTTTGTACGCACATGTACCTAAGTGAATAGTTAATGTAGACTTTTTGAATGAGTTTTCTTTCCGTCAGAAACGTTGTGACGTTTTGTAATGGGCATGTTGACTAATTTTTATTTTTTAGTCCGTCTTGTAGATTATTAAAAAATATTGGACACGTATTTTTTCTTTTTTTACGTAATCAAAAAATAACGGCGATATATTGAGTTGAAATTTCGCGTGACGTCGCTATTCTGACAGTTTGTATGGCGGTTTTAGTGGTTAGTGACGACACGACCCCCTTGTTTTTTTATTTTCTAACTGACGGACTAATTAGAATTTTGATTTTCAAAATCCACATCCCCATTGTCTTAAAAAAAAAACACTTTAGATTACGAAAGGAAAATAATATTTTTGCAAATAGTATTTTGGAACTTGGTAGAAAATTAGTAGAGGAATAAGTGGCCCAAGACACGGTAGGAGCGGCACTGGCTGTGGTATTGTCACAATATGGACTACGGCCCGAAGAAAGTGCAAGCTGGCACTTTTCGGTCGTGTTTCAATGGGCATGTTGACTAATTTTTATTTTTTAGTCCGTCTTGTAGATTATTAAAAAATATTGGACACGTATTTTTTCTTTTTTTACGTAATCAAAAAATAACGGCGATATATTGAGCTGAAATTTCGCGTGACGTCACTATTCTGACAGTTTGTATGGCGGTTTTGCGGTTAGTGACGTCACGACCTCCTCATCCTAAACTTTAATGCGCTTTATCTCTGTATATTTTAATTTATTTAAAAAAGCAAAAAATACGTGTCTATTGTTTTTTTTTTTTTTCTAACTGACGGACTAATTAGAATTTTGATTTTCAATAGTAGTCAACATCCCTATTCTACATTCAAATTAAGGGTACCTATAAAAGTGCGTGCGTGGGTTTGTGTTTGAGTGTAAGTGCCTAAACGCGTGTATCTGTCATGCGTGTACGCCTGTGCGTGTGTCTGTGCGTGTATCTCTCGTGTGTGCGTGCGTGCGTGTGTGTGTGTGCGTGTATACGTGTGTCTCTGTTGTGTGTGTCCCTTTATATTTGTCTCGGTGTGCGTGTGTGCGTGCTAGCGTGCGTGCGCGTGCGCCATACCCTTGCAGGTGGGCACGACGTAGTAGTTGTTGTGCGCGCACGCGTCGCTCTGCAGCCGCATGCCGCGCCGCCGCACGCGCAGCACCTCCGCGAACACGAAGCGCATGAACCTGCGCGGGCGCAACTCTCGTTGTTATGGTCACTAGCTGTTCCAGGACTGCATTGGGTACTTCGGGACGAAAATTTCTTTCATAACTGACATCCACTAAACTACTTTCCGGCCGAAATTTAGCTAAATATGTCAAGTAGTTTTAAAACTACTTGGTTAGTCAGTGAGTTTTCATAAATAAAAAAAGTACCAACGACTTTTTCCGACGATACTCCAAAAAAAAACTTTCATCAAATCTTGTCGTACTGGTAACTATTGTTACGAACTAGCTACGCCCTGCGGTTTAGGCCGCGTAAGTTCCGGAACGGAACGGATTCCTTATAACATCAGCTAGGTGACTAGCCGTTAAAGCCCTGTCCACATTGGTCCAACAGGTTTGGAGATTTACCCGCATGACTTTCGGAAATCCTGCAGGAACTCCATAGTAGCCTAATTTATTCCTTAGTCCTTATATAGTGAAAGTCTCGTCAAAATTGGTCCAAATCAGTCAAGCCGTTCTCAAGTTATAAACGTGGCAATTGATTTTTATTTACAGGGATGATATTGTGTTATTATTATTGTTGTCAGCTGTTGTTGTTAGTTGTTGTTGTTGTTGTTATTGTTGTTGTTGTGTCGAGCTCACCGCCGTATGAGCCTGCCCCGGCGCGGCGACACGCGCACGTCCGCGTCGGGCACGTGCTCCACCGCCACGCGCACCTCGCCCGACCGCGTGTAGATCGGGAACGCGGGGATCTGCAGGCTGTTCAACACATACACACACACTCATACAACCGTCACTACATCGCACGTGTACTACTACCACTTAACACCACACTGTTCCCGCAATATAGTCTAATTTTCTCGACATATTATATTATTAGTGACCCCCCCCCCCCCCCCCCTCCGCCTCCCATAAATTTCTGCTGCGATCGCGCCTGCACTGTTCCCAAAAACGGCCACACTGTTCCCACAACCCGCCTCACTGTTTCCTAATACGGCCACACTGTACCCACAACCCGCCTCACCATTCCCATAACGCGTTTCATCACTCCCACAGCGCCCCTCCCGCTCCCACAGTGCCCCTTCCCGCTCCCACAGCGCCCCTCCCGTTCCCACAGCACCTCTCCCCGCTCCCACAGGGCCTCTTCCCGCTCCCATAGCGCCCCTATCCGCTCCCACAGCACCCATCCCGCTCCCACAGCGCCTCTCCCCGCTCCCACCAGCGCCCCTACCCGATCCCACAGCGCCTCTCCCCGTTCCCACAGCGCCCCTATCCGCTCCCACAGCGCCCCTCCCGCTCCTACAGCGCCTCTCCCCGCTCCCACAGCGCCCATCCCGCTCCCACAGCGCCCCCCCCCCGCTCCCACAGCGCCCCCCCCCGCTCCCACAGCGCCCCCCCTCCCGCTCCCACAGCGCCCCCCCCCCGCTCCCCGCGCCCGCAGCCCTTACCTGCCGCACGTGTCGCGCGCCATGAGCAGGCCGATCGCCTGCGCGGCGTGCTGCGGCGCGTGCAGCCGGCGGCCGCGCGTGTTGTACCGCTCGGGCAGCGCGCACCACAGCCACGACGTCACCGCGTACAGCATGTTGCGCTTGCGCCGCGCCGGGACGCCGCCTGAAAAGATGGTTTTTGCGGCGGTTTGGCGTAATACTTTACAAACATAACACTCATAACAGGGACAACTTCGTCTCTTAAGATTTTTTTTATACCAAAATAGATAGGTATATATTATTACAAATTCCCTTAGAAATAACTAAATAATAATAGGGATGTGGACTACTTTTGAAAATCAAAATTCGGTTAAAGTATAGTATATGGACCGTTGATTTTTGGGGTCAGAGGGAGACGGGGAGGGGGGGAAGGTTAGAGGGGAAGCCTCCCTTAAAAGGGGGAGTTGCGGAAACGCGTAGTTTTTTTTTATGAATTTTTGAATGTTCTAACCTAACCTAGCCGTTCCTTTCCAAAAATGTAGGATTTTCATCAAATTAAACTACAAACCGCTACGCAAAGTGTTTCTGGCGCTTCGCCGGCCGCTGCGCGATAACGCGCGCTTGGCTCGCGCGTTATCTTACATGTTCTAACCTAACCTAACCTAGCCGTTCTTTTCCAAAAATGTAGGATTTTCATCAAAAACTACAAATGCTACGCAAGGTGTTTCTGGCGCTTCGCCGGCCGCTGCCGCGGCACGCTGCGCTCGGCTCGCGCGTTATCTTACATGTTCTAACCTAACCTAACCTAGCCGTTCTTTTCCAAAAATGTAGGATTTTCATCAAAAACTACAAATGCTACGCAAGGTGTTTCTGGCGCTTCGCCGGCCGCTGCCGCGGCACGCTGCGCTCGGCTCGCGCGTTATCTTACATGTTCTAACCTAACCTAACCTAGCCGTTCTTTTCCAAAAATGTAGGATTTTCATCAAAAACTACAAATGCTACGCAAGGTGTTTCTGGCGCTTCGCCGGCCGCTGCCGCGGCACGCTGCGCTCGGCTCGCGCGTTATCTTACATGTTCTAACATAACCTAACCTAGCCGTTCTTTTCCAAAAATGTAGGATTTTCATCAAAAACTACAAATGCTACGCAAGGTGTTTCTGGCGCTTCGCCGGCCGCTGCCGCGGCACGCTGCGCTCGGCTCGCGCGTTATCTTACATGTTCTAACCTAACCTAACCTAGCCGTTCTTTTCCAAAAATGTAGGATTTTCATCAAAAACTACAAATGCTACGCAAGGTGTTTCTGGCGCTTCGCCGGCCGCTGCCGCGGCACGCTGCGCTCGGCTCGCGCGTTATCTTACATGTTCTAACCTAACCTAACCTAGCCGTTCTTTTCCAAAAATGTAGGATTTTCATCAAAAACTACAAATGCTACGCAAGGTGTTTCTGGCGCTTCGCCGGCCGCTGCCGCGGCACGCTGCGCTCGGCTCGCGCGTTATCTTACATGTTCTAACCTAACCTAACCTAGCCGTTCTTTTCCAAAAATGTAGGATTTTCATCAAAAACTACAAATGCTACGCAAGGTGTTTCTGGCGCTTCGCCGGCCGCTGCCGCGGCACGCTGCGCTCGGCTCGCGCGTTATCTTACATGTTCTAACCTAACCTAACCTAGCCGTTCTTTTCCAAAAATGTAGGATTTTCATCAAAAACTACAAATGCTACGCAAGGTGTTTCTGGCGCTTCGCCGGCCGCTGCCGCGGCACGCTGCGCTCGGCTCGCGCGTTATCTTACATGTTCTAACCTAACCTAACCTAGCCGTTCTTTTCCAAAAATGTAGGATTTTCATCAAAAACTACAAATGCTACGCAAGGTGTTTCTGGCGCTTCGCCGGCCGCTGCCGCGGCACGCTGCGCTCGGCTCGCGCGTTATCTTACATGTTCTAACATAACCTAACCTAGCCGTTCCTTTTAAAAAATGTAAGATATTGTTTCTCAGTACAAGATGGTGCCGCGTGCACGCACAAGTTGTAATATAAGAAACTGTATTAAAGATGCCACACCAGTTGTCACGCATTTGGTGTGCCATTTTGGAACGCATGCAATGACGTCTATTGTAATAAAAAAAAACGTAAACACAATCACCTCAATTTACTGGTTTATAACCTCAATTTAGTCTAAAAACTTAACTTTTTAATATTTTTTTTTAGAAAAACTATAAGGTTCCGCAATTTGAAACTTTGCAGAAATGTAGCTTAGACTGACGCCTTTCAGCCTAAAAATTCTGAATGCCCAACTCGACGGTCCATATACTATACTTTATCCCAAAATTCTAATTAGTCCGTCAGTTAGAAAATAAAAAAAAAAACAATAGACACGTATTTTTTGCTTTTCCAAATAATTTAAAATATACAGAGATAAAGCGCATTAAAGTTTAGAGTGAGGGGGTCGTGACGTCACTAACCGATAAAACCGCCATACAAACTGTCCGAATAGTGACGTCACGCGAAATTTCAACTCAATATATCGCCGTTATTTTTTGATTACGTAAAAAAAAAAAAAACGTGTCTAATATTTTTTAATAATCTACAAGACGGACTAAAAGATAAAAATTAGTCCACATGCCCATTGATGTGAATACGAAAGATGGGATCTTTTGTGCGTAATAATAGGTACCTGTTTCAATGGCGCCTTTGTCGACGTCCCCACGTATCTGCTGGGGCGGGTCTGTCTCGTGCATCTGCTGGGGCAAGTCTGTTTCTCGTTTCTGCTGGGGCAGGTCTGTCTCATGCATCTGCTGGGGTAGGTCTGTTTCTTGCCTCTTTTGCGGCGGGTCTGTTTCTTGCCTCTTCTGAGACGGATCTGTTTCTTGCCTCTTCTGAGGCGGATCTGTTTCTTGCCTGTTCTGAGGCGGGTCTGTCTCGCGCGTCTGCTGGGGCGGATCTATCTCGGTGTCGCTCGTGTCGACGACCGGCTGGCAGTCGGTGAATGCCCACGCTGTCTGCGAATGTAACGGCGAATTCAATTTAATAAAAATAGAGAAATTATGAAATAGTATATTTCATTATAAGTGCGGAAAGCCTGTCATTGCAAAGAGTTCCGACATATGTCTACCCGAGCCGAGGCGCAGCCGAAGGTGAGGGTTGACAGTCGGAACTAGTTGCAATGACGGTTCCGCACGTGTACTGAACAACTATTTTTAATACAGTTGCGAAAAAAATGAAGAAATTTAATAAAATATCAAAAACACAACAAACTCAACTAAGTTCCAACTGTGATCAAGAGATGGCGCTAGTCGTATTAGTAATGCGAAACGTACGTTTCGCAATGCAAAAAAGTGTGTCAAAGTCGTGTCGCCATTTGACAGTTGGCAAAGAGAACGCACGAGTTCGGGAAAGGTAAACAAAAAGCTCGAGTATGTAATAGCCCACATCCCGAACGCTAAACGTCCCTGCAATACGCCACTTTTTGAGCAACTGTATTAAAAAGTTACTAAAATATCTGTCTCATCTGCATAACGGCGTATACTCGTATAAATCATATTAAAATAATCAAAATCAAAACTAGTAAAACTATTCCACTTTCTGCACGATTTTTTCATAACTTCAAGGGACTTTAGACCTGAGTATATAGTTTTATTTACAGCTCAATTTTTCGATTTAGAACCTCCACGCGTTTCCGAGGTAAAGGGTCTTTACAGACAGACGACGCGCGCTATAAGGGTTCCGTTTTTTTTTCCTTTCGAGGCACAGAATCCCTAAAACTACTAGTGAGTAACTCGGCACGTCTGCGGGATGCCGTTGTGAGGCGCAACAACCCACCCGCTTGTAGTAGTACTGGCGGCGCTTGGTGGTCCCCGGGCGCGCCAGCTCGGACGCGTCCGGGCCGTCCGGGCCGTCCGGCGCGTCCGGCCCGTCCGGCCAATCCGCCTCGCCCGCCGCCCCGCCCTCCAGCTCCGCCGCCCTGAAGTTCTCCTTGCCTGAAACGCGAGGCCGCACACGATATAATATGTACGTATACTGTGACGTATCAGCTGCCTAATACAAGCTCTAAAAAAAAGTATATACTACTGTTTGTCTATTAAACAGGCGCAAAACATCACCTTTCAGTGTTGTGTGATATGACATTACTTTTCCGCTCGGGTGATATAACTCGCAAACATTACTGATCACCCAAACATTACTCGACACGTTCTAAAGAAAAATGGACCTAGTGTAGCGGTCATTACGCTTCAAAATGAAACATTACGTATCACTCAAATATTACTTGACGCGTTCTAAATTAAAATGGCGTCGTGCGGCGGTCATACCTTTCAAAATCATTAACAGTCTGATATATTAACGTAGTATTAATTGTATCTATGAGTGAGCCGAGTGCCGAGTAGGTATCGGGTGATATGTGATGTTTGTTCCTCTCGCGTAATGGATGATGTTGCATCACCTTGTAGAGTTATATCACTCGAGTAAGATTACTCGCATTACTTACACAATGGGGATGTAGACTTCTTTTGAAAATTAAAATTTCTAATTAGTCCGTCAGTTACAAAATAAAAAAAAACAATAGACACGTATTTTTTGCTTTTTCAAATAAATTAAAATATAAAGAGATAAAGCGCATTAAAGTTTAGGGTGAGGGGGTCGTGACGTCACTAACCGCTAAAACCGCCATACAAACTGTCCGGATAGTGACGTCACGCGAAATTTCAACTCAATAAATCGCCGTTATTTTTTGATTACGTAAAAAAGAAAAAATACGTGTCCAATATTTTTTAATAATCTACAAGACAGACTAAAAAAAAAATTAGTCAACATGCCCATTCTATTGACTATTTTTCTCTTACCGATGGGCATCAGGTGGTCGTCGAGCTCGCCCGAGCGGTGCAGGATGCGGCACGCCTGCAGCGCCACCATGCGGCGCGCCAGCACGCGCGTCGGCATCGGGTGCCCCTGCACAAACAGTCACACATACACACACTTTTACTATTATCATTTATTGAAAATGATATTTTTAAAATGCACAAAAAAATTACGACCCGCCAGCAACATCTAACTGTCGTCAGCAATTTTTTTATTGTCGTGTTGACACATCAGCAATTTTTATTATAAAAATTTCCGGATAATATTCTATTCCAAAAACTTTGTAGGGGATGTTTGGAAGTACTGAGCTGATTATGAAATTCTTTAACTGAACTGATAGAAACCTTACAGTACAGTCCTTGAGCGACATGGGATACTTCTTATCCCGGAGCAACGAGTTCTCGCGAAAGTCCCGATACTCACGCAGTTAGAACTGCGGGCAACACTGTAAGTCTGTCTGTGTACACACAGTACGCAGAATAAGCGGAATTAAAATTGCCAGAATTTAATGAAACTTATGACACAGTTAGATTAGATTCTGGACCAACACTTATTATCTAAGTACCATACAGTAAAAAGTTTCCTATTCAATCAGTAAAAGAGAACCAGCTATCTATACCAATATTATAAAGAGCAAAAGTTTGTGGGTTTGTGAGTTTGTGACGTTGTAGGCGGTAATCTCTGGATCTACTGAACCAATTTTAAAAATTCTTTCACTTATAGGGAGCTACAGTGATCCAGAGTGATATAGGGTACTTTCTACTCCGGAATTGCCGCGAATACTCCGAAATTACCGCGGGTGAAACCGCGGGGGTCAGCTAGTAGTTTTATATATCACTCACCACAATATTATATTTAACGGGAC
This sequence comes from Zygaena filipendulae, assembly GCA_907165275.2. Classification (NCBI taxonomy): domain Eukaryota; kingdom Metazoa; phylum Arthropoda; class Insecta; order Lepidoptera; family Zygaenidae; genus Zygaena; species Zygaena filipendulae. The sequence goes on along the minus strand of OU015670.1, from coordinate 8,253,957 downwards.
AGTTGAGAGGCAGCCTCAGTGTGCATATGTAAGCTTTTCGCGCCAGACTCGAACCCCGGACCGGCAGGTGGACTTCCTCCATCCACCATTGCGGCGCGAGGCGAGTGAACGTGTCCGACGGCAGCTTGCCGCAGTACCTTGCGTGGGAAAGTTCACAAAAGTACATATAATAATTATATCTGCATTTCAATCAAACCATTAATTTGATCAAATACAGAATAGGCTAGTTTCCGGGGTATGAAAATCAAAATTCTATTTAGTCCGCCTGGTAGATTAATAACAAATATTGGACACGTATTTTTTTTAAATATCGCGTGACGTCACAACGGCGTTTCGACGCCGCGCGACATTTCGACTTAATGTATCTTCGTTATTTTTTGATTAGGTACATAAAAAATTTAAAAATACGTGTCCAATACTTTTACAAGACGGTCTAAAACTGAAATTTGGTTGACAAGCCCATTGGTTAAAGCACCATCTAGTCACTAGTGGCTAGGAGCAAGACCACAAGTAGCACTCTGGGTGCATTGAAAGTTCACTCTAGATTCTCAATTTTCGTCCATTTACTAAACTTTAAGAAGTTTTACTTAAATGTGTGTTGTGCTGAAATAAATATAGTTTTTTGTTTTCTTTCTTTCTTTCAAAATCATATCAAATATTCTAAAAAGTTATAATATTTTTAAGGCAAACATCAGTAAACTCACCTATTTATAAGCGCAATGGCTGTAGTCAGATCGACGCTGGCCATCCCGTCGCCCTCGCCGACGTTCTTCCCTTTGCTATCACACCGATCTGGTTCACTAGCACCGGTCACATTAGTTCTAACATTCACAGCGCACGGACAAACAGAATCCATATTAACACATCTTTTATCACATTTATCACATTTAAAACTATTATCGTTTATTTCAGTTTTACTATCAATTTTGTTATTTACATCAACATGATTAATATCACAGATTTGCTGGTCGAGTTTCGCTTCAATATCTCCGTTTGAATTATTCGATTTAATCACATGAACATCATTTTGTTTGTTTATATTTGATTTCTCACTAACCATTTCGATTTTAAGATCATTTTTTATCGTCACTTTATCATTTATATCATAAACATTGAAATTTGTCTCAGAGCTACAATTTATTGGATCGTTATTGAAATTGATTTCATTTTTTGCATTTTCACAAGAATGGTTCCTGATATTTGTTTCGGTAACGTTTGCACTGTCGCGTGTATATTTATTACTTTCACAGTCGCTTGTTGATTGTGTTTGTTTGTCTGTCTGCTTGGTTGCGTCGTTGGGCGAGTACGCTTTCACCAGTTGAGTGAAGCCATCCGCATGATACTCCTCAGACTGCGGCGGCTCGTCTTGGACTCCACAGCCACATTTTCTGCTTATTAACTGTCAAAAAGAGATTCATGACACAAAATTAATATGTATCTACAATAATAATAAATAATTAGCTGCTATTTTTGTATTCAAAAGTGTTTTATCTGGAAAGCTGTTGGTCTTCCTAAAAATAAATAAATTAATTAATTATTTAATTCATTAATTAATTAATAATTAATTAATTATTATTAATAATTAATTATTACTAATTAATTATTAATTAATTATTATTATTAATTAATTATTATTAATAATTAATTATTATTAATTAATTATTATTATTAATTTATTATTATTATTATTATTAATTAAGTAATTATTAATTAATTAATAATTAATTAATTACTAATTAATTAATTAATTAATAATACAATGACATTAAAGATAAAATAAAATCAACATTTTTTTATAGTTTAAAAAGCCAACACACTACTTTCAAATATGATAATAATAATAATAATAACTTAAGGGGCACGAGATGCGTCAGACAGACCTGGTCGAGCTCCTTGTAGACGGCGACGCGCTGCAGCAGCGCGGGCGCCAGCTCCCCGCGCGCCAGCACCGCGCACGCCGAGCGGGGCGCGCGCGCCCGCGCCCGGCACAGCCCGTACGAGCGGTAGCTGCGGAGGGGCGGAGGGGCGGAGGGGCGGAGGGGCGGAGGGGCGGAGGGGCGGACAGTCAACACAACGCATAACACCACCTATACTCAGTAACTAGTTATTACTTATTATTTTAAGTGACCTTAGCCGACCGAGGTCGAACAGAATGGAAATCAGTCAAACCAATGGGACCTCAGACAAACGGACGCGATATCGAACGGTCGCATTCGAACAGACGGGCCGCATTTGAACGGACGGGGTCACATTCGAAACGGACGAGGTCGCATTCGAACGGAAGGGGTCACATTCGTAACGAACGGAGCCGCATTCGAACGGAAGGGGTCACATTCGAACGGAAGGGGTCACATTCGTAACGAACGGAGCCGCATTCGAACGGAAGGGGTCACATTCGAACGGAAGGGGTCACATTCGTAACGAACGGAGCCGCATTCGAACGGAAGGGGTCACATTCGAACGGAAGGGGTCACATTCGTAACGAACGGAGCCGCATTCGAACGGAAGGGGTCACATTCGAACGGAAGGGGTCACATTCGTAACGAACGGAGCCGCATTCGAACGGAAGGGGTCACATTCGAACGGAAGGGGTCACATTCGTAACGAACGGAGCCGCATTCGAACGGAAGGGGTCACATTCGAACGGAAGGGGTCACATTCGTAACGAACGGAGCCGCATTCGAACGGAAGGGGTCACATTCGAAACGGACGAGGTCGCATTCGAACGGAAGGGGTCACATTCGTAACGAACGGAGCCGCATTCGAACGGAAGGGGTCACATTCGAACGGAAGGGGTCACATTCGTAACGAACGGAGCCGCATTCGAACGGAAGGGGTCACATTCGAACGGAAGGGGTCACATTCGTAACGAACGGAGCCGCATTCGAACGGAAGGGGTCACATTCGAACGGAAGGGGTCACATTCGTAACGAACGGAGCCGCATTCGAACGGAAGGGGTCACATTCGAAACGGACGAGGTCGCATTCGAACGGAAGGGGTCACATTCGTAACGAACGGAGCCGCATTCGAACGGAAGGGGTCACATTCGAACGGAAGGGGTCACATTCGTAACGAACGGAGCCGCATTCGAACGGAAGGGGTCACATTCGAACGGAAGGGGTCACATTCGTAACGAACGGAGCCGCATTCGAACGGAAGGGGTCACATTCGAACGGAAGGGGTCACATTCGTAACGAACGGAGCCGCATTCGAACGGAAGGGGTCACATTCGAACGGAAGGGGTCACATTCGTAACGAACGGAGCCGCATTCGAACGGAAGGGGTCACATTCGAACGGAAGGGGTCACATTCGTAACGAACGGAGCCGCATTCGAACGGAAGGGGTCACATTCGAACGGAAGGGGTCACATTCGTAACGAACGGAGCCGCATTCGAACGGAAGGGGTCACATTCGAACGGAAGGGGTCACATTCGTAACGAACGGAGCCGCATTCGAACGGAAGGGGTCACATTCGAACGGAAGGGGTCACATTCGAAACGGACGAGGCCTCATTCGAAATGGCCTGACACAGCTAAAGCTGATATTATTTGATGAATGAACGAACACTCTATTTGCCGCTATAGCAAATAGCAATATATCTCATAGAGCAAGTAGTTAGTAGGGTCAGTGCACTCACGAAGCGGGCACGTCCCAGCGCAGCACCAGGTTGCACCGCGGCAGGTCGATGCCCTCCTCCAGCGCGGACGTAGCCAAGAGCAAGTTGCACTCGTGCATGCGGAACCTGGCGGCGACGAACGAATGTGTGTTGAAGGGAAACGTGATAACGTCGCTATTACATTTGGCGCCCGAACAGGGACGCCAATTTGTAGCGAATGTTGTCTCAGGTTCGCAATTTCGTACTCCTTGCTTGTAATTGTAAACACGGCAAATAAGAACTGACTGTAGATTCTGCTTAAAACTTTTATTTAGTTATTATGTTATCATGTAAAAGACTTGTAAGTCGTAATGATAATAAAGATTCTTTAAACACAACTTTGCAAGGATATTTTGTACTGGTAAACGTAATTTCACAACTCTCTTCAGCCCAAGCTCCAATTTTTCTTCCCTCATCCGTCAAAATCCACTTCTCTCTTTTCTCAATAAAATCTGACGTACCAAAATAAAATAATAATAAAAAAGGTTGATATTGTAGCAGAATGCTACAATAGTTACGACTACTAAAAGTATCAAAAAATATTGTTTGATGATGAAGAATTGACAGAAAATCTTTCGTTCAAATGATAAAATTGTCGTAGACAGTAAGTACACTATGAAAAATTCCTTAAACAGACTTAAACAGATTTCCTTGAATGTATTATATTTTCTCTACCTAAATGTCCACTACCCTGGACGTCCTCTACCCTGGACGTCCTCTACCCTGGACGTCCTCTACCCTGGACGTCCTCTACCCTGGACGTCCTCTACCCTGGACGTCCTCTACCCTGAACGTCCACTACCCTGAAGGGCCACTACCCTGAACGTCCACTACCCCAAACGTCCACTACCCCAAACGTCCACTACCCAGTACGCCTACTATCCTGAACGTCCAAGACTGCACGTATAATTTAGCAATAAATTTCCTGGATGTGTAACTTTCACCCTCTCCCATCATATCTCATAATATTCTGATCCTCTTAGGGTGTCACACAGGTTTGCCGTCAGCACTGACTTCTTGAGCACGTCCTCCTGGCGGCGGCCCTGCCGCTGGCACTCGCCGCGCTCGGCGCCCGGGTCGGCTGGCGTCTCCACGGCGCAGTACTGCGCGCACAGGTACGCCAGCTTGCTGTTCGCGCGCGACATGTCCTGACACGAAACGTATTGACGTCACTACTTACATAACACGTATGTACGTACGTCATACCATGGACCAATATAACTAGAGGAATGACAATCGCCATACTAACGAGCGTGACTCGGAAAAAACGAAAATACTGTCTTAAGTTTAGATGGCGTGGCAAACTGAACTGTCTTATAGGTTGCAATTTTTTTCCGCTAGGTTCGCTAGCCAACGACAACAAATTTGTTTTTAGCGTTACTACAAATTGCGAAGAGATGGCGTCAGAAAAAAGAAAAAATAAATATTGTCGATACTTACGCCATCTGTTACTATTCAACCGTATCACTACAATATTAATCCTTCTACTCAATGAAAAATTATACAATGGTGTTAGGTTCACCGATGCTTGATTTTCTAAATTTTTTCCATTTCGTTATTCTTGGCGCCATCTAGTGCTCTTATTTAGAACTAGTTTCGAAATCACGCTCGATAGTATGGCGATCGTTAGTCCTCTAGTTCTATTGGTCTATGGTCGTATATAAAAATACTAGGTACATTGTAGGTACTCACGACAACGAGCGCGAACATGATCTTGGCCATGAGCGGCTCCTTCATGAAGACGAGCGCGCAAAGCGCATCCGGGTTCTGCGCCGCCTGCGCGCCGCGCCCCGCGCCCGCGCCCGCACCCGCGCCCGCGCCCGCCCCGCGCGCCGCCCGCCCGCGGCCCCGCGCGCGCGCTTGGCGGACCTGCACATGAGAAAATGAGGATGTTGACTACTTTTGAAAACCAAAATCCTAATTAGTCCGTCAGTTAGAAAATAAAAAAACAATAGACACGTATTTTTTGCTTTTTCAAATAAATTAAAATATACACAGATAAAGCGCATTAAAGTTTAGGGTGAGGGGGTCGTGACGTCACTAACCGATAAAACCGCCATACAAACTGTCCGAACAGTGACGTCACGCGAAATTTCAACTCAATGTATCGCCGGTATTTTTTGATTACGTAAAAAAATAAAAAATACGTGTCCAATATTTTTATTAACCTACAAGACGGACTAACAAAAAAATTAGTCAACATGCCCATTGTTATCTATACATCACTATTACTACATAGTATGAAACCAAGTCGCTTCCAGCTGTCCGTCTGTCCCTCTGTAGGTATGCTTAGATCTTTCAAACTACGCAACGGATTTTCATGCTGTGTTCACCAATAGATAGAGTGATTCATGAGGCAGATTTATACGTATACGTGATCCCTGCGGTTTCACCCGCGATAAGTTGGGAGTTACCGCAAGAATTCCGGGATAAAAAGTACCCAATGTCCTTCTCTGTACCCCTGACAACGTTTATGCATAATTTTACGACGATCGGTTGAGCCGTGAAAACTTGAAAGCGTAACAAACAAATAGACTTTTCTTTTGTAACTACAATATAATATACGATAGAAAATATAGATATATTAGTAGACCCAAAGCACGTCCTTTTACGAAAGTATTGTTCTTTTGTGAAATCAAACTCAACTCAAAAACTGCTCGTGCACTTTTTAAGTATCACTGCATAAAGAGCTTTATATGCATTTCTCTAAAGTACAGAATCCGACGCCTCATCAACGTCGAGTCAGTTTGTGCGAGGACACGCTTGCCTAAGGTTTCCTTTAATTTTGGTTTTTCATAAGATGCTAATACGGTTCTTTATTCAGTAGTATCGAAAAAAGTGCTTGAACAGTTTCCGCCTAATCTGCGCTGTTCCTTAATACGTCACCTTGAATGGTCCTATCAGCCTGCCACCACCGCCACCGGCGACTCTCTTCTCTTCCACACTCCTATCGATATTCAGTTTGTTCGATTGTGTTTTCGATTCGCTATTTTGGATTTCGATTTCGTTTTGTGTCGATGCTCGAGCTTCTGTTTCGTTCTTACTACTATCGATTGTTTCTTGCATCGATGCTCCATCGTTCTGAATTTTAACTTCATTTTTGGGTAATTCGGGTAACAACGTTTCATTAACTTCTGCAGTATAGTCTTCGATATCCTTCAGATTTGCTTCGTACGTGTTGACTTTGTCTTCTAATTTGTTGCCGAGAGTTAAAAAATCACATTTCTCTATGACATTCAGCAGTTTATCTCTGTTCGATGCCACAGTGTCTTTCCCCTTATCATCTTCTGTTAGATTGCTATCATTATTGTTGACATATCTTGTGGTGTCTTTGTAAGCGTCGGGCGGGTCGAATTTCTCTAAAATCTCCGCGAATCTCAACACTTTTGGTGAGCAGAACGTTTTGATTTTCTCCCAGTCCGACTTGTACTTGGACAGTGCGGTGTCGCAGTACGTCAGTATCTTAGCGAACACGGTGGCACACATGCACAGCAGCAGGAAATGCCTCTCGTACGGCACTTTGAGTTTCAGTTTGTCTAGTTTCATCAATAGAGACATCGCTGCTTTTTCGGCGGCGTAGGGACCTGGAAAGATTTTATTTTTATTATTACAAAAAACTATAGCTGTTTACAGCGGTTAATCACAAAGTTCTCGAGGGAGTTACGGGATAGAAAGTACGCTATATCCTCCTCTGTACCCGTGACAACGTGTATGCAACATTTCATGATGATCGGTTGAGTAGTTAAGACATGAAAGCGTAACATACAAAGTCACATTCGCATTTATGGAAGGATACAAACATCCATTAGTATACCTACATGTAAGTACTGTAATTCCCTGAGCGATATTCCGAATTCCCGAGAGAATTCCGAACTTCAAAGTCCTTCGCCGCGTTTGTCTGTCTGTCAGTTTGTCTGTTTGTCTGTCTGTCTGTTCGCGGTAAACTCCAAAAACTACAGAACGAACATTTAATGCGGTTTTCACTAATAGATAGAAGGATTCAAGCGGAAGGATTATACGATAGTTTATCCTGGAATTCCCGCGGGCACACCGAAATTACCGCGGGTGAAACCGCGGGGGACGCCTAGTTCAATTATATTAATGTGGAAAAATATGAGATATCGTGCAATCGGATGTACAGGCTGGTTTTATTTGTGAAAGTTACAATTTGACAACTTACCCAGCTGGTCCAGAACGTAGAGGAACTGCTTGAAAATGAACTTGGGCTCGATGGTGGGGTCCGGGATGTTCTTGATCTCTTCGTACAAATCGTCGCCGTATATCTCCGTGGGGTCGTATCTGAAATAGACGTTATCATACTCATTATACAGGGTGTAACATGTTATACAGGGTGTAAGGTAAAACGAGGGAAATATTAAAAAGAAAAGGATTCCGAGATAAAGAGTAGCCTATGTCCTTCTCTGTACCGCTGAAAACGTGTATGTAAAAAAATCGCGGTGATCGGTTGAGCCGTTTAGTCGTGAAAGCGTAACAAACAAACAAACACACTTTCACATTTGGACATAGATAAGCAATAGTGTGTTAACCCACACTGGAGAAATTTTGAGTAAATTAAAGTTTTAAAATCATAGCGCCATTTTGTGTCAACATTTTTTATGCGCAATATTCAGTTACATACTTAAACAATGTAATAAGGTAAACGCATAATTAAAAAACGTTCTCTGCCTCTCAATAAATTGTTCTGAATCAATAACTTCATTTTGTGGGTTAACATGTTATTGCTTATCTGCGTCCAATTTTTAATATCAGGTAATAAGAATTTCATTGTGATCTCAAAATAAATTATCAATTCCTACATATCACGTTTAATTTTCTCAGTAGCTAGCCCTCCCATCATCTATACTTGAGCTCCTCACCTGTGCTCGTCCAGGAAGCCCATGGCGTCGCCGACCGCCTCCCGCATGAAGGCCTCCATCTCCACGTACTCGGCGGGCAGCTCGTCCGGGGGCCGCTGCGCGCTGTACTCTATTATCAGCTCCTTGGGTTTCGCCAGAGTCGCCACCAGCCTGGTGTGCGGATGGGCAATGCGCTCACTTGACAGTTCCCACTCATACGCTTTTTATTTTTATTTAATAACTGCGTTTACCATGCTGTGCCCACATGTCTGTGGTAACAGTCTAGCTCCACAACTTTATATTATAATTTTAGTCAATATTTCGATTGTTACCTGTTTTGTGAGCCCAATAAATAAATAAATAAATACGTATTGTGTGACAATCGAGAAAACTGTGCTTTAGACTATCAGACCTCTAGTTTTGGGAGATAGTACCTACTGTGGCGACCCCTACACCACAAGTCACGAACTACAACGCTGGCTATATAGAAGTCCTGAATCGCGCTAACGAAGTTCTCACACTACGCTGCATATACGACCTCCGACGATCTACAGCGGGCACACCACCTCGCCCGGCGGGAAGCTTCCCCTTTGGTGGCGGTCGAGCCATATCATCCATCCCCCCGCGCCTCTTCGATCCACCTAAAATATCTAAAAATCGTTTCTGCGCAGCGAAGGTCAGCGAAAGTCCTTGACCTTGGCTGCTGTCTCTTAGATGGATCGAAGGGTGAGCGGGGGGAGTGCGTGGTCGGCACTGGTCGCACAACTCGCACATGCGCGTACTTTCCCCTTCCACGTCAGTTTTGGGTCAACTTGTGAGATTCGTGGTAGGTCTTGACTACTAGTATAGTATTATATTATCTGTGTCTTGGCCTTCGGCTAGCTCAAATAAAAGATTTTTTTTTTGTAATTTTGAGTTGTATTTTTCATAAGGTAGGTAAGTCTAGTAACTAGTTCTAGTTCTGTCAAAAAGTATTTTAAATATCAAAAGAACACATTATAAAAAAATTTTATTATTAGAAATGAGGCGGGATATCATAACGAGTGGCATATAGCCGCCTCGTTAACTTGTTTGCCGGCTACCGTATACTGGGTGTTCCCGCAGCTTCACCCACGTTAATTTCGGAGATCCTGCGAGAATTCCTGGGTAAAATTACCCTATGTCCTTCTCTGTACCCCAGACAACGTGTTTGCAAAATTTCATAAAGATCGGTTGAGTAGTTTAGGCGCGAAAGCGTAACAAACAAACGATTTCAGAATCGCATCTACATACATATAATATTAGTCAGGATGTAGAATATTCTCACCTTTTCCCGCCGTCGATATCTTCGGCCAGATCCATCTGACAGCACAACATTTTCTCCAACTCCTCGATCTTCCACTCCAACTTCTCATACATCTCAAAGTCATCGACATTCTCATGCACGCCCAACTCTTCGCGCCCCGTTTCCCTCTTTGTACACGCGTTCACATTGTCTGTGGATTCGTCTTTCTTGTCTCTTGATTCGCTTATGAAATCGTTTGAGGCTTCGTTTTCAGATTTTAGATTATCTTTTGTTGACACGTTTGTATTGTCTTCGTTTGCACTATCTGCGCTATCGTCTTTATTAGCTGGTGTGATGTCTTTTTTGGTTATATTAAACAATGGATAAGTTAAAGCTAAAATTCTTGGTCTTTTCGCAGTATCACATTCCTTGTATAGTTTCATTATCTGAAAATAAAAATAAATTATCACGACTTCAAGCTCAATAATTGTAAATTAGGTGGTAAAACTCCTTGTCAAGACCAATCAAACAAGCCCCAACTCGATGGGGTCGTTCCCATGAGCACCCTCCGACTCCATCATCAGATCAGCTCAACATATGCATACAAAATTTTATTTCGATACTAAAGTTAAAAGCAAGTTAAAATTAACTTCTGAGATTTTATTACATCATTAAAGATTAAAGAGTAGGCATAAGAATGTTAAAAACCAATCCCAATACAGCGTGATATTAAAATATCACTTGAAGTTCACTTACATACTGCATGTTGTCATCTTGGGCAACCAAATGGCAGCTGTCGAGTATGAACACGTTGATATTCAGCATAGTCAAGACCCCCTCCTCGAGTATCTGCCTGAACACTGACGATGTACAGACCAGCACCTAAGGACGAAGTTGGAATCATTCGTTATCTCTTTCGTCAATTTGTGGGCTGCAATAGTCCAGACTGGATAATATCGTCCCTTAGCTAACCACACCGCATAGGTCATTTTTATCAACTTTATTGGAGACGAAAAAAACTACTTATGATAAAAAAATAAAAAATCGGTGCAAATTTTACGTTGTGTACTTGTTTTGACGATTTACTTTATTTTAAATTGTTTTAATGTGGAACTTGCCTTGAGCGATATGAGCGGTATTGTAAGCTAAGGGACGATATGGATGAGTAACTATACTGTAGGGGGAGCACGAATTTTTTCGCTCTCGTTCTTTCGATATCGAGCGTTGTTTTTTTGTATGGAAAATGAACAACGCCATCTATCCAGTGTCGTTATCAGTGTCTATTACGACGATATCGACAGACGAGAGCGAAAAAATTCGCGCTCCCCCTGCTGTATTTAATATTTATGTTATATTTTATATGTAATGTTTTTATTTTTTAAGCTATTTGTTTTTTATTTGATTGTGTTTTCCTCTTCTGCTGTTACTCCCGTTCGTGCGTGACAACGGGCTGCCAACTGAAAACCAGCGCTAGGTGTACCCGCACCTAGTTAATGCTGAGTTGGTGACCCTTTCGGCAGAGCATGCAAGAAAACTTGGGTTTTGGGTTTAGATTAGGTACTTCTTTAATGTTTGTTTATTATTCTTGTGTGTTTTGCAGAAATAAATTTTATTCTATTCTCTATTCTCTGTATGGGTGGCGAGTGTCGGTGACGTGCTCGCAGGCCGACCTACCTGTTTCGCGTCCAGCTCGGCGCGCCAGTCGGGCACGTCCGCGTGCCGCGCGGCGCACGCCACCGCCAGCTCCGTGAGGATGCTCAGCTCGTACGCGACGCACGCGACGCGGCTCGCGCGCGTCGCGTACACGGTGCGCTGTTTGCCGTCGCACAGCGATCTGGAAAATATACATACGTCATACATGATACTAGCTGTGCCCCACGGTTTCACCCGCGTGAGTTTCAGATTTACTTCTTTAATCACATCGCATACGTGTCCATAACTTTTTATTTTCTCACTGACGGAATAATTAGAATTTTGATTGTCAAAAGTCATCAACATCTCTGTACGAGTTCAATTACACTGGAGGATGCTAACATTTATTATTCTATTTAGTACCCTAAGCACTTGGAAATAGAGGTCATATCTACATGCAAATCTGTTCTACACAAAAACAGCAACACCTGCCAAAGGAGCTTTGAGAGGAGTACTTTAGGTTTAGGATACAAAAGGGCAGACAGAAAACAAGTTTCAGTTTTCATATACATAATTATGTTCCATGTTCTAAAGATGGAATTTTGTTTAGACCTACCCTCGTATCTTGTAAGCATCTTCGTGTATGAGCCGAGTGGCAATAAACGACGAGTACTCTACTGCTAGTATGTTGGTGTTGCTAGCTGCCGTAGCCAGCCGGGCGCCACCCTCGGCCGGTGTGAAGCGGGTGCAGCATGCTTCCATGACCTGAAAATATACATAATTATACATATTATATGTATAATCATAATATATATAAATCACGTGTCACGTTGTTGGTCCGCGATGGACTCCGAAACTACTGAACGGATTTTGATAAAATTTTGTAACCATTTATAATATGGTCCATCTATGACTCACTTCCAACAGAGATCCCTCGCCCAACAAATATGAAAAGCCTCCTTACTCTCTCTTTCTCCCCTTTTGTAAGGACCCTAGCAAAATTTATAGAGGCTAACAATTTATATTTATGAGTGTACTATTTGTGTATATATAATGTAATATTATGTAGTTAGTACTATAAAATAATTGTCTTCCTCAACATCCTCTCTGTGTTATAACATCCCTACCCTCACTAACTATATATACTAACTTTTGTGTTGTCGTTTCTTTTTTTTTGTAGGTAAACTCAGGCTCTTGGTAATATCATTCCCACCGAACAAACTTGTCCTCCCTCGTTTACTCTCAACTACGTGACATTGGCGGAGTCACTGTGAGTGAACATAGTGGAAGCCATATTTTAAAAGAAGAAGAAGAAGAATATGGTCCAACTTAAAAGATAGGATAGGTTTTATCCCGGAATTCCCGCGGGAACTCCGAAATTACCGTGCATGAAATCGCGGGGGACAGCTAGTGTATATCTATATTAACATTATAAAGAGGAAAGATTTGATTTTTTGTTGGTTTGTTTGTTACGATTTAACTCAAAAACTACTGGACCGATTTAAAAAATTCTATCACCATCAGAAAGCTACATTATATATGAGTAACCTCCGAAATTAATGCGGGTGAAACAGTGGGAAACAGCTAGTATACCTATATAATAGTAATTTTGTAATAACCATTTACGACACGGATGTTACAGAGGTAGTTAATCAAAACCGAAATTGGAGTCATTTTAAATTTGGTCCATCGGAATCGGAGTCAGAGTCGGAGGTGGTGGCAGAAGAGAGATTATTATGTTAATCATCATCTGTATAATGAAATAATACCCGATAACAGAAAGAACATGGGAAAGGGTTTCCTGTGCAACATGCATAAATCTCCAATTTTGAAGTTGGAGACTTTGGATTCTGCAACTCGACATCTCGGTGTCTTTTCTGAGTGTGGTAAAACCTCTAATTTAAGTGTCGATATCGAAGCCGGAACCGGCATTGTAATAATGAATCGGAAAACAGCAAAGCTTATACAAAGTTACTGGATCACTGATATAATCATACTTATTCATATCAGTGTACAGAACCCTATGATTGTCTGTGAAATAAACATAATATGTGTAATTATCGTATACATATGTCTATTTTGTGCCTACATAAAAAATATGATGTATGATAGCACTTTATTCCACACCCCTGATATGTAATAAGCTCATCACAGGTTGCCAACACTGATTCATAATTTTTTTATTATAAATACATACTTTTTTTTTAACCGATTCATCAGACATTTGTCTATAATCTCACCTGATGGTAAACAAAGATAATGGACTAAGGTGTATTACACGTCTGCCAACTAAATACCTAATCACTCTACTGTTGAATAGGTCCAAATTGTAGTTTAGAGGAAACACAGACTCCGGCAAGTTATTCCAATCTCTGGCGGTGCACATAATGAAAGCGAAGCAAATGATTTTGTGCAGATAGGTGGAATGTTTACAGTATAGGGATAAAATAATTTATTCCTCGTAGTTATACATATATAGGTACTAATATATATAATACTATAACATGTAATCTGTGTTGTGTGCTTAAATAAATAAAATAAATTGAGTTCCCAATTTAAACATCCATACCCACTTGAAAAACTAATTTTATCATTGTTTTTTTTTTATTATCTATATTATATCCTGACAAAATGGGTCAATTAATTTTGAAGAAATATTGAATTTTAATATTTTACTTTCCAACTATATTGAGATGGTTGTCCGCTACTCAACAACATGCCTTTATAGGTAGGTAATTAAGACACTTTTCCTGCGACAAATTATCACACCAAGCTAGGCTGGGTCGCCAAGACAGTGTTACTGTTGTGGGACCTTTTGGTGTATGTTATATATGGTGTATTTTAGCGATTAGTAAATTATATATTAGATAGGAAGCTAATTTTATTTTTTGAGCTCAAGAAAACAATTCAAATAAATAAGACTGTAAAGATACGTACTTATTGTATAGTTCCAGTTACCGCTAGATATGTTAATCGATAACTAGACCACATGTTTGTATAAACAAGCTGAAAAAAATACGTCGCATTATCATTAATTATAAAACATTAACAAAACAACACTTGACACCGGGCATGTCTACTACAATCAACATCACAAAATAACTTTTGTGTACATTTCTACGTCAAACATATACACTAGTATCTAGTGGATAGCGTTTATGACAAGACGAGACGTTACGCAATATTATTCACTATTCATTTCCACTTTGTAAATAAAATTAGACAACCGAAAACGAAAATAAAATCGTCGATCGACAAAAATCATCCACTTGTGCACACAGTGCAAGAGAACCACAGACGAATAAGAGAACATACACAAAGTTTGTGCCACAAACCACAAATTAATTAGACTTATGTCTAAACCACAAACTAGCGAAGCCGCGAAACACCCGCGAACCATGAGTGTGGATCCGATTCGCATACTCTTCGCGGCTTCGCGCCTTGTTCGCGCCTCGTTCCCCGAAAATTTTCGGGTTCGCAAGCCGCGAAAGCGCCTAGGCTCCACCAGAGAGAAGGTAATCACTACGTTTTAAGCTCCACATTCGCATGCGGCTCAGTCGTGTCCGTCGAGTCGAGTACGGCGAGCGGTTGTGTCAATGATATTCTATCTAGGTGTTAGTCGTGTGTAATTTATGCTTTGAAAATGGCGACAAATTGTAACCAACTAGAACTAGCATTTTTAGAATGCTTTCAAGCTGAAATCTGTACCCATGTTGTGGCATACCAAATTAAAGGATTGCGAATACCGGTGGATGAATTAAAAAAAAATAAAGATTCCTTGATGTATAGTTATAGGGGTTAATAGGATGAAGGTCAATAAATCCATAAAATCGGGAGCATATATCAGCCCATTTGGTTTGCCTAGGACATAATGGATTCTTTTTTAGGGTATACATTTTCTCCACTTCTTTTTATTACTTTCTAATGTTTGTTATAAGCGTAACCAGAGAGAAGGTTATCGCTAGCGTAACTATAATACGCAAAGTATCCCCGCAGCAGCAACTTCGACGTCCATCTTTGTTGAATGCGCGAAATAAAGTTTATTTCATTTCATTTCATTTCATTTCAACTATACTGCGAAACTGGCGCGAATGACGATGAATGTGGAACCCAAGGAATTCTTGCGTGGTCCGCGCCACGAACTACTTACTAATAACTAATAATAATAAATAATAACTAATCATTAAAATATTAACTAACTAAAAAATTACTAATAATTACTAAGTGAGGTATCATAGTTCGCGGGTGTTTCGCGGCTGTTTCGCGGCTTCGCGCGAATGTGGAGCGGCCTTGAGTTGTGAACGTAGTGCACAGACGAATGACGTAGTGATTACCTTCCTCTGGTTGTGACCATAGTTGTGTGTTGTGACCTCAGAATAATATTCTTCTGAGGTTGTGACTGCAACCAGAGAGAAGGTAATCACTACGTTTTAAGCAACAATCACCAAGGAATGCTCTATATGATAGGTATTGTACGACACCGGAATGTACAGAACCTGAAATGTGCGACACCGGAATTTACGACACCGTATTGTACGGCAAGTATTTGAAGTCCTAAATTTGAAGAGTCGTCTGAAGTTAGTTATCACCTATTATAGATTTTCGAATCGGTAGCCCAACATCCTGGGGTGGGCACTAGACCATCCTGGGGTGGGCCCGGCCCACCCGGCCCCCCCTCTATACATATACGCCTATGGACATCAAGAGACATTATTGCTTTGTTTTTTTTTATAAGACCATAAATTTCACACTAATGATTTCAAAACTAGGCAAAAATCTTGGTGCTGCTATCTAAAGAGTTGGCAGCACTGTTGTTTTGACAGCATAATGCAGTTGCAGATTCAAATTCACAAACTACTAAAGCGCAATCCACATTCGCGGTGTTCGCGCATGGTTCGCGGGTCTTTCGCGGCTTCGCGCGAAAACCGCGAGCGAATGCAAAGATCATATAATCACTACGTTTTAAGATATGGGACTCCCATACTGTGAAATGGAATGACGCGAATTGTCAAAATTTTTGCCCTAGCAATCATGGCCGATTCCCACACAAATAGTGCTGTCTGCTTATAGCGAATGGTCGTCATATCGATATCGATAAAAAATCAGGACTACTACGGTTCTTCATAGTATTTTTATTATTTTATAGCTACAGAAAAAAGCACCAGTGATGGCTTAATTGCTGTCGGTTAAGTATATTTAATATTGAACTTAATGTAAGCCATCATTGGTGCCTTTTTCAAATAAAGAAAGTAGCTGGTTGGGAGTGAGACACAACATTTATTTGAAAAAGGTATTTTTTTGTATTTATTGAAACACCGTCTTGTGGAACATGGTCAAGTTGACTACTTGACTAATACGGGTCACGGTTTTTCTTCCTGCGCGTGGGTGTTTTCCAAGGTTTCTTTTTGTCAACCGGTCACTCGATTACTGGAATAAATTAAAAAATTCTAAATTCAAGAAAATAAAATCGAATGACAATGTAGCATAAACAAATCGCTAGGTTCATTACCAGTATCGGCTAGCTGCAATTTTATGTACCCTGACTCATGAGTAAGCAACTGATTCTTGCAAAAAATCAAGTGTCCAGCTCAGGGAGAACACTTAAACATACAACTTTGCCCATAGTTTAAAACTATTATAAGAATAATCACACGGTCACCCGGTAAAAACAGAACGAATAAAAAAGACTTACTTATTGACTTTGACTTATTTTTTCTTACTCAATTGTGCTATTTTATTTTGATCTGCATTCAACTGCTCTATTTTATTTGATGGAGTTGTTCGATTGGTAAATAGGCCAATTCTTTTTAGTCTTAACCCAACTCTTGCACCTAAAACAAAAATAATGGATTTATCGATATCTATAAAAAAAATCTGTATATGTATTTTCCGCACTATTTACCTATTCTTTCAAATCACATAATAAATTTACAAAACACTATTTTTGTTATTTTAAGCACTGAATAAGAATAAAAACAACTATAAATTGAATAAAATTTACGTACCGGACTGGATCAAGAGGAAATCTTGAAAGAAAAGTCCTTTTTACACCATTTTCATTCTTCGATTTTACTCCGCAAATTCACACGTTTTATAAGACATCTTATTCGATGGTTCACTTACAAGACAAAACAAACGTACTAAACTAAAAAAAAACACTGAAATACTATTAAATTAACAAATAATAACACAATAACAATTAATTTTTTTTTCAATTGAACCAGGCGCCAAAATTTTTACCGCTAAGACTGAGTACTGACTGACATTGCCATAGTCTATAGAGCGAGAAGACCGAATGCCACCATTTCAACTTGGACACAATCCATACATTTTTTCTGAAGTATGGAAGTTGCGACAGCCTGAGCGAATGTGGAGAGCGCTTTAGCGAAACTACCGTATTTCAAATTTCAGTTTGAGTTTGACACCCTGAATATTCAGTTTTCCAGATTTTCCTATTTCCTAGCTTTTCCGAAAAAAAATAGGCGGCATGCCTATGTATATAAATTGCATTTAAATTACATATGGCTCTAGATAAAACTTAAAAGCAAAACTTTGCCACTGTTATGTCTGATACAGCGGTAAGGTCGTCTTGCATATTCTGCAATATCGTCAACAAGATAGGGAACACAGAAATACTTTACGAGGACGAAGACGTCTGTGTTTTTCACGACATCAAGCCGGCGAGCAAATTTCACATATTGACCATACCCAAAAGACACATAGACGATGTAAAATGCTTGACTTCAACTGACAAAGAGCTCGGTACGTGCCTATCACAAATTAACTAGACTTATGTGTACGTAATATACCTTAACCATCTCACCGCCATGCCCGCAATATCACGATCTACGAAAGACGTGCTCTTGGGGCCAGAAACGCATTCCCAACAGTAGGAGAAATCATGCCTAAAGTGTTTTGGTCTGGAGGTAATGGCCATGTTTTTGTAGCCTTCACTTATTAAGGCTACCAAAAGAGGTGGTCTATGGGTTAATGCTCATCACATACATGTGGGGTTTAAACTTTAAAATATTGAACCTGCGATACCCAAACCCAGGTGTAGAAGTCAGGTCTGCTTAAAGCTGGACCAACGGAGCGGTCATATGGCTAGCCATCACCTTCAAGTTATAAATCTGTCACCAAACACCTAATGGTGTGTTCCAGCAGCCCCACTTGAAAGCCAGTTCCCATCCCCGTTCCAGATCGGCAACGCACCTGCACACCGTCTGGTGTTGCAGATGTCCATGGGCTGCGGTTATCACATACCATCAGGTGTACCACTTGCCTGCTTGCCCCCTATGACATTAAAAAAAATATCAAATTTAATTTCAGGTCAAATCTATGCAGGATAGAATAAATCATATTTACCATGAATAAAAAACTTTTTATTATTATTACTAGCTGTGCCCCGCGGTTTCACCTGCGGTAATTCCGGAGTTCCCGCGGGAATTCTGGGATAAAAAGTACCCTATGTAAGGCTCTGTACCCTTGACAACATGCATGCCAAATTTCATTCAAATCCATTTAGCCGTTTTTGCATGATTGAGGAACAAACATCCAAACATCCACACTTTCACATTTATAATATTAGTAGGATTATTATTATACTGTTTGTTTGTCTTATTAATAATATATCTCTTATTCATTTCCTCTTTCATAGTTCAATATAATGTGATTATTCAATATATCTCTGGTTAATTCACCAGATTAAAAAGAGTCTAGATGGTGTTTGTCAGATGGTCATTTCTGGCCATCAGGCGCTCCAGGGGATTAGTTGAGACTACCTAAGAACCTGCACAGCATCCATGGGCAAGATGACAGGGTTCATTATTCTTAATATTTTTTGTAACAATGATCATTAGGTATAATGTCTTAAAACATTAACATTTGTCATCAAAAAATCCCACCACACGTTTTTGAAAAACATGCACACTCGTCACTATGAAAATACCTTCATAACATTTCAGTTGAAAAAATGCTCCGTATATCAAAAGAGCTGTTGACGAAACACAATTTGTCGTTGGAAGATGCGAGGTTCGGCTACCACTGGCCTCCATTTCGCAGTGTGAAGCATCTACATCTACACACAATAGCACCAGAGTCGCAGATGGGTTTTCTTGCTCGGCTGATATTCAAGATGAATTCATTTTGGTTTGTCACTGTAAGTTTTTCTTAATACTCTTAATAAATTCAAATGTATATTACTATTTAACCGCTAAAAAAATTAAAAGAAGTTAATGGGAGAGTAAAATAGGGTACATACAATTTTTCTACCATAGGTAATAATTATGCAGTGTTATAACTATATATTAGAAAAACTAGCTGTTCCACACGGTTTTTCCCGCGTAAATTTCTGAGATCCCGCGGGTATTCCGAGATAGAAGTACTACCCTATATTTTTTTCTGTACCTACCCTTGACAACATGTAGTATGCAAAATTTAATGTAGATTCACCGTTCCCGTGACAATTCCGGGATAAAAACTACCCTGTGTCCTTCTCTGTGCCCGGAAAACGTGTATGCAAAATTTCATAATGATCAGTTCAGCCATAATATAAGGGTGTGTAAGTGTAACAAACAAACTCACTTTCGCATTTATAATAGTAAGGATTTCATTGAGAACCACTAAGAGTTTACGGCACTTTTAGCTATCAAAATTAAATGCTGTTTATATACTTAACAGCAAAAAATAGTAGTACATAGTAGTATTTTATATGGACGCAGATAAGCAATAACATGTTAACCCACAAAATTAAGTTACCTATTCAGAACGATTTATTGAGAGTTAGGGAACGTTTTTTAATTATGTGTTTACCTTATTACATTGTTTAAGTATGTAACTAAATATTGAACATAAAAAATGTTGACAGAAAATGGCGCTATAATTTTAAAACACGATTTACTCAAAATTTCTCCAGTGTGGGTTAACACACTATAGTGTGTTATCTACGTCCATATATTCTTCCATCAATTTATATCAATTTATTTTTAATGGAGTCTAAAGAAGATTAGTTTTTTACAATGGGTAGCTTGAGTTCTATTACAGGCCTTAAAAATAAAATCACATAATTATGGTGCATACTATACATACCTTTACCTAATACACGTGCAAACAAACAGATAAACAGACAAATTTTCCATTATCGATCATGGCCTACTTGCAATTTTTTTTTAATATTACTAATGTACAGAGACATCAAGATCAAGTCAACGGTTTTATATGTTAACGAATTAATTATCTTCATAGATATAAGCTCAGACGAAATAAAATTCGTCTGAGGATATAAGTTACTTCAATCAATCTTGAATAGAAATAGGTAGATTAATCTATTTGTATGTTTATTTTGCAGCCGGAATACGTGGCCTCCAGACTGTGACATTTATGAATTTTGATGTATTCAGAATTTCATAATGATGGTATTTATTTATTTATTATTAAAAAGAATTTGTACAATAAATAATTTTATTTACATTTGAATATTAACATTTTATTTACTAACTAATAGCTGTGCCCCGCGGTTACACCCGCGGTAATTTCGGAGTTCCCGCGGGCATTCCGGGATAAAAAGTAGGTACCCTCTGTCTTTCTCTGTACCTCTGACAACGTGCATGCCAAATTTTATCCAAATCCGTTCAGCCGTTTTTGCGTGATTGAGTAAAAAATATCCACACTTTCACATTAATTATAATATTAGTAGGAAGTAGGATTAGTTTTCCTTATCTAGTTTAGCTGCTTGTGAAAATTCTGAATCAAGAGAGCAAACCAAAGAGCAAATTGGTCATTTCCAAATTATTCCAAAGTTAACTCTCCTTGAAGCGATGCACTAGCGTCATAGAGTAACACTAGCGTCTTGCCTCCATCTTCAAGCTCGAATTATGATGTTCTTTAGCACGTGTCTCGGCGAGGTGACGCGGACGTCTCTAGAGCGCCTCGTGGTTCAAGGCAAAATTGTAAGCACAAGAGCACGCGGCAGATCACCGTTACGCTGGACTGACCAAATGAAGGCAGCACTTGACAGTCCCTTAAACCAGTGCACTAGACGGGCGGCAGTGATGAGTGAGGGAGGAATGGCGGCGGACTATTAGACGTGCCGCGGTGCCACCAGTAATAAAACCGACCACTCTGCCAAGAGTGATAACGACTAGGAAGAAATTCTAGTTCTAATTTAGTGAGAGACTTTGCGTTTCAATAATTTTCACTCGTCTCTTACAAGGCTAGATAATAAGTATATTCTGTATGCCTGTATGTACCAAAAATTTCGCGGAAGAGTCGCAGCCAAGGAGTCAAAGAACCGCGGCTTAACAACTACTGCACTAGCGGATTAAAACATAGATTTGGAATGTATATAATTTTATTACATACAATAACAACATTAAGTTTAAACATTTTCATTAGCTTAAGACTAAATTCCGCACACCAATGCGATATAAATACCTACCCATAATAAGTAAAACATTTGACTAAATATCTGAATGATAAAGAAATAAAAAAAAAATAACTTAAATTTTCGGATAAACAGCTTATTAGATAACAAATAATGTATTGATTTTGGTACCATTGCATCACTCCTCTTGCGACATGCAAATACTACTTCCATACAATAAGATGCAAAGGCGTGTTTTACTGTTCTCATAACAAGATTTGTGGTTCAACTAAAATGAGAGTTATCATCAAACATTTTGACAGTAACCAAGGGAAGTCTTATTTTAACATTACATTGAGACTTCGACCTGCGAGTAAAGTATGTAAAAAGATCAAAACATGGTCTGAAATATTGCACGGTCGGATCTTTTCGTCTTATTCCTCGACACGGTTAGCAAATCGGCCCCCCTAGCCAAATTGACATTCTACAATCGTTAACGCATAGAAAACATCATATCACTTGGTGAGTCAGCCAATCAAAATTCTAGTTTTCACGTGGTGCTCACGTAAAACCAAGGTTCTGATTGGCTGACCAAGTGACATGACGATACGTTATTTAGTTTTCTATGCGTCAACGATTGTAGAATGTCAATTTGGCTAGGGGGGCAGGGCGCCGAAGGCGTCTTAGAATAATAGCAGGCATTCGAATTCGGGTGACCTTATTTGCTTTAATTTTCGACCGCAGTACGGTGGCAAGTCCTGTAAAGGTTCGACCTTACGTGTTCAATCTTAAGGTCGAAATTTCGATGTAAAAACACCACTGCTATATACTGGTGGTATGCCATTAGTATCAGCGACATAAGATATTCAACCTCAGGGTCAAAGTCTCTGGTAAGAAATGACGGTGGCAGGCCCCCAGCTCAAGCCGACTTATAGGGCGATGCCACGTACGTACCTACATTAGACACCATGGTAATGCGCTTATTACACTTTGCAATTTCAGAGCACCAATTTAGGGAATCGGATACAATTTAGGGTTCGTGAGTGAGACAGAGAGCGAGTAATCACACTACACTAAATTGTACTTTAAATCGACTACTCTAGATTACATTTTAATGTAGTGTGATCACTCGCTCTCTCTCTTACTCACCGACCCTAAATTGGAACCAATTTGTCCTCTGAAATTGCAAAGTGTAATAAGCGCTTAATCGTCATTCGTTTGCTAGTGATATGAAAGATAGTTTAATACATCCGCCCCCTTAACCAAGTTGACATTCTATTAATCGTTAATGCATAGAAAACTATCATAAAGAATGGAATCCTTATGTGTATATGGTCACGCATAATTGGACTTTCGATTGATAGATCTTATGTGACCATTGAGATGACGATTCGTTCCTTAGTTTTCTATGCGTTAACGATTATAGAATGTCAAATTGTCAACTAGGCTATGGGGGCTGCATGGGTGCTAACCGCTACTGTAGAACGCCTGTTCCGTAGCATTTATTTGACCTATCAATTTGGAGGGGAAGCGGGCATGACATTTTGCTGAATAGATTTGATATTTAAAAAACGAAAGTCCGACTTAAAGATAAGCTAAAGTTACAATAAAATATAGACATAAAATCAGACTCACCTACAATAAACTATTTCACTGTTGTTGGAATGTTGATATCCAATAATTAAACTCGAAAATATCATGGATAAGCATAATATAAGAGACAAAATCACTAGATCAAAAAATAAAATAGTTATAAACTGTTGAATTTTGACTATGTCTGTCTGTTTCTAAAACGGAATTTTGTGTGGCGGTTTTAGGGCGCTACAAGAGTGACGTCACTATTAAGGAGTAGCGCTTTCCTTGTCTAACTTGAACTTTTAAAAAGTCATATTATATCCCTGAAAGTACAAAAGATATTTGTAAAAGAGCAATGCTATTATACTACTAATACATAAAGGTTTATAAAATAATAAAAAATAAACACTAAAATTCCCTATTAGATAATTTTGGAAAAGAATCCCCATAACAATTATAATTTAAACAAAATTAACTACATAATTTAAAAAATGGCAACATAAGGCTTGTGGATCTGTATCTTCTATATTATAATCTCTTAAACAAATGAATGCAAATCCATGTCTTTCCACCACCACCAATTCAGTTTTTTTATCGTAGCTATAAAAATAATAATCATATTTTTTGCCATATTTCCTTAAACTCCCAGTACCTACACAATATAGTTTTCACACATTTCTTTAACTTTAACTTCACTCAATATCTACATAATTATTATTATTATCTATACATATAATAGTATATTAATAGTAAATTGTTTATAATTGCATATAAAGTGTCTGTTTGTAATTCCAGGTTAACAGCGTTTTACTAAATGCATAATTATGACCTATATTATACAGTTCTTACATAAAAAAACATGTTTTTAAATTGTCTGTCTCTCTGTCTGTTTGTTCCGGCTTATCTCTGAAACGGCTGGTCCGATTTTAACGGGAATTTCACTGGCCGATGTGATATAAGTAATTTAAGATACTTTTGTTTTATTAAAAAATAGTTCCTGCGGGAATTCCGAAACTCACGCGGGTGAAACCGCGGGGCACAGCTAGGCTCACAATATGTGTACTCGTATATTTCTTTATCATGATGCTTCCGAACATACTACATTTGAAGTTAGGAACTCACTGAATCATTTGGCAGTAAAGTGCAAAATTCTTTTTTCTGATGAGTTGACTGTTGACTGTTTAGGAAGCTAACTTCCTAAATGCGACTACACTCATGTGTAATTACTTAGTCAGTTACAAAGATTAACTAGGTAAACTACCTACCTACTGTTTTTCTGTCATCCTACTATCCCTACTAATATTATAAATGTGAAATTGTGGATGTTTGTTACTCAAGCACGCAAAAACGGCTCAACGGATTTGGATGAAATTTGGCATGCACGTTGTCAGAAGTACAGAGGACATAGGGTACTTTTTATCCCGGAATTACCGTGGGGGTCAGCTAGTAATTAAATATAGTCGCAAAAACGCAATGCAGGTGCATCGTTGCAGAAGCAAATTAGCTGACCTCCAATGCTAAAACTAGGTATTAGCTAAGTCTCGTTTGACCCTAAAGTATTCTATAAACGGTATCTTCGGCGAAACGATAAACAGCGGTTCAAAGTTCACATTATCAGTACTTAATTTATCAATAGAACAAATTAATCGCCATGTAATTAACCTCGTTTAATTGTTACTTATAAGATTTGTTAAGACAAGCAGCAGATAGCGTGCTAAGTTAAAAATATGAGTAATAGTTACGAGTTATGGACCCCTCACACAAACAGTCTGTAGATAAGTAGCTATTTTAACAGCTGTTGTTACTGCATGATGCTGCATGACAACGTTCTTATTAGACTAACCCTAGTGTTTTGAAATATGACCTGCATTCACAGATTTTGTAAATAAATGTACCGAAACTTACTTAACTAGTGAAATGAAAATGTATACTTATAAGCTGTGCCCCGCGGTTTCACCCGCGGTAATTTCGGAGTTCCCGCGGGAATTCCGGGATAAAAAGTACCCTATGTCCTTCTCTGTACCTCTGACAACGTGCATGCCAAATTTCATCCAAATCCGTTCAGCCGTTTTTGCGTGATAGAGTAAGAAACATCCAAACATCCACACTTTCACATTTATAATATTAGTAGGAAGTAGAATACTGAAAACCCTCCATAAATATATCCTTGATTTTTCTTTATGGTCGATATTTGCCCTGAGACGCGGTGATCGAATCCGCGACGCCAGCCCTAGGGGGCAAGTTGACAATCAATTAAACGTTATTCAATTTTTCGTGACCACGTGACGTCATGAAGATACGTTCCTTAGTTTTCTCTAGCGATAACGATTAATGATTATAGATTGTCAACTTGGCTAAGGGGGCTGGCGTAGCACTTAAGGCGGAAACACACTTATGTACCGTGTCGTGTCGGTTTGAGTCGTGTTGCGAGTCGCGACAGAAGCATACTTATCGGTTTCATACATTTGGTATGGTTAGAGACATTAATTGTATGTTGTGTGTTGTGGCGCGTTCTGTTGTGACTTTTGGTGCGTCTCCAAACATACTAAATGTATGATATCGATATACTTCTGTCGCGATACAACACGACACGATACACAAGTGTGTTTCCGGCTTCGTTCGTTATCAACAGCGCTAACGTTAAAATACACAACGCTGAACGCACACTGCAGCCTATAAGTTATTTATCATAAACGTTAGGCCAATAGGTTTATCAACAAAGGGGGACATGCGGTTACGCCATCCAGTCCGTCCATCTTAAGGTCGACCCACACGCAGCACAACCACATCACATCGCAGCAGCAAAATGTCGTCAGGCAGACGTTACATGTGAATAGTGCCGCTGCAGCTTTTTGCCGTTGTTGACTAATTTTTATTTTTTAGTCCGTGTTGTAGATTATTAAAAAATATTGGACACGTATTTTTTCTTTTTTTACGTAATCAAAAAATAACGGCGATATATTGAGTTGAAATTTCGCGTGACGTCACTATTCTGACAGTTTGTTTGTTTGTTTGTTTGTTTGTATACTTTATTGAGCATAAAAAAAGTTTTTACAAGTTGATAAAATCAAAACAAATAGGTAATTTATGCTCAAAGGCGGACTTATCCCGCGAGGGGATTTCTTCCAGTCAACCTTTGAAAAATCGAATGGAATTGAAGAAAACATTGGCGGGAGAAGAGATAAATAGAAAGGAGGTTGACAAACATAAAAATAATGGTTTGATAGAATCAAGACGGGATAAAAAAGGAAAGGAAATAAAAGAAAAGTTGTAAAATAAATAGATAAGAAAAAATAAGGAAGGCATAATATATAAGAATATGAATAAAATACATATCTGCATATACAGTAATATATCAATACATAATAAACTACTAGGTTCTTCTGATAAGATAACATAATAATATATGTATAAGAATATTTTATGATTAAAGAAACTCAACGCAGGCTGAGGAAATGCTTCTTCAACTTCACTTTAAAGGAAGACAGGGATGGGGCTTGGCGAATGGGGATAGGCAGTGAGTTCCAGAGCCTCGCAGCTAGAATAGTAAAGGACTTACTATAGGAGTAGGAATGGTGAAAAGGAATCTCAAGCGAGAAATTTATGCTTGAGCGAAGACGGCCACCACTTTGCTGAGCAAGAAATTCAAAATTACTTCTGAGATAGTAAGGAGAGGAAGGATTAAAGAGAATGGTGTGGAGAAAACAGAGGATATGAGAGTTTCGGCGGAGACGGGTAGGTAACCATTGTAGTTGTAGGCGGAAGGCAGACACGTGGTCAAATTTACGAAGCCCAAAAACATACCGAATGCAGACATTCTGCAGACGCTCAATCCTATCAGCCAGCCCCTCGGCAACATCGAGGAAGACCACATCACCGTAGTCAATCAGGGGTAAGAGAAGAGATTGAGCGAGCATGGCTTTAGTTTTGACAGGGAGGAAATCTTGCAGACGCTTCAAGGAGTGCAGAGAAGCAAAAAGCTTCCGACTGATCCCATTTATGTGAGCAGACCAAGAAAGAGTTTGATCCATGATAATACCTAGATTGCGAACGGTGGGAGATAGTGGAATTTTAGATCCGTTAAAGAGTATGTCAGGTATCACCATGTTCTGCGCCCTAGAGATGTAATAGTGATTGCCAATAAGTATAGCCTGAGATTTGGACGCATTGACCAATAATCCAAACTCCCTCGACCAGGCAGAGATCGCCTCCAAGTCACTATTTATGGCATTGACCGCAGAAGTAAGTTCATCGATTCCAGATGCAGTGTAAATTTGCAGATCATCAGCATACAGGTGAAGTGATGAGGTGACAACTGAAGTGATGCCATTGATAAAAATTGAGAAGAGGATTGGCGAGAGGATTCCACCCTGGGGGACACCCGCTGAAAGAAAACACCAGTCAGATCTGACATCGTCGATTCTGACGAGCTGCTTACGCCCAAAGAGGTAGGATTTAAACCAGGACAAAGTGTTGGGAGAGAGATTTAGGGTGTTTAGAGTACCAAGCAGTATATCAAAATCAACTGTATTGAATGCGCTGCTAAAATCAAGAAGTACAAGAAGGGTTAATTTTTTGTTTTCGATGTTCAAACGAATGTCATCTGTGATCTTAAGCAACGCTGTGATCGTGCTGTGACCCGAACGGAAACCAGACTGAAAAGGACTAAGCAGATTATGTCGCATGAGATGACTGGTGAGCCGCTGGTTAACAAAATGTTCGATAACTTTAGATAGGAGAGGCAAAATAGAAATTGGACGGTATTGTGAGAAGGAATCGGGATTGGCTTTTTTAGGAATCGGAATCACGTGAGCAAGTTTCCATGCAGAAGGGAATGTGCCGGTGGTTAGGGAGCAATTAATGATGTGGGTTAGGATGGGAACGATTAGATCAGTGATGGGAATGATCATATCAAGGCAAAGTCCAGTTTGTATGGCGGTTTTAGCGGTTAGTGACGTCACGACCCCTCACCCTAAACTTTAATGCGCTTTATCTCTGTATATTTTAATTTATTTTAAAAAGCAAAAAATACGTGTCTATTGTTTTTTTTATTTTCTAACTGACAGACTAATTAGAATTTTGATTTTCAAAAGTAGTCCACATCCCCATTGTCGATGTGGTTGTGTTGTCGCTTAGTTGCGATGTATGGTTTACGTGTGTTATGTGTGGTATTAGTGGTATGTGTGTACGTAGCTGAGTGTGTCGTCTACGCAACGATGTGTTTGCGATGTGACCGGCCACAAGTTTGCGGTGTCGCCGGTGGTTGCGTTGTGGCTGCGACGTGGTCGGTATCTAAAGGCATCTTCTTTAATGTCTTTGATTGTACTATTCATTTTCAATACAAAATATGCGCCCGACCACGTGTTGTGGTTGTGGTACGTCTGGGTTGACCCTTATTCTTATGAAGTTCTCTTCATAAAACTTCATAAAACTGGATATTGATTTCCTTAAAGTTTTACTGCTATAATATACCTAATCTATATCTTCTTATTATAAAAATCAATTGCCGGTCGTCAGTTTCGCTAAAACTGGTTGACCTATTTGAATAAACCTTTTTTGATTGCGTACCTACCTACGTGATTGTAAGAAAACAAGGACTTCCGGCGAAAATTCCGACCTTGTACACGCGGGCACAGCTACTTTAGGATAGATTTATCCTCTATTTCAACCAATCCCATCTTTAGTTTGTGATGGTCCGTAAAAAAATATTAAGGCAATCGACAACTTTTATGGTGCTACACACCGCACCGTGCGACAAACCGCACCCTATTGTGCTATAATATAGTACCCTTTAATATACCTTATTATATACCTTATTTTTATATACCTTATTATATTAATTCATTAAATTCATTAGAGCTAAAGCTAATGCAGGGTTTTTGGTAACACAACAACTTGGTATTCCTCACACTTTGTGATAGAGAAGCAAAATTAAATTTAACCCCTTTAAAGTTGTATGTGGTGGATAGTTCCACAGTAATTATTTACATTATTAAAAAAGTCTTCTGCCGCGTCCTTCTGTCTGCCTGTTCGCGAAAAGCTCAAAAAGTACTGAACGGATGTTCATGCAGTTTTCACCAATAGATAGAGTGATTCCAGAGGAAAGTTTATAGGTATAGTTTATCCTGGAATTCCCACGGGAACTTGAAATTATCGCTGGTGAAACGGCGAGGGACAGCTAGTTTATCATAAACCATAAGCTTTAAAACTTCAAGTTAAAGCGGCTACACAACGCCCTAAAATTAGGGGCGATACAATGTAATGTTGCCAGGTCGCCAAACATAATAGCGAGACGGATCAGTCAGTTTGGCCGGTCATT
Organism: Zygaena filipendulae; assembly: GCA_907165275.2. Classification (NCBI taxonomy): domain Eukaryota; kingdom Metazoa; phylum Arthropoda; class Insecta; order Lepidoptera; family Zygaenidae; genus Zygaena; species Zygaena filipendulae. The sequence goes on along the minus strand of OU015670.1, from coordinate 8,224,294 downwards.
TGAGTAAAAAGGTCGGACCCACATTATTGAGGACACACTAAATTATTGAGGGACTATAAGTAATCCTCAATAATGTAGGGTGTCCGGCCTTTTAGCTGGCTGGTCGGTCCGGGTATTAGGTTTTGCAACCTGGCAACATTACTCCCGATATCGCCTCTTTTTATGGCCGTGTGTAGCCGCTTTTATTGTGGAAACCAAGCAAATGGTGCTGTAGCCTGTAGGTACATAGCATCACATAGGTACATAATATCTTGACATCTTTACATCGCTCTTGATCTGTCTGAAAATAAGTCGTCAAACTGGAAATGCGAGATTTGTACTACTGATAGCGTGTTGCTTTGCGTCTAGTGGGGCGGCACGGGCAAAAAAAAAACTCAGTGAACCCACCAGTGGGCACTGAGTATAGCTAGCCAGTGGGACCACGGGTCTTGAGTGGTAAATTCGATATAATATGTATTACAATACTAGCTGTTCCCTGCAGCTTCACCCGCGATAAGTCGGAGTCCCCGACGGAATTCCGGTATAAAAAGTACCCTATGTCCTTTCCTGTACCTCTGACAATGTGTAGGTATGCCGAAATTCATGATGATCGGTTGAGTCGTTAAAACGTGAAAGCGTAACAGACAGACAGATATCTAAATAGAGTTACTTTCGCATAGTATTATATATGTATGTATTATCTGTGCTTTCGCATTAATAATATTAGTAGGGATGTCCAATTTACCTGCAAATGTAAATAAATACCTTTGTTTTGTATGAGGCAGTTTTATTTCTTAACATTAGCAAGTATGTCTCGTAATTCATCATTTACCTACCTTGTATAAGAAATAGAATCTACAATTATGATAGAGGTTGCATTCATGTTTTTTGCTCCCCTACCAATATTCTGCTTTAAAATTACCCTAAAAAATGCAAACAAATTTTGTCAGTTGTTGAACTTTATCGCAATAAGTCTGTCGCAATAAGATTCAACAACCATGCAAAGTGACTACTTATATCGGATACTGACTATACATTAAAATAAGTTTATATTACATATACAGGTATAACAACATTTTAATTGGACGCAGATAAGCAATAACATGTTAACCCACAAAATTAAGTTATTGATACAGAACAATTTATTGCGAGTTAGAGAACGTTTTTTAATTATGTATTTATCTTATTACATTGTTTAAATATTTAAAAACATGTTGAACATAAAAAAGGTTGAAAATGGCGCTATAATTATAAAACAGGATTTACTCAAAATTTATTCAATGTGGGTTAACACACTACTGCTTATCTATGTCCTTATATTTGTTTACTTAGGAGTATGCAGTAAATCAACCTTGCACGCCAATTGACAACATGCAACGTACATACCAGTGTTCAACACTAAAAGTATAAAGAGACAACCATTCAACACTACCATGGAATCGTATGTGGTGCTGAAGACCACAACATTTAAAGGCTACATTCTATCACAGTACCTCTCGTTGTTGCTCGTATTACTGTACACCAAGTAGCCTACGATCACAGCGATGGTTGTGAGCATCAATGTGACCAGCTGGAACAACTTTAAAGTTTTCACTTGCTTATTTAAATTATCGTAGCTCAATTGAAGATTATTCAATGCGTTGGTGACAGAATCCGGCTTTTCTATAACAGATTTTCCATCAACGAAACTCCCATTCTTAGGCATATCTTTCTCGGGGAAGTGACATTTCAATCTGTATTCATCGACTTTACTGCCAGACGATTTCTGCCAGATTTCGCTCAACTCTTTCTGTGTTAAATCGGTCTTCGGGATTTGCACGGACATAACCAAGAATCTGTCTTTTGTCACAGTCCGCAAATGAAAGCCAGGTAGCACAACTATAAGCACTGTGATTGCAGCCCCACTTGCTAATGTACCAGCGCTCGGGCGCACCCGGAACTTCTCTGGTGATGTTGTTCTGATCTTGAATGAAACTGCACTTTCGTCCATGTTGGTTATGGTAAATTGACCGGATATCTCATCATTTTCACTTTTAAATATTATTATCTCGTTTGGAACAATACGTAACATTTCCCCTAGAGAGTGAGTATTTTGGCCATCAGTTTGTTCAGCAAACGTAACCTTCTTTGGTGTAACATCCAAACTTCTATTCTCAGGAACAAATTCAAACACATAATTATCATTTCCACCCCAGCTAGTCAAAGCTTGATCTAGGGCTACAAAATTCTTGATATTATCCTTTGATACAAACTTCATTCTCTCCACAGCTTTTGCAGGCAGTAATGACTTAACAACTTTGAATGCAGCATTCAAAACCCATGGCATTTGAAATATAATTATATAGTGTAAGAACATTGGATAATACTGCTTCAATAGAAAAATCAAATACTTTATTAGCTCTATGTCCATGTTGCCTAAACCTGCTCCATCCATATCAAAGAACAGAGTGAAGGGTTTACCTCCCTCCTCTCTTTCGATGCGGTCGAACCAGTAGATTATGACTTTCTTCAACTCCTCAAAGTCTTTTTGCCCTTTAATGTACAATTTCGATTTAATAATAAACAATAGAGAGCCGTCCACGTCACGTCCGTGAGGAAAAAAGCAACCATCTTTGACATAATCCAGTTTTATTGTATTTTCGGTGATATCATTCGCTCCTACAATTTTCCTCCAGCACAATGTTTCCCATAGCATATTTGCGGCCAACTTTGCATCGTCGTCATTATGTTTCAGAAGTCTTTTTAGATATTTTTCATCCTTGACCCTCTCTAAATCCAGAGGATGGAACTCCCCGGGTGGGTTAGGCACACCCTCCTTCAATTTATTTTCAAATAAAGTTTTAACATCAGCTGTTGAAGCCATAACGATTCCTTTTATCGGCAGCGGTTCAGAACTTAGCACATAATTTGCACAAGACAAGCGGGTAACCACGGCTTTAGATCTAAAACTGAGCGAACCACACTCACGGTTCAAAGGACAATTATTATTAATATAATCCGTCACCTTCGAATTCGATAAAACAATGAAAAAAAGATATCTACCTGCCTACCTAATACCTTCCAAAATGATTATGGAAGTTACGGAACCACAAACTACTTAGAGATACTGGAACTAGTGTTGCTTAATGCTTGACTGTATGGTAATTAAAATCGACTTTAAAATTCCTAATAGTAATCGATTATCAACCATAGATTTTTATTATTTCATTAGTAAAATATTACGATATTGCTTCTGACACCCCTTCAAAAGAGCTAAAAGTTTAGGCACACTGTAGCTGCTGACCTTTTTTATAATTATGACATTAACTGATCCCCGCGGTTTTACCCGCGTTCATTTCAGAGTTTCCGCGGGAATCCCGGATTACAATATTGCCTATATTACTCAGGAATAATGTAGCTTTCTAATGGTGAAAGAATTTTTGAAATCGGTCCAGTAGATTTTGAGTTAAATCGTAACAAACAAACAAACAAAAAATACAATCTTACCTCCTTATAATATTAGTATAGATAATATTATATGTACATTTGGAAAGCCAACTTCAAAGGATAGGAGTATTCATACCTTCCTCGATGAATGTGTCTAGACTAGACGTTTGCAAGCAATTAACGCTGGTCCCTTTATGCTTTTCGTATCTTTATTTTTGCTGCAGATTGAGGACCTGCTTAATACGCTCGGTACCTTTGAGCACGCAGATGATAGGACGATTACGAAAAGGTAGTTGTTTTTAAATGATATAAAATTTAACAAAAATGAAAACCGACTTTAAAACACAAAAGTGCACTACTCACAATTTCAAATTAAAAAACCTACGTATGTGCTACCTACTGATCGTTTCGAAATCGGTGTCAAGCCAAATAGGTAAAAGGTAGATAGAAGTCCGCTCCCACCACATTTCAGACATGAACGGGCTTGGCGCCGACTTTAAACCGATCAGTAGGTAGCACATACATACGTAAGTTTTTTTTTAATTTGTTAGTGTAAGTAGTGCATTTTTGTGTGTTTTGAAGTCAGTTTTCATTTTTTGTTCAAATTTTATTTATTTTTCGCTTTCGAGTGGGTTGGTTTATAATTTATAAAGTGACAATTTTTGGACCTAAATCGCTATAGCGACAGCACACCTATAGGTGTGCCTGTAATATTTAAAGTTTCCTTGATTTCTCCTTGATTCAAATATCTAATATGGGTACATTGTAAAGAATCAAAATCAGGGTCAAACAAAAGATTAGTCCAGCTGTCTTCGAGTAATCGCGTAACAAAAAAATAACATACAATCGAATTGAGAAACTCCTCCTTTTTTGGAAGTCGGTCAAAAAAGAAAGTTAGAGAAGATCTATCTTAACAGCAGTAGTAATATTGAGTATGATTATTCATGCATACACTAATATTTCAGCATTGGTAGAATTATCGCTTTAGTCATGTATGTGAAAGAGAAACGCCGCCAAAAAGAAATAGCATCTAGATTCCACCAATCGATTATATATTATCGATATCGATTATTTATCGATTATTATTAATATCTCGATGATTGTATTAGAATGACGTTTGATGACTTTACATGGACTCCTTAGGCTTGGGAACTGTCACTTTCTTGTCATCGCATCGCACACTCGAGTGACAGTTGACACTTCACTTAGCAAATTTTTTAATGGCCATGAACTGGAACTTGCTTTTGAAGTTCGTGTAAGTTGCCTGTAATTTATTAAATAGAACGTCTTTGCTATAATGTAACTACAGTACAGGCAGTACTTTTCACGGGATGAAAAATCAAAAATGGCCCAAATTTACGAGAGGCTGATGACCGAAGTAAACCTACTACAGAGTTTTATATTTCGTCTGACACTACAGGTAGTTATTTTTATTTAGTAACACCAAGAAACTTTTAAGTCTTGTCCTGAAAAATAGTACGTCAATTGATTGGTGTTGTTTATGCTACGGCATTACCTTCTCTCTGGCTACGGCTACATATTGAACGAAGATTCGTCATCGCGTTGTCGCGATAAAAATTCGTGTTCGATCTATGACGAACGTGCTTGGCCACATCAAAAAAAACTTCACTACGTTGCGATAATCTAGAACGTCGCGATAATTAATTTCGCGCAAAACATGGAAGAGGCGGTTGCGCTGTTTCACATGGCTGCTAATAATTATTTACTGCATCTTTATTACCTGAACAAAAATAAAAAGGTCAAAAAGAGGAATAAAAGGCGATGGTGGATGTTTTCTATTCACAAAAATCGGACACAGTAATACCCTGTCATTACTCCAATCTATGATCTACAAGTTTAATCAAACAAGTTCAACTAAAGCGCGCGAAGTGTAGCCAACCGCACGAACTTTGTCGCGACAAAACCCTTTGATGTGCGGCAATTTACCGACAGCGGCGCGAAACCACCGTCTATTCGCGAAGATGATTCGCGATAGAACGAATTCTTTGGCCAGACGAGTCGCGACAACGCAATACTTCGCGTTTTTGGGATAATGTGGCCATAGCATTTTAGTGTCTACTATGTCTAGTTAATTTTTGGTTGGTGGTGCGGGAACTTCGAAATTACCGCGGTGAAACCGTGGGGACAGCTTACTAATTGTATATGTGGGCGTCCAAGCTGAATGGTACCAATTCTCGCCATTTAGTTTCCGAGATATAAGAGGTTTTTGAGGTTTTGTAAAGTTGGGTGAAAAAATTGCGTAGGTACGCGATTTTAATTGATTATTATAAATGCTCAATTTTCTACAATTTATATATCTTAATCTACAATAATATATAAAAATATATAATAACAAGTAAGTTAAGTGTGTTTTATTTTTCATTTGAAATTTATAATGCGTTTTCTCAAATCAAGCTTTTTCAGTATTTTAACTTCAAATGTCTGAAAAAATAATTGTACTAGGACTTAGGAGGTATTTGAATATTTTTTCAATCCTTACTATCAATTGACTACTCTAGATACTAAATTTGGTCTTACTCAATACATGTAACGTCCCGGGGGCGGGAACGTTAACAAATTATAAATAATAATAATAAATTGAATATCAAGATTTGTAAAGATATTTTTATTCCAAAACAAAACCATTTTGTTATCATACAACAAATCGACTGTCTTATTTTTATATTTAGAATCTGAGTTTTTATTTCGTCTGAGCTATATTTATGACATTACATTCAAATTCGAAATATTACTTCTTCTAAATTTGTTTCCAACCAGTGTTGACATGGAGATAAACAGCGTTTGACCTCTACACCCCTCCCGGTCAATACCCCACTCACTAGGGGGGTATTGAGTACCTCGTACCTTTTTACGTGGACGCCCACATTAAATCGAATAATTTATTACGAAGACGAAAAAATTATCTCTTGATGAAAACACCGTTGTCAATGAGGTACACGCCACCGGTGATACCCTTAGCCTTGTCACTGGCCAGGAACAGGGTGAGATCAGCGATCTCTTCGGGCTCGCTCACCCGGCCGAGCCCAGCTCGGTGGCGGCGCAGCGCATGAAGTGGTCGAGTGCCGCTTTTGACACGCTGTACGGGGTGAAGCCGTTGCCTGTCAAGTTCAGAGTGCTCAACACGCTCGAGATATTGACGATGTTGCCCTTAGTCTTAGCCAGGTGCGGCGCAGCCAGAGCCGTCAGCTGGAACACCGAGCGGACGTTAGTGTTCATGCATCCGTCGAACGCCGCCAACAGCTTCCTCTCGCCGTCCAGTATGGCACCCGGCGTCAACCCGCCAGCGTTGTTCACGAGCACATCCAATTTGCCGTATTTAGCGATCGTCTTTTCGATGACTCCCCTCGCGGCGTCTTCGTCAGTCAAATCAGCGATGATCACGAGCGGTGCTTTGCCAACTTCGGCGACTCGGTCCGCAACCTTGTTCAGCTTAGCGACGTTTCTCCCCACCATGGCTACGTCAGCGCCTTCCCTGTTGAAGAAGAGATACCCGATACCTCCGATACCCGAGCTGGTGCCCGTCACGATCACAGTTTTCCCCGCGAAACTCATGGCGGCAAGTTAGCGATAGCAGACTAGAAACGGTTGTGCGTAAATATTTTCGGATCCTTTATTTATATTCGATACAGAACATTAGTTTATCGATACAAGTACGTAGGTATTACAAGATAAGTATTGTTTTAACTATATCTAGGTACCTAACTAATTAACCATGTCGTAAAATGTTGAGCAATCCTAACTAATATTATGAATGCTAATAAGTTTGTTTGTTACCCATCGGGTACACATGTCAGTGGTACAGAAAATGTCCATGGTGAGTTTTGTCCAGAAAAAAGTACCTACCTACTGTGAGACCTACAGTCCATGAAGGATAGAAAATTGATTCACAAAATCTACACTAACGCGCGAGAAGCCGCGGGTAAAAGCAAGTTCCTTGATATTTTTGAGAGAGAATATTGAGATTGAAGCACCGTTTCATTATGGCCGTTGCCCGTTATATGTTTTAACCATAGTTAACTAAGTACATAATCATATCAGCATTATCAGTCGAAAGACGTCCACTGGTGGACATAGATCTCCCCCAAGGATAGCCGCAACGACCGCTCCTCTGTTTCCCGCATCCAATGACGTCCATTTCAACACGATTGGATACGGGACTGTCTTCCGGTCGCGGTTGCCACTCGAGAACTTTCGAGAATAACAAGAATACCGACGTCCATGCGATATCACATATCGCCTTGGCAATGGAAGAGTAAGAGTGGGTACTTGAGCACTTCCTCAGAGCAATCAACAAGAGCTTGTTAATAATTGCTTTTAGGCACTTTGCCACAAGAGGAGTCGAACTCGAGATAAAGTTCGAATTCGAACATTAAATCGAGATGAAGCCAAGTTGGCCTTTCTCGAATGAAAGCCAGTTCAAAAAAGTTTTTGTCGTTGTTCGTGTTGATCCTACTCCGAAACATTACGCTTTAAAATGTAGAAGTCCATTTTGCCATTAAAATCATAAGGTCCCATAGATCCAGTAAACAGAAAATCTCCATATATGAATGCATAATATAATAATTTATTTTTTTATTTATTAAAACAATTTCCAAACAATTTATTACACAACTAAATACTTAGATATCATTCGAAACTAATGCACGACACAAAAGAACTTCAACCGACGAAAAATAACAATCTCTGGAGTCTCTGATTTAATTTTCAGTTTTTAGCAAAAACTACCGAGGACACCATACTACCCACTTTACCACCAAATTTAAACTGAGGAGTCGGTATTACGCATTTCAAGCGCAATTTCTCTGAGAATTGTTTAATTAGCTCTTGTTCAGTCCAATTGCAGGATGTTATAATAAAAAGTCCTGGAATAAAAAGGCTGAGTTTAAAATCTTGTAATGTTCGCATGTAAGTTATCCACACTCCACACTCCGCATCAAAATTTGCACACTATTTTTCAACCACTTGCCTCAGACCAAATAAAAACTAAAGACGGAATGTCTCGAACAACGAAGTGAAGCCATTTTTATTTGGTCTGAGGCACTTACTCTATCTTTACTCGATCATGATGTTTGGCATGTGTATTGTGTGAGTTCCATGACAGTGCGATATTATGGTACCATTTCATCTCATGATAAAGTCACAATGTAGGGACTTTTTAACCGACTTTCCAAAAAGGAGGAGGTTCTCAATTCGACGATGTTTGTTACCTCAGAACTCTCGACTGCGTGAACCGATTTGGATGATTCTTTTTTTGTTTGAAAGGGTATGCTCCCACTTAGATCCCATTGCCACCAAATCGGGAATCTGATGGTGAAATCTTGGAGAAATCGAGGGAACTCTTCAAAAATTATAGGCACACCTATAGCGATTTGGGTATTTTTTATAAGAAATCATTTATTTGCTTTCGGAAAGCAAAATTTGAAGAAGTGGAACTGATGATGAAGAGCACAGATGGTCATCGGAACCACTAAATAGCTATAGGTATTTCACAGATTCCGATTCGTTAACTTTAATGTGGTTTCTAATCAATTTATGTTCGTCACAATGTATATGATGAATTGGAACTGATGGTGATGTACCAGGAGAACTCCTCAACAATTAACGACAGGGCTTCGGGAAAAGCAATATATTGTAAAAGGTGATGAGCAGTTGACATTAGCCTATTGTAACTTAAATAAATAACAAACCAACCCACTAAAAGGCGAGAAATAAACAAAATTTTAACAAAAAAATTATTAAGTTATTTTTTTGGAAGTCGGTTTTAATCTTTTTGTTAAAAATTCTGTTCTCATAAGTACCTTGCATTACAATTACGGTAAAGCTTGTTAAAACAAGAAATATTTTCCACGGGTGAGGCGAGCATACATGCGTATTGAGTGTTTGTTTGAGTGCTTGTGAGGGTTAGGCATACAGTAGAATCCGTTTATTATGACTCCGCCTATATTGACCAACCGGTTATTTTGACGTAATTACACCACGAAGTTTGGTTTTCATATAAAATTCTTTATAAAAAAGTCGGATATAATGACTTCCCTTACAGTGACATGTCGCTTATTATGACCCATTTTTAATAAATTATGTCCGGTTATAATGACGATTGTATTAGAGATTGTTTTTACAATAAAATGAAAAAACAAAAGCAGTCAAAAATTACAGATTTCTTACAGTAAAAAATACACTTGTATGTGTTATAATGTACTGATTATGTACAATTTTGATTTTGATTTAATATGTATGTATACATATGTATTTACTATTTTTCTGTATTAAAATACTTAAGTACATACATATTTACATAAAAAAGGTTTTTCATTTCACAAAACGTTTTATATGACGTCCGCTTATTATGACGTGTTTGTCAATTCCTTTCGATGTCATAATAAACGGATTCTACTGTAATTTCAATTTTATTTCTTATGTTACATCATATATAATGTTAATCCGTTATTGGCAGTAGGTTTAATTAATAAATATGTACATAGTATTAAGTGTTGTGGATTATGTTAAATAAATAAAATAAAAAATAAAAATACCATCAGCAGCCATCAGTGCAGCCACTTGCTCGATGTATTTTAATCGCTTCTCTTTTGAATTATCAGGGTTCAAGCTAATAGCATCATAAGTCCCTTTATCATGCACAACACTGTAGTCTGTTCCTAGGTCCTCCACTTTATCATTTATTATATCAAATATCTGAAAAATAGGTGTTTTAGCTTCATTCCACCCTTAACTTGATATTAAATCTACCAGTCTCAAACGGCAACTCAATCTCTAATTTTGTTAAGTTAATGTTGCCAACTCTGGTATGCTTATTCACTGTTTAATTTTTTTTTTCTGCTCATACATACAGAAATACAATTTTACCTATAATTTGGCCCAATGTAATTTTATGGTATTCATAAAACAACAGTAGGCACAGGTATCTAAATAAGAATGCAGGTCTGAACAGAACTTATTATTGACTCCTGCTGTGTCAATAGGAAATTGTCTGTATCAGTTTCAAAAGTATTCTTCCACTCAGGGATACTGCAACTCCCTATCAGAAGAAAAGAATCCCCAACATCCAAACTTACCTCTGTAATATCAGTGTATACATATTAAATATAGACTGAGAAATTTCTATTTTAGTATACCTTAAATTTAATAATAGGAAATTCGCGTTTGGACACTCTTTCTGCCAGCGCTATAGCTTCAAAGCAGTAGTCAACGCCAAGGAGGTTGGTGAAGCCTTCTCTTGCCAGTTCACATAAAGTGTATCCATTACCACATCCTGCAAAAATAATAATATCTTAAAAATTAGCTGTTCTTTGTGGTTACCATAATTATGAATAGGCTACTTGAAAAAAATTTTTGTTTAGTCCATCGTATAGATTAGTATTCGTATTGGACACTTTTTTTTTCTTTTTTTTCGTAATCAAAAAATAACGGCGATACATTGAGTTGAAATTTTGCATAATATCACAACCTGGTACAGTTTGTATGGGGCTTATACTGAATATTGACGTCACGAGTCCCCCACCCTAAACTTTAATGCGCTTTATTTATGTTTATTTTCATTAATTTGAAAAAGCAAAAAATATGTCTCTATTATTTTTTTATTTTCTAGCTGACGGACTAATTAAAATTTTGATTTTCATACCCTGGAGAATACCCAATTCGAGATTCTCTCAGACTGATAAGAAGTATTCAAATCAGCACATAAGCTGTATGTAAAGTTTAATTTAAATCTATCCATTCGTTAAAAATGAAGCACATCCAAATAGTTTCTTTAAACAAAAACTTAAAAAAGAAAATATTTAAAAAATAAAAATGGATTTTCTATGCTAATATTATAAAGAGGAAAGATTTGTTTTTTTGTTTGTTAGTTACGATTTAACTCAACAACTACTGGACTGATTTCAAAAATTCATTCACTATTAGAAAGCTACATTATTCCCGAGTAACATAGGGTAGATTGTAATCCGGAATTCCCGCGGGAACTCCGAAATTATCGAGGGTGAAACCGCGCGAGACAGCTAGTATTTAATAATGATTTAATTACCCTCTTACCTTTTTAAATTTATCATGTACACACCAATGTAGATCTATGGGGGGGAGGGTGTTGTGGGTGTATTTGGCCCCCCCGTGGACTAAGTAATAAGTTTAATTTATGCTGGCGAAACTGTGAGGGTAAAGCTGGTATATATTTAAACTGATGTCCGTTTTTAATTACCAAATTGTTTATTACCAACTACCTACCTTATAAATATAATTTTTATGTAAAGTGTTTTCCATACCTAAATCAACAATTGCTGCGTTCTTATTCTCCACACAGCGACATACCCACTTTATCACTCTGAACGCACTGTCTTCTCCAAACCAAACATCCCCTGGGTCACCATGCTCATCAAAATTTGCTATTTCCTTAGTATATGCTTGCTGCCAGTAAGACCGTGTTCCCAACTCAGAGGAGTCCAGCTCTGTTTCGTCCATCGGTGAGTAGGCTACTTATTGTCAGTTTTTCTTTTTAGTCTCAGACCAAATAAAAACTACTTTAGTCGGTTGCTTGGTTTTTAATTTTTAACTCATCGGAGTTTTTACTTTTTAACCTACTTCCAAAAAGGAGGAGGTTATGCTTTTTTTTTGATGAAGTTTACCCCTTTCGGGGAAGGCAGAAGGAAACTTAGTCCATATAGCCAATTCAGTGGTATTCTTCTTCTGTAGTTATTTACATCGAAATGCATTGGTTAGATGCATTTCGCTGCTTTACCGGAACTTTTGGCAGCAAATCTTCACAGTTGAACCTTAAAAGGACGCTCTGTGGGAAGTTATATAGTAAAACGCACCTCCTCCCGATGAACACCCTATTTCATCTTATTTCACTGTTTCCGCACACTGTTCATCAATAATGGATCACTATTATCCAAAATCCATATTCACACAATATTAATCACGATGAACTTATGTCTAAAGAGTCCACTCTGCTAGAAATCCCGCTAAAAGTCCGAGGAGGTTAATTTATGCATTCGATTGTTTGTATGTATGTTTTTTTTTTTAGTTAATTGTTGAAGTGAATGTTGATAGATGAGACGGGAGACGCAAATTAACTAGAACCGTAACCAGGGAATGCACAACACGATAGTGTATGACACCGGAATTTACTGCGCTGGAATGCGCGACACCGGAATGTACGACACCGTATTGTACGGCACGTACCTATTTGAAGTCCTATAAACGAATTCCGGAGGGTACTTGCATGAAATTTATAATAAGAAATTGTTTAAATATTTCAAAAATAGAGCCTTAGAAAAGTATTATCCTGAAAGATTTACTAAAAAATTATCAATAGTTTCCAAAATATTCAACTTTTAATTTTGTGAAACCAAACGTTGTAACGAAACACCAATCACATCCACGCTATCCATATTACGTCTGTCGTATAAAAACCCTGTTTTTTGGCTTCTTATATTTTTTTTTAACCGACTTCCAAAGAAGGAGGAGCTTTAGGAAACATTTACCTCTTTTAGGGAAGGCAAAAGTCAACACATATTTTCCTTTTTCTGAAGTGTTTCACTTTAAAATACATCGGTAAGATGCATTTTGATTCTTTACTGGAACTTTTGGAAGTTCGACACAGTTCAACCTGAATTTCGCTTTTGGATATTGAAGTTATCTGTCTGTCAGTGTCACAGACCCTGTCAATACGACAGTGACATCTCTATCACAGATTAATAAGGCGTCATTTATAACTAGTGACGTCATTCCGTGTTTCGACGGTAAGTCAAAAGTGGAAACTTTGAAACACTCTATTTAATTGATTTATGCATATTTTTTTTTCTTTTTCTTGCTTTGTTTAAGCAGGCTATATATCTTTAAAATAGACTGGAAAAAGAAATTCTTGCAAGTACTCTATTTTTTTGTGGGTATTTTCAAGTAATTGTGAAGTGTTTAACTTCAGTATTAGGGAGAAATATTTTTGAGAGTTTGTAACACTGAGTCACGTAAACGCCAAATGGATAAAAGTAAAGTGACAAATGACAATTGACAAATTGTATGGCAATCTGACAACCGTAGTAGACATATGTCTAGTTAATTTGTGGATTATATGATCTTTGCTGACAACTCTAGACTCTAGTACCTTTTTCGACGTGCGTGTACTGTAAAAATAAAATTGCGTACTTATAAAAATACAATAAATAAATTGATGAGCTTTGACTAATTAATAGTGTCAATCTTATTACATTGTAGAATAAAGATCGTGCCACAACAGTATTAACTGAACAGTGAACTGGTGCTAAACTTAAAATTTATTTTTATCCGAACTGTAAAGTACGTTATGTGAATCAATAATAATTAATGTGATAATTTATGCCAATAAATATTAATTTTGTAATAAACATTGCGTATCTATTGCAGTTTAACTCACGGATTGTATTTTTTGGTATTTATTGTGTAAAATCTGGTGAAAGTTTATAGTTGTGTAGAAATTGGACTATATTTTGAATACTGCCTACCTATATTTTTGTGTTTATTAATATAAGTTCTTTAGTTCAGAGTAGAAAAGTGGGTAATGCAAAAAACTTCAATGTCTGTCTGATTGGTAAGTAATTAAATGAAAAATCTGTGTATTTTTATATTTTACAATGGGATTTTTACAGAATTAAACATGATAAGTCATAAATTATTATTATATTAAGGCCTAACCCTCAGTCATAGATTGTGTTAATCTCTACTTATATTTAATAATAAAAGTTTCATATAAAGCTCAGTAAAAAAAATATTAAGAAATGCAGTTCCAGACTCCAGTGTCGCTAATGTTCTTTAATTAAAAAAAAATACCTACTTATGATAATTCAATGGTCCCTATGAGTACAATTATCAAAGTGATAGATACGTGATTTGCAGGTGTTTGCTTTCTGACAGTGAAATCAGCAAAACAGTTAACCCACAAAATTAAGTTATTCTCACAGAAAACTTTATTGGGAGTTAACAAATGTGACTTGAAGAAGTTAGTCTATTTCTTTATTTACCTGCCTTTTCCTTTACTTTTCTCCTAAAGATATACCTACATACCTATATATTTTCTGGATGTTAATAACTGACTAGATATTTTAAATTTATTTGTTTGTTCTATCTGGGGGCACGGTAGTGCCCCCGCCAAGACGAGCCAGCAAAGCGCAAGGGCACTACCTACCTTTTCTCGAAGTGTTTCGTCGTTTTTTTGAACCCTTGTAACTTGGGTCTGGATTATACCAGATAAACAAAATTTTCGGAATATGTTGTCAATAGCAGACTTATTAAATGTATAAAGTTTTAATTGTATACCTCCCATCCTTTAGATTTTATTGATATCAAAAAAACCTCGATTTCGTCACTGACTCACTGATGATCATCAAAATTCTTAGGGTACTTCCTAATGTCCTAGAAAGCTGAAATTTGGTATGTAAGCTAGTATTAGTAAACAAACAACAAAAAAATTATAAAACTTGTAACTTTTATCTCCCAACCCCTTAAATTAGGGGATGGAAGTTTGTATGAGACTTCTGCAATTTTGACTTACAAAAAGAAATGAAATCCCAACAAAAACATTTTCATGTAAAATGTTGCCAAGACGAGACCATATGCCAGCACTTTCAAAAAGTTATCAGATCTTATGTAGAGCCAAGCTTCTAACTCTACACGCCTTAACTCTACAAGGTCTAACTTCACAAACTCTACACCTTAGCCAAAATATGTGGCTTGGCCGTTTCGTTACTACAAAGAACTATTATTATATAACAGAAAAGTAATGAAAAATGGACCAATTTTTCACCTTAGGGCCTAAGGGCCATGTGAATGTAGCGAAATGGTCAAGCCACATATTTTGGCTAAGGTGTAGAGTTTGTGAAGTTAGACCTTGTAGAGTTAAGGCGTGTAGAGTTAGAAGCTTGGCTCTACATAAGATCTGATAACTTTTTGAAAGTGCTGGCATATGGTCTCGTCTTGGCAACATTTTACATGAAAATGTTTTTGTTGGGATTCATATTTTGTAGTTATTTGATGTGGTCATTAAAGTTGTCAATATTTGTCATTCCCAAATTCCTAGTGTCCTCTTCATTCCACAGACCACAGCTGTCCTGCACACTTTCTACTGCCAATTCATTTTCAATTTCATAAACATTATAATGATAAAACAATAGTAAAGAAATACCTGAGTTCCAGCTTTCAGATTTGACTTTTTCAGATATGGGATCCTACATAGGGACCGTCAATTTATTAAGATATTCATTTAGGTTTTAAGATAATAGTTTTCTCTACAGAGCCATTACTTTATTGCGGACAGTATTTCCACGGGATCTCCGAAATTAATGCGGGTGAAACCAAAGGGAACCACTAGTCTAGAAATAAAGTACTATTCCCTAGGGATCAAAGACATTCTAAGACATTCTATATAATAATGATGTGCCGGATTACTGAAATGTTGGGATTACTGGATTGTATAGACAAATCTATCTATACTATTATTATAAAGCCCAAAATTTTGTGAGTTTGTGACATGGGGTAATCTCTGGATCTACTGAACCTACAATGATCCTGAGTGTCAAAGCTACAGTGATCCTGAGTGTCATAGGGTACTTTTCATTCCGGAATTCCTGTGGGTACTCGAATTTCCCGCGGGTAAAACCACGGGGAACAGCTATCTATGGATCTACTGAACCGATTTTAAAAACTCTTTCACTTATAGGAAGCTACAGTGATCCTGAGCGACATAGGGTTTATTATCCTGGAATTCCCACGGGAACACTGGAGATTGTGAGTTTGTAAGGTTGTAGGGGGTAATCTCTGGATCTACTGAACCAATTAAAAAATCGTGAAAGATTTACAAAAAAAATTTCAATAGTTTCCAAAATTTTCAACTTTTAATTTTGTGAAACGGAACGTTGCAACGAAACACCAATCACAGCCAAGCTCAACACATAACGTCACTTTTATTTTTTTAGGAAACATATGGAAACATTTACCTCTTTCAGAGAAGGCAAAAGAAACTAAGTGCATACAGTCAACGCACATTTTCCATTTTCTGAAGTTTTTTACTTTAAAATGCATCGGTAAGATGCATTTCGATTCTTTACTGGAACTTTTGAATGTAACTCGACACAGTTCAGTGACTGAAGTAATGAAGACAAATTCGGTACGGCTTTCACTCGTCAACAACCGAGGCATTTATTTTCTTCTTCTTCTTTAATAATGGCGTCTATAATAATAATTTGCCAATGGCAATGTTTCTTATTAACAAAAATCTCTTCATGTACTTTCTTTTTTCTTTTCTTCTTATTGGCTTTCGTATATAATGCATTTAACCAGTTTCAAGTAAAATAAGTTAGTTAAATGCACAAATTAACGTTAACCATCGTTGTTAGGTTTGAACTTGTAGGCCATGGTCCTGGATAGACTACAAGAACTTTGTCGGAGCTCTTGGAGGAAACCGAAAAAATCAGTTCGAAATGTCATATTATACCTATCTTCTTGAGCAAAAAACCGTCACTGTGAAAATTATTGTTCAATACAGCACCTTATTACACAACAAAATCCATTTTTAACCATTTTTTATCGACATGAAAATAAATGACCGAACCGCCATCCTTGATTGCCGCCAAAAAACTCCTTCATGTACTTCTTCAATTATGGCGAAACGCCAATGACAATGTTAGATTGTTCCCCAAGTTAAAAAATGGCTCTCTTGATATTTTTTCTATTGAGCGAAGTTATTTAAATCGTGTATCGATCTATCAAAATGGATACATAAACTATTCAACTCCACCATATATTTTTTCCATTCTCCCTACTTCAAGAAATGATGGCGAAAAATGGAAAGAAACAATGTACTTTTTGGAGTTTAGCGACCAGATGGGCCCTTAAGAGTGTTGCATCACTTGCAAGAAATTCTTGAAACATAGCGATCGTTCAACCTATGTCCACAAGGCGCGCACGTAGTGTTCTTAAAGTAAATAAGTATTACGTCCGAGTTTTACAGGTTAAAACAGCCGTGGCCACGGTTTTTACACTTGGCAGAGAATTTTTAATATCGGTTCAGTAGTTCCAGAGATTACCTCCCCACATCCGAAATTACAAATTACATTACCTCTAACATTAGTTGGGATATGGTTGGGATATAGATATTTTGTTCAAGGTTGCCTTTATCGCGTATTTTTAACAGACTTCAAAAAGGAGTAGGTCTCATTCGACGCGTGTTTTTTTTATGTCTGTTATCTCATAACTTTCGACTGGGTGAACCGATTTTGATGATCCTTTCTTAATACAAAAGCTGGTGCTTCCTGCTTGGTCCCATTGTCATAAGATCAGGATCTGATGATGGGATCTTGGAGAAATCGAGGGAACTATTCAAATATTATGAGCACACAATTTATTATAGGCAGGCAATTTGGATATTTCTTAAAGTAAATCGTTCATTTTTTTGTACAGATACCGATTCATTGGAACGTTTTTTGTGGTGCAATAAAGTTTGTAGGATATTATAATTATTTATTATTGCACAACGAATTTCCGAAAGAATCCCGTTACGCGAGTGGACCCGAAAAAAACCGTGGGGAATAGTTAATTTATTTATTTGTTTGTTACCCTTTCACGCCTCAACTACTCAACCGACCGTCATGCAATTTTGCATACACGCTGTCAGAGATACAGAAAAGGAGATAATATGGTTGGTACTTTATCTCGGAATTCCCGCAGAAATTCTAAAATTAACGCCGCGCTAGTGATACGGCGGAGAGCAGCGAGTTAATAATGCGTGACAGTTTTATGACACTGTTACACACAACCTCGATGGTAAATAGTTAAATAGGTACTTATAATATCGTTGCATGACCTCAACAATATTAACACAACACCAGCCCCCTTATTTACTATGACCATATAATGCATTTCCAAATGTTGTAGATGCCAAGATATCAGAAAATATTATTCTTTATGCAATTTTTGCAGTAAAACTTCTTCGATTACGAGGGAAAGACAGTGTATGCGGCGTCTTATCTTAGCGCGGCGTGTTATGGTAATAGCGAAAGGGCTCTGCAGGGCAATTAAGTATATTGTAACTTTTGTTGCTACCAATCATTGTTAGATTTCAATTGAAAACAGCGGTCTCGCGGTCACGTTTAGACAGCTAAGGGCGGCGCCACAGTCGGTGGCGGCGGCGCCAAAAACAAATGGTAGACAACATAAGAAGTTGGCCACAGCTCGCGCCGCTGATTGCTGTGGCGGGTGGCCTACTTCGTATGTTGTCTACCATTTCTTTTTGCCGCCGCCGCCACCGCCGCCGCCGAGACTGTGGCCAAGGGGTAAAAAGTGTAGTAAATAGAGTGTCTAGGTGTCTCAGCGCGCAATGAGTTCGAAAAACCGCCGTTGCTCTTTCCTTTTCCTTGCAAAACATTAAGTTAAAACATGGCTGCTGCGCACTGTCGCTCCTTCGCGTTGCTTTTTTTACCCTTGACTATAAATAATTAATTTATACCGTTCAGACGTTTTGCATCAATGCTGGTGTCAGGGCTGCCGATTGTATTAAATTAAAAATGAAAATATTATTTTTGGTATAATTCATAATCCTGTCATGAGCCTAACTGGTATTAGTTATTATTTTAATCAAGACAATTGGCATTTTGAACTTGAAATGATACAGGAAACATGATATTTGATTTGTTTGACCACAAGGAAAGACCATATCTCGTGATGAAATCAGTTAAACAAAATAATTTTACCACGCGGAAAGAGATTTTTGGTCATAGTTCAAATTAAACGGTATGTTGGAATGCTCGCAAATGCAAATTGACAGCATTTCCTGACTTCGGCGTTATAAGTGTCTTGAAGTTCCCGCGTGATTTCCAGGATAAAATATACATATAGATATAAACCTTCCTCATGAATCACTCTATCTAGTTATTGGTGAAAGCCGCATGAATATCCGTTGCGTAGTTTTAAAGAACTAAGCATACATAGCTTAGGGACAGACAGACAGCGGACTGTGACCCTGTTTTATTATATACTATGTAGTGATAGGCGGCAAGTGGCAACCCTAGCTGATCTGTCTGCTTATTCACAAACTGAACTGTGCTGAACCGCGCGCTAACGGTAGTCCGATATTGCTCAGCGATGCGTAAATTTTCCATTGCAAATAATTGCAATCCTGCACTGAGTAACAATCACCAAAACTTTGTACAAGAACCAGGAGGAGTTGCGATCGACTGAAGACAATTTGTGACTAGAATGTTTTAGGTATAATGAAGACATAAAAATAATAAAAGCGGGAATGGGAAACAAATATTTTTTGGGTTTTTGTCCGTGTCTGTTTGAAGGTTTAAAGCGAAAAAAAACATACGCGTCGAATTGAGAACCTCCTCCTTTTTGGGAAGTCGGTTAAAAATTACTGAACTCACTAATCGTACTGTAAACAGGCTCTTCTATGGAAAGACAAGTTATTGCATAAACTACATATTTAAAATGAAAGGTGCTCCTGAGAACAGAATGAACGAGCCCAAATATGACTAGGTATTTAATATTTATGCTACTTTTTGTTTATTCATATTATTTAATTGTAGTCGTAACGAATAAACTATATTTCATTTCATTCATTTTTCAATAGGGAGTTCCAGTGACAATCAAATTCGATCGTCCTACCATTTGCCATCAGGCGTTTCAGTTCTTTAATCCCGATTCTTATCAGATCAACTCGATTGTGCCATAAAAATACGAACATATTCATAGCAAGTTAAATGAAAAAAAAAACAGATGTTTTTCTCGATAATCTTTGGACCAAACGTGTTGACGTGTCGAAAAATATGTGATTATACAATGTTTGGAAGCGAGAGATGGTATCGTTATAATTATGGTATTGATGTAAAAAAATATGTACATTTAGAGCGTCATTGTTGTTATCACAAATTAGTCGCGAACGGAAACCGGAAATAGCATGTATCATATTATGGAATCATCCAAACATTACGCAGATATACATATATGTATGTATGTATGTATATTTTTGAATAACTTTCAGAATACTGCCGCAGTATCCGCAGTAGGCGGTATGACGTCATAATCGTCGCCATTTTTGTACTGTGACCAATGGCGCTTGCGAGGTAAGGTCCTTTCAGTGGTTTGATCACGTGATCAATCTCGGACCAATGATTGGTCAACCGTGTCGGTCGGTTGACATTGATGAGTGGTTGACAGCGTGACATGACAATGACATGGAGACAGTATACTGGACTCTCTGTTCTGAGACTGGACTGCATTCCGTTTTTAACATAACCATAGCTAACCTATAGCTAACTTTATAGGAACGGCTTCGCAGTATACTGCAGTGACGTCATACCTTACAGTGCTCTCAGTGTTTACGGAACATACCCTAGATCTTTAAAACTACGCAACGGATTTTCATGCGGTTTTCACCAATAGATAGAGTGATTTATAAGAAAGGTTTATATCTATATTTTATCCTAGAATTCCCAGGGGAACTCTGAAATTACAGCGGGTGAAACCGCGTGGGACAGCTAGTACTTTAGATAGTAAATTAAAAATAAACAGTATATACATACAGTCGAAATAGAACTTCCTCCTGTTTTGAAGTCGGTTAAAGCAGTGGCATAGTTTGCTTTTAGACATAACATAATTATTATGATAAATAGCTGGAACCTAATGTCTCAAGGTCACACAAGAGTATTGTGTGCTTCCCTTTGTGGCAAAACAATCGGTTGTTACTTGTTACGTGTTGTTAGCATTGTTATTATGGCATCGGCTTTCTTACTTATAATAGGGTACAGATGGTAAAACAGTGCGCCTCCAATCGTGTAGGCAAAAATTACTGAACAGATAATGACGAGGTTTGACGACATTTGCCTTCATTATATTCCATGAGTACACCGCGATTGAAACAGCGGGTTAATTTCGGGGTTCCCGAGAGAATTCCGTGATAACAATTAAAGTACTCTATGTTTTCTATAGGTACCGCTGACACTGTTTATACAAAATTTTATCATGCTTGGTTGACTAGGTAAGGCGTGAAAACCAACCAAACAAACTCATATTCGCATTTATAATATTGTTATGATTTTTATATTATACATAATTTATGTTTTAGTTTTCCCAATAATATACCTAGTAAGGAGTATAGTAGGTACGAATGAAAGTAAATACAAATGTTTCGTTTTTAAGTTTCACAGAGTGAGAGGTTTAATGCAATTAATAATTAAAATTTCTAATTACGTCTACCGAAAAATAATGGAATAACTAATATAGTAGGTAGTACTAGTACCTAACAAAGAATATAAAATATTACTATGAAGAAGCGACACTCTCCGCCTCCTACCAATGGGCATGTTGACTAATTTTATTTTTTTAATCCGTCTTGTAGATTATTAAAAAATATTGGACACGTATTTTTTCTTTTTTTACGTAATCAAAAAATAACGGCGATATATTGAGTTGAAATTTCGCGTGACGTCACTATTCTGACAGTTTGTATGGCGGTTTTAGCGGTTAGTGACGTCACGACCCCCTCACCCTAAACTTTAACGCGCTTTATCTCTGTATATTTTAATTTATTTGAAAAAACAAAAAATACGTGTCTATTGTTTTTTTATTTTCTGACGGACTAATTAAAATTTTGATTTTCAAAAGTAGCCCACATCCATATTTCATGCCTCCTCATACCCCGCGAAAGTAAACAATAATTGACAACTGTCAACGTGAATTTTAAAATAAAATTTTGAACAAAACTGCAAGTAAAATACGGGAGCGATACATTATAATAGTCGTTTGGACATGGTAACTCAGGTATCGTCTGCTAATAGGTACCAGTCGTCTATATTCAAGGAAAAATGTGATGGATACATGTGCGAAATTCTAATATAAAATGTAGTAAAATATTGTTTTTTTTCCTTGTAATATTATTTATGCTGTGCCCGCTGTTTCACCCGCGGTAATTTCAGGGTTCCCGCGGGAATTCCGGAATAAAAAGTACCCTATGTCCTTCTCTGTACCCCTGAAAACGTGCATGCCAAATTTCAACCAAATCCGTTCAGCCGTTTTTGCCTGATTGAGTAACAAACATCCAAACATCCACACGTATGCAAATTTCCTACAAATCGCGTGAAGAACACATTATGTATGTTGAATTGATTATTTGACTTCTCACTGTGAATGTGACAGCAGCAAGTGACGAATTCCCAACGAGTGGGCAACTACGATACGACCTGGAAACATCTTCACAATATTATGTTTAAATGCAAAATATAAAAT
Organism: Zygaena filipendulae; assembly: GCA_907165275.2. Taxonomy (NCBI): domain Eukaryota; kingdom Metazoa; phylum Arthropoda; class Insecta; order Lepidoptera; family Zygaenidae; genus Zygaena; species Zygaena filipendulae. The sequence goes on along the minus strand of OU015670.1, from coordinate 8,201,602 downwards.
AATGGCAGACTGTCTGTGAAAGCGGGCAACCAATGAACGAAAAGAAAAATGAAAATCGCTTTTTGGACAAACTACCCGCGTTGTTTTGACACGAACTTTAAGAAATAAGATCGAGTTTTCAATGTAGATACGTACACGCGATTGAAACTTCTTTATTTTTGAATTTCATGCACTGAAATATTGTGTTATTTTACTATATTAGAAAATTTTGGACGATGGTAGTCAGTAACATTGTTGCTAATAACATTAAAATTGTTGTTTTCAGTGAGAAATGAGCCTACTGTGGCTTCCTTTTTTTTTCTTACGGCAATTATCCACTCATTTCTTCTGTCTCGTTTCCACGACGGTCTTGGAAATTGGTAAAATTTACAGTCGCTATTCTTCTTGGTGTTATTACAATTTACAATAACACATCTTACTAGGACCATATTAAATCTATCTCAGAAACGATTAGAAAATGTTCACTGTAATATCGATTTGACAGCTCAAGTCAGCGACGAAAATGTCAATTTTAGCCGTAGCGAGCGCTGTGACCGTTTAGGCTACTCCTTCCACCCGCTTTGCACCTTGCCCAATACCACTGCACCGTACCCGTGTGCACCATAGGCAAAGATGCCTCTGCCTACGATTTACGTCAGGTCATTTTCTAGCGCAAAATGTGAGTTCAGAGTTTACAATATATATAAATGTATAAATATATATATATATTTTTTTTTTGTTTCAGAATCCCATGCCAGTGCTACGGTAAAACGAATTCACAGAAACCAACCAACGTCGTGGAAGTTTTTTTTTTTGAAATCGTCAGTTCGATACGATTATGAGGTGATATTTAAAGCTTTAACATAAAAAAAAATGAAACAATGCCATCAAACGTTAAGGCTACGCAACAAACGCCGTAAATTGATCTTTGGACCAGAATAATGCAGTTAGCGCCATCTTGTGTCAGTCCTCAGCACTGTGTCATAAGGTATGGTGCGTGACCGCAATGCCACGGATAAAATATGCATCCCTTCTACGATGTCTGGTCATATTGGCTTTACTATGTCTATGGATCCAGATTATGCTGTCCGCCACCAACGGAGGGTTGGCCTCCGATGAAGGTAATAATTTTTGAGTATTTTTTACCCGGGATTTTAGTACTTATTAATATTATTTGTCCATTTACAGAGAATTTTTAAACTTCTCATTCAATCTTCATCAATCATCATAGGAAGGTAGAACTAACGTAATACGATTTCATATCATTTAGTTTACTAACAGATATGGGTTTCATATTTTTTCTGCTAACGTTCTTCAGTCGGTATCTTTTTTATCTTTACTGTAATTTTTTAGTTGCGTTATCTATGTAAGTTAATGAGTTATTGTATTAGAAATAAAGTTTAATATTGATGTGGCTACGATAAACGCTATGCCTTTCAAATGAATAAACTTAGGGCGGTGTTTTATTTTATTCAAACAATCTCTTAGCCATTCCACATTCTAGGCTCACTCTGGGAGTTGAGAGATATTTTCGAACACAACACCTCTACTCTAGTCTCTACATCTACAACACTCACAAGACAAAAGTCAGGAGTTTGAGATCAGTCTACCCGTCTACTCTTCTCAAAAACCCTTGTCAAATGCATTCCTAGATAATTCCATTATAATTTCAATTTTGGGCGGCTTGGGCTGTTCTTTGAGTTCGTCAAGGCTGTGTGGTATAATATTATGTGTGTATTTCTTCTTGTATGGATTGGCACGGTTCATTTTCTAATATTATCTCCTTACTATCATTTTCATTTTCATTTTCAGATGCAATGCAAATTATAATAAAAGAGGATTTGATAGAAAGTTATATATAACGGTATTAACAATAATAACAAATTAGCACCTAAAGGTAGAGAGAGAACTCATTTTTTTTTTTTGCTTTTTTTGTATGTGTCTAACGGGTTTTTGTAAAACGCTTGTGAGTTACTAATCATCAAAATTCAAGTATGGTGGGTGGAATTTCTGTTTTTTTTTTATACCATAGGGGGCAAAGTGGTACGTACACCTGATGGTAAGTGATTACCGCCGCCCATAGACATCTGCAACACCAGAAGGCGTGCAGGTGCGTTGCCGACCTGGAATGGGGATGGGTGGAATGTGTCCATGAATCATAATAATATTATCATTTATATTATCGATATCATATTTTTTTATCTCCACTAGAGAATATAACACGTGCCTATATGTATCTATAAACCAAGGAATACGTAATCCATCCTAACATTCCTAACCTATAAATGCGAAAGTGAGTTTGTTTGTTACGCTTTCACGGCTTAACTGCTCAACTGATCACCACGAAGTTTTGCATACACGTCGTCATGGGTACAGAGAAGAACATAGGGTACTTTTTATCCCGGAATTCCCGCGAGAACTCAGAAATTACCGCGGGTGAAACCGCGGGGTACAGCTAGCGTTACATGCGGCGTCGTGCCCGCTTGCATCAGAACTCTGAAGTCATGTCATATAAGTGACATTGAATCTTGCATATTTTACACGCTTCATATTAGCTTCACTTTAAACTAACAATGTAATAAATATGTAGAATCTTGAAGACAATTTTAACCTGCTTCTAACCGTTGTATCGAAAAGACTTTTTATATATATTTATTTCGGATGACAACATATTTGTTGCCTGTATTTCCCAACATGTGTTTTTTTATATTTATGTTTTTGGTGACAATAAAGAATATTTGATTTGATATTATGACACGAGCTGATCTGATGATGGAGCCGAAGATGATCATAACAACTCTGTAATTAAACAACGCAACCCCATCGAGTTAGGGCTCGTTTAATTCTTCTTGACAAGGACTCTGGTCCTAGAGGATTACTTTTTTAAACTATATGATATGAACTTATTACCGTTTAATCGTGCCGCTTCCGCTTGAGCTGACGCGTTGGGTGACGTCACTACACGCGTTCTTATCACTGTGTTTACATGTTTGTGTGGTGAAGAGGTGTAGGCAGTAAGTGAAATGAAATGAAATAAACTTTGTGATGGTGCAGTAAAATAGCCACTGTTAGCTACTCCATGGGCTTAAGATTCATTAGGATTGGATGGAGAGAATTACATGTGATCATTATTTGCATGGACTTCATAAATTCATCCTCTCGTTCTTAATAAGGGATATAGGAATCGCAGCATCTTCTATTTTAATTAGTCCCAGTGATCTTCGCTAAATATCGCGTTAGAGGGCAGCAGCCTCATGCTGCTTGCATTTTGGGACGCTCTTTTATTTATCCCATATGAAGGATGCCTAACAAGATTGCCGGGATGTGTCATGCATGAATCATGAGCAAATATCGTATTCGCAGAGACGTATACAAATGAAAACCTTGGAAAAAAAGAATTCTTAGTCGATTGTTTTCTGGACTCTCATCATTTCCTCTAGAACGGCATGTTTAAAGTGTTTCTGGTCAATGAAACCCAAGATATTCCTCGAACAAGAGCATGCCATGTGGCTGAGTGGAACCCAAATTTGTAATAACGCAGTCATCATCCTTTAAAACATCAGTTATAGCTACATTGTACTAAAATGTTACAGAGATGGTACGATGGACCATGTAACTCCTGAAGACTCATCCCCAAAGACTGCTACCCCAAGCCTACGTCAAGAGATGGCTGAACTTTCGGAAAATGTTGAAAACGCAGCCGTGATTCGGAAAACACACTTCGATTTGCAGAAACTGGCCCGTCTACGACGATCGAATCTGTTGGTTTCCGTTCGTATTATTCGTTGTTTTTTCTTGGTTCTGCATCACATACAATAATTCTACTCCATCCAAAACCTATCGAATCTTAGCTAAGGGAGTGGAGTAGCACGTTAGTCGACACGGTTGGGTCATGATCGATTCATGTTCTGTAAACATGTACTTGTAGAGGAGCTGATGAACATGAATGAGACGTCGGAGCAGGTGCTCGCGTTGGTGCCGGCCGAGCTTCACAAGTACCTCACCGTGCATCCGAAGAATGTCTCTTCAGGTATGTAACATTGATATTGTACCACATCTTGCTAGGCATTTAGGCAACGATAGAAAAATATTCAGGGGTCTCAAATACTTCACTTTACATCTAAATGGAATCCGGATTTTTGCATACAAACTTGGACCTCAATTTAAAGGTCAGGTCTCGTGATTTGTTCGGATGTTTAACTGGGGGGTTCGAAAAGAAGCAGCGAACAGAGAATGATTAGAGGCGCATTTTCATTGGTCGTTAATTCAGTCGTTACACCGCAGGCGGGGAATACAGGCTATCGACTAATGAAAGTAGGCTATCTAATCTTGGTCGATACGGCACGAGGGTATTCCCTGCACGCGGCCTAACAACCAATGAAAGGCCTTATATGGCATGCTCTCCCGTACCCCGCATGCGGGCAATGAAAACGATTACAGCATGCGGTCCCAACGGCATGCGTGAACAGAAATCTCCCGTACCCCAAATGCGAGCTTTAACGACCAATAAAAATGCTCCTTCACTCTTCCATTTTTATTTTATGCATAGCCAGTCTGGTCTGGCCCACCGTCTATTCGAAAGATACGCTTTGATCGAGTTTCCTAAAAAATCATTATATTAGTTAACAGACGTGTACTTTTGGACAAATGTTTCCATCGAGGAACTCCACGGCGACCAGTCTTGCTCTACACTCACCTGAATGGATGAGAAAATTCCAGTCTGTTCTACGCCACGTCACAGTAGAACAGATTGTATGTTTTCTTCCAAGTAGTTCTACTGGTGGAACTGCCAGTAGCACCTACTGAATGAAATAGACGCGTCCAGAGCTGGACCCCGCGATCTTTCTTCCGAAAAACCTGGTGAATATCGCGGGGTGACGGCTTTAGTTTTAATGAGTTGTTTTGTTTTTTTTTTTTTTTTCAGCAAATGCAACGGAGTCTCGGCCCTTGAGCATCATGGAGATAAGAAAGTTGATCGAGCGCCACAACGACGCACAGACTATATACAACGAAGACATATTTGGCCCTGTACAGAATGACACTGTCATCATTGCTATACAGGTGAGGAGTTAGTAGTTTAAACATATATTAACAATGAAAAATGTAGGTCTTAGCGCTTTTACATATGATACGACGAACGAAACAACGAAACCTTTCGCTTTTATAATATTAGCAAAGATTATAGAATCGAAACGCTTAATAAAATGTTATTTTTTGTATTGTGTGAATTATAATTATTTAAGTTACAATATAAAATTAACACTACGTCTTATTGTCAAAGAATGAATCACCTAATTGCGGGTAAAGTTATTAGAAAGGCGGTAGTCCTCTTTTCAAACTTGAAATTTTCCCGTAGTAACGTAAATCTGGTGTTGCATTAATAATTACAATATATTATATCTGTACATAGACGTAGAATTTTGCCTGTGTGACCTATAAAATTAAAGTAAAAAAATTAATAAATTAGAATATAACTAGGATACATTATTAAGTCTATAAAGATTATTATTATCATAGGCCCATAATTTTTCATTAAAGTCCTAGGATATCGTGTAGGTAAAATACCACTTTGTTTTGACTAGCAAAGAAAAATCCTAGCAAAAATCTTCTCAGATGTTAAAAAAAATTCCATAATTACCAAAATCAGCGGTCACGCCAAAAACTTCGGCGTTGGCATCTTCCTTCGAGCCAAGATGAGATTTTTCCCCGTCAAGCCGGTTAAGCTGATCTTCTTCGGCACCAGTCTCGACTCCTTTGGTTTTGGTTTCTTCTCCTTCTGCGGCGGCTTCGGTTTGGGCGCGGCCGCTCGTCGCTCCATCCATATCACCTGAGCTTCATCCGGTATCCCCGTTTGGAAGCGGAACTTCCTCGGCACCTGTGATCACTATTTATTACTATCGTTTTAGGGTTCCGTACCTCGGAACGAAAAGAGGAAAACCTACAGGATCACTTTTGTTGTCCGTCTGTCTGTCGAGACCCTTTTTCTTAGGAACGCGTGGAGATATGAAGTTGAAATTAATATCAAATACTAAGATATTCTGCTATCCATTGGAGCGGTGAAAAATCAAACTTTACATTGTCTGTTATGCCGCATATTTTGACACTCGCAAGGGGAATCAAAACCTATAAGGTTCTTCCAGTTGTCGCAGAACCATTAATTTTGGCAAGAGGCATCGCCCTTGATGGAAAAATCTGAAAAGCTTATAATTAGATGTAAAAGTTTGCACGGAACCCTCGGTGCGCGAGTGCGACTCGCACTTGTATGGTTTTTTCTTAGTGGAACATCTTTGGGCGCGTGACGAAGACATGTTTTAGTGGCACGTAACACGTTGCCGTAACGCAGTGTTATTAGACTATGGTCATAGTGAATCAGGTCCCCGTTTTTATGCGACAGCTTGTCTATTTGCCGTTGGTGAAAACTTAATAACTTGCGCAAAATCGATAGGAGCACAGAGGGTTTTGGCATGTCGCCAGATTTCCCACTTTGCGGAGCTATTGAAGCTGTGACGTATTTATTGTAGGTAGGTAGGTAGTCGGCGGCATCTGTCAGCAAAATATTATACTTACACAAAATACTTTTTTGTATTTTCATTTTTGTTGAAGGAAGTTGTATTAAAATTAAGTTACAATCATTAATCTATACTAATATTATAAAGAGCAAAATTTTGTAAGTGTGACGTTGCAGGGGGTAATCTCTGGATATACTGAAAATTTTGAAAATTCTTTCACCTGAGTGACGTAGGATACTTTTAATCCCGAAATTTTATTTATTTATTTATTTATTCTTTATTCCACAGTAAGTACAAATGGCGAACTTAATGCCTTGCGGCATTCTCTACCAGTTAACCATTGGGTAGACGGAGAGATATAGAAGATGGGGTGTGCAAACAAAACAATATATAAAATACTTAATACAAGATACTAATAATTAATAACTAAAACATAAAGACGCAATTTACTCACAATAAATACTATAACACATGTATATGCTACACATACCTATACAATAAAATACATACATACATAGTTACATACATATATACCACAATTTTCACGGGAACTCTGAAATTACCGCGTGTGAAACTGCGGGGGATAGCTAGTAGAAGAACAATGTTTAAGTTTCACCTAAATTCTCAGTTCCGTACAGATGTCATTTCAAAAAGTCGCACTGAAACCTTTGACCAACCTTTGACACTTTTTAACACTTTGATGGAATCATTGATGTAATTTTTTTTTAATGTGAGTTCAAGTAGATCTATGTGTGTGGAGTGTCAATACTTTTAATATCACAGAGCAAATAAATTAGCTAGAGAGGACATGTGGGTGGGACAGGCACGCCACCGTTGCAAAGGTAGTTAGAGCAAATGCTCTAACTTGCCCAAAACTTTTTTTGCTGCCATTCCAAGTAAATGTACCACAATATTCCCAAAACTGTGAATTTTGAAAGCAGTAACAAGTAAAAACATAACCATAAAGCGTTTAATACATATTTTCTTTACGTTAATGAATGTTTTAGTGCGTGATGAATAGTTTTGTGCGCGAAAATCACCCGGCGACACTGGTTTTCATCTGTTTTCATACTAGACTAAGTTGATGCCCCTTCTATCTGTAATTTTGTTCGGTGATTAATATATACTATATTTGAAAAGAAATATGAGAAATGTCGCGTATCACGTTTATCGGACCCGATATTGCAACGATTCCTTCTCTCACCCCAACCGTAACTTTTATTCCTGGAGCTGTGGACCTTAGCTAAAGTGAAAAGCCTAAAGTTTTGTTTAGGCCCTCAACGAAATCACAGATAATATTACACAAAGTCCCCCGTGGCATAAACTCAAGAACGGGTTTTCATGCTATTTTCACCAGTTCATGAGGAAGGTTTAGGTTAATTTGTCAAGGATTTCTGTAAATTGGTTGAAATATAACGATATTGTTGGAAGCGTCAGAATAAGTCTAGCCGTCAACGTTTTCAGGGGTACAGATAAGGACATAGGGTACTTTTTACCCCGTAATTCCCGCGGAAACTCCGAAATTAACGTGTGTGACACCGCGAGGAACAGCTAGTAATACTCTCAGACCAAATAAAAACTAAAGACAGAACGTCTCGAACAACGAAGTGAAGCCGGTTGCGTATGCATGTAGTGCTTAGAAAAGTGCCACACGATTCCCAGATTTCCCAGGTATGGTGTCTTTTTCTTGTAAGTGTGTGCGTGTTTCTGTGTACGTGCAGGGCGTGGTGTCTTTTTCCTGGTTTCACTTGTTTGTTCTACGCGTTCCGTCTTTAGTTTTTATTTGGTCTGAGGTAATACTATAATCATTATAAAATGTAGGGCAAGTTACATGCTGCATCTTGTGCGATTTCTTCTTCTAGCGCTATTTTATTTATCGCAATGAAATTTTTATTATGAGATAAACAGATAAAGTATTTTGTCCGTTTTCAGTCTTATTGTTGGAATCTTAGAATGCCGATAAAATATAGGACAGAATAAATGATATTATTTTAATACATAGAATTGAACAGAATAATATTACTGACGTATCAAAATACTGTCTATTTTCTTTATATCAAATCACGCGCTGTTCCCCATGGATTCACTCGCATTAATTTCGGAGTTCCCGCGAGAATTCCGGGTCAAAATTACCCTATGTCCTTCTCTGTACCCCTGACAACGTATAGTAAGCTTTTAATGCACTCTTCAACCAATTTTCACAAATAGCCCTCAGCCCTGGCGGTGTGAAGTTGGCCCCCCAATGTCAAAAAAAGAAATAAAATAAAGTGAGTTCTAGTGGCCCCCCACATAGTTCCGGAGTTCTTTATACTTTTTGGAAATAGTTCTGTTGTTTACATAGACCAAAAATGGTTTTGAAATAATGGGGGGCCAACTTCCCGATTTTCATATTTTACGGCCTTATACCGCGAAAAGTATTAGTCAAATCGAAAAATGTTATAGGGATAATGTGTAGAACTCTTTGGGGGGCCAACGGAACTCTTACAAAAAAATCGATTTTTGAATATTTTATTTTTTTTCAAAATAATTAATTATTTTCATCTGAACCTAGCGTCTTTCCTATCGGTTATATCGAAATAAGTTATAAGAAAAACTTATAGAACTCTTTGAGGGGCACCTAGAAATCTAAGAAAAAAATTCATTTTCCGGAAACTAGATGAAAATTGAGAAAAACTTTTTTTTTATACACAAGTTTTTAAAAAAATGGCATGAGTTCTAGTTGCCCCCCACATATTTCTGAACATCTATATACATTTTGGAAATAGTTCTGTTGTTTACATAGCCCAAAAATGGTTTTGAAATAATTTCCCAATTTTTTTACGGCCTTGTACCGCGAAAAGTATTAGTCAAATCGAAAAATATTATAGGGATAATGTGTAGAACTCTTTGGGGGGCCAACGGAACTCTAACAAAAAAAATCGATTTTTGAATATTTATTTTTTTCCAAAATAACTAATTATTTTCATCTGAACCTAGCGTCTTTCTTATCGGTTATATCGAAATAAGTTATAGGAATAACTTGTAGAACTCTTTGAGGGGCACCTAGAAATCTAAGAAAAAACACATTTTCCGGAAACTCGATGAAAATTGAGAAAAACTTTTTTTTTATACACAAGTTTTTAAAAAAATGCCATGAGTTCTAGTTGCCCCCCACATAGTTCTGAACATCTATATACATTTTGGAAATAGTTCTGTTGTTTACATAGACCAAAAATGGTTTTGAAATAATTGCCCAATTTTTTTACGGCCTTGTACCGCGAAAAGTATTAGTCAAATCGAAAAATGTTATAGGGATAATGTGTAGAACTCTTTGGGGGGCCAACGGAACTCTAACAAAAAAATCGATTTTTGAATATTTATTTTTTTCCAAAATAACTAATTATTTTCATCTGAACCTAGCGTCTTTCTTATCGGTTATATCGAAATAAGTTAGAAAAAAAACTTTTAGAACTCTTTGAGGGGCACCTAGAAATCTAAGAAAAAATTTCATTTTCCGGAAACTAGATGAAAATTGAGAAAAACTTTTTTTTTATACACAAGTTTTTAAAAAAATGGCATGAGTTCTGGTTGCCCCCCACATAGTTCTGAACATCTATATACATTTTGGAAATAGTTCTGTTGTTTACTTAGACCAAAAATGGTTTTGAAATAATTGCCCAATTTTTTTACGGCCTTGTACCGCGAAAAGTATTAGTCAAATCGAAAAATGTTATAGGGATAATGTGTAGAACTCTTTGGGGGGCCAACGGAACTCTAACAAAAAAATCGATTTTTGAATATTTATTTTTTTCCAAAAGAACTAATTATTTTCATCTGAACCTAGCGTCTTTCTTATCGGTTATATCGAAATAAGTTAGAAGAAAAACTTGTAGAACTCTTTGAGGGGCACCTAGAAATCTAAGAAAAAAATTCATTTTCCGGAAACTAGATGAAAATTGAGAAAAACTTTTTTTTTATACACAAGTTTTTAAAAAAATGGCATGAGTTCTAGTTGCCCCCTACATAGTTCTGAACATCTATATACATTTTGGAAATAGTTCTGTTGTTTACATAGCCCAAAAATGGTTTTGAAATAATTTCCCAATTTTTTTACGGCCTTGTACCGCGAAAAGTATTAGTCAAATCGAAAAATGTTATAGGGATAATGTGTAGAACTCTTTGGGGGGCCAACGGAACTCTAACAAAAAAATCGATTTTTGAATATTTATTTTTTTCCAAAAGAACTAATTATTTTCATCTGAACCTAGCGTCTTTCTTATCGGTTATATCGAAATAAGTTAGAAGAAAAACTTGTAGAACTCTTTGAGGGGCACCTAGAAATCTAAGAAAAAATCACATTTTCCGGAAAATAATTAGTTATTTTGGAAAAATTATAATTTCAAAAATCGATTTTTTTGTTAGAGTTCCGTTGGCCCCCCAAAGTGTTCTACACATTATCCCTATAACATTTTTCGATTTGACTAATACTTTTCGCGGTACAAGGCCGTAAAAAAATTAGGAAATTATTTCAAAACCATTTTTGGGCTATGTAAACAACAGAACTATTTCCAAAATGTATATAGATGTTCAGAACTATGTAGGGGGCAACTAGAACTCATGCCATTTTTTTAAATACTTGTGTATAAAAAAAAAGTTTTTCTCAATTTTCATCTAGTTTCCGGAAAATGAAATTTTTTCTTAGATTTCTAGGTGCCCCTCAAAGAGTTTTAAGTTTTTTTTCTAACTTATTTCGATATAACCGATAAGAAAGACGCTAGGTTCAGATGAAAATAATTAGTTATTTTGGAAAAAAATAAATATTCAAAAATCGATTTTTTTGTTAGAGTTCCGTTGGCCCCCCAAAGAGTTCTACACATTATCCCTATAACATTTTTCGATTTGACTAATACTTTTCGCGGTACAAGGCCGTAAAAAAATTGGGCAATTATTTCAAAACCATTTTTGGTCTAAGTAAACAACAGAACTATTTCCAAAATGTATATAGATGTTCAGAACTATGTGGGGGGCAACCAGAACTCATGCCATTTTTTTAAAAACTTGTGTATAAAAAAAAAGTTTTTCTCAATTTTCATCTATTTTCCGGAAAATGTGATTTTTTCTTAGATTTCTAGGTGCCCCTCAAAGAGTTCTACAAGTTTTTCTTCTAACTTATTTCGATATAACCGATAAGAAAGACGCTAGGTTCAGATGAAAATAATTAGTTATTTTGGAAAAATTATAATTTCAAAAATCAATTTTTTTGTTAGAGTTCCGTTGGCCCCCCAAAGAGTTCTACACATTATCCCTATAACATTTTTCGATTTGACTAATACTTTTCGCGGTACAAGGCCGTAAAAAAATTGGGAAATTATTTCAAAACCATTTTTGGGCTATGTAAACAACAGAACTATTTCCAAAATGTATATAGATGTTCAGAACTATGTGGGGGGCAACTAGAACTCATGCCATTTTTTTAAATACTTGTGTATAAAAAAAAAGTTTTTCTCAATTTTCATCTAGTTTCCGGAAAATGAATTTTTTTCTTAGATTTCTAGGTGCCCTTCAAAGAGTTCTACAAGTTTTTCTTCTAACTTATTTCGATATAACCGATAAGAAAGACGCTAGGTTCAGATGAAAATAATTAGTTATTTTGGAAAAAAATAAAATATTCAAAAATCGATTTTTTTGTTAGAGTTCTGTTGGCCCCCCAAAGAGTTCTACACATTATCCCTATAACATTTTTCGATTTGACTAATACTTTTCGCGGTATAAGGCCGTAAAATATGAAAATCGGGAAATTATTTCAAAACCATTTTTGGTCTATGTAAACAACAGAACTATTTCTAAAATGTATATAGATGTTCAGAAATATGTGGGGGGCAACTAGAACTCATGCCATTTTTTTAAAAACTTGTGTATAAAAAAAAAGTTTTTCTCAATTTTCATCTAGTTTCCGGAAAATGATTTTTTTTCTTAGATTTCTAGGTGCCCCTCAAAGAGTTCTATAAGTTTTTCTTATAACTTATTTCGATATAACCGATAGGAAAGACGCTAGGTTCAGATGAAAATAATTAATTATTTTGAAAAAAAATAAAATATTCAAAAATCGATTTTTTTGTAAGAGTTCCGTTGGCCCCCCAAAGAGTTCTACACATTATCCCTATAACATTTTTCGATTTGACTAATACTTTTCGCGGTATAAGGCCGTAAAATATGAAAATCGGGAAGTTGGCCCCCCATTATTTCAAAACCATTTTTGGTCTATGTAAACAACAGAACTATTTCCAAAAAGTTTAAAGAACTCCGGAACTATGTGGGGGGCCACTAGAACTCACTTTATTTTATTTTTTTTTTGACATTGGGGGGCCAACTTCACACCGCCCGCCCTCAGCCCTGACAATCAAACTCGGACAAAAAATATCTATTGGTGAAAACCGCATCAAATTTATCGCGATCACAAAATGGATACGGTAAGATTCCTCTTCGAAGCAATAAAAATTTAAATTAAAAACTTTCATACAAATTTAGATAGATGTCTGCTTTTTGGTATTCTTATGCCTTAATTTTAAAATACTTATATTTTGTCTCATCTCGCAAACACTAAAATTTAATAAGATAGGTAACCTAAAAATGAATAACCTGTAGGTATATTCATTTTTACCGTATGCCTACGCTAAGGTAAAACTAAAGTAGTTAATTCCAATACAACCACAAATCCTGTTTCAACTTGTATAAGGTACGTATTTATCGACGTGGAATAGATTAAAGCAAATTATCCTCAATATGGTTTTCCGTTTTCATATTATTGGAGTTTACAGCTTAAAACTCGATTTTTATATGGACGCCGATGTGCATTTTAGAGAGATCGAATCTTGCGACTGTGAAATACTTATTATTCAGTAGTTCCGGTGGTCTATATCTTCAGTTGAACTTCATCAATTGGTGATTGCCGAAAGAAAATAAACAATTTACTATAAAAAATACCCTAATCGCCATAGAGTGGGTATATTTGGAGAGTTCCCCCGATTTCTCCAAGACCCCATCATCAGATCCTGATTTCATGACCACGGGAGAAAATAAAAAGAATCATCAAAATCGGTTCACCCAGTCGAAGTTCTGAGATAACAAACAAAAAAAAACGCGTCGAATTGAGAACCTTTTTGAAGTCGGTTAAAAATACATTTACTGTAAATTGACGTTTTCCCAATGCACTATCTGCTAAAGTCCATATTATTAAAAAAGGCATAGTAGACTTACCAAATATTCCGTGCATACTTCTGTCGTCGGAACGTAATGCGGTATGTGCACATGAGAGGGCGCCTTCGGTATCCTGGCAAACATCATCTTGGGGAAATCCGGTTTGTGGTACCTGCGGTCCGGCACACAACAGAATTTGTTTCGGGACACTGTTTGGGGACCTTTTTTTGGCGACAATAAATGTGTCGGTCCTATTAATTAAACTTATCCTAACTATCCCTTGAGTGTGAACGTCAAGCCTCAGAAAGGGGACAAACTAGGGACAAGGATTAAGAGCAAAAAGCAATGTGTAGGGTTCCTTCCCGCGATTCGGTCCGTATAACCAAGACTGGTTGGTAGGACCCTGGGTTGGAGGAGGGTTGTCTCTGTCCGTAAGTGACAGGATACTTTTTATCTCGAAACGAAGAGATACCGAGGGAACCGCGAGGAACACCAATTTGGTGCAAATAGAATCTTAATACGTCAGAGAGTTCTTGAGAGAATTCCAAAATTGACGCGGGGAACAGCTTGTAGTAGCAGCATTTAATAAGTAAAGCATCTCACCACACCAAATCCCAATGGTCCAGATGTAACGGGACGGGCATTATAATCTTCATCCAACGCAAGATGTCGCCTCTGCCAGTTGAAATATACTGTATTATTCATAGTGCAAGCTTTATACAGGTCTTTTCACTGCTGCCTTATAGGTAGGGGCAATCTTTTCATGTCAAGAAGAAAAAAAACGAAAAGCGTATGGCGTACTCGTACCTGGTCCAATTTTTCCTTATCCCCCAGCTGGGCCCGGTCCTCGATTTGAACCAGGTGCAATGTGTGAGCGGTCGTCTCGGTGGTAGACCGACGCTGCGCGCGAACTTGATGAACTCCGTGCCGTAGACTTGGTGGATTTTTGATGTTATCCTCTAAATAAAAAATAAAAAAAAACGATGTTATGTTCGACACACTTTAACTAACTCTACATGAATTCGTATACGACTGACAACTGATGAGGATAAAGTGCAGAGCGTGTAGAGATCGTGGTGTGTACACAAATATGTGGGATTGCAAGAGAAAGAGTTCTTTCCAATTTCAATTTCAAAACGGGGATGGCGTGACCTCACATGTTCACAGAAAGTTGATAATCTAGGATTTGGTCAAGAATAATTATTTTTGGATCTTGTAAGTCTGGTCCCATAAGATGAACCAATGGTCTGGTGAAGATCATAAGAACCAACCCTGCTTGAAGTTGCCGCAAGAGCGTGCTTCGTGGTGACGATCCTCGGGGAAAACTTTGTCTAGCTGTGGACTTCTGGTGGCTGATTGATGTGACTTGAATGTAGTGTACATTATTTTACTCAATTACCTGTATATGATCAAAGCTGTGTATGTTTATCTCTGGCAAATGCGAAGGATCCTCGAGAAGCAGCAGCCTCATGCCGTCTATATGATTATCGAGTACGCACTCCTGGAATGACCATTAAAAATTAATCCTATGTAAATTGCAAGTGTAGGTACTGTGGTGCCATTATAGCTCTCATGGTGGACGTTAGATCTAGTAAACTTTACAGTTAAGTCCTGCTGAAGGCACGTACGGCCTAGTTCTGGCTTTGTGACTGTTCCTATATCTGTAAAATTTAGAGGTTTGACGATGACAGGGCATTCGCGGGGGAGGAATACTACTTTCTGTATCTATTCTTTGTTCTATGCTTGTGATGTGCAAAATCCAGACGTTCGGTGCCGTCCGGACAAAGTTTCGTTTCACTCGGTCGCAACTGCCCCACACTCACCCTGTATTCTGGCAACCCCACATCATCTGCCATCCAAGTCGCGACCTCCTCCTCACACCACGTGAACGCTTCGGGGAAGCGAAGGCTGTCCACGACCAGTGCAGCTATCTCATACAGTGTCAGAGGCGAATGCTGGCACGGGTTCAGTTTCCTGGACATTTCTTGTACGGTCTAATAACATTTTTAAAGGAACCCTATGATAAATGGTAACTATTGATGGTCAATCAACAAGTTGAGTATAAACCCGATGAAAGGCAACCTTTTACGGGTTTAAACCCGAAAATGGCAGGCTTTTATCGAGTTTTGCCCGGTGGTATACAATTTTCCTGACAGACAGTGAATGGGTTCTATACTAACTTGGGTTTAGCGTAGGGATCCTCCTTGGGGAAGCAGGTACACTCCTCGCACGTGGTCTTGTCGGGCGTCACGAACACAATCTGCCTCCCCGGGATGACGACAGAGGGGGTGCGGCGGGGGATCACTATCTTCTTGGGACGCCGTCGGGGAGGGGGCGGGTCCGATTTCTTTCTTTTCTGGAAATCATGCGATTGTGTTTAACTCTAGAATTTAGAGTAGCACCATCCTAAATTATCCTCTTTAGGAATATCCTTTACTAGGTTTTACGAACATAATAATTTATCTACTCTAACATAATATATTTATTTATTTATTTATTTATTTATTTATTCTTCTTGCACAAAATAGTACAAATGGCGAACTTAATGCCTTGCAGCATTCACTGACAGTTAACCATTGGGTTGACAGAGAGATAAAAGGGAAGGGGTGTGCAACCTACGGAAAAAACGAAAAATAAATGAAAATAATAGTATTAAAACTAAAAAGTTATAAACTAAGACATAAAAAAGGACTAAATATAGAGATAATTGATATATAAATATATACTACACAGCATAAAATACGTATTTAAATATTTAGGTATTATATAAATATACATAAATATATATAAGTAAATATACACGCACACACATATCACACACACACACACACACACACACTCACACCAAAAGGAATTACAGAAACATTTAATAATAGGGATATCTAACTTAATACATA
The DNA here is from genome assembly GCA_907165275.2 of Zygaena filipendulae. NCBI lineage: Eukaryota > Metazoa > Arthropoda > Insecta > Lepidoptera > Zygaenidae > Zygaena > Zygaena filipendulae. The sequence continues at coordinate 8,185,041 of OU015670.1, read as the reverse complement.
ATAGTTGGAAGGGTGGGAGAGTTACAAACGACTGCAGGTTCTAAATGGCTACTCCCGGCAAGCCACCAGAGTCTAGGAAATAATTTCGCACTCTATGTTTGAAAATGAATTTGTTAGGGCATTTGCGCAGCTCTAAGGGCAAGCTGTTCCAGAGTCGCACAGCAGTGACAGCAAAAGATTTTGAGATGAACCCAGTACGATGGGATGGAATGAAGAGGAGAAGGTTGTTAGAGGAACGTAGTGACAATGAATGAGTATCTGAAAGAAATTTGAATTGAGATTTTAAATATTCGGGACAGTGTGGATCGTATAAAATAGAGAAAAGGGTACAGAGGACTCGGACATTCCTACGGTGTTGAATAGGTAACCATTTAATATATTATGGATATTATGGATATGTCATTTGCAACACATGGTACACAGTTAAAATTCAAAACTAACCGTCTCCGCTTCATCTTCATCGGACATTATTGCTGATTTTATTTACTTTTATCACGTTTAAAATATCCCAAAGATAATATAATTCCTAGCAAATAGAATATAACCACTACTGACTACCTACGTTTTAATTCCTAGCAAAACAATAGTAAAATAGAGAAACAATGTCGACATTGACAGACTTAGTTTTTCTTACTTCGTCCTCATAGGACATGACGTAAACATTTTATTTTTATTACTGAGAGAAGCATTGGTTATATACTCTTTGCATTGGCTGTTGACCGGCAAAGAGTATAATTATAATCACCGGTGGAGGTCGTCGTAGCGAGTCGCGTTATTTAGAATAGAATAGTAAAATAATGTTTAATGTTAACAAAAACAAAAAACTTATAAATAAAGGCATACAAAAGGCGGTCTTATCGCTTTACTAGCGATCTCTTTCAGACCACCTTTATTATCCAGACAACCGTTATTTATTCACCACCGTTTAGCAGCCATTTTGTTTTCCAAGAAGGTTTTCGAGAGAGAACCATGTTTTATCTCGCGGTATGTAACATGGTCATTGGCGTTTCGCTATAATTACTTTAATTGCTTTAATACGTACATTGGCAGAGTGAAATGTGATAAATCGCGATAGATTGCCATAATTGAAGAAGAAGAAGAAGAGAGAAGCATTGTTATAGCACAGCGAATTCCCGTACTATTTCGCCAGTTGGTTTGGTGGCACATCAGTGTGTACCACTGCATATTTCGGAACAGTTCACTTGAGTACACCGGATGTACACGAAAATTTCGGAACGGCAAGTGTGCACGTCTGAGTCGGTGTGCACACGAGGGCTTTTTTGGAACGCAGCCCTAGCCTATGGTCCGCTGTCCGCAGGTGCACACCCGGCTGACGTACCTGCGCCACCTGATCGTGTCGCTGGCGCAGGCGCGCGACATCGAGCGGACGCTGCTCGTCTTCTCGCACGACTACTATGATGAGACCATCAACGCGCTGGTGCGGAGCATAGACTTCACCAAGGTGGGTGGCCGAGAAGCTTAGTTCAGAGGTCTAGGTACCTATAGGATCCGCCATTAGGGTCGATGGCTGTTTAGAATAGAAGTTACGGCTCCTTGATCTCAAATACACGTATATAACGGGTGGAGACGACAATACGACAGTAAATGAAAACACCGGTAGTACTAATATGTAAGAGAATAATAAAAATGACAAATAATCCCAAATATCGAAATTTCTCATTTATAAAAGTTTTCTTCATCCTGTATATTTTTCCTGGGTAACTAAGTTATCACGGGTAGGTAAACAAATTCCGTATTGTAAAAATATGCCACGTTGCCAACTCGCAGCGACGTCCAGCGCGCACGGCGCCAATCAGAAGACACCACGCGCGCGCGCTGTTGCCGCTCTTATCACGGATTTGTGAACCAATATTAACAAATGGTGTTCCATTTTTTTCTTCAATTAATTAAAAAAAAAAAAAAAATTTCTATTTCGATATTAGGACTTATTTGATAATTTCATTGTACTTTAATATATTAGTATTGCCGGTGTTTTCATTTATTGTCGTATTATCGTCTCCACTTTGTATAACTAGCTGTTCCCCTCGGTTTCACCGGCGTTAATTTCGGAGATCCCGCGGTAATTCCTGGATAAAAAGTACCCTATGTGTAATTCAAATCCATTCTGTAGTATATAGTACACATACATACTTTCGCGTTTTTAATATTAGTGAGAATACTAGCTGTTCCCCGCGGCCTCACCCGCATTAATTTCGGGGATCTTGCGGGAATTCTGAGATAAAAATTTGGTATCCTATGTCCTTCTCTGTACCCCAGAGAATGTGTGTGCAAAATTTCATGATGACCGGTTGAGTAGTTAAAGCGTGAAAGCGTAACAACCAAACAAACTCCCATTCGCATTTATTATAGCAGTAGCCGTCCCCCGCGGTTTCACCCGCGGTAATTTCGGAGTTCTCGCGAGAATTACAGGATAAACTATACGAACAAACCTTCTTCTTGAATCACTCTATCTATTATAAAAACCGCATCAACATCCGTTGCGTAGTTTTAAAGATCGAAGCATACATATGGACAGACAGACAGCGTGAAGCGACTTTGTTTTACGTATAATGACTATCATAACCAGACTAACCAGACACATTTTCCAGACTGCATAAATACTGTAAAATATCTTTGGTGCAATAAAGTATTTTGTATTGTATTATATCATTTGACTACACATTCGCAGGTGATGCAGATATTCTACCCGTACTCGCTGCAGACGCACCCGGACCAGTTCCCCGGCATGGACCCCAACGACTGTCCCCGGGACGTGAAGCGGGACAAGTGAGTACAACTGATTACATTCCACCTACACTTCTAAGTAACTTGTAAGTTTTCAAGATTGACGTAGAGCTTTAGGACACCTGTATGTAACCATGCACTGCTTGACCTTTGTTGGACGCAGGCGTATCTTTGTTTGGTATCACACCTCCGCCGCGTGTCTGTCTGTCTGTCTGTTCGCGATAAACTCAAAAACTACTGAACGGATTTTCATGCGGTTTTCAGCAATAGATAGAGAGTGATTCAAGAGGAACTCGAACCCGTGGGGACTCCGAACTCCGCGGGGAATAGCTAGTTGTACGTATAAATAAAGTTCTCGCCGAATCTCTCTGTCTATCTGTCTGTTCGCGAAAAACTCAATAACTACTGAACGAATTTTCATGAAGTTTACACCAATAAATAGAGTGATTCAAGAGGAAGGTTCATACTTATAGTTTATCCTGAATTTCCCGCGGGACCTCCGAACTCCGAGGGGGAAAGCTAGTTAGTAAAAAATACGAAAAATTGCGATGCGGCCTTGACGTGCGTTTGTCGCGCCTAGTCCTCTGTAACCAAGACAGCCCTGTGTACTCACTCGGCTTCACTGGATTTGTTCAAACGCCGTGTACAACAACTCTGGTCCACTCGCCCCCAGGGCGATCCAGCTGAAGTGCAACAACGCGCTGCACCCGGACCTGCACGGCCACTACCGCGAGGCGAAGTACTGCCAGACGAAGCACCACTGGTGGTGGAAGGCGAACCGCATCTTCAACCAGCTGCAGGCCACCGCCGCGCACACCGGTAACGACACCATCACACCGGCGACCACAGAGCAGATAAATTGGACATAGATAAGCAATAATGTGTTAGTACACTGGAGGAATTTTGAGTAAATCGCGTTTTAAAAATCGCGTTTTTGAGGGCAATCGGTTATATCGGTTATGTGCGGGAGTTTATACCTACTACTCTTCATTAATGGCTTTTTATAGATAATATAAATTTTTAAATAAATTTTTTAATAAATTTTTTTAAATAAATTTTTTATAATTTATTTTTAGATAAATTTTTTGGACCCATGGTGGCTGTAATTTTGTGGGAGCATACCGTAGTCCAAGCGAATAATTTAGCAATTATGTTCTTATATGATATAAACACATAGCTCCACTTGAATGAATAATATTTATAATACTGAGACCATCGAAGTAGGGTTAGCAATTATTTAGTTCTTAAAGTGCTCATTTATGTTATACAACATTGTTAACCTGTCTGTGGTCCTATTGATAATAAATTAAAAAAAAAAAGTAGGAGCGCCATTTTGTGTCAACGTTTTTTATGTTCAATATTTAGTTACATATTTAAGCAATGTAATAAGGTAAACACATAATTGAAAAACGTTCCCTAACTCTCAATAAATCGTTCTGAATCAATAACATAATTTTGTGGGTTAACATGTTATTGCTTATCTGCGTCCAATTAACTAGAGAAGACAATGTAGGCTGGGCAGGCGCGCCACCGTTGCAAAGGAAGTCAGAGCAGATGCTCTGACTTACCCAAAACTGCTTTTGCTGCCATCCCAAGTATATTTACCACAATATTCCCAAGCTGTGAATTTTAATTAATTAAAGTGTAATTTATAGAAACTTAACTTAAAACTGTAAATGCTATGCTGTTGGTGTGCCTGTAGTGTTTGTAACTATTAAGTGGACACCATACATTGTCTCATGTAGGTACCTACCCGAGAGAGGGTATAAAGAAATGTCGTGTGGGTATATATATAAGGATCGTCAACATCAACTGACCAGCAGTCTCTTGCAGGCCAGCGACACTCCCTTGAACCAAAAGTTACTATGGATTTATGCCCGAACTTTTTTACCAACATTGGAATACTTAAGCAATTTTCTATGGCCGCGTCATACATTGCATTGCTATGGTTGGCACAAAATGCTTTCATAGATCGGATCAGCGATTAGTATGGAAGTGCCTACTCTTAAAACGTAGTGATTACTTGCTCAGTGGTCTCTTCGTAGTGGTTATATACTCTTTGGGTCTCTTGTTGGGCACGGAGCGAGGCGGACGTGCGTCGGCGCTCGGATCTGGGGGTAGTAGTGAGTCAGTGATAAACCGATACCTACCGAGGTATCTCTGTAGTGTGCGTGAACACTACAGTGCCAATAAATCTAATATATATAAATCACGTGTCACGTTGTTTGCCCGCGATAGACTCTGAAACTACTGAACGGATTTTGATAAAATTTTGTAACCATTCATAAAATGGTCCAACTTAAAAGATAGGATAGTTTTTATCCCGGAATTCCCGCGGGAACTCCAAAACTCAGGGGTATAAAGAAGGACGTAGAGTACTTTTTCTACGGGAGAACTCCGAAATTACCGCGGATGAAATCGCGGGGGACAGCTAGTAAATAAATAAATTTTGAAAAGAGTGACTAAGTAAAAACAACCAAAATTTTTTATCGTTAATGAATATTTTAGTGGGCGATGAATAGTTTTGTGTGCGAAAATCACCCGGCGACACTGGTTTTCATCTATTTTCATACTAAACTAAGCGGTTGTCCCTTCTATCTGTATTTTCTGTTCTGTGACTTCTGTGCCAGCGACACTCCATACAGGCGCGCGATCGGACCGCGCGAACTCCCCACCACTATTGCTATGGGCGATTATTACTGAAACTATATCGAAAGTGTTTTTTTGGCGGGAATCAAAGATGGCGGTTCGGTCACTTAATTTAATGTCGATTAAAAATGGATTTTGTTGTGTTATAAGGTGCTGTATTGGACAATATTTTAAGGCCTTTTGCACATTAAAAGACATTTTCTTTTGTCTTACATGCATCCGACAAAAATTACTACGCGCGTCTCTTATCCGACATTTCTTGTAATATGCACAGACTGTACGATCCCATATAACGACCGAAGCGCCTGGACGTCTCATAAGGCATTTCGTATGAGTTTATCTTTATTGTTTTCTCTGCGTTGTGCAACCAAACGCGTTCGATTGACCTCTCCACCACTCCCCAGGCATGGTGGTGTTCCTCGAGGAGGACCACTACGTGGCGCCGGACTTCCTGCACATGCTGCGGCTGCTGCGCGACACGGCCGACAGGAGCTGCCCCAAGTGCGAGATGCTCTGCCTCGGCACCTATCTCAAGGTGTACCACTACAACGTCAACAGCGACCGGGTGAGTGCTGAGCAGGGAGAAAGAAAGAAAGAAAGAAAGAAAAATGAGTTTATTGGTCCCCACATAAAGATAAAAAATAAGAGACGGAAAAAATACAAACTTAACAAATATTATGAAGGAGATAGAAGGGTGTGCTGTGTGAGGGCCAATCGGTCACTGCCTCAGCATAAATGCTTCATTATGTCTGTGGGGCAGAACATAATGAAGCGCTGGTCTTCCGACAGGGCCGCAATGCAGTCGCGTCACAAAATGGCTTCACTGTCATTGAAATAAGTATATTAGATATAAGTATAAATAAGTACACGCATACATACATACACGTACATACACACACATATTATGCATACATACACACACACATGCAAATAAACATGCAAAAACACAAATGCTCAAGTACAGAGGGATATATAAGAGATTATAATATATTCACAACATAAGTGTAAACAGAAGAATGAAACACATAAAAAGTGTTGTAAAAGGGAGCAGTGAGCAGTGAGCACCCACCCACCGTGCGAGGCTGGTTCGATTGTATTTCGCACCATCGGAATTAAAGTGACCTTTAACTCGAAAATTACAACGGGCACGATGGCTGAATTTTAATTTTTAGCCCGTCTTGTAGATTAATCCCTACTAATATTATAAATAGTAATTCTCTGTCTGTCTGTCTGTTACGCTTTCACGCCCTTAACGGCTTAACTGATAACCATCAAATTTTGCATACACGTTGTCGCTACAGAGGAAAATGAGCCATACAGCCGAACACAATAAGAAGTTCATAGATAGAATTTGTCATTTTATAATATTTACTTTATTTGCCTTATGTTTTTTTTAAGACATATCTACCGTTAATATGTCGGGAAAACAATTTCCTTCAGTATTCAAAACTGTACTAATTTTACTTTGAATTTTAATTAAAGAAATGTTACGTTATACTACTGTTTTATTTCCTCGCAATCGAAGTGAAAAGCAGAGTTTATAACTCGTCCACAAAACCATTTTATCCTCGACATTACGAGGGCGACGGCGAGGGCGAGGCCGAGTCGAAGGCGAGGGCTGAAAAAGTCTCGGATAAAAAATGGTTCGTTTAGTGTTTTTGTTGTAAAATCTACTATTCTATAAACATGACATGAACGCTTTGCACGCACTGTGTCAAGATTTACATTAGGGCGTTGCGAGTACATATAATCTACATTTCGTAATATCTAGCCGTTCCCTGCGGTTTCGCTGGAGTTATTTTAGAGACTCCCTCAGGAACTCTTTTGTTTGTACCTGAATAAAAAGTATCAAGCATGTACGTTACCCGCGGTAGCAAATATTGAAATTCCATTCCAATAGTTTCCTTGTGATGTTTGCATAAACAGACCAGCGGTTACAGTTTTATTTTATGTATGGATAGATTATTATATTATATTACGTATTTATTTACTAAAAAGTCAAAATATTTTTCCATTACGTTTCATCGAATTTTCTTATTTGATTTATAATTTAATTTTTTATTTATTTTAAATTTTGTTTATCTATTATAATATATACATGTACAAGTACATAATATATATATTATAAAATTATTATAATTTATCTGTGCCATGCGAACATGTACCGTATTGCGACGGCAGCAGAGGCGAAAACAGCTCACGCTGAACTACATACAGCAAGTGAAGGCGGCGCGCGACGAGAGGCGGCGCACCAAGCAGGACACGCAGGCCTGGAACTTCCAGGTGTACCCTAACCTCTACACCAACACGCAAAAGGTGCTTCCGAGCATGCCATAGACTGTTTTGTACACAAACATAGGCTAGACTAGACTAGACGGGGCGAGCTCTACAAACCAGACCACACTAGAACTAGATAGAGTGAATCCTTAAAGTTGGACATAGATAAGCGATAGTGTCTTGACCCACATTGAAGAAATTATGAGTAAATCGTGTTTTTAAAAATTATAGTGCCATTTTGTGTCAATTTTTTTTTATTTTCAACATATTTTTGGTATTTAAATAATGTAATAAGGTAAAAACATAATTAAAAAACGTTCTATAACCCTCAATAAAGCGTAAATATCTTAATTTTGTGGGTTAATATGTTATTGCTTATCGGCGTCCATTTATAAACATCTGTATGTATACATATAAATAAAATTGAAGTATCTGTTTGTAATTCCAAATTAATAGCTTTTCACTAAATGCATAATTATGAATGTACGGTTACTTACATAAAAAAAAATTGTCTGTCTGCCTGTTTGTTCCGGCTAATCTCTGAAACGGCTGGAACGATTTTAACGGGACTTTCACTGCTTTATTTAAAAAAAAAATAGTTTCTACTGGAACTCCGAAACTCACGCGGGTGAAACCGCGGGTCACAGCTAGTATATTATATTATTGATAACATATAGACAGAGCTAGGCCCGTATTCACTATGACCATGACGCGCTACGAAAATTGTTTTTGCGTACAAAGAAGTTTTACATTAAAAAAAAAGCATTTACAAAATGGCATACAGAATACTAATTTCTAGTGTTTTGGCATCTGGAGCGTTTGGGATTGTGTTTTTGGGACGCGCGTTATAGGCAAGGAATGTTGTTGGTCATAGTGAATAAGGACCCTAGATTGAGACGCGGGACCCTGTGAAACAACACAGAGCAGGTGGCGCTAAAGAATGGGCATGTTGACTAATTTGACTTAATTTTTTTTTTTAGTCCGTCTTGTAGATTATTAAAAAATATTGGACACGTATTTTTTATTTTTTTTACGTAATCAAAAAATAACGGCGATATATTGAGTTGAAATTTCGCGTGACGTCACTATTCTGACAGTTTGTATGGCGGTTTTGCGGTTAGTGACGTCACGACCTCCTCATCCTAAACTTTAATGCGCTTTATCTCTGTATATTTTAATTTATTTAAAAAAGCAAAAAATACGTGTCTATTGTTTTTTTATTTTCTAACTGGCGGACTAATTAGAATTTTGATTTTCAATAGTAGTCAACATCCCTATTATTCAGATCAGGCGGAGCATTCTCGAGCAGTTTTTATGTCACTGAATAAACGACCGTATAACATTACTTTTAAGTACAAAATCTAACATTACTCAAGCAGTTCTGCGCCTGATTTGCGCTTGACCCTTAAGTATGCTTTTTGGGCTTGCAGAGTTTCATGTTTTATAGCAATTAATAATGTAAATAGAGACATAGTGTTGCTAGATTAAAATTTTGTTTTGTATTAGTGAGTGCTGCTAGTTTTTTCTCTGTGGTTCAGTGGGTATAGGACTAGTGTAAAACTGTTGGCATTAATCGGTAATTTTAGCGAGGTGTCACCGAAAAATATTGAAATTGAAATTTAAAATTCAAATTAAATTTCAGTAAGTAACTACGGATAGATAAGTCATAATTTATTTTAAAAACCACAACGCTAGAATAACCACTATTGTAAAAAAAAATTGAAACTTAAGTTATAGTTGTGTATTGTAATCATCGATCTCATATAAAAAGTAGATACACAGTCCCATACAAAAGTTCACTTAAAATGGGCATGTTGACTAATTTTTATTTTTTAGTCCGTCTTGTAGATTATTAAAAAATATTGGACACGTATTTTTTCTTTTTTTACGTAATCAAAAAATAACGGCGATATATTGAGTTGAAATTTCGCGTGACGTCACTATTCTGACAGTTTGTATGGCGGTTTTGCGGTTAGTGACGTCACGACCTCCTTATCCTAAACTTTAATGCGCTTTATCATGTATATTTTAATTTATTTAAAAAAGCAAAAAATACGTGTCTATTGTTTTTTTATTTTCTAACTGACGGACTAATTAGAATTTTGATTTTCAATAGTAGTCAACATCCCCATTGTCCACAGTCGTGTTTACGTAGTTACAGCTGTGGTTATATTGATTTGTAATATGTAATAAAATTTGTGTTAAATGTAGTGAACACGTAATATATTTATGCTATTTTTTTACTACAATTGCACCTAAAGCATAAGGTGAAAACGTAATAAATACTATACGGTCTCATGAGCTGATTTAAAAGCGCACCCAAATGTTCAAGTGGGCGCTCATTTCATGACGACATTTCTTGACGCCGCCGATTGTGTATCTACTTTTTACATGAGATCGATGATTGAAATGCATGTATTGAATGAAGATGCTATTGCATGTCTTAAGTTAGGATTCACAATGATACTTAGCTTGGGGCCGTCGCTTGTGTAGTAGAAATTTCGACCTTAAATACTACCACCTTATGGTTGAAATATCACAATAATAAATAATATGACATTTTAATTTAACGTTAAACTAGTACTACTAGAAGAGGATAGTGAATCAATAGTGACTGTTGGTTACGTATGGTACGATTTTATTTTTAGTTCTATTGTAAATATACGCCATTTTAAATGTATTGTAAATATACTTGAACTATTGTAAATATCTTTTTGCTTCTATTATGTACATAGTTTGATGCAGCATGCATCCATACTATTCTTCATAAGTTTATGTACTTATTTCCTCCCCCCCTCCCCCCCCCCCCTCCTTATTTGACACAATTTCCTCGCCTTTAACCGTCTATGTGTTACCACTGTAACTTCGACGACAGTTCGAACTGTATGTCTTGCTATTTGGAGCCAGACAGGATAACATTAGGTTAGTTGCAGTCGTTTAGTATGTGGATTAAACCATTTTTAAATACACATATAAGATTCGCTCTAAAATTCACAATTCAGTGTTTGCCAATAGCCATGTGTCCGGGGTGTGAAAACCAAAATTTCTTTTTAGTCCGTCAGTTGGATAGTGAAAAAATTAGAGATACGGGTATTTTGATATTTCTTATTACCTAATGAAAATAAACTCCGGTAAAACGCATTCAAGTTTGGGGGGGGGGGGGGCTTGTGACGTCATAACCCCGTATAACTGACGTCACGGGACCGTTATTGTTTGATTAAAAAATCCATGTCCAATTACACGACGGACTAAAAATACAAAATTGTTAAATAGCACGAATAGAAGTGCCGTCTGTAACTCTTCCCCCCCCCCCCATCTCTTTTCCAGGTGGAAATTCTACCGTGGCACTCCAGCGTCCACAACATGGGTATGGTGTTCAATAAGACCGTGTGGAACAGCATAATGGAGGTCCAGGAGCAGTTCTGCGCGTACGACGACTACAACTGGGACTACTCGCTGCTCCACCTGTCGCAGAACAGGGGAGGCGGCCGGGAGAAGTTCAAAGTGGTGCTCTGCAAGGGGCCGAGGGTGTTCCATATAGGCGAATGGTGAGCGCTCATATGATAAAAGGCCTGATTGGCGCTGTTGGTTACCATTCCTCCCCGCTAATTCAATAGGTTCCACGTTCGTTTCCCGGGTGAGGGTGGACTTTGTGTGATGAAAATCAGGTTCCATTTTCCAGTCTGATCGTGTTTATATATCTATAGTATATAATATATGTAAATGGTCGCCGACAAGCAATAATACGTTAACCCACAAAATTAAGTTATTGATACAGAACGCTTTATTGAGAGCTGTAGAAAGTTTTTTAACTATGTGTTTACCTTATTACATTGTTTAAATACCAACAAAATGTTGAACGTAAAAAAATGTTGATACAAAATGGCGTTTATAAATTTTAAAACACGATTTACTCAAAATGTCTCCACTGTGGGTTAACACACTATTGCTTATACAACGTGTTAATGAATTAATTGAAAACTAGAAAATAGTTTGCTCAGAATCGACTAGCGAATCCATCGCAATATGTTTTAACATAGGTTATATTTTTCATTTTTACTAGGCCCATGTCTAAATTATTTATAATACAATATTAGGTGCGTACGCCGCCCGCAGCAAAAAAAAATCGAACCGGTAGGCGCGGGCGTAGCGCTTAGAATTTCGTAAATAGGTCACCTCCAAACTAATGTTGAATAACTTTTAAAGTATAAATTTTTTCGACATAAAATATATGTATTTTCGGAATTAACGCGGCTGGTACTGGAACTGGAGCTACTATAATATCGTTAAATTTAATATGGGTGTTGAAGTGTTTGCGTTTGCCACCGCACGCAGCGGCATCCACCACAAGAAGTCGAACTGCAACGCGTCGACGGTGATCGGCAAGGTGCAGCGGCTGCTGCGGGCGGCGCGGCCGCACCTGTTCCCGGCGCGCGTCGCCGCCACCGCCAGCGCCGGCGGGCCCAAGCACAACAAGCGGCTGGGCAAGGGCAACGGCGGCTGGGGCGACCTCAGGTGACACGCGAGCGCACCTAATGTGTACACTATAACAATAATAATAATAATAAATTTTATTTGACTTAAAAAAAAAACAGTACATCAAAGAGAAATTAAATTAAAACCAAAACAACAATTACAGAATGCCTATCACTAAATCTAAAATTACTTACTTAAGCCAAAATGGTGCCCAGCTCAGCATATTGCTAGGCACGGAGCCGTAGCGCTGATTTTCAGCTGGGCCCGAAATTTTTAAATGGACGATTGGCAACACACTAACAAAGCAAAAGCGCCAGTTCAACAATTTCATAGTTACACTCTTCACTAAAGATGAAAATGCACCCTCTTCACACAGATGCACAAACCTGGACATGACAAGCACACGGCCGGATCCCATCACCTCCCGACACCAAAAAACCAAAATACTCAGCACTTCAGCAGCAAAAAGCTGCCTGCCAAGAAGTTGAACTATTTCCCAACAACCCACTCCTCACCACCAAAATCACCAAATACCCCAGCACTCCAGTGCCTAAAAAGAGAGAAGCCGGATGATGAGACCCGTACAGGGCCCTTATTCACTTTGACCATAAAGCCGGGTACAGACTGCTGTAACGTAACATGCAATGTAACAAATTTGCCGTCCACATTGTCGCAATGTATCATGTAATGTAAAATGTATCAGAATGGGGATGTGGACTACTTTTGAAAATCAAAATTCTAATTAGTCCGTCAGTTAGAAAATAAAAAAACAATAGACACGTATTTTTTGCTTTTTTAAATAAATTAAAATATATAATGATGAGAAGCGCATTAAAGTTTAGGGTGAGGTGGTCGTGACGTCACTAACCGCTAAAACCGCCATACAAACTGTCCGAATAGTGACGTCACGCGAAATTTCAGCTCAATATATCGCCGTTATTATTTGATTACGTAAAAAAAGAAAAAATACGTGTCCAATATTTTTTAATAATCTACAAGACGGACTAAAAAATAAAAATTAGTCAACATGCCCATTCCCATAGTGTGGACGCGTTGCGCGCACGAACCGAGCATCACAACTCGTGCGCCACCATTTGTCGGTTTTTTCGCCGAACACAAAGAGGCGCGCCCGGCGCAGTGCGCGGCGCGCCAGGGTGGACGGGTCGTCTGCTTGTCTGTGGCTGTACGCGGAATCGCGTGTTCACAGCACACTGAGATGTTCGTCGCGCGCATGCCGGAAAAGATGCGAGCACGCACATGCTCGGTGCGCGCGCGTCTGGTGTGCGCGCTGCGTCCACACTTATGAAATGCTCCTTTCATGTTACATTGCATGTTACGTTACAGCAGTCTGTACTCGGCTTAACACGCCGCGCTAAGATAAGGCACCGCAAAAACTGTCTTTCCCTCGTAATCAAAGAAATTTTACTGCAAAAAAAATACATTAACAACGTTTCTTATGGCATAAAGAATAATAATTTCAAATATCTTGGCGTCTAGTACATTTGGAAATGCTTTTTTGGGACGCGCGTTATGGGCAAGGAATGTTGTTGGTCATAGTGAATAAGGGTCCTGAACACTCACCGACAAGGGGCATGATGACAGGGTATAAAAATCAAAATTCTATTTAGTCCATCAATTAGACGGTAAAAAAAATTATAAACACGTATTTTTTGCTTTTTAAATTATTGTAAAAGTACTTAGATAAAACGCAATTAAAGTTAAGAAGTGACATCATAACTAAGTATAAAGTGTACCTTAGGTGTGACGTCACACGGAATTAAAACTCAATGTATCGCCGTTCTTTTTTTGATTATGTAAAAAGGGGAAAAATACGTGTCCAAAATTTTTTATTCATCTACACTAAGGACTTAAAATTAAAATTTAGTCATCATGCCCATTATATACGCACTGACAAGTATACGCGCACAGACTCGTATAGGTACCGACTCGTGACGCACCGACTCGTATACGCGCAGCTAACTCGTATACACGCTGATTGACTCGTATTTACTCGTCAAGGTGTTGATGGGAAAGCTTCTTTATTCATATAGAAAATATCTTTTTTATTCCAGAGATCGCGAATTCTGCACAAATATGACCAAGATCGGTAGGCAGATGAAGAAGTATTTTTATGGAGCCTGAATCATTTGTATTAAAAATTCACACTGTGCACGTTAATGAAAATATCGTAACGAAAGGATAATAAAAATTCTCTACAATCGTTTTTATTACATCTTTTCGTTACGATTCGCAACGTCCCAAAATGGAGTGAACAAAATATAAGTATGCCTCAACCGCCGAGGCCAGTTCCAGGGACCTAAGTATGTTGAAGCGTTGCCGCGTCGCGCTCTTCTACAGCAAATAGTTATTGTTGAATATTGTTAGTACTGCCGGTGTTTTCATTTATTGTCGTCTCCACCCGTCATAATATTATGTAACTAACAATGATATACACCACATATATTATTACTGCATAATTATATAATATACATAATTATGTAACAACAACAATAATATTATAATAATATGTTATTGTTACATTACACACGTTACACCGTGTAAATTTGCATACTCGCCATATTTGCAGATGTTACTTTATTGCCGATAATGATGTAAATAAGTAAATAAAGTGAGTGCCAACCCGCACGATGCGACGCGGCGCCGCGCCGCAAGCCATATCGCCGCATTGGCGACCACACGGGCAGCGCGGCGCCGCAGCGGCGACAGAAAGAGTCGGCAAGCCCATCGCTACGTGACAGAAAGGGACAAACAACAGCGAGCCGCTTACTCCCCTCCCCGCCCCGTCTCGACTCCGATGCGAGCGCGGCGCGGCGCCGTGTGGCCACAACGCATTTTTGTATGTAATATACCGCAGCGGCGCCGCTCAGGCGCCGTACCTGAGCCGCGCCGCATCGTGTGGGTCGACTCACAACTGTTTGATTTTAAAAAGTTCATTTGTCACAATTTACAAACATAAAAAAAAGAAATTTTTTCTCTGTCTGTCTATCTGTCTGTTTGTTCCGGGTAATCTCTGAAACGGCTGGACTGATTTTAACGGGACTTTCACTGGCAGATAGCTGATGTTATAAAGAGTAACTTAGGCAACTTTTTATCCCGAAATTCCCGCGGGATCTCTGAAATTAACGCGGGAAACCGCAGGGCATACTTAGCTAGTATTATATTATAAAAAAGCGCTTTCTTGTTAAGTTTAGTTTTAAGCACATACTGGATTTTGAGGGACAACCGAGCTCGTCCGTAGTATTTACAAATGGCAGATACGCAGATTTACAGTGTTAAATAATTAATATTAGGTATATTATATTGTAGATATTTGTATATAATTATGGCTTATGATATTATTTGATATGGTGTTCTTTGGAAAGATAACAGCGGCTAACGGCCACGCTCAAGAGTCGTTTTAATGATTACTTAATTTTAAGTAAAGATTTTCAAAACAAAACTACCGCACTCAAAGACGTTCATATAATTAATTAATGTTCATTGCCATTCAACTATTAAGTTAAATTTAGTTAGATGCCAATTCATTAACTTAACAAACGTCTCTGACGGCTGCAATCAGAGTCAACTTTAATGATTACTTAGTTAAGTATAGATTTTTAAAACAAAACTGCCGCAATCAGACAAGTTTAATAAATTAATGTTAATTGGCATTTAACTAATTAAGTTACATCTCATTAAATGCTAATTAACATTAATTTACTGAACGTCTCTGATTGCGACAATTTTGTTTTAAAAATCTATACTTAACTAAGTAATCATTAAAGTCGACTTTGAGTGCGGCCGTGAGTGCGGTAGTTTGTTTTTAAAATGTTTACTTAAAATTAAGTAATCATTAAAACGACTGAGTGCGGCCGTAAGCCCGTTCGAGGGGCGTTTAAAAAGCGCCGCGCTTTAAAAGCGCTGACGTGTGAACATAATATAATTATTCTTGGGAATGCATTTTATGCTGTTCTATTTAAACGCTTTTTTAACGGACGTCAAGAAAGTTCTCGTGCGAACCGGGGCTAATGTTTAAATGATTATTATGAACCTCACATCGAAATTATGACCATTGAAATTTCCACCTAACACACTGTACATAAAGTCGACATCGCGATGGACAAAATTTCGATGCCAAGTGATAAGACTGGTGAGTCCTCAGGCTAGAGTATAAAGTTATAAACTGTATGTTTAAGATTTTTTTTTTTTGTATTAATTGTTATTATATTTTAAAGTGTGAAAGCTTCTTTTTTTTTGTTAAATATTTCTGTTAATTTTTCTTGTAATATTTTTTTATTGTGGTACCTAATTATTTTGTAATAATGAATCATTAAATAAAATAAATATTAAATAATTGACTTTATAATGATCTTATTGCTCCAGTACTGTGCGACAGGGGCCGATACGTAAGAATTAATTTTCGCTTCACTAATTTTTAACCGACTTCCAAAAAAGGTTTTTCTTTTTAAGTTCCCGCGGGAATAATGGATAAAAGTACCCCATGCCCTTTTGTGTGCCTTTTAATACGTATAGCTATGCAAAATTTTATGATGATCGGTAGAACCGTTAAGGTAAAAGCCGCGTAAGAAACAAATTCTTTTTATAGCTATGGAAGTAACTAGCAAACATTGTAATAGAATAGTATAGTATTATAATATTATCTGTGGTAGTAGTACTAGTATAAGTAGTATTATATTATGTGTGGTTGTAGTATCAAGAAACAATTAGAATTGCCACAGCTCGAAATTCGAATGGTGTTTAAAGTCGTTTCAATGCTTTAGTAAGTATTGTAAGTAAGCCACTGGTAAAACAGCCACGCACCAAAATATTTTGTTTAATTTGACACCACATACCTACTGCCCCATACCACAGATAATATAATACTAACTATAGACCGAGCCAAGCTTTCTCAGTAGGTACCTAAGAACAATAACAGTTATTCTTCTGAGGTAGGTACCTACCTACTTATCTAATAAATCGTTCCATTCGCTCTGAAAGATCATTGTTCTGGGAAGTTCTCGGAACCATGGACCAATTCGTTTAATTGGTCCATGTCAGAACTAATAAATGATAATGTGATCCCCTTTTGTTTACACTCTATAATCTTTATAAATAAAAATTAATGTTTGTATGTCTGTCCTCTATGCGTTTCGAAACCATTGGTCCGTTTGTGATGAAACTTTGGCGGGTTGTTCTGCCTGCGTCCGCAAAGGTTCCTGATCCCAAACCTCACGCGGGTGAAACCGCGGGGCACAGCTAGTAATTTATAAATAGACTAGGTAGGTACTTTAAATGAAATATCACCGGGCTATTAGCAACATTGTAATCCCTAAAAACCGAAAGTACCTACACGCGAAAATGCGTCATCACCCTGAGTCTGTTTAGTATAATAAAAAACTCGTTGTTCCCCGCGGTTTCACCCGCGGGAAATTCGAAGTTCCCGCGGGAATTCCGGAATAAAAAGTACCCTATGACACTCAGGACCACTATAGCTTCCTTTAAGTGAAAAAAATTTCAAAATCGGTTCAGTAGATCCAGAGATTACCCCCTACGTCACAAACTCACAAACTATTGCTCTTTATAATTTAGTGTAGACTAGCTGTGCCCCGCGGTTTCACCCGCGGTAATTTCTTAGTTCCGCGAGAATTCCGGGATAAAAAGTACTCTATGTCCTTCTCTGTACCCCTGACAACGTGCTTGCCAAATTTCATCCAAATCAGTTCAGCCGTTTTTGCGTGATTGAGTAACTAACATCCACACTCACATATTTTATAATAGGATAGTCCCATGAATAATAACAATATACCTACCTACACTTTATTTCGTCTGAGTCTACCTACCACAATACGGGCACTTATGATGACGCAAAATGAAACTTACTTCGATACCTACTTCAGGTAGGTGTACCCAATAAAAATTTAATTTCGCTTGGCTTGGAAACTTGGCAAGAACATACCTACTTTATATTATCGTCTGCTTATTGGCAAGCAGCTGGGTACCGGGAAGAAATAGTCTTTATTTGACCCTGGGTGGGCTATGCCCGGACTCGCACTTATTCGGTTTTGTACCTACCTAATATTTCTTTCGATAAGTTTAAAAAATAAAACTAATTATGTACTATTACTACTTTTAAATCAGTTTATTTTCATATTTAAATTTGGCACTCAATTAAACATAAAAAAATATTATTGAAAAATAAAATCGTAGGAAAAATCAACGAAAAAATGTTTCACAGGCAGTTTCACCACGGATATTTCTTGTATAGTTTCATAGCCGTTTTTGCGTCCTCCACAGAGTCGTGGGTCCCACCTTGGATAGATTCACCAAGAAGATCTCTCGCGAGATCTTTTAACGACGGCTTTTGGCCTTTGTTCCTCTGAAAAAAGAAAAAGAAAAAAGAGTCAGCGCCCTTCCACTCCTCACTCAACGGCCAACGCAACGGGAAATGGGGTCGTATTTTTGAATCGATCGAATTACTTTTCGCCTTAGCTTTTCGCACACCGAATTGCGAGATTCACATATTGAGAATGCTTGAACATTTTTAACAAAAAAAGTAAAACCGACTTCCAAAAACAAAAAAAAAGCTAAAAAATAACAAAATACCGATTTAATCCAACAGACAAAAATACACGTAGTACCTACTAATATTGGTTTGTGCTACCACTTTTCGATTTGAATCCGGTGCCAAGCCCGCTACGTCTGTCCACTCGGGTTGTAAAGCTCACGACGAGCTCGTGGCGGGAGTGAACTAGGTAGGTACTTGGCTTATCACCGGCAGAGTAAGTTTCCTGACTCCAGTTATATCTACAGACATTGAGCGTGTCCGACACGTTCCGTCGCAGACAAAATAATATTCTCCGATACGATTAGGAGAATTCTTTCACCACTAGAACACTAGGTACCTACTTACACTATCCCTGAGTGATGTAGGCTTTATTGTAAGTTGTAACCCGGAATTCCTGCGGGATCTCGAAAATTCCCGCGGGTGAAACCGCGGAGAACAGCTAGTAGGCGAACAACAATACACGATACCACGATAGGTGTGTGGTGTGGTAGAAGCGGTGTAGTCCAGAGGACCAGCCCTCGTGGAGACAGGACCGGGCACCGGCTAAGGAGCTGCTGAACTTACCCGCATAAATTCCTCTCTCAGGGCCGTGTCTCTGACGTTTCCATGGCTTACTCCCAGCGCTTGTAAATCTGGTTTTAGGTCGTGGCCGACCAGTATTTTTCCATGTATAATGTTCATTATTTTACTTTTGATTTCTTGAACAGACTTTGCGTAAGCTAAGTCACGAGCTGTTATACCGCTAATACTCGTGCGATAATCAGAAACATGTTGTTCCGGCTTCACATACTCGTCTAGAAGAACCGAAAGGTTCTCGCCAACGACAGAAACTCGTGCTACTGCGTTCTTGTAGCTGCCGTTGCTTATAACTTCCACCATTTCGCAGTCCAAAGCTACTGCAGCCATTTCGTAAGATTAAATGAATCACAAAATGAAATGAGAGTACGAAGACGAACGAATCGAACGGTTAATGAATTATGAAGTTATCAATAAAAATTATGAAAAATTAAAAATCGTAGCGACTAGCGAGTAACGAACTTAAAATGCGAAGTTGGTCAAGTTGGACTCTAAACCGAAGTCGAAGCACTTTTATACTCCAGCAACCGGAATCGGATGTTGCGAGCGCGACGCCAACGCAACCCATTTTCATAGACAAAAGGTTCTCGCAAATTCTAAGAAAGTCCCGACTGTTCGAAACAAGATTGCCAGTTTTAAAATTTTATTACGATTAACATCAACTTTTTAATATCGATCATCAACACCTCATTCATCGAATGTGTTTGAAATAATGGGCGGTGTACTGTATTAAATATTAAATCTTAGATAAACAAAATTTTAACAAAAAAACTTAAACATCAAAAAGTAATGTAGTAGTAAGTATACTAAAAAGCGATAAATAACAAAATACAGATTTAAATCCAAACTTACATAAGATTCCAAGTATTAGAGAATTGAATAAGTAAATTCGTACGGAATTTTTCCGCAGTGCAAAGCTAAGGCAGGCTAAGACTTAAAAAAGACGGTTATTGAGAAATAATCACGTAGGTATTTAAGAATATTTTGTGATTTAATTAAGCTTTGATTCTATTATATGTTCAAAATGATGTTATAAGTATTTGTGTTCGCATAATTAATTAATATGGCGTGAGCTTGTTTCTTTGTCACGCTTTAACTACTCAACTGACCATACACATTGACAGGAGTAGGTACTTAACAGGATTTTTATCTCGGAATTCCCGCGGGGACTCCGAAATTTACTTGGGTGAAACTGCGGGGAACTGTAGAAATTTATGACATCTATATTATGTTGTTAGTATGTTTATCTATTCATGCAAATTTACAAAAAGTATTTAAAAGATTTGTTTGAATGAAAGTTACTATGAAATTGCTACGATTTTTATTATGTAGTTCAGACAAGTCCTTTGCTGTCGAAAATAGGGTACTTGCATGAAATTTATAATAAGAAATTGTGTCAATATTTCAAAAATAGAGCCTTAGAAAACCGTTATCGTGAAAGATTTACTAAAAAAAAATGAATAGTTTCCGAAATATTCAAGTTTAAATTTTGTGAAACGGAACGTTGCAACGAAACACCAATCACAGCCACGCTTAACACATGACGTCACCTTTATTTTTTTAGGAAAGATTTACCTCTTTCATAGAAGGCAAAAGAAACTAAGTGCATACAGTCAACACATATTTTCCATTTTCTGAAGTTTTTTACTTTAAAATGCACCGGTAAGATGCATTTCGATTCTTTACTGGAACTTTTGGAAGTAACTCGACACAATTCAACCTTAATTTAGCTTTTGGATATTGAAGTTATCTGTCTGTCAGTGTCACATGACCTTGTCAATACGACAGTGACATTTCTATCACAGTATAATAAGGGGTAATTTTGAACAAGTGACGTCATTCCGCGTTTCGGCGGTAAAGTCTAAAGTAGGAACTTTGAAACGCTCTATTTCATTAATTTATGCCTATATTTTTTTTCTTTTTCTTGCTTTGTCTAAGTAGGCCATATATCTTTAAAATAGATTGAAAAAAAAAATTCATCAAGTACCCTATTTGACTACTGCACAGAACCTTTGATAGAAGTTAAAACTGACAAAAAATGTAGGCGTTGCCACCATGGTCCATGGTTTCTCCAAAAT
This sequence comes from Zygaena filipendulae, assembly GCA_907165275.2. NCBI lineage: Eukaryota > Metazoa > Arthropoda > Insecta > Lepidoptera > Zygaenidae > Zygaena > Zygaena filipendulae. Next base: position 8,163,675 of record OU015670.1, on the reverse strand, counting down.
ATGCTAATTTGGTGTAGAAAAAAGTTACTTCAATAACAAATTATATGCGCATAGTTTGTTTTGTAAAAATGAGCCAAATAAATATGCTATATTATGTTAAAAACTAAAAACATGCTGAACAAGAAGAAAATAATATGCTAAAGGACATAGCCAATTTTCGTATGGAAGGTGGACCACGTGTTGCCCAGAAAGACAAACGTCTTAGTACATTTTGTTCCATGGGATATTTGACCTATCCTACAATATTATACCTTATTAAGTAAAGTAATGCAAGAACTCGTTGGATGTAAGTAAGCTAATTGCTGCTAGAAAAATCATAAAACAAATCTTGTTTATTTTTTTCTCCGGAATCGATTTCAAAAAACTTCGCATACAAAATAATGCATTGCAAACCAACCCTGTGACCCGTGCGGCCTATGATCAAAATTTGGCAACACTGAAAATCGCGGGCGGTGAGATTTTCGCAGTGCCGGCTGTCTCTATTAACTCTATGGTTGGTACTCCCCAGGGGCGCTTTCCGTGGATTCGCACTAGCGATGGGCGATTGTTGAAAAAAAAAACAATCGACTGAATCGATGATTCAGCTACTGAGCATTCGATTGTCAATTTAGTAATTCCCCACCATTATTATTCGAATAACAATCGACGAACTACTAACTACTGACTGCTAATTTGTAAGTACTAACTGCGATGCGTGCATGTCGTGTTGCGTCGATTTTTTGAACTACTTATTTAGTTGTATAGTAATAACAATCGACGAACTACTAACTACTGAAGTACTGACTAGTGATTACTAAGTTGTAAGTACTAACTGCGGAGCGGTGTGGGCGGTGTTGCGTTGATTGTGCCACTGGCAGTGGCCCACTGCGCCATCTTTTGTAACTAAATATTAGTATTTAGTAGTTTCTACTTTGTATTTAGTAGTATAAGTGCGCGCCAATTAGTAGATACCTAGTTAAAAGTTTATTGACTAACATCAACTACTTTTAAGTTTTAATTAGATAACAATTTTGGTTTATTTATTAGAATATTAGTTGAAATTTTAAAATAATTATTTCACAGAATCACAAAGCATCAAATATAGATCTAACGCCCTCTTGTGGTGCTGGTGTGAGTTTATATCTAAATGCACGAAGCTAGCTAGATAGGCACCTACTTGAATAGTTTAAACTACAGAGTACTGTCTAGATACTATAGGTGGAGTTAGAGTTGTACTGGCAGCATTAGCAACTACTGAATACTATTTTTTTTACTGACTACTTTTTTTTTTTACTAACTAGTAGTTAGTAACTACTGAATTAGTAGTTGAAGTAGATACTGAACAATCGACTAATATAGATTATTATCGACTTTTATCGACTAAACCGAACAATCGACTAATTCGATAAATTTTAGTAATAATCGCCCATCGCTAATTCGCACGAGTGCACTCGAACGCGCTCGAACGCGTTATCGTATCGTTATCTAGGGACCCAAAAATCATGACGATCAACATCATTTCAGTAACCAACATTACGTGAATAGCAAGTTTCGAGTCGAGGCTTGCATTTAAATGTAATGTTGGTTACTGTAATGATGTTGCAGATCACCTACTTATCAGCGTAGTGCACATTGAAATATTTAAAAAAAGTACTTATAATGATATTATCAAAAATCGAATAGTAGATTGTTGCACCGAGCACCAAGTGAGTCATTAATGCATGAGTGTTAGTAAATTAGCAGGAGTGCATTATAATAATTATTTACTCACTTTAGCAAGGTGCGCAGCTGAAAGTGCCCCCCCCCCCCCTCAGCCAAATCCTAGATCCGCGCCTGCATTAAGGCCCGTCGCCCATTGTGACTTTTTGTCGACGTGACTTTCTGTCACTTATGAAAAATGTACTGAGGTCACCGTATTGTCACGTCACCATAATGAGCGCACTCAGTATAGTTTTCATTGCACTTGACTAAGTGACAGAAAGTCACGTCGACAAAAAGTCACAATGGGCGGCGGGCCTAACGACACAACCTACAAGGGGAGACAGAGAAGGACATAGGATAAATCATAAAAAGGGGATACTTTTTATCCTGGAGTTCCTGCAGGAAATCCGAAATTAACGTGAGGAAAAGCTAATTACCGAAATGAAATGTTTAGTGTACCTACTCTGATAGATGGCACTAGTTTTTTATTTTTTTTACTTATATTATTAGTCTGTGCTATTATATAATGGTGATGTAAATGTTCGTATGGCCATATCATCAAAATCTCGTACGAGGTTGATGCCTGATGCCGTCCTCGTACCTCGTACAGAAGACCCAAATCTCGTATTTGTACGAGGAACCTCGTACGATTGGCAAACCTTTTATTTCGTCTGAGCCTGGGTGTAACGTGTTCTCGCCGGGGTATGTTGTAGCAAAATCTAGCGCAAGCATTTTGTCTTTTTCCGTCTTAGCATATCTAGAGTATCGGACCATATATAGCACAGCAGTAGGTGAAAGGGGACGCCACTAACAAGTCTTTTGAAAATGAAAATTCTAATTAGTCCGTCAATTAGAAAATAAAAAAATAATGGACACTAATGATGTTTTAAGTAATTCTTTGATGGACAAGTATTTTTTGCTTTTTCAAATAAATGAAAATATACATAGATGAAGCGCGTTAAAGTTTAGGTTGGGGGCTCATGACGTTACTAACCGCTATGATGAGCCACCACACAAACAGCTGCACCGGTTAGTGACGTCACGCGAAATTTCAACTCAATGAATCGTGATCTCTTCAGAAGCTTCGACAGGACCGGAAGTATGCTGATCGGACGATGGTCCTCAAGCTGTTGAACAACCTGAGATTTTGGGAAAGGTCTAACAAGAGCCCGTTTCCAGGCGTTCCAGGCGAAAATATTTAATTAAATTGATCGATTTGTTTATTTTTTATCATTATTTTATAAACGTATATAATTTATTACGTATTAGTAGCATAATTATTTTACAAATATATTTTGTATTTTCAGAGATATGACTCTTTAAAAGTTCAAGTTAGACAAGGAAAGCGCTAGTCCTATAATGACGTCACTCGAGTTGTAACGCCCTACAAAGTACAACCGCCATACAAAATTCCGTTTTGGAAAGAGACAGACACTCAAAATTAAACAGTTTATAATTATTTTATTTTTTAATCATATCTATTAATTTTTTCGCTTATTTTATGCTTATCCATGATATTTTCGATTGTAATTATTGGATATCAACATTTTAACAACAGTGAAATAGCCTTATCAGCAGTGATACCGTCATATCCTATGGCTTTAGTCTTAATGCTGAGAATAATTTTATTTATCATGTTACAGGATACTTACTGCTTCTGAAGAAGATTCATTGTTTGTCGCTTTGTTATTCTCTAAAGATAGTTAGGTCTCATCGTTACCGGGAATCGTTAAAAAATGTTGGTTTATAAGATTTGGGTTGTTTAAATTTTCTGGGATTGGATTGGAGTACGTAAATTTTTTGGAACTATGTTCCTTTTTAATATTCTAAGATGTTCGTTTGAAAAGAAAATCATTTATGTAAAATAGAGTAAATAATAGGGCCTTTTTCCTGTCATGCGGATTTACGCCCGCGTGCGTGCTAACTATATGCGGGCGGCGTTCTTCTTCTCCCTTCATTGTGTTTTACTGTGACGCGGGTCGCACGCATGGCCATAGTACGCATCTTTGTCCTGCGTGCGGCCAGGAGCGTGCTATCACCCGCATGCGGACCAGATCCGCGCGCGGGCGAAAATACGCATGACAGGAAAAGGGTCCATAATATTTAATTGTGATCCAATATTGCAAGACAATTTACTAAGGTTATTGGAAAGCCAAAAGTAGTATCTGCTCTTAGGTATATAATTGTGGGCGTCCAAGCTAAAAGTACCAGTTCTCGGCATTTAGTTTCCGAGATATACGAGGTTTTGTAAAGTTCGGTGAAAAAATTGCGTCCGCGATTTTAATTGATTATTATTAATAAATGATCAATGTAACAAGCAAGTAGAAGTGTTTTTTTTTATTTCACACAAACTTTTAAAATGCTTTTTCTCAAATCAAGCTTTTTCAGAGTTTCAACTCTGTAAACAACTGTCTGTAAAAAAACTGCTATTTTTGAATATTTTTCAATCCTTAATATCAAGTAACTATTCTAGATACTGAATCTAGTCTTAACTCCATACCCCACTACTGGTAACGTTTTACGTGGACGCCCAAAAATATTGAAAGATCAATTATTAAATATCTTTGAGATTTTAATTTATTTTTGGCTGTTGCTAGTCGTCTACTAAATGGACGAACAATAATTGTCAGCTAAGCGCAAAATGTATTGATCTTTCCTAACGTTCTTTTTTTGTAATGAAATTTGCACGCCAATTGAAAAACCTTTTTATAATTATGATATAAAAATTTTTGTCCAAAAATAAATTGTACATAATTAGTATATGTCACTGTAAAATTGTAAATACCGTTAGATTATTACCTATCTCGCGAGATTGTAAATTCTCAAATTGCGAACCGCAGTCCGTAACACTTTCTTCGGCGCATCGCCGGCCGCTGCCGCGGCACGCTCGCTACGCTCGTTCGGCTCGCGCGACTTGTTCTGTGGGGCTAAGATGCGCAACACGATAAAATTTTATCGAGCCATTTTATCGATCCTCGTCGAAATATTGTATGGTTTTGTCGACGAGAATCGATAAAATGGCTCGATATAATTTTATCGTGTTGCGCATCTTAGCCCCGCAGGAGTCTTAACCATAATTATTATAATCTACCGAAAAATAATGTGTTAAATTGTAAGCAGTTTGTTACAGTTCACTATCTTTTGATAGGAAGATTATAATCTAACGGTGTTTACAAATTTACGGTGATATATTTACAATAATAATAAAATGATTAATGACAATCTCTTTTGTGAATTTATGTTGCTTAGTAGACGACTTTATTTTTCCTCCTTATTTAATTAATTTAATTTAATTTTTATCCGTAGACGACTAATAATAATCCGCTTAGTGGACGACTAGACACTTTTAGCGACTTTGACGGCTAAAGGCGCCTGAAATGTGTCGAGTTGTGTCCCGACAGAAGTATATCAGATTCATATATTTGGTATGGTTAAAGTAGCACTACAACAGAACGTGTCACAACACAACATACAAATATTGCTCCAATATATAATAATATTGGTTTCATACGAAACCGATATTATGCTTCTGTCGTGACACAACACGACACAACATACAAGTGAGTTTCAGCCTTTAAGGCTGAGCGGTGGTATTGGTAGCTTATTCCTCTAGCGTTCTCTTGCTGTACCCTCTCTTCTGACTTAGAATCGCCTCCCAATTTTTGGCCACTGTGCAGTACAGTTTCATGGCAGCGCGTGCATCTTCAACAGAACTGTGCTCGCCGTGTTGGATGTCCACACCAAGGAGTTCTTTCGCCAACCGCTTCAGGGAAGGTGTGCTGCCTTTGGTTATCTGAAAATTGAAATATACATTTAAATTCTATTAAGTGAGTCTACCATGAAACATTTCTAGTAGATAATATTGAACAAAGTCAAACATGCATGCATGCACTTTGGCAGAGAAAAAAAGTAAAATGGAACCACGGAATTAAAAGTAAATAAAAAAAAATGAATCTGATATTTATTTAATATCAAAAAAATTCTTTTTGGCTATAATTATGTTTGATTGAATTAAAAAATAATAAATTTTATTATGAAATGCATAATGCAGTTTGGAATATAAGTGAACTAGTAAAAGACTTTAAAAAAGAGGTTGTACCACACTACTGGTTTATTAGCAGCTATTATCATGTTGTATGACATAAGGGAGTGTCCATTAAGCACATCAGGCACCGTACCTGAGCCACACCACATCGAGTGGGTTGACTCACAACTGTTTGATTTTACAAAGTTCATTTGTCACAAATTACAAACATAAAAAAACAGAAAAATTTTCTCTGTCTGTCTGTTTGTTCCGGGTAATCTCTGAAACGGCTGGACTGATTTTAACGGCACTTTCACTGGCAGATAGCTGATGTTATAAAGAGTAACTTAGGCTAATTTTTATTCCGAAATTCCCGCGGGATCTCTGAAATTAACGCGGGTGAAACCGCAGGGCATACTTAGCTAGTATTATATTATAAAAACCAGTAAAAAAGCGCTTTCTTGTTAAGTTTAGTTTTAAGCACATACTGGATTTTGAGGGACAACCGAGTTCGTCCGTAGTATTTACAAATGGCAGATACGCAGATTTACAGTGTTAAATAATTAATATTAGGTATATTATATTGTAGATATTTGTATATAATTATGGCTTATGATATTATTTGATATGGTGTTCTTTGGAAAGATAACGGCGGCTAACGGCCACGCTCAAGAGTCGTTTTAATGATTAATTAATTTTAAGTAAAGATTTTCAAAACAAAACTACCGCACTCAGAGACGTTCATATAATTAATGTTCATTGGCATTCAACTATTAAGTTAAATTTAGTTAGATGCCAATAGGCTAGTTTCCTGGGTAAAAAAATCAAAATTCTATTTAGTCCGTCAGTTAGATAATAAAAAAATAAAAGACACGTATTTTTTGCTTTTTTAAAATAATGGAAATATGCATAGATAAAGCGCATTAAAGTTTAGGGTGGGGGACTCGTGATGTCACAGCTCGCTATAACGTGCGAACAAACTGTAGCGAGGCGTGACGTCATGTGAAATTTCGACTTGATATATCTCCGTTATTTTTTGGTTACATAAAAAAAAAAAATACGTGTCCAATATTTTTTAATAATCTACAAAACGGACTAAAAAAAAAAATTTAGGAAACTAGCCTATTCATTAACTTAACAAACGTCTCTGACGGCCGCACTCAGAGTCAACTTTAATGATTACTTAGTTGTATAGATTTTTAAAACGAAACTGCCGCAATCAGACAAGTTTAATAAATTAATGTTAATTGGCATTTAACTAATTAAGTTACATCTCATTAAATGCTAATTAACATTAATTTACTGAACGTCTCTGACTGCGACAATTTTGTTTTAAAAATCTATACTTAACTAAGTAATCATTAAAGTCGACTTTGAGTGCGGCCGTGAGTGCGGTAGTTTGTTTTTAAAATGTTTACTTAAAATTAAGTAATCATTAAAACGACTGAGTGCGGCCGAAAGCCCGTTCGAGGGGCGTTTAACGGCCGCACTCAGAGTCGACTTTAATGATTACTTAGTTAAGTATTGATTTTTAAAACAAAACTGTCGCAATCAGACAAGTTTAATAAATTAATTTTAATTGGCATTTAACTAATTAAGTTACATCTCATTAAATGCCAATTAAAATTAATTTATTAAACTTGTCTGATTGCGACAGTTTTGTTTTAAAAATCAATACTTAACTAAGTATTCATTAAAGTCGACTCTGAGTGCGGCGGTAAGAAGCGCCGCGCTTTAAAAGCGCTGACGTGTGAACATAATATAATTATTCTTGGGAATGCATTTTATGCTGTTCTATTTAAACGCTTTTTTAACGGACGTCAAGAAAGTTCTCGTGCGAACCGGGGCTAATGTTTAAATGATTATTATGAACCTCACATCGAAATTATGACCATTGAAATTTCCACCTAACACACTGTACATAAAGTCGACATCGCGATGGACAAAATTTCGATGCCAAGTGATAAGACTGGTGAGTCCTCAGGCTAGAGTATAAAGTTATAAACTGTATGTTTAAGATTTTTTTTTTTGTATTAATTGTTATTATATTTTAAAGTGTGAAAGCTTCTTTTTTTTGTTAAATATTTCTGTTCATTTTTCTTGTAATATTTTTTTATTGTGGTACCTAATTATTTTGTAATAATGAATCATTAAATAAAATAAATATTAAATAATTGACTTTATAATGATCTTATTGCTCCAGTACTGTATAACATCAACTGCGAGAGGGGCTGATACGGAAGAATTAGTTTTCGCTTCATTAATTTTTAACCGACTTCCAAAAAAGGTTTTTCTTTTTGAGTTCCCGCGGGAATAATGGATAAAAGTACCCCATGCCCTTTTGTGTGCCTTTTAATACGTATAGCTATGCAAAATTTTATGATGATCGGTAGAACCGTTAAGGTGTAGGTAAAAGCCGCGTAAGAAACAAATTCAATGCTTTAGTAAGTATTGTAAGTAAGCCACTGTTAAAACAGCCACGCACCAAAATATTTTGTTTAACTTGACACCACATAGTTACCTACTGCCCCATACCACAGATAATATTATAATACTAACTATAGACCGAGCCAAGCTTTCTCAGTAGGTACCTAAGAACAATAACAGTTATTCTTCTGAGGTAGGTATGGTGCGTTGTCCAACAGTGAACCACCGTTTTTTCTATGTCGCAGAACTTGCTAGATAATTAAGATAAAAATTTCGTTATGGTGTCATTGTTTAGGTAATATAATAAGGTTTCTCAGATATAGGTTACAGAATGCTAGGAACAAATCAAGACAGATTACGTAGGTTTTTTTTTAAAAATAAATTCGGCTCACTGTGTACTATGGGTAATTTACATTGAAACACCCTTATTTCAACACTGAACCATAATGTAAGTACCAGTTTAAAATTCTTATAACTATTTGAAAAAAAAAACTTAAATAATTTTTGGTAATCACCATTATTTTTGTCATACAAAATCTAAAAGTTATTATATAAATCTTTTCGGTGCTATGACAAACATTCTTCTTTGAAAAAACCACGTAAAACAAAAATAAACATAACATAATACAATATAAAATTAAATTATTCATTTCAATTAAAAATGAAAACTTTTTATACTTAGGTTCTCATTAAACCTAACCTAATTTAATAACACTATGGTTTTTGCCGCTGCCCTTATAGAATTACCATTATCCACCATTTTTAACGCTGATGTCATGTCGTTCACTGTGTTTCCCTATTTTTCTTTCTTTATCTTTTGGTCTTGGCATCCTAAACAAAAAATAGTTTTTAATCATTCTCAATGTCACACTATCAAGAAACAATGAACCTGGATCGTAAGGTATACAGTGAGTCGGCTCACTGAGTACTATGCGGACCTGGTTCACTGATCAACAACTACACCATTCTACTTAAAATACGAAATAAAGATAGGTTATATACTGAATTGTCATAGCACAATATGCTCATAAAACGACTAAATCTACAACAAATTTTATACCATGTAGCGTTTGGTGATATATTTAATAACAAAATATACAAAAATCGAGAGACTTACCTGTGAAAAGTATCTTTGTTTGGCGAAAAACAAACAAACCGCTCCCACACTTCAAACTCAAGCCGCTGCCGTCGGCTTACTACGGGAGGGGGAAAGGGTTCTTACGCGACATGTTTTAACACCATTGGTCGAACTGGCAACCCCACAGTTTTTTCAATATGGCGGTGGTTCAGTGTATCTGGATGGTTCACTGTTGGACAACCGACCCTACCTACCTACTTATCTAATAAATCGTTCCATTCGCTCTGAAAGATCATTGTTCTGGGAAGTTCTCGGAACCATGGACCAATTCGTTTAATTGGTCCATGTCGGAACTAATAAATGATAATGTGATCCCCTTTTGTTTACACTCTATAATCTTTATAAATAAAAATGAATGTTTGTATGTCTGTCCTCTATGCGTTTCGAAACCATTGGTCCGTTTGTGATGAAACTTTGGCGGGTTGTTCTGCCTGCGTCCGCAAAGGTTCCTGATCCCAAACCTCACGCGGGTGAACCCGCGGGGCACAGCTAGTAATTTATAAATAGACTAGGTACTTTAAATTAAATATCACCGGGCTATTAGCAATATTGTAATCCCTAAAAGCCGAAAGTACCTACACGCGAAAATACGTCATCACCCTGAGTATGTTTAGTATAATAAAAAACTCGTTGTTCCCCGCGGTTTCACCCGCGGGAAATTCGGAGTTCCCGCGGGAATTATGGAATAAAAAGTACCTTATGACACTCAGGACCACTATAGCTTCCTATAAGTGAAAAATTTTCAAAATCGGTTCAGTAGATCCAGAGATTACCCCCTACGAGCTACGTCACAAACTACTGCTCTTTATAATTTAGTGTAGACTAGCTGTGCCCCGCGGTAATTTCTTAGTTCCGCGAGAATTCCGCGATAAAAAGTACTCTATGTCCTTCTCTGTACCCCTGACAACGTGCTTGCCAAATTTCATCCAAATCCGTTCAGCCGTTTTTGCGTGATTGAGTAACTAACATCCACACTCACATATTTTATAATAGGATAGTCCCATGAATAATAACAATATACCTACCTACACTTCATTTCGTCTGAGTCTACCAACCACAATACGGGCACTTATGACGCAAAATAAAACTTACTTCGATACTTCAGGTAGGTGTACCCAATAAAAATTTAATTTCGCTTGGCTTGGAAACTTGGCAAGAACATACCTACCTACCTTATATTATCGTCTGCTTATTGGCAAGCAGCTGGGTACCGGGAAGAAATAGTCTTTATTTGACCCTGGGTGGGCTATGCCCGGACTCGCACTTATTCGGTTTTGTACCTACCTAATATTTCTTTCGATAAGTTTAAAAAATAAAACTAATTATGTACTATTACTACTTTTAAATCAGTTTATTTTCATATTTAAATTTGGCACTCAATTAAACATAAAAAAATATTATTGAAAAGAAAAATCGTAGGAAAAATCAACGAAAAAATGTTTCACAGGCAGTTTCACCACGGATATTTCTTGTATAGTTTCATAGCCGTTTTTGCGTCCTCCACAGAGTCGTGGGTCCCAACTTGGATAGATTCACCAAGAAGATCTCTCGCGAGATCTTTTAACGACGGCTTTTGGCCGTTGTTCCTCTGAAAAAAGAAAAAGAAAAAAGAGTCAGCGCCCTTCCACTCCTCACTCAACGGCCAACGCAACGGGAAATGGGGTCGTATTTTTGAATCGATCGAATTACTTTTCGCCTCAGCTTTTTGCACACCGAATTGCGAGATTCACATAATGAGAATGCTTGAACATTTTTAACAAAAAAAAGTAAAACAGACTTCCAAAAACAAAAAAAAGCTAAAAAATAACAAAATACCGATTTAATCCAACAGACAAAAATACACGTAATACTAATATTGGTTTGTGCTACCACTTTTCGATTTGAATCCGGTGCCAAGCCCGCTACGTCTGTCCACTCGGGTTGTAAAGCTCACGACGAGCTCGTGGCGGGAGTGAACTAGGTACTTGGCTTATCACCGGCAGAGTAAGTTTCCAGACTCCAGTTATATCTACAGACATTGAGCGTGTCCGACACGTTCCGTCGCAGACAAAATAATATTCTCCGATACGATTAGGAGAATTCTTTCACCACTAGAACACTAGGTACCTACTTACACTATCCCTGAGTGATGTAGGCTTTATTGTAAATTGTAACCCGGAATTCCTGCGGGATCTCGAAAATTCCCGCGAGTGAAACCGCGGAGAACAGCTAGTAGGCGAACAACAATACACGATACCACGATAGGTGTGTGGTGTGGTAGAAGCGGTGTAGTCCGGAGGACCAGCCCTCGTGGAGACAGGACCGGGCACCGGCTAAGGAGCTGCTGAACTTACCCGCATAAATTCCTCTTTCAGGGCCGTGTCTCTGACGTTTCCATGGCTTACTCCCAGCGCTTGTAAATCTGGTTTTAGGTCGTGGCCGACCAGTATTTTGCCATGTATGATGTTCATTATTTTACTTTTCACTTCTTGAACAGACTTTCCGTTAGCTAAGTCACGAGCTGTTATACCGTTAATACTCGTGCGATAATCAGAAACATGTTGTTCCGGCTTCACATACTCGTCAAGAAGAACCGAAAGGTTCCCGCCAACGACAGAAACTCGTGCTACTGCGTTCTTGTAGCTGCCGTTGCTTATAACTTCCACCATTTCGCAGTCCAAAGCTACTGCAGTCATTTCGTAAGATTAAATGAATCACAAAATGAAATGAGAGTACGAAGACGAACGAGTCGAACGGTTAATGAATTATGAAGTTATCAATAAAAAATATGAAAAATTAAAAATCGTAGCGACTAGCGAGTAACGAACTTAAAATGCGAAGTTGGTCAAGTTGGACTCTAAACCTAAGTCGAAGCACTTTTATACTCCAGCGACCGGAATCGGATGTTGCGAGCGCGACGCCAACGCAACCCATTTTCATAGACAAAAGGTTCTCGCAAATTCTAAGAAAGTCCCGACTGTTCGAAACAAGATTGCCAGTTTTAAAATTTTATTACGATTAACATCAACTTTTTAATATCGATCATCAACACCTCATTCATCGAATGTGTTTGAAATAATGGGCGGTGTACTGTATTAAATATTAAATCTTAGATAAACTAAATTTTAACAAAAAAACTTGAACATCAAAAAACACAAAAATGCAGTAAGTATACTAAAAAGCGATAAATAATAAAATACAGATTTAAATCCAAACTTACATAAGATTCCAAGTATTAGAGAATTGAATAAATAAATTCGTACGGAATTTTTCCGCAGTGCAAAGCTAAGGCAGGCTAAGACTTAAAAAAGACGGTTATTGAGAAATAATCACGTAGGTATTTAAGAATATTTTGTGATTTAATTAAGCTTTGATTCTATTATTATGTTCAAAATGATGTTATAAGTATTTGTGTTCGCATAATTAATTAATATGGCGTGAGCTTGTTTCTTTGTCACGCTTTAACTACTCAACTGACCATACACATTGACAGGAGTAGGTACTTAACAGGATTTTTATCTCGGAATTCCCGCGGGGACTCCGAAATTTACTTGGGTGAAACTGCGGGGAACTGTAGAAATTTATGACATCTATATTATGTTGTTAATATGTTTATCTATTCATGCAAATTTACAAAAAGTATTTAAAAGATTTGTTTGAATGAAAGTTACTATGAAATTGCTACGATTTTTATTATGTAGTTCAGACAAGTCCTTTGCTGTCGAAAATTTGAATACTGCATAGAACCTTTGATAGAAGTTAAAACTGATAAAAAATGTAGGCGTTGCCACCATGGGCCATGGTTTCTCCAAAATATGCTAATTTGGTGTAGAAAAAAGTTACTTCAATAACAAATTATATGCGCATATATTTATAATAAGTTTGTTTTGTAAAAATGAGCCAAATAAATATGCTATATTATGTTAAAAGCTAAAAACATGCTGAACAAGAAGAAAATAATATGCTAAAGGACATAGCCAATCTTCGTATGGAAGGTGGACCACGTGTTGCCCAGAAAGACAAACGTCTTAGTACATTTTGTTCCATGGGATATTTGACCTATCCTACAATATTATACCTTATTAAGTAAAGTAATGCAAGAACTCGTTGGATGTAAGTAAGCTAATTGCTGCTAGAAAAATCATAAAACAAATCTTATTTTTTTCTCCGGAATCGATTTCAAAAAACTTCGCATACAAAATAATGCATTGCAAACCAACCCTGTGACCCGTGCGGCCTGTGATCAAAATTTGGCAACACTGAAAATCGCGGGCGGTGAGATTTTCGCAGTGCCGGCTGTCTCTATTAACTCTATGGTTGGTACTCCCCAGGGGCGCGTTCCGTGGATTCGCACGAGTGCACTCGAACGCGCTCGAACGCGTTATCGTATCGTTATCTAGGGACCCAAAAATCATGACGATCAACATCATTTCAGTAACCAACATTACGTGAATAGCAAGTTTCGAGTCGAGGCTTGCATTTAAATGTAATGTTGGTTACTGTAATGATGTTGCAGATCACCTACTTATCAGCGTAGTGCACATTGAAATATTTAAAAAAAGTAGGTACCTACTTATAATGATATTATCAAAAATCGAATAGTAGATTGTTGCACCGAGCACCAAGTGAGTCATTAATGCATGAGTGTTAGTAAATTAGCAGGAGTGCATTATAATAATTATTTACTCACTTTAGCAAGGTGCGCAGCTGAAAGTGCCCCCCCCCCCCCCCCCTCAGCCAAATCCTAGATCCGCGCCTGCATTAACGACACAACCTACAAGGGGAGACAGAGAAGGACATAGGATAAATCATAAAAAGGGGATACTTTTTATCCTGGAATTCCTGCAGGAAATCCGAAATTAACGTGAGGAAAAGCTAATTACCGAAATGAAATGTTTAGTGTACCTACTCTGATAGATGGCACTAGTTTTTTATTTTTTTTACTTATATTATTAGTCTGTGCTATTATATAATGGTGATGTAAATGTTCGTATGGCCATATCATCAAAATCTCGTACGAGGTTGATGCCTGATGGCGTCCTCGTACCTCGTACAGAAGACCACAAATCTCGTATTTGTACGAGGAACCTCGTACGATTGGCAAACCTTTTATTTCGTCTGAGCCTGGGTGTAACGTGTTCTCGCCGGGGTATGTTGTAGCAAAATCTTGTTGTAGCATTTTGTCTTTTTCCGTCTTAGCATATCTAGAGTATCGGACCATATATAGCACAGCAGTAGGTGAAAGGGGACGCCACTAACAAGTCTTTTGAAAATGAAAATTCTAATTAGTCCGTCAATTAGAAAATAAAAAAATAATGGACACTAATGATGTTTTAAGTAATTCTTTGATGGACAAGTATTTTTTGCTTTTTCAAATAAATGAAAATATACATAGATGAAGCGCGTTAAAGTTTAGGTTGGGGGCTCATGACGTTACTAACCGCTATGATGAGCCACCACACAAACAGCTGCACCGGTTAGTGACGTCACGCGAAATTTCAACTCAATGAATCGTGATCTCTTCAGAAGCTTCGACAGGACCGGAAGTATGCTGATCGGACGATGGTCCTCAAGCTGTTGAACAACCTGAGATTTTGGGAAAGGTCTAACAAGAGCCCGTTTCCAGGCGTTCCAGGCGAAAATATTTAATTAAATTGATCGATTTATAATCGCCGTGTTTATTTTTTATCATTATTTTATAAACGTATATAATTTATTACGTATTAGTAGCATAATTATTTTACAAATATCTTTTGTATTTTCAGAGATATGACTCTTTAAAAGTTCAAGTTAGACAAGGAAAGCGCTAGTCCTATAATGACGTCACTCGAGTTGTAACGCCCTACAACCGCCATACAAAATTCCGTTTTGGAAAGAGACAGACAGTCAAAATTAAACAGTTTGTTATTATTTTATTTTTAATCAAATCTATTCATTTTTTCGCTAATTTTATGCTTATCCATGATATTTTCGAGTGTAATTATTGGATATCAACATTTCAACAACAGTGAAATAACCTAATCAGCATTGATACCGTCATATCCTATGGCGTTAGTCTTAATGCTGAGAATAATTTTATTTATCATGTTACAGGATACTTACTGCTTCTGAAGAAGATTCATTGTTTGTCGCTTTGTTATTCTCGAAAGATAGTTAGGTCTCATCGTTACCGGGAATCGTTAAAAAATGTTGGTTTATAAGATTTGGGTTGTTTAAATTGTCTGGGATTGGAGTAGCATCATTATTAAATACGTAAATTTTTTGGAACTATGTTCCTTTTTAATATTCTAAGATGTTCGTTTGAAAAGAAAATCATTAATGTAAAATAGAGTAAATAATAGGGCCTTTTTCCTGTCATGCGGATTTACGCCCGCGCGCGGATCTGGTCCGCATGCAGGCTGCCCGCATTCTATCATTTCATACATGTTTTTCCTATCATGCGGGCAGCACGCGCGCGGAACGCGGAGTGGCTGCGTGCGCCGTGCGTGCTAACCATATGCGGGCGGCGTTCTTCTTCTCCCTTCAGTGTGTTTTACTGTGACGCGGGTCGCACGCATGGCCATAGTACGCATCTTTGTCCTGCGTGCGGCCAGGAGCGTGCTATCACCCGCATGCGGACCAGATACGCGCGCGGGCGAAAATACGCATGACAGGAAAAGGGTCCATAATATTTAATTGTGATCCAATATCGCATGACAATTTACTAAGGTTATTGGAAAGCCAAAAGTAGTATCTGCTCTTAGGTATATAATTGTGGGCGTCCAAGCTAAAAGTACCAGTTCTCGGCATTTAGTTTCCGAGATATACGAGGTTTTGTAAAGTTCGGTGAAAAAATTGCGTCCGCGATTTTAATTGATTATTATTAATAAATGGTCAATGTTACAAGCAAGTAGAAGTGTTTTTTTTTTATTTCACACAAACTTTTAAAATGCTTTTTCTCAAATCAAGCTTTTTCAGAGTTTCAACTTTAAATGTCTGTAAAAAAACTGCTATTTTTGAATATTTTTCAATCCTTAATATCAAGTAACTATTCTAGATACTGAATCTAGTCTTAACTCCATACCCCACTACTGGTAACGTTTTACATGGACGCCCAAAAATATTGAAAGATCAATTATTAATGTTGCTAGTCGTCTACTAAATGGACGAACAATAATTGTCAGCTAAGCGCAAAATGTATTGATCTTTCCTAACGTTCTTTTTTTGTAATGAAATTTGCACGCCAATTGAAAAACTTTTTTATAATTATGATATAAAAATTTTTGTCCAAAAATAAATTGTACATAATTAGTATATGTCACTGTAAAATTGTAAATACCGTTAGATTATTACCTATCTCGCGAGATTGTAAATTCTCAAATTGCGAAACGTAGTCCGAAACACTTTCTTCGGCGCATCGCCGGCCGCTGCCGCGGCACGCTCGCTACGCTCGTTCGGCTCGCGCGACTTGGTCTGTGGGGCTAAGATGCGCAACACGATAAAATTTTATCGATCCTCGTCGAAATATTGTATGGTTTTGTCGACGAGAATCGATAAAATGGCTCGATATAATTTTATCGTGTTGCGCATCTTAGCCCCGCAGGAGTCTTAACCATAATTATTATAATCTACCGAAAAATAATGTGTTAAATTGTAAGCAGTTTGTTACAGTTCACTATCTTTTGATAGGAAGATTATAATCTAACGGTGTTTACAAATTTACGGTGATATATTTACAATAATAATAAAATGATTAATGACAATCTCTTTTGTGAATTTATGTTGCTTAGTAGACTTTTTTTTTCCTCCTTATTTAATTAATTTAATTTAATTTTTATCCGTAGACGACTAATAATAATCCGCTTAGTGGACGACTAGACACTTTTAGCGAATGGCGCCACTTTGACGGCTAAAGGCGCCTGAAATGTGTCGAGTTGTGTCCCGACAGAAGTATATCAGATTCATACATTTGGTATGGTTAAAGTAGCACTACAACAGAACGTGTCACAACACAACATACAAATATTGCTCCAATATATAATAATATTGGTTTCATACGAAACCGATATTATGCTTCTGTCGTGACACAACACGACACAACATACAAGTGAGTTTCAGCCTTTAAGGCTGAGCGGTGGTATTGGTAGCTTATTCCTCTAGCGTTCTCTTGCTGTACCCTCTCTTCTGACTTAGAATTGCCTCCCAATTTTTGGCCACTGTGCAGTACAGTTTCATGGCAGCGCGTGCATCTTCAACAGAACTGTGCTCGCCGTGTTGGATGTCCACACCAAGGAGTTCTTTCGCCAACCGCTTCAGGGAAGGTGTGCTGCCTTTGGTTATCTGAAAATTGAAATATACATTTAAATTCTATTAAGTGAGTCTACCATGAAACATTTCTAGTAGATAATATTGAACAAAGTCAAACATGCATGCATGCACTTTGGCAGAGAAAAAAAGTAAAATGGAACCACGGAATTAAAAGTAAATAAAAAAAAAAATGAATCTGATATTTATTTAATATCAAAAAAACTCTTATTGGCTATAATTATGTTTGATTGAATTAAAAAATAATAAATTTTATTATGAAATGCATAATGCAGTTTGGAATATAAGTGAACTAGTAAAAGACTTTAAAAAAGAGGTTGTACCACACTACTGGTTTATTAGCAGCTATTATCATGTTGTATGACATAAGGGAGTGTCCATTAAGCACATGAAGCTTGAAATGGTGCGGGAGAGCCCCCGAAAAAATCATGAAATATCACAGAGAGGGAGGGGGTGGTATTTAGGTAAGAGTGGGCCTTGACCACCATTGCCAGGCAACGATTTTCAAAATTTAATTGTATTATGATATTTGTACTTAAAGATATTTTGAAAATTTAAATATACTTTGTATTAAAAAATACACGTAATTTTGGGTATTGGGGGGGTATAAAACCTCACGTCACATATAACCAGGGGGGAGGGGTTAAAAAGTTGCTAAAAAACATCACAGTATGATTAATGGACACCCCCTAAAGATACATGATGCAAAATGAAATGAATACATCAAGGAACTGAACATGACACTAGCATCTTACCTTTCTAAATGGTTTATACTTTGCTGTATCTCTTATGGATTTTTTTGGATGTGAAAGAAACAACACACTCAAATCGTGGGTCAACGAGTGGCCGACAAGTATTCTGCCACGGATAATCTCGGCCACCTCTTTCTGTACTTTACTAAACTCTTCACCATTTAGCAAGTCTTCCCTGCGGACACCGCTGATATCTGTCCTGTAATCTACCACTTCCTCACGCGGTTTGACGAACTTATCATATATACAGTCACCGAATTTATTAACTAACGACACTCTGGCCAGCATATGGTCCCCACCTTCATGACCAATACCAACCATTTCACAATCCATCGCTATAAACTTAGTCAATTTTTTTTCACCACTCGTTTTTGTATTATTCTCATTACAGTTTAAATTACAAGAATTTGACGTTTTTCCGTTGTGTAATGCTCCTGTATTGTTATGTATCGGCTCGGACTGCAAATTGAGAGTTTTGAGGTTATTCTCGACATTGGTCGGTTGCGAATTTTTGTTCTTCCTTGCCCGTCTGAACGGGCCGTCATAATGCAGTTTTTTGTTCTCTTGTTGTGGCTTTTCTGTTTTTTTCTCCATTAGCAAACTGCTGGCCAACAAGTTTTCCCAATTTGCATTGATAAATCCTCTGTTAACAACTGTATTGTTTTGCTTGTCTTGTTTTTTGACTTTATTACGCTTTCTTTTTTTAGGAGAATCACACATATTAATATGAACTAAGAGCAAATTTATGAAACTTAAAATAGATCCTAATAAATTAATCGAAAATAACAACACCTTGATTATAATATGGTTTAGAAACCGTATCAATCGCGTGTGAAAAATCTCCATCCGATTACGTCTTCCAGTGAGAGTGACAGATCTA
This sequence comes from Zygaena filipendulae, assembly GCA_907165275.2. Classification (NCBI taxonomy): domain Eukaryota; kingdom Metazoa; phylum Arthropoda; class Insecta; order Lepidoptera; family Zygaenidae; genus Zygaena; species Zygaena filipendulae. The sequence continues at coordinate 8,144,491 of OU015670.1, read as the reverse complement.
GGGTAGGTGTGTTCTGTGGACAGATCACAACACAATTCACAATCACATCACGGACTACTGACATTTGACAAGTTGTGCCATTTAATAAAAAAGAAGAAGAAGAAGACTTTTTAGCTACATTCTCAGAACATTATCAGTAGCATAATCTTCTGAGGCTACTTTAGTAGCGGATGGAACCTCATGCAGCCGCTCGACGCTAGTTTGCAGCGACAAATCTGGTCACGTGATATGTAGCGATAAAGCTGAAAATGTTGAGCTTTGTTGCTCGTCGCTCGTTTGCAGAGGCAAATGTCACGTGATATGTAGCGACCAAGCTGAAAATGTTGAGCTTTGTCGCTGGGAAAGGTTCAAGAGTCGCCGTATGGCGTGTGGTGCTGCAACTATTTCTTTAATTTACCTAATTAATTGCTGTAAACAACCTACTTCCAGATGACCTAGAAATTTGATATTTGGCATAAAGCTAGACTATTAGGCGTATACAAAGGAAAAAATCGGAAACTGAAAATTATTGATAATTATTATCAACAAAGTAATAAAATAAACCATCTACCTACAATCAACAGACGGTCCAATTCGTAGACGGTTAAACGAAAACGTTCATGTTGACGATAGATTCTTCTTTTGAATGATTGCATCGATGCAATAAAAATGATCTACTGCTAAATAGTTAGTACTCGAGTGATTTTGCTTAGTGATTTACTTTGTGATGTCTATGTGATCACGTGGTCAAATTTTTCGAACTTGATTTTTTTGTCAATGTTTTGCATTTTATTGTATTGCAGGATGCCGGAAGTAAAAGGAAAGTCCTACGAAACGATATCGAAAAAATTGTTAATGATACAAAAAAAAATAATGAAGGGTAATACGAATATTTTAGTGTTAAACGTTTTAGCATTAAATTATTTTCGGTTCAAGGAACGTCTGTGCCTTAAAGTAAAAACGATGTTTTCAAAGTTAGGATATGTGCTGTTTGCAATAAGAAACGCCAAGCGCTGGTTGCAAGCGCCAAGCGGATGATGTCAATCGATCTGTTTTCTGAGTTATACATACTTTTATTTTAATAAAATGAAGTAAATAGGGTACTTGCATGAAATTTATAAAAAGAAATTGTGTCAATATTTAAGAAATGGAGCTTTAGAAAAGCATTATCGTGAAAAATTTGCTATAAAATTATCAATAGTTTCCGAATTATTCAACTGTTAATTTTGTGAAATGGAACGTTGCAAAGAAACACCAATCACAGCCACGCTTAACATATTACGTCACTTTTATTTTTTTAGGAAACATTTACCTCTTTCAAGGCAGGCAAAAGAAACTAAGTCAACACATATTTTCTTTATTCTGAAGTATTTTTACTTTATAATGCATCGGTAAGATGCATTTCGATTCTTTACTGGAACTTTTGGAAGTAACTTGACACAGTTCAGTCTCAAGTTACTTTCAGTGTACAGATCTTTCAGTGTCACATGACCCTGTCAATACGACAGTGACATTTCTAACACAGATTAATAAGGCGTAATTTTGAACTAGTGACATCATTCCGCGTTTCGACGGAAGACAAAAGTAGGAAATTTGAAACGCTCTATTTAATTTATGCATATATTTTTTTCTTTTTTTTGCTTTGTTTAAGTAGGCTATACAGAACGTCGAGCGGCTTGCATGTGGCTGCACCGGGGTATTTTTGACGCGGCGACTAATCTGTTACGTGACCAGATTAGCACCTTTTGAGTCGCGGATAACTTAAAATAGGGTCACGTGACCAGATTCATCGCTACATACGAACGACATGCGAACACACTAAGAAGACGAACCCAGTCCAGCGCTGGATCACTTGACTGAACTAATGTAAACCAAGCATTAATTTGTGGCATTTGTGGCAACAGTGTGGTTGAGGCGTCGCGGCGTGGACAGTGATTGTGGAGGGACAGTGCAAGGCGCGAGCTAGCATACGAGATGTTCTCTTATTCGTCTGTGCATACCAGTCACCCCGCCTGCCTGCCTGCCAAGTAGCTGCACTGCTGCAATAACTCGCACTGTTTGGATGTCACTTACGACTACGAGTAACTCGCACGTGCAAGTTGGACAGTAGCTCGCGCCTCGCATTCGAGTTACCTACTTCGAGATTTTTTGTTTTCTCTGGCATGCTCGTCCGCCAGCAACTCGTACATGACAGCACCTCGGCCGTCGCTGGCATCGTTTAGACGCGTTCGGCAGTAGCTCATCAGTGTGAGCGGGATTTTATATTCTCTGGGGTCTTCGTGTTAAAAAAAAATGGTAAGTGTTGCCCCTGAGGAACCTCTAGCCATCCATTCTCTAATCGTGCTCTAATCCAAACTCTTTTCTTTCGCTCTTTTATTTTGAAGTTTTTTATACATTTTCCAATTTTTGACATAGGTAATACCACCGTTTTTTTTATATCACACATTCACTCAACATCGCAGCAACTCGCGAGACTGGAGTCTGGACAGCTGCTACTAGTGTCATAATGTTCTCTTATTCGTCTGTGGTAATAATGTCGTGAAACGTAGTGCTAGACACTAGTAGACAGCAAAGGCGAGGCCCGAGCTACTGGCGTACGCGCGTACGAGTAGACTAGCCGAGTAGTAGTCTGCTCATACTGTCTGGTAAGCAGCTTGCATCGTCTAAACTAGGCATTGGAGGCCGCTGGCCGGAGCGCTGGAGGGAGGATTGAGAAATGTTCGAGTTGCAACTCGCGATTGAAATACCGTCGAACGAGTCAGTAGTACACTTTCTAGTCGCGGTGTTTGTGCGTCACTGAATGTTGTTGTTCATTACGATTTGATGTAAAAAGCGAGTAATAAATTTACCATCATGAAGTACGAAGACATGATTCGAAACCTTACCGCTCACGGCCAGGAGCATCTCATTAAGCACTGGCCAGACTTGAGTGAAAATGAGCGGGAAGAATTGGCGCGAGAAATCGACAAATTGGATTTGGCTGAAACAAACGAAACTTTTCGCCGAGCTATAGATTCTACCAAAGTTATTTTAGAGATGACCGACGATGACTTGGAGCCTATACCTCAGTCACAATACGAATCTGTACCTGGTATGACGAATTCAAAAATCGAATTTTATGAAGACATTGGTTTCCAAGAGATTTCTAAATCGAAAGTGGGTGTTTTATTGCTGGCAGGCGGACAGGCCACTAGGCTTGGCTTCGGACACCCGAAAGGTATGTACGATGTTGGACTACCTTCAAAAAAAACATTGTTTCAAATTCAAGCTGAAAGGATTAAACGGCTGCAACAAATGGCAGCGGAACACACGAATCGGCAGGGCAAAATTACATGGTATATCATGACATCTGAACACACCATGACCCCTACTGCAGAGTTCTTCAGAAAAAACAACTATTTTGGTTTGCATGAAGAGGATATAGTATTTTTTGAGCAAGGAAAGTTGCCATGTTTTGATTTTAATGGTAAAATTTTACTGGATGAGAAACACCGACTTGCAACAGCCCCCGATGGCAATGGAGGCTTATACCGCGCATTGAAAACACAGGGTATCCTAGATGATATTGTGAAACGAGGAGTTGAACATCTTCATGCACATTCTGTAGACAATATCCTGATCAAAGTTGCTGATCCTGTCTTTATTGGTTATTGCAAAAGTAAGGGTGCTGATTGTGCTGCAAAGGTTGTCCAAAAGTCGTCTCCGAGTGAGGCTGTTGGTGTAGTATGTAGAGTGAATGGACAATACAGAGTAGTGGAATACTCAGAACTGACAGACGAAGCAGCTGAACGTAGAAATCCTGATGGTAGATTGACATTCTCAGCTGGCAACATTTGCAACCATTACTTTTCATCTGCATTCCTGAGAAAAATCATTGATCATGAATCAAAACTAAAGTTGCATGTTGCCAAGAAAAAGATACCTTATGTGGATGTGAATGGTGTACGTCAGAAACCATCAGAACCGAATGGCATTAAGATGGAAAAGTTTATTTTTGATGTATTCGAATTTGCTGATAACTTCTTGTGTTTGGAAGTGGCTAGAGATGTTGAGTTTTCTGCTTTGAAGAATAGTGATGCTGTCGGCAAAGATTGCCCGTCTACGGCCAGGGAAGATTTGCTCTGTCTTCACAGAAAATATATCAGGGAAGCGGGTGGCATTATTGCGGATGATGTTAATGTTGAGATATCCCCATTGCTCTCTTACGGTGGAGAAAACTTAAAGAATTTAGTTAGCAGTGAAACATTTGTGATTTCACCATTGCATTTGAAGAGTCCACTTGAAAAAATGGTATTTACCAATGGTACCCACCATTAAAAAAAAAAAGAAAATACTAAATAATTATTATTTAGTATACCTATTCATTTTAAACTGCATATTTTTTAATTTTTTACCTTGCAATTATATAGTATTTTTATTCAACTAAGCAATCATTTTGTATTAAGAATTTTAGTAACTGGCTAGTCCTAAATGTGAAATTTTAGTCTAATAAATAAGAATTATATTTTTTTGAATTAAAATAATCTAATATAGTTGTTAAATATTTCAGCTACCTAGTACTTATTATATTGTAAAATATGGTTATATTTCTCAAGAGTCACGTACCAAATTTACTCCTGAGGTGGAATGAACTTTCAAGGTGTTGAGTACCTCTCACATGAGTGCTATAAGGTTCATAATATTTCATTGCTAACAATAAGGTTAAACTTCTTAGGGTGTTGCCTTGGCCATATTGTGTTTTGGCTTTTTTTCCACTGATAGTTTAAAATTATGCCAAAAATATAAGATTATGCATCCTATCATTCCAAAATTTATTACTAGCATTGTAATGAGGTCTACATGTTCGATAAAATAATCAAATTTTATTTCGTATTTTCATAGAGTAATAATAATATAGATATAATATATCTACTACTTACGCTATTTGTAAAGGTTATTTCTTGCAGACTGCCATTTAAAAAAGTTCATTATGTGTACATGTACATGTGAAGTTTGTCCATTGAAATTTCGACCTTACACTATACGGTAAATAAAGTCGAAATTACGATAGACGAAACTTCGCTGTAAGGTTTTATAAGATCGCGATAGTAGCAGTAAATATTTACGATATCAAAAAAAAATTGTATTGTTTGTATGTTTTATAATATTATTAAAGAAGTGAAATCGCTTAAATATTCCACGCATTGTTAGATTAGCTGTTATCTGTTGTATATTTTAGTGCTTTTGCTTAGGGTGCGTTAATGGCGATTATTATCGTACATAATTTAGGAAAACGCGGGGACCAATATAATTATTATATGAAATAAATGTTTATTATCTATTTTTATTCTATTTTACCCGACATTCTTCACGGGTTCATGTAGCTAAGTTATTTTATTGAGATAGTTTTTTCGCATGGAGATTATATTAATATAAAAGGTGATATAGAATAAGTTGTTTGTACTTAAAAATCTCTAGTTCTATTTTAAAAAAAAGAGCCTGCTTTGATCAATAGAAATCTGATTAGCCGTGAGTCAGTGACCTATTCGGTAGACGAGATAAATCTGCGTCAATTAAATTGCATTCTCGAATGGGCATCTTTCATCGATAATATTGTATTCTATTGGTGTGGACCCAGCTTTATGGCTTTTTCCACAATAATAAAATTTTATCATACAAATTTGTGCTGTATTTTTCTATTTAGTCGTGCTGACCTGTGGTACTATTCGTTGTAGGGGTGTCTGGCAGGGGCATAGATGGACAATCAACTGGATTTGAACCCGGTGCTTGGATATTAAAACTCGATAAACAGCCGAGAAAGCGGGTGTTCACTTTGTGTTTAACCCAATCACTGAGCCGATTGATTGCTCGAGATTTGGGCCATCATCCACAGCTATTTGCTAGTTACAAGTCTATAATTCGTCTTGGAATAGGACATGGGTACTTTCATCCCGATACAAAACGTTCGCGAACGAATTTCGTAATTAATGCGGGTGTAACCGCGGGGAGCAGCTAGTGTGACTAACTTAAAGATAAGTTCTATTAATATACCTAACAAAACCGTCACAAAAATAACGGGAGATTGTTCTGTCTGATGACCTTGACTGTCAATAAAACAGTGTTATCTGGATGTAGTACATACACATACAGTACTATATAGTATATTTTATTAAGTACTAGCTGTCCCGCGCGGTTTCACCCGCGATAATTTCGAATATCCTGCGGAATTGTTCCATACAAATTTTGCAACCTCTTTTCATCCCCTAGGGGTTGATATTTCAAAAATCCTTTCTTATCGGCTGCCTACGTCATACAAAGAACACACCCTCCAAGTTTCAGATCTCTAGGATCAGCGGTTTAGGCTGTGCGTTGGTCCATCAGTCATTCAGGACAAAGAATTTTATATGTATAGATTATCTGTATTCATTATAAATTATGACTTGTAAAGTCGTAAATTTTATCCTACTTCTAGTTGTGGTACCGAAATGAAACTTTGAGTGTATTTATGCATGTAATTCGGATGACAATGCCATATTACATGACACGGAGCTGATCTGATGTTGGAGCTGGAACACGGCCATGGGACTGCGTAATTATACAAGACTTCCCCATCGAGTTGGGGCTCGTTTGATTGGTCTTGACAATTACCTACCTACTCTGGTTCTAGATGATTAGTTTTTAGTTCAGGTTCAGTATAATCTTAAGGCGTGTTTTTAGTTAATTCAAACTATGTATTTGAAATAAGTGTAATTTTAGAACTTATCTCAGTTGGATATCTACTATAAAACTTAGGTACGTAAACATTATTTCATTGCGTTTCTTTATTTATTCATTTATTTATTCCTCTCGTATTTTTCGCTTTTCCAATTATTAAAAAAATACTTAGATAAAACTAATTAAAGTTTAGGGACGGGTCACCACAAATATCGGTATGACACGTCATATAAATCTTGTCTTACCATTCGTCCTCAGTTTCCGCATAGTTTCGCCGCACTCACACTAGAGATATTATCAATACATGATATCGCACATCTAAAACTGCTTATTGAGTAGTGGGGCGTGTCATTTTACTTTAGATAAGCCCCTGGTGTGACGTCACCCGGAATTTCAACTCAATGTATCGCCGTTATTTTTTTAATATGTAACATAAAGGAAAAATATCTGTATTATATATTTTTTTGTTTACAAGACTGATTAAAAATTAAAATTTACTCATCATGCCCATTGTTGGTTGGTTGCAATGACGTTGGTATTAACTAGCGCTCGACTTGTGCGCCCCCTATGTGTCTGCGCCCGGGTGCACCCGCACCTCTTGAACCCCCGGGTAAAGACGGCCCTGGTAACATAAGAACCTTCTTAGAATAACAAACACAACAAAAAGAATTAGCAAAGTTATGGTCCAGCGCCGTTCAGCCGTTCACGCGTGATGCCGTGGCCCGTGACCAAGGGAAATAGGGATTAATTTTTATATACATATAGGTACCTACTACATAAATAGATAGATAAAAGAGTAGAATCCGCGATTCTGTAGGTGCATTGAATATTTTTAAGAAAAATTGAAAGAGTGCGATAAAAGAAGAATAACCAACTACAAAAAATTTATTCTTTTCTGTCTGTCTGTTCACGATAATCTCCGAATCTACTGAACGGATTGTCACGCTATTTTAGAGCGACCTAGGCTACCTAGGCGACTAGACTTTGTTTGATTTAAATCTGATGTCGGGAAAAAGTTGTTATACAATCGTTTCACGAGGGTGAAACCGCTCGGCACAGCTAGTCGTCAGTAACACTTTTATTATTAACAAAATATTATCAAAATTTATTTCTTTAATCAAACGAAATAAATACTTAATTCACTTTCCCGCTTTAAAAAATGTCAGACGGCCGCCATGAAATGTCAAGGTCAGACAGCAAGTCACTATAAAATGTATCCTCCGACGGAATATTAAACACGTCTTTAAAACTTGATTTTTAGTTATTATTAATAACTAGCTGTTTCTCGCGGTTTGACTCGCGATAATTTCGGAGTTCCTATTGGATAAAAAGTAAATATCTACCTTATGTCCTTTTTGGTACCCCTCACATATGGTTTTGTTCATACATTACTCAGTCAGGGGTAATGGCGCCCAAGCCTGTCTTATTAAAATTCACGTTATTTATACTAGTTATTACTGAAAGTTTTATTCGTTTTGCGTTTAAATATCGATAGTTGAATCTTAATTTTAAAATAAAGTTATTAATATGAAAATTATAAAGGATTTTCCTTAAGTGAACGCCATTCCCCCTACTTACCCTAATAGAAGGTAGGTATTCATGAGAACAAGTACCTAGTTCAAACTTCAAATACGACCATCTTTGCAGTTTCCATTTGGCGGTTTCAGTGGCATACCTACTTCCGGATTCATCTTTAGACCCTTGTCATCATAATATGTAATGGCAACAGCCAACAAACATACCATCTAAAATAGGGATGTTGACAACTTTAGTACGTCTTTTAGAAAATTAAAATCGTTAGACACGTATTTTTTTTATTTTACAAATAAATGAAAATACACAGTTAAAGCGCATTAAAGTTTAGGGTGGGGGCTCGTGACGTCACTTACCGCTACAAGCCGCCATACAAACTGCACTGCACGTCACGCGAAATTTCAACTCAATGTATCGCTGTTATTTTTTGACTAGGTAAAAAAAGAAAAAATACGTGTCCAATATTTTATTATTAAACTACAAGACGGAAAAAAAAAATAGTCAAATAGTATTATATTATCTGTGAGTCTGTGGCCTATTCGATTATCCTACCATTTGCCATCAGGAAGTTTCAGTCCCTACTTCCTACATCCCGATTCCATTATCAGATCAGCTCAATTAATAATATTGCATTGTTATCGAACTTACGTACCTACCTATAGGAAAGTACTAAAATTTCATGTGCGTGAACAAATGCGAATGTCTGTTTGTTTGTTACCTACCCTTTCACGCCATAACGGCTCAACCGATCCTTATGAGATTTTGCATAAATGTTGTCAGGCAACAGAGTTTGACATAGGGTACTCCCGGAATTCCTGCGAAACAACTGCAAAACCGCGGGGAACGGCTATAATAATTTATAACTAACAGTTTATAAGTGTTTTGCAAAACATAATTTTATTAAGCAATCCACAATAGCGCGCGTTTGTTCAACTTCTAATGAAAGTGAAAGGACAGCCGGCGTTCGGCAAAGGTCGCAGCTTTATAGAATGCCACATTGACATAACACGTTTCAGCGACTTTGTTTACGACATCGACGTAATCTGCAAACTTTGATGAGCGGTGAACATCGGACGACTCGAAAAACTAGTAGTTACCTATAGCAGTGGTGGGAAAACTTTCTTCATGAAGGGCCAAAAAGTTTATGAAATTTCAGAGGAGGGCCATAATTATAGAAAAAATGCAATTTGTTTTAAAATCTATGCGACTTAACTAGTCTAGCTGGCTCCTTTACCTATGCATTACCGTTAAAGTTTTATCTCAGAGTAATAAATTTTATTAAGTAGGTACCTACCTGCTGAACATTTCGAGGGCCACCGCGCCGCGGGCCGTATTAAAACCTTTCGCGGGCCGGAGTTTGCCCACGGGTCGTAGGGGCATTGCCCACCACTGACCTATAGTATTAAATTATCTGTGAAAATACAAGTATGTATTACAAGTAGCACTAAATGTATTGCATTTTTTGTATTTTTTACATCTTACCCAGAGATAGTAGTATTAGTATAGTCTTGGACCAATTAAACTATAATTGGTCCATGGTATAGTATAGTAGTAGATAGTAATAAAGTAGATAGTAGTAGATAGTAATATAGTAGTAGATAGTAGTATAGTGTAGTATAGTATTATATTATCTGTGCCCAGAGATTTTTTTAGGCTTGGCAACTAGACTTTTATAGACTTTTCAAAGTGATTTTCTTTCAACTACGTAGTAATGTTAATTGTTATCATTAATCACTACAAAACCGGGCACAAAGGACGTCTTTTCTGCTTAGAACCAAAACATTGCAGAAATGTTATATGAAATTATCTCATACCTAAAACCGACTTAGTGAAAATAATTATTTCCATCACCATTCAAACAAGACATTTTAATTTGAAAATTGGAATTTCATGATTTTATATTAGTTTTTCTGTATCTGGTACTCAAGTGTTATCCATTTACTAGCTGTGCGCCGCGGTTTCACCCGCGCGAAAGGTTTTTTATACAACAACTTTTTTTCCCGACATCCGATTTCAATAAAACAACGCCTATATGTAGCTCCAGGCTAAGCTTAATCTACCTGTGAAAACCGCATGAAAATCTATTCAGTAGATTCGGAGATTATCGCGAACAGACAGACAGACAGAAAAGAATTTTCAAAACTTTTTGGGCTTGGTTAGGTACTCTTCTTTTATCACCCCTCTCAATTTTAGGTAAAAATATTCAATGTACCTACAGAATTGCGGTTTCTACTCTTTTATTATAAAGGGTCTTTCAATAAGGACGGGTCGATTTTGACATGAAATAAAAAAGGCCGTGTGTGAGATTTTAACGATTTTTTTTTTTATTTGAAAGAGCTATATATGCCATTATGTGTGGAAAATCACATCGTTTAAATGTCCGCCGCGGCTTCTCACGGTGGCACGAATTCGAGTTGTCCAATGTTCAACAACTCTGCCGCATAGTTCGGGTTGAATTTCAGCGATAGCCTGAGCTATGTTGACTTTAAGGGCATCGGTCGATTGTGGCTTATTGGTATAGACCTGCGACTTAAGAAAACCCCACAAAAAAAAGTCTAAAGGTGATAAGTCGAATTTGGCCACCAAACGTTGGAGAGTCGACTTTTAAGGACCACCTCGTCTGCCGTAAAATGGGCGCAATGCACGTAACGTTTGCACTAACGAACACTCATTTTGGTAATACATTTTTAACATTTGGACGTGTTGCTCAACCGTGTAACTTGCCATGGTGATTTGGCATTACTAACTGAATAAAAAAATATAGGTTAGAAAGACGACGTTAAAACAACATGGCCGCCACAGGCTGCCAACATCGACCCGTCCCTATTGAAAGACCCTTTAGTATAGATTTTATCGTTTATGTTTTTCAGTTTTTATCGGATTACGTCATTTCCGCCTCCACTTTTATTGTAGCGGTGATAATAGCGTTGCAAGTTGCATGCGGCGGCGCGGCCGCGGCACCATGTAGAGCGTAAAATTGTTAAATCATAAAGTATATATCTATATACTTATCTTATCTTAATATATATAAATCACGTGTCACGTTGTTTGTCCGCGATGGACTCCGAAACTACGGAGCGGATTTTGATAAAACTTTGTAACCATTTAAGGATAGTTTTTATCCCGAAATTCCCGCGCTAATCACTCTAAACTACTGTCGGGGGTACAAAGAAGGACATAGAGTACTTTTTGCCGGAATTACCGCGGGAACTCCGAAAATACCGCGGATGAAATCGCGGGGGACAGCTAGTATACATACATTGAATGCTTGTTTTGTTACCCTTTCACGCCTTAAAGTACAGGAGGTAAAGGACATAGGGTAACTTTATCTCGGAATTCCCGCGGGAACTCTGAAAACGCGGGGAACAGTGGCTAGTAGGTATCTATGTAATAAAAAGTATCTAGTAGGTACATATACACCATGTTTGCTTGGTTTCCACGACGCAAGCATGATATTAATAACTATTGTTAGTTGGATCAAGTAGATCTGTCTTGTGCCACAGTTGTGGTGTGTTTATGAGAAAAAAAAATAACTTGAGGAGATTTTACTGATAAAAAATATAACAATACATGTTTATTTATTTCATTTTTAAGTACATCTAAATAGTAGATACATGGTTGAGGTCTCCTTTTAAGTAGAAAAGTAACCTTACCTGTGTCAGGAGATCTCGCTCTTTCATACGAAGATTAACTGATGTTGAAAATAGTAAAAAAAAAAAAAATTGAAACAATTATTTTTAGAGCTTCTGTCTTCTCTCTATAGAATCTATCTAATATATAAAATTCTCGTGTCACAATGTTCGTTCCCATACTCCTCCGAAACGGCTTGACCGATTCTCATGAAATTTTTTATGCATATTCAGTAAGCCTGAGAATCGGCTACTATCTATTTTACATCCCGGAATCCCCGCGGGAACTCCGAAACTCACGCGGGTGGAACCGCGGGGCACAGCTAGTACTATAATAAAAGAGTAGAATCTGCGATTCTGTACATTGAATATTTTTACCTAAAATTAAGAGGGGTGATAAAAGAAGAGTTACCAAGCCCAAAAAAAAGTTTTTAAAATTCTTTTCTGTCTGTCTGTTTGTCTGTTCGCGATAATCTCCGCATCTACTGAACCGATTGTCATGCGTTTTTCACAGGTGGATTAAGCTTAGCCTAGAGCTACATATAGGCTTTGTTTCATTGAAATCGGATGCAGGGAAAAAAAGTTCTATAAAAATCTTTTATGCGGGTGTAACCGCGGAGCGCTGTGCTCCGTTAGAATAAGAATAAATTGCTAGAAGTGGTTGTTGGAATTCGGCGGGCTAGGTAGGTACCTACCACCTCTTTAACAGTCTTAATATTAAGCACAGATAATATAATACTAATTAAGTATATTGCATCGCTAATAAAGGACAAAGATTTAATTTCTTTGTTTGTTACGAGTTAACTCAAAAACTAGTGGACCGATTTGAAAAATTCTTTCACCATTAGAATGCTACAGTATCCTTGAGTAACATAAACGTGAGAACTTCCTTGCAGTCGACTTGAATTCGATGATAGCAAAAATAAATCGGATTAAATTTTAATTAAAAGATATGATCAAAACCAATAAACTTGGATACATACTTTAGATTATTTTATAATTTCCAGTAAATTGATCGTTTATCATTATTTGTTAAGATTTTAGATGTTATAGATTTTATTATACCAACGATGTATGGTCTGCAAAAAAGTCGGTACCACAGCCTACCTCGATGGTCGGTACTCAGCACATCCTTAGGAAGCTCGGAAAGTACTAGGTAGGTACACAATGATGAGGCTTTAAACATCTAAAAAAAAAAATCCACCTGGGAATGTGGTATTTTTGTCCGCTGTAAGTAACTGTAGACAGTAGTCGTTAGGTTACAGGCATTTCAGGTACCACGTCTAGTGTCGTGAAATATACATAAACATTTCCTATTTTTTTTATTTCACAGACACAAATCGCAGAAAACAATAGACGTTAAGGGGCATCGCCCCCACTGACCACTAGTACCTACAGCTAGCTAAGTAGTGACAACACGGATCGAGTTAAACCAAGTACCGAGTACCCACTTATTGTCAAAACGTGACTGGAAAAATAAATAAAATACGGTGGAAAATGATAAGGAATCTATAGCAGCCCCCTTAGCCAAGTTGACAATCTATGATTTTTTATTAACACTATAGAAATCTGAGGAAGAGGAACATAATATGGCATGTCAATGGTCACGTAAAATCGTATTTTTCGTGACGGAGTAAGATGACGATATATGTATGTTGATATTATGTTTCATAGTTTTCCATAGAGTTAACGATCACAGATTATCAACTTGACCAAGGAGATTGCTCTCTCTTCTCTTTACCTTTTCTCTTTATTGAAGCGAAACTAATTTAATCGAATTAATTATGAGTAGGTATGATATAGGTCGCGACTCGCGAGCGAATATTAGGTAGGCCCTAAAAACCGAAAATACCAGAGTAACAGTAAATGGATGCATCAAACTCTGTTCATTTTGAAACAAAACACATCAAGAAAAAAAAGTGAAAATACCTACTTTTCCCTTTACCCAAAAATAAATATGAAGAAAGAAGGAATTGCATTCTATTATAGTATATAGCTTATTATTTTATCTTTTTTGCCGACTTCAGGCCGCACCTAGGCTTAAGTAGATAAGGTACCCACTCGTATAGAACTATTTAATTAAGGGCTTGGCTGGTAAACCACTTACCAACAGATAGATAATAATAGTTAGTATTTCAACACTTGAATAAATGCTTGTGGGTAGGTATGTTATTGACGCCTGCTAAAAACTTTATGCAGAATTAATAGGGATATGACGTATGCCTCGAAGGTGTGTTCACGCTAAGGTTACAGTGAGTGGCGTACTAAGAGGCAAGGGCCATCCACTCAGAGACGCACCGCTCCTGCATCGAAAAAGAATCCCTACGCCCTTGATTTAAACTTTATAAAGCGAATCGGCGAGTATCAAGGCCATTATTGAGGCGGAAATGATGCGGATTCATACACACACACACACATACTAACACACGCTCACATATATGTATGCGCGAATCCACCCTTGTGGGCACGGTGGGCATGCCTGCAAGTCACAACCCTACTTGAGGTCAACCGGCAGTATTAGCCTAGCCTAGTCTATCAAGAGACTGTCTCCGGAGGTACTCGACTTATTTCATTTGGTAGTTTTTGTAAGCGAGTCCGTAGTGACTCGCACCTTTTTAACCGATTTTCAAAAAGGAGGAGGTTCTGCATTCGGCTGTAGATATGTATGTTTTTTTTGTTTCAAGGTCTGGATCTGCGCCTGCATATACGTACTCACACACAGAACTGTAATTCTCTCTCCTATTTTTTATTAGAACGAAGTTCTTTATCGTACGGTACGGCTGGGGGCTAGGATATTTAATCTAGCGTGAAATAAATTTTCCGTCACGGCGTCTTATATCTCATAAACTACGAGGCGCAAAAAAAAATGAGTTGAATGAATTTTTTTGATGATTTGTTATTATTATTGTTTGTATTGATAATATTTTGGGATAAGGGACCTGAGGTTAACCTATACCTAATAGAGGTTAACCTAGATTCCCCCCTAGTCAAGATGACAATCTACAATCGTTAACGCGTAGAAAATTGAGAAAATAACTGTAATGTCACGTAGTCACGCAAAATCATCCAATCAAAAGTCAATTTATGCGTGACATAATGACTCCGTAGCTTAGTTTTCTAAAAATCACCCTAGGCCTCCCTAGGCGCACTCGGTTTCAGTGGCTCCGTAGTCCGTACTGTGCACAGGTACTGTGTCGCTTTTGTTGAAGGCTGTCGCGGTGGCGGTCGGCAAACATGCCTACTACTGGGGGAAGGGTGCAGCACTGCAGCCTGTCAGTAGTGGTCGGCCTCGTGCTTCGAAAGTAAATGACCTTATGAATTTATTTCGTGTCCGACTTGACTTTGTAATGTTAAAAAAACACATTCATATTTTGTTTACTTGAAAAATGCGCTCTTTAGTCAAATAGTCACACTAGGATTATATACCTAAAAATAATATTATTAGATATTATTAAAGTTAATTTTATTACAACACATTGATGTAAAAAAATTGGTAAAACTATTAGACTAATAACTAATAAACTTTCATATTTTACTAGCTTTTCCCCGCGGTATCACTCGCGTTAATTTAGAAGCTTCCGCAGAAATTCCGGAAGAAAAAGTACCTTCCCTATGTTCTTCCAACGTGTATTTAAGGTTTTACTGTGTTGGTTTTAATGTAATGATGTTCGGGCGAGTGTGGTTAAGGTGTGAAAGCGTAAGAAACAAACAAACAAATAAATAAACAAACTCACATTCAAATTTATTTTTGTGTGTACATTCATACATTGATTTTGTTGCAATGACTGCAAAGTGCATCACGAAAAGTCATTTACTTTTGAAAATAGATATAGGTACCTATTATTAATTGAGTGGAAGAAATAACCGTTAAGATTCCGCACTGGAATATTTTTATAGAAGTAAATGCATCTGTTTTGCATTTACGCAATATTATAATATTTTTTTGTTTTTTTTTACATACTAGATATTGTTTTTCTGCGTTGCACCGCCGCTGTTGCTAACCGTACTCGTAATAAATTCACCTTCTCTCTGCATTTTAGCAAACATGTGCTGCCATCTGTAAACGCAATTTTCAGACATTGAGTTAATAAATCGCTATTCCCAGCATAGATGTCACTATTAGTTACTAGATTTTTTTGGATAATTTATTTTGTATAAATTATATTTTTTTAATTTAAATCTTAATTAATTGCATATTTGAATATTTTTGCATTTTGCAAATCCAGTTCTTTTTTTTTTCTCTCTGGAAAAGCTGGTCTAAAAATAGCATCAGCGTTCAATAAACTCGTAAACACATGCGCTATCGTGGTGAATAACCGACCAAGTTAAAAAGCAACCCTACATTGTTGAAACTGGCTTTAAAAGTAATCATCTTAGTTTTGTAATATTAAAATATCAACGTATTTTCTTTTTCATTTTGACGCATGGAACACCATATTGCCATCTCTGTTTTACAAGTTGCGCGAAATAAAATAATGGCGAATACAATTTGACATTCGTATCAAAATTTTATTGTTAAAATAAAACTTTTAGTATGCATTAAAATTAATATTTATGAATAAAACATGTTATTTGTTGTGCAAAATATCTATTGGAAGAATGTGTTGTGTGCGTTGGGTGTGATTTTAAAAAGAAATATGTTTTATATTATAAATCCAGTCCAGCAAGAATTTTAGCGTATTTCTTCTAAGTTTCAGTCATGGACCAATTATCTAGTTTTATTGGTCCATGGTTTCAGTGATTATTGCGAGATAAATACATTTTATGAACTGTTCATTAGATGAAGTTCGGGATTAGTCTCATTTGATATCTCATAAATTCTATTTTATCATAGAAAAATGTTCTGAAACTTACTGTTCGATTGTCGATATATCCCGTTAGAAGTAGGTGTTTTCTTCCTGTCTTACAAAAACTGCTGGAAATATTAGGGGCCCTGGTACTTAAGCAGGTTCTTTGTGAAGAACACTTGTGAGTTGTGACTATATATTTTAGTGTCAGTTTGTTGATCAAAAAGTAGGCATTATAAACTGTAAAGTGTAAATATACATTTAGGTGCTGAACATCATGAGATGTAATTATTGGTGTTAGCAAATAAGTAAATCCATGGAACTGTTAGTAAAATTGTGGCCATAAATTTGTCAGTTTTGGACATAAGGAATAAGAGAGTGAATTTTTATAAAATGTTTATTTTTTAAATTGGTTTCGTGGAAAATTTCCCTTTATTTTAAAATGGTTACAATGAATTCTTCTGAGAAGGCTGCACAGAAGGCCTGTCAGCAGGGGCCATCCAGGTATGTTATTATTTTCTCTTTAATAAGTCTTCTTTGTAATACGTCATAAGTCTATGGAACCTTTTTAAACTACATAATATCCAATCTAGTCGACTAGTAGTATATTAAATTATTTTGTCTGTGTGGATTTTGGGATGTAAATAGGAATTTACTAACTCACTGTAGTTATAAGCTATCAATCTAGCATCTATTCAAATCTATTTAAATTTAATCTAAATTCATATAGCCATTTCAGCATGAAGGAGCACCTGCATGCCTTCTGGTGTTGCAGATTTGTCACAAAATATATTTTGATGATTTTAAATTCAACAAGTGTCAAGTTACATATAATTAAATCATAATATAATACCATGCTATTTTAGTACTATTTGCTACCTAAAACATGTGCCATTTGCACCATGTGCACTGTGTGCAATGCAATCCTGCCAGCCTGGCTTTAGTGTTTGCAGAATGTCTCATAAATACCACAACAAACAAGGAAATACATTATAAATCCTATTATTCTTATGATGACTTATTAGCCGTTTCTGAGATTTATGAAATATATATTCATATATTATTATTATTACTTAAATCCTGCCTAATAAAGCATAATGTACCGTTCTTTCACAGTAAATTTCAATTTTATGATAAAAAAAAAAACGGAAAATTTATTTGTACCCAATATTTTTTTTTTTTTTTTTTTCAAAATTCAAAAATTCAAAATTCAAAAGCTATTTATTACTTACGATTGGTTACAATCACTTGTAATCGTCAGCAGGTTCTTAGAACTATAAATTACTGTCAGTTCGGAATACATCCTCTGCTGAGAAGAACTGACAAGAAACTCAGCAGCGCTGTCTTTTAATGATCATACTTATAAACTAGGAAAACAAAAAATAGTAATTGGATAGAGCAATTCATTCCCAAACGTCTGTATCATTTAAATAGTCTACTACACTATAATATGCTTTATCGCATAATTTGTGTTTAATAAGTGTCTTGAATTTATTAATTGACAAATTAATTACATTGTTTGGGAGTTTGTTGATACAATAATTGTAATTATAATTATTCAGTTAGAAATCTGTGATTCATTTCACTATTGTAAATTTACCCCTTATTTGTGTAAATTTTTATTGTTGTATGATTTTTTAGTAAAAAAACAGGAGAAAACTTACAACATTTTCTTTACTATATTCCTGGATTCCAGAGAAAATTCGAAATGCATAAAAGAGGACAAGGACAAAGAGAGGGAGAAGAAAGAGAACGCCATATCCAACCTGCCGGCTAATGTGCAGGCGCTGATGTCCACCATCCCCTTCCCTGAAGAGTCGCCCAACTATCTCATTTATAAAAAGGTAAGATTGTCGTGTCTGGATGTTGTAGGACACTCAGCGCGGCAGGTAGGTTGGTAGGGTGGGAACTCAAGAATAAGTCATAAATTAGTAGTAGTAGTAAGTAAAAAAGAAACAAAAAACAAAATAAAAAGGAAATTTCGGCCAACCTATATATAGCCACTTTGAATACACTATCGCTAAGAACTGACGACAAGCTACTAGAGCTAGAAACTGCGTTACATAAGATCAAATGGAATATCCTCGGCTTGAGCGAAGTTAGAAGATTAGGAGAACAAATTGAAGAACATAAGGACTATATTCTATATTACAAAGGCGAGACAAAAGGACGACATGGTGTTGGATTTATGATCAAAAAAGATCTTAAACAATACATAATAGAATTTAAGGGTACGTCTGAGAGGATAGCAGTATTGAACATCAACTTGCCTGGCAGAAACAACACATGGTCAATAATACAAGTCTATGCACCTACAGAGGCTGCAGACGAGAAATCTAAGGACGAATTTTATATGAGCCTGTCAGAAACCTTAAGCAACACCTATAAAAATGTAATAGTAATGGGAGACTTTAATGGCAAAATTGGGACTCAAAAGGGAGGGGAGGAATCTATAATAGGGAAGTTTGGTATAGGTAAAAGAAGCCCAAACGGGAAGAGAATGGTGAACTTAGCTCTAGAAAACAATCTGATGTTCATGAACAGCTGCTTCAAAAAAAAGCCATCAAAGAAATGGACTTGGATCTCGCCTGATGGTACATATCGCAACGAAATAGACTATATCCTGAGTAACCGTCCTAAAGCTTTCAAAGATGTAGAAGTGATCAACCAGCTGAACTATAATACCAATCACCGTATGGTCCGAGCCGAGTGGTATAATGTCCAACAAAGAACATGCAGGAGAAACTTTGGACGATACAACCTCACTCATGATCCCAGTAACGGTTCCACTCTCTTAGACTGCCATAACGCAAATTTCGAAAGCCTGAAAACATCATTAAATACTAAAGAAATTACTTATAAAAAAATACAAGACACTTATAATTACGAGATAAATTCCATTTACCAAACGGGAAAACCAAAACACACAAAGACGGAGACACTAAGTCTAAAGACCAAAGAACTCATACTAAAAAGAAAAAACTTGTTTAAAAACAAAAAAGATAAAGAAACCATGAAAGAAATCGTAAAAATAAGCAAAGATATTAGTAACAACATAAAAAAAGACAAAGCACAAAGACAAATGGAATGCATTAACTATCACATAAACAAGACGGGAGGAATTACAAAGGCACTTAAGGAACTTAGAGAGTCTACAATATGGATCCCAAAGCTTAAGAACAAAGACAAAAAAACAGTGACAAAAAGAAAATCCATCCTGGATACCGCCACTGACTTCTATAAGAGCCTTTATTCGTCCACAACCACCCAAGAAGTTATAAACTTAGAGGATGAAAACGAAAACGCAGTCCCACAAATATTAGAAGCGGAGGTCGCACATGCCATCGGAACTCAGAAGAATAACAAAGCATCCGGACCAGACAATATAACCAACGAGATCATGAAAGCCTCTCTTCCAGAGACATTACCCAGGATAACAAACCTCTACAATAATATCTTAGATTCAGAGTATATTCCAACCCAGTGGACAACCAGCACTATAACCCTAATACATAAAAAAGGCGACAAAGACGACATGAGCAATTACCGCCCCCTTAGCATGATGTCTAATGTCTACAAAGTCTTTGCAAAAATCATATTGAATAGGATCACAAAAACGCTCGACTTCCAACAACCGAGAGAACAGGCAGGATTCCGATCAGGGTATTCAACTATAGATCACATGCATGGGCTCAAACAGCTAATAGAAAAATGCCAAGAGTATGGATATCCCCTCTACCTGGCATTTGTGGACTACCATAAAGCCTTTGACTCCCTAGAGCACCAACATATCTGGAAAGCACTAAAAGCTCAGGGTGTAGAGCTAAAATACATCAGATTAATAAGGAATGTGTACGAAAACAGCACGGCAAAGGTTAAATTGGAATCCCAGGGCGAAAGTTTTCCAATTAAAAAGGGAGTAAGACAGGGAGACCCACTCTCACCAAAACTCTTCTCAGCGGTCTTGGAAGAAGTCTTCAAGCATGTGCACTGGGATAAATTTGGCATCAATATCAATGGAGTGAAATTGAACCACCTACGCTTCGCAGATGACATAGTATTAGTTACTGATAATCCAGAAACATTACAACTCATGCTTGAAGAACTCTCCGCAAAGAGCAAAAAAGTTGGACTAATGATGAATATGGCGAAAACGAAAGTAATGACAAATAGGATAGAAACTAACATCTTTATAGAAGGCGAACTCATAGAATACGTTAAGACCTACATGTACCTTGGGCAAATTATCTCATTTTATGACCAACAAGAACAAGAAATTGAGAGGAGGATTGCCAACTCGTGGAAGAGATTCTGGTCCCTAAGGGATATTATGAAGGGTAACCAATACAAAATATCAGTTAAAAGGAAACTTTTCAACACGTGTATCCTGCCTATCCTTACATATGGATGTCAAACCTGGGCCACCACACAAAAACAGCAACATAAACTTAGGACCTGCCAAAGGAGCATTGAGAGGAGTATCCTGGGATACAAAAGGACAGACAGGAAACGGGCTTCAGATCTCAGAAATATAACTAAGTTCAAGGATATCAATGTGAAAACAAAACAACTAAAGTGGAGATGGGCAGGTTACATGCTAAGACAACCAATCGAGAAATGGTCGAAAACTCTTACAGAATGGTCACCTAGATACAACACCAATAGGAAAAGAGGGAGACAACGCAAAAGATGGTCAGATGACATAAAAAAAGTAGCTGGACCGCTATGGCTAAGGATTGCTAAAGACAGAAAAACATGGAAAGTATTGGAGGAGGCCTATGTGTCTACAGGACACACTGACTCGGTATCTGTTCCGGACTGATGTGCACACAACTAGATATTAGAAAATTAAATAAAACAAAAACAGTAAAATAAAATAAAATGTAATTATGTACACACTTTGTCAGTAAATAAAGGCTTATTATTATTATTATTATTATTATTAGTATTCTGTATGCCATAAGACACATTGTTGATGTATTTTGTTGGAGTGAACTTTTTTCAGCTGACAAAGGAGAAAATTTTTGTGGTGTGTTATAACATGGCACGGCATGTTATGGTCATAGACAATAGTGAATCTGGGCCTGTTTCCGGCGTTCCTAATTTAATAAACAAGTCGAAGATGTTTTATAGCTAATACTTTGTTCATGGTATGTTTTAAGGCTGTCAAATTACATGTTTACTTGTAATTTCAGATGGAGGCGATAATAGAGAAAATGCAGGACGAGAACACCGGAGTGCCTGTGAGAACCGTCAAGAGTTTCATGAGCAAAATTCCTTCGGTGAGTGTGTTGTTAAAAGTTAAACAGCTACCTACCGACCTATGTAGAGTCTTAAATCTCACGGGTGGTATAAATGGCATCAGGTGCAGACATGGCACGGGAGGCTTCCTATTTCATTCTTTCATGCAAAATGCATGAAAATAAAGCACAATTTAGGCCATGCGGTATGTCGTTGCTCGGACGTGGTTACGACGCGCCATGGTTGTGTGCAGGTGTTCACCGGGGCGGACCTGGTGGCGTGGCTGGCGCGCCACCTGCGGCTCGAGGAGACGTGGGAGGCGCTGCACCTGGCGCACCTGCTCGCCGCGCACGGCTACCTGTTCCCCATCGACGACCACTGCCTCACCGTCAAGAACGACAACACGTACTACAGGCGAGTTGTCCCACCGTCAGAAAACGATTCTTTTATTCTACAGTTCTCCGACTAAATTCTTTCACCATTAGAATGCTACATTATCCCTATGTAACACAGGCTATAGTTTAACCCGGCATTACCGCGGGTGAAACCGCGGGGAACAGCTAGTACCTACATAAAATAAGTAAATGAATAGTAAAAAGTGTAATGTGTTCAGTTCTACTTCTATATTAAAAACTAGCTGTCCCACGCGGTTTCACCCGGGGTAATTTCGGAGGTTCCGCGGGAATTCCGAATTACAATATTGCCTATGTTACTCAGGGATAATGTAGCTTTCTAGTGTTGAAAGAATTTTTGAAATTGGTCCAGTAGTTTTTGAGTTAAATCGTAACAAACAAACAAAAAATCAAATCTTTCTTCTTTAAAATATAGTATAGACAAGCTACAAATAAAATAATTAATTTTGGCAATGTCGATCTTAAAATTAAAATGAACTATTTATATAATCGCTAATAGAATAAAATATATCCAATATTACGTGTCGTCACAGATTCCAGACGCCTTACTTCTGGCCGTCAAACCAATGGGAGCCGGAGAACACTGACTACGGTGAGTCCACCTCCGCCCTACTAGAGTACTAAATACATAATATATCCATGTACACACACACACACACACACACAGACACACAATATCTCTTGTCGGAATATGGATTGCTTCGTTGCAGCCGTGTACCTGTGCAAGAGGACGATGCAGAACAAGGCGCGCCTGGAGCTGGCCGACTACGAGGCGGAGTCGCTGGCCCGCCTCCAGAAGATGTTCAGCCGCAAGTGGGAGTTCATTTTCATGCAGGCGGAGGCGCAGAGCAAGGTGAACACGACTTGTACAGCCACTGCCCAAACTAATATATGCATATAAATAAAATTGGAGTGTCTGTTTTCACTAAAGGAATATGAAAGTATGTATATACTGTAATTTTTTTTTTCAATTTTTGTCTGTCTGTCTGTTTGTTCTGAAACGGCTGCACCGATTTTAACGGGACCTTCAATGGCAGATAGCTGATGTTATAAGGAGTAACTTAGTCTACTTTTATTTCTGAGAAAAAGAAATAGTTCCTGTGGAAATCCGAAACTCACGCGGGTGTAACCGCGGGACACAGCTAGTATTAATATGTATATAAATAAAGGAGATTTTTTTTGTTTGTTTATTTGTTGCGGATTTATTTTAAAACTATTGGATCGATTTCCAAAATTCTTTCGCCATTAGAATGCTACGTTATTCCTGAGTATGAGCAACATAGGCTAAATTGTAATCCGGGAATCCCGCGGGAACTCCGAAATTACCGCGAGTGAAACTGCGGAGAACAGCTAGTCAACGATATGCAAACGCTTTTGACAGTTTTTGAACTTTATTACTATTGCAATTATATTTGATGTAATGACGGTAAAAAGTGACTATACAACGTGTTAATGAATTAACTGAAAACCTGAGACACCCCATTAAAAAAAAACAATAATAATATGATACAAATATATTTTATGTCGAAAAAATTTATACGTTAAAAGTTATTCAACATTAGTTTGGAGGTGACCTATCTACGAAATTCCAAGCGCTACGTCCGCGCTAACCGGTTCGAATTTATTTGCTGCGGGCGGCGTACGCGCTAAATATTGTATTATAAATAATTTGGACATGGGCTAATAAAAATGAAAAAATATTTCGACACGACGCGAAACTTCACAAAAACGACGCTTCACAAAATGTAACCAAAACAAAATCTTCCTATTTAAAAATCCAGGTTGACAAGAAACGCGATAAGTTGGAGAGAAAGGTGCTGGACAGCCAGGAGAGGGCGTTCTGGGACGTGCACAGGCCCATGGTGAGTTCACAATCACCACCGGCAATATGTACCGACGAGTCCTTGAAGGACCGCTCATTGTGGCGATCCTTCTGGGGTCTATGTCCATCTATACTATATTATAAAGAGCAAAAGTTTGTGAGTTTGTCACGTTGTAGGGGGTAATCTCTGGATCTACTGAACCGATTTAGAAAATTCTTTCACTAAAGCTAAAGTGATCCTGAGTGACATAGGGTACTTTTGATCACGGAATTCCCGCGAGAACTCCGAAATAACCGTGGGTGAAACCGCGGGGGTAAGCTCCCCCCCCCCCTCCGCCTTCAACCCTCTCAGGGATTTTCGTTTCGCCGGCGTCAAATTCGTAATTATTTTTTAAATTTAAATTATTAGTAAGTATTATTTGATGAAAATAATCATAAAATTCGTGTGCCGTAATTTATTGATGGCCCCTTTCCTCAATAGTGATTTCCTCCTAATTTCCGTAGCAGCTGTTCCCCCTAATTTCCTTCATATAGTTGTTCTCCCCTAATTTCCTTCATAGCTGTTCCCCCATAATTTCCTTCATATAGCTGTTCTCCCCTAATTTCCTTCGTAGCTGTTCCCCCCTAATTTCCTTCATAGCTGTTCCCCCCTAATTTCCTTCATGTAGCTATTCTCCCCTAATTTCCTTAATAACTGTTCTCCCCTAATTTCCTTCATAGCTGTTCCCCCCTAATTTCCTTCATAGCTGTTCCCCCCTAATTTCCTTCATGTAGCTGTTCTCCCCTAATTTCCTTTATAGCTGTTCCCCCTAATTTCCTTCATAGCTGTTCCCCCCTAATTTCCTCCATGTAGCTATTCTCCCCTAATTTCCTTAATAACTGTTTGCCCCTAATTTCCGTAACAGTTGTTCCCCCCTAATTTCCTTAATAGCTGTTCCCCCTAATTGTTGTGCTACTGCACCACCTGCCTACTGTTTTACTGTTATAAATGTCTCCATACTCCACCTGGTAGCCTGGAAGAGAACGCTTTACAGTGATAAGGCCGCCCTTTGGAGCCACTTAATACTTCTGGTTTTTTTTTTATAAGTTATTAGTCATTGTAATGATTGTGGTGCTCAATAAAGTATTTTTTATTTCATTTTCATTCATTTTTATCTGATTGTCGCAGCCGGGCTGCGTGAACACGACCGAGCTGGACCCGCGCAAGCTGTCGCGCATCAACGCGCTGAAGGCGAAGCGCCTGCGCCAGTGCCAGGACCTGATACAGCATCACAACCTCAAGGTGTGGCCGCTGATAGCTATCAAAACACACAACACATGACTGAGATGATGACATTTTAAGACTTACACATGCCTCTGCGTGCTCGCCACCCGCTGTAAAAAACAATATTTTCTAAGATGTCAAAGTTTTAATTGTTATCTTATTTCGATGTCGTACAGAATAATCCGATAGTGACCATCACCAATCCCGAGGAGAGCGAAGAGGAGATACAGAAAAAGAACTCCGAGGTCATCGTCAAGGAGAACGGTAAGGGGCCATCCATAAAGTACCTACGTCACACTTATTTCGTGATATTTTGACCCCTCACCCGCCTTTGTCACAGTTGGTCGCATTTGGGAGACCCCCCACCCCCCTTCCTGTGCTTGTGACGTCACATATTTTGCAATTTTACATCTAGAAATAATATTTTAGTACTACTTGTTGCCCGCGGTTTCAGCCGCGTTAATTTTTCTGTGTAAATGCCCCTGACAATGTGTAGGCTAACGTAACAATCAAACTCACTTTGAATTTCTATACTAATATTATTATGAAGTGAAAATTATTTCATTTTGCTGAACCGAACTGAACCGATTTAAAAAAATCTATCATTTATAGAAAGTTACCGAGTTCCCAAATGGCATAAGGAACTCTTTTTTCCTGAAATTACGCGTGTGAAAGTGCGAGGGATCGACTAGTTACTAGTATGAACTAGGACTCCACATTCCGAAACTCCTGTGCGAAACTGATTTTTTTCAAATGGTTAAAATCTCAAGCGTGTTATTGTTATGTCCGCAGGTGAGACGTCCCAGCCCAGCACGGCGGGCAAGGCGACCGCCGGCAAAGGGGACAAGGGGGAGAAAGGGGAGAAGGGGGAGAAAGGGGAAAAGGGGGAGAAAGGGGAAAAGGGGGAGAAGGAAGACAGCCCCAGTATAGAGCAGCAGGTGGAGGCGGCGCGGCGGCAGCTGGGCGTGCTGCGCGCGCGGCTCGAGCGGCGCAACGTGCGCGTCAGCAAAGTGGCCGACATGTGAGCACGCAAGCACGCACGCACTGAACAATACTAGTCTGAACTAATATTATAAAGGGAAAAGATTTTATTTGTTTGTTTGTTTGTTTGTTACGACTTAACTCAAAAATTACTGGACCGATTTCAAAAATTCTTCCACCATTAAGAATGCTACATTATCCCTGAGTAACATAAGCGTACCGTAAAGCGAATGAAACCGTGGGGAACAGCCAGTACTATGTAAAGGGGGTACACTCCCCGCCCCCCGCCGACTCTGTGCCTCCCCGCGCCCCGCCGCGACGTAGCGGCGAGCCTGGAGCCCGGTAATACCGATACCGGTGTGGGCTCTCGCTGCTGAGTGTGTTGGACTGTATCAATGTTGAACTCGATTTGAAATGTCTCAAAAATCGGTTGCGTTTTTGCTCTTTCCACAGATTTGGGAATATTGTGGAAAATATACTCGGGATGCGAGCAAAGGATGTCTTAGGGAAGTTAGAACGTTTGCTCTAACTCCATATTTTGCGACCATGGCCTCTCTAGTTAATAAATAATTATTTTGTGCAGGTTCATAGCGTACTGCGAGCAGTACGCGGAGTACGACGCGTTCCTGACGCCGCCCGAGTGGCCCAACCCGTGGATCAACGACACCACCGAGCTGTGGGAGCAGGAGAAACTGTGGTCAGTGTACACAACACACGTTAAATTCCATAACGCGACTTGTGCACACACACACACACACATACTCACACACACGCACGCACATACGCACACACGCACACGCACGCACACACATACACGCACGCGCGCACACACACACGCGCGCACACACACGCACGCTCACACACACACACACGCACACACACACACGCACACACACACAGCCACACGCAAACATCAGTCGTAAGACGTCCACTGCTGGACATAGGCCTCCGCCAAGGGTCGGCACAAAGACCGCTCCTGCGCTTCCCGCATCCAATGGCGTCTCGCGACCTTCACCAAGTTGGTCCACCTTGTAGCGGGCCCACCCACGCCGCTTCTTCTGGTAGGAGGTAATTCGCGAAAATCGTCACAGCCGCAATAAGCGTTATGCGCCATATTTGTTTTCCATCATGCGACACCTTTCCAACTAACCTCTTTTTTAATGTTACATTTCCTTACATTGACGCTGCACGCGCAATTTTTTGGATATATTTTTTTTTATTATTTTTTTTTATTTTTCGTTTATTCAGGACAACAACAGCTATAAGTACATATGATAGATTTAGGTTACAAGATTACACTATTAGCCAATGATAGGTTACCCTTATATAGAGAACAGAATTTAGCAGTTACGTACACAAAATTATACCAATTTAGAACAGTAATAATACAGAACTTAAATTCAATAATAGTAGTTTATGCAACTGTCATATAATGAAGGGTATTAAAACACGAGTGTGAGTTTACGAAACGAACGCAGCGAGTTTCATAATAGTAACGAGTGTTTTAATACGCGTGTTATATGCAGTTGCATACACTACTTTATCTTCACTAATGCAATGGGCATGTTGACTAATTTTTATTTTTTATTCCGTCTTGTAGATTATTAAAAAATATTGGACACGTATTTTTTCTTTTTTTACGTAATCAAAAAATAACGGCGATATATTGAGTTGAAATTTCGCGTGACGTCACTATTCTGACAGTTTGTGTGGCGGTTTTGCGGTTAGTGACGTCACGACCTCCTCATCCTAAACTTTAATGCGCTTTATCTCTGTATATTTTAATTTATTTCAAAAAGCAAAAAATACGTGTGTATTGTTTTTTTATTTTCTAACTGACGGACTAATTAGAATTTTGATATTCAATAGTAGTCAACATCCCTATTAATCAAACAACAAGAGTAAAAGCATTAAATTAAATTCACGCGTACGTGTATTGTCACAGTGATTTTTCCGCCATTAAAATCTAACCAATGAGAGCGCAGCTGCGCGCATCAATAAAACGCGACCAACCTGATTGGCCCTGCAATCAAGTTGGTCGCGTTTTATTGATGTTATAATGACATTTTACGATATCGATGTGGATATTATACCATCATGTGAAATTGCTTAAATTGAGTGTTTTGTTGTCTGCGCTATAACAGTAGTAATTATAAGTCAAGTATTGGAAACATAAGTAGAATGTTACAAAATTAGTGTAGATAAAACAACTTAAAAACAGTAGGAGAATCTTGAACTGTCGGAGGTGATTAAGATTTTCAATTGATTTGTCAACTTCTTTCCTTTCATATAACAGCAAAGACCCCCTGCCGTTGAGGCGCGTGCGCCGCTGGGCGTTCGGGCTGCGCGAGCTGCTGCAGGACAACGCGGGCCGCGACCACTTCGCCAAGTTCCTCTCCAAGGAGTTCAGCGGGGAGAACCTCAAGTGAGTGGAGTGGGGGAGGGGAAATTACGTTTAAGACATTAATATAAATACTTGGACATCATCACACCGCGCCTTCTGGTCCCAAATCGAGCAGAGCATTTAACTATCTCAAGAAATTGACGAGGAAATTGGGAGAGGTTAGGAAATGAACTGGGGAAATTTGGTGAAGAATACTGTAGCTTCCTATCAGTGAAACGATTTGTAGAATTGGTCCAGTAGCTCCAGAGATTACCTCGTACATCCAAACATACAAAATTTACATCTCTATAATATCAATGTAGATTACGGAACACACAGATAGGTATGACGTCAATTTAGTATACTGCAAAGCAGTTCCTTTATAGTTAGCTTTACTGGTTACTGTTATGGATACTGTCATCTCATGTCACGCTGTCGATCACTCATTGACAAATCATTGGTCCGAGGTCAACCTCACGTGATCAAACCACTGAGAGCACCTTACCTCGAAAACGCCAGTGCTCGCCATTATGACGTCATACTGCCTACCCTAGGATGCTGCGGCAGTATATTGTCCGCCATATGTGAAAGCTGATAATTGGCCTTATTTTTATCTAATCTTTGTTATCTACTTTTGTATATCTAGCTGTAAGCTTACCAAATAGTGCAAAATAAAATAACGGAAATCGGAACGCATTTCTCCTCCCTGCGAGCACTGGGCCAGTGCTATCAGTAATAGCGGAACATACCCTTAGTGTTTATAGTGGGTGAGGATCCGACTCGGTGTAGGCTTTGCCTCTCATTATATCAGTGTGATTCAATGTGTAGTGGATGATGCTGATCACAGAACAGAAAATATTTTTTATAAATAAATATATTTAAAATATATTTCATTTTCATTTCATTCATTAATTTCATTCAGTTCATTAATTTCATTTCAATGGATATCAACTTAGTTTAGTATGAAAACAGGTGAAAACCGGTGTCGCCGGGTGATATTCGGACACAAAACTATTCATCACGCACTAAAACCATGAAATGTATTAAACGCTTTATGGTTGTGTTTTTACTTAGTCACTGTTTTCAAAATTCACAGTTTGGGAATATTGTGGTAAATATATTTGGGAAATTGGGATGGCAGTAAAAGATTTGCTCTAACTCCGTCTGCAACGGTAGCGCCCCTTCCCCGCCTGCATGTCCTCTCTAGTTAATGCGCATGTTGACTAATTTTAATTTTTTAGTCCGTCTTGTAGATTATTAAAAAATATTGGACACGTATTTTTTCTTTTTTTACGTAAACAAAAAATAAAGGCGATATATTGAGTTGAAATTTCGCGTGACGTCACTATTCTGACAGTTTGTATGGCTGTTTTTGCGCCGGTTAGTGACATCACGACCCCTTCACCCTAAACTTTAATGCGCTTTATCTCTGTATATTTTAATTTATTTGAAAAAGCAAAAAATACGTGTCTATTGTTTTTTTATTTTCTAACTGACGGACTAATTAGAATTTTGATTTTCAAAAGTAGTCCACATCCCAATTCATTTGCTCTGTGATGCTGATGATGTGATTGCGTGTGGCCAGGTTCTGGCTGGCGGTGCAGGAGCTGAAGGCGCTGCCGGCGCGGCGCGTGAGCGCGCGCGCGCGCGACATATGGAAGGAGTTCCTCGCCTCCGACGCGCCCTCGCCGGTCAACATCGACGCCGCCAGCAGGTACCTGCGGCTGGGCCCAGGCCAGCGACACTCCCTTGAACCAATAGTTCCTATGGATTTATGTGCGACCTTCTTTACCAACTTTGGAATACTTAACCAAATTTCTATGAGCGCGTCATACATTGCATTGGTACGGTTGGCACAAAATGCTTTCATAGATCGGATCAGCGATTAGTATGGAAGTGCCTACTCTTAAAACGTAGTGATTATTTGCTCAGTGGCTGGGCCCTTATTCAGTACGCGCGGTTTCACCCGCGATAATTTCGAAGTTCCCGCGGAATTGTTCCATACAAACTTTTCAACCCCTTTTCATCCCCTTAGGGGTTGAATTTTCAAAAATCCTTTCTTATCGGATGCCTACGTCACACAAAGAACACACCCTCCAAGTTTCAAGTCTCTACGATCAGCGGTTTAGGCTGGGCGTTGATCCATCAGTCATTCAGGACAAAGCATTTTATATGTATAGATGACCAAAAGCATTCCTTGCCCATAACGCCCTTCCCAAAAACACCATCACAGGTGCCAGAATATTAAAAACTAGCTGTTCCCCGCGGTTTCATCCGCGCTAATTTAAGAGTTTCCGGGATAAAAAGTACCCTATGTCCTTCTCTGTACCCCTGACAACATGTATGCAAAATTTGGTGATGGTTGGTTGAGCCGTTAAGGAGTGAAAGCGTAACAGACCGACAGACAGACACGAGTCTGTGTGCCAAGTCTTGGTGTTTAATAATACGAGTATGCACTACGTATAATAGGTATGTGTTTACAAAAAATATACAAGTAGTACCATTTTCACCCGCGTTAATTTCGGAGTTCCTGCAGTGATTCCGGGGTAAAGTGTTATGTCCTTTCCCTCAATCCCTGACAACGTGTATGTAAAATGGTTAAGTAGTTAATGTAATTAATGTAATGTATGGTTTATGCAAGTAATTAATGTAATGTATGGTTGAGTAGTTAAGACGTGAAAGCGTAACGAAACAAACTCACATACGCATTTTTTTTGTAACATTGAGGATTTTATTTGTCGACAGAGAACTGACTCGCATCAAAGTGGAGTCCGGAACAGCGGACAGATACTGCTTCGACCAAGCTCAGGTGCGTCATAAATCAACCCTTAAGCAAATAATAGAGATTATAATAAAGAAGCGTCACTCTCCGCCTCCCACCAATTTCATGCCTGGGGAAATGGCTTGATAAAGACCGATAAAAGTTTCACACATGTAGAATCTACATCTGAAAATTATCCACTGACAGCTGACAGTGACTGACAGCGAGCTGTCGACCTTACGATACGCACATCGCCGCATGGACTAAGTTTCCTTTGCCTTCCCCGAAAAACTCTACCAAAAAAAAAACGATACGCACACGCGCACCTCGTGTACACGTGTACAAGCCGGCCATCTTTACTTGTAGGAAAGTACTTGAATCAGTTCATTCGTAGGGAGTGTCACCGGGCTGCCTAAAGGTTGAAGGGGAATGTGCAGTATGAAATAAATACACAAAGACAGTGAGAGAGAGTTATAAAAAACAAAAAACATTAATCTATAGCTATACATATAAATAAAATTTAAGTGTCTGTTTTTGATTTCAAATTAACAGCTTTTCACTAAATGCATACGAAAGTATATACGGTACTAACATCTTTTTTTTTTCTCTGTCTGTCTGATGGTCTGTCTGTTTGTATGTCTGTTTGTTCCGGGTAATCTCTGAAACGACTGGACCGATTTTAACTGGCAGATAGCTGATGTTATAAAGAGTAATTTTGGCTACTTTTTATCCCGGAATTCCCGCGGGATCTCTGAAATTAATGCGGATAAACAAAATATAAACAGTTTAAAAAATTCAGTGGAATCAGATCCATATTTTACAGATGGCGACTATACTTACAAGTATGTATATTGTGTGTATGTTTGTGTGTCGGCAGGCTCACGTGTACCACCTGATGAAGTCCGACAGCTACTCGCGGTACCTGCGCTCCGATATGTACAAGGAGTACTTGAACGGGTCCAAAAAGAAGGTATGTGAAGTTGGTTTTAATGTTTTTGCAATATTTATGATATTTTTAAAATGTGTTAAAAAAATACTGCCCAAAAATATATTTGTGTTTATCACAAACATATTTTATAATAACAAGTTTCTTATCTCAAGTTCAAAAGTTATTGTTTACCATGTACCGACCGTTTAAAATTGTAAAGGTTTTTACAATCTAACGGTTTTTACAATTTTACCGTGACATATACACGCAGTATAGGAATCAACAGCAGAAGTAAAATAGACCTCGGCAAGTTAAGAGTTTTATGAAAAAAAACAACCCTGGGTGTCCAATAGAGATGTGGACTACTTTTGAAAATCAAAATTCTAATTAGTCCGTCAGTTAGAAAATAAAAAAACAATAGACACGTATTTTTTTTGCTTTTTTAAATAAATCAAAATATACAGAGATAAAGCGCATTAAAGTTTAGGATGAGGAGGTCGTGACGTCACTAACCGCAAAACCGCCATACAAACTGTCAGAATAGTGACGTCACGCGAAATTTCAACTCAAATATATCGCCGTTATTTTTTGATTACGTAAAAAAAGAAAAAATACGTGTCCAATATTTTTTAATAATCTACAAGACGGATTTAAAAAATGAAAATTAGTCAACATGCCGATTTGCCCCCCGCCTACCCTATCGTGACGTCATCGTCAGTGCGACATGACAAGCTATAATATAGTTCATTCATTCATTCACCAGACATCAGTGAAAGGCATCCGCTCCATCGTGTCGTTCACCGCGAGGAAGGAGACGGCGAACTAACAGACGAACCAACAAACGGTACGATTGTGTCTGACACTTGGGCGTCTCATTGGCCGCCAACTGAAATGTTTCGCCAGACGAAAACGATTCTTATATCTTAAACCGTAAGGTTGAAATTTGAATGTTCAATTAGAATAATTACGTTCAAGGACTACAATATTGTAAGAACGTTTTGGACTATTCCCAATGGGGCTTTCACTCTAAGAGTGACGCCGACGCCATCTGGCTTAAGACGTGGCAGTGGGAATTATGATGGTTTGGTTATGGAAGTAAGTTAATTGTCGTTGAAATGGCTAAAATTACTTGTATCCGCGCCAAAGATATATTTAAAAAAAAAAGTTGATTGATGAAAATCGTGCTGATTGGTTGATTGATGACTTAGAAGGATTTTGTTGCAGATTTTAAATAAAAACTCCCAATTCTTTCTAATTCTCATTTGAAATTAGAAGGTGGGATTTTTGTTGCCTTTTTCACTCTTTGAGCCGTGAAAAAAGATTTCTGAAATATTTTTGGGGCATCTTTGTAAGAAGCGACTAGCATGAACTATAATAGCTTCGCCTTGCGGTTTTGTCCGTGATGTATCCCTGTCTTCCCGCGATAAATAGATTTTTCAATAAATACTATTTTGTATTCGCTTACGTCATATAAAAAAATACATAATTGTGTTTTCTACGTATGTTTGTAATATTTGTTTAAATATATTGTATATACAGGGTGTCTATTAAAAGAATGAGAATAGAACCAGGTGACCTAACTTTGTTTTACAATTAGGAAAATTTTTTTTTAGAAACGCAAAAATTTTCGAGCCATATTTCAAAAGACACGTTTATTTTTATTTCTTTTTTATGACCA
Organism: Zygaena filipendulae; assembly: GCA_907165275.2. Classification (NCBI taxonomy): domain Eukaryota; kingdom Metazoa; phylum Arthropoda; class Insecta; order Lepidoptera; family Zygaenidae; genus Zygaena; species Zygaena filipendulae. Next base: position 8,110,399 of record OU015670.1, on the reverse strand, counting down.
AAGATATTATCTTTATTTATGTTTTTAGATGAGCTTAGGTAAGTAAGTAGTGTCAAAATATATTTTGGTTACTAACTTGTAAGTATATTTTACTAATTTCTATTTAATAGTACTATCTACTTATTTAGTATGTAATAATAATTGATTAACCGTGTTCTCAAATTATGACCACCTCGAAGCGAAAGTATCTAGCTTTAAATTGTTTATACAGGGTGACTAACTACGCAGTTGCTACTGTTACTGGTTGTTCTTCTTTTTACGTAGGAATTAGGTTTAAACAAAATTTCGTTTTATTTTTTGTAGTTCTAGTGTGGAACTCTTTTTTCTTTATGAGTGTATATTAAATGTGACTAACACTCTCTCTCTCTCGCTTTTGAAAAAAGAATTAATTATTGTAGTCTGATTTTAACCAAAGTTTTTTTTTTTTAATTAATCTTTAATACAAAATATAAGAAGACTGTTATTTTAAACACAAAGGTACCGATTTCAGCGCACAACTCATTTGACTAAACTTGAATTATTTATATCCCTATACAACGTGTTAATGAATTAACTGAAAACTAGAAAGTAGTTTGCTCGGAATCAACTAGCGAATCGATCGCACTATGTTTTAATGTAGGTTATATTTTTTCATTTCTATTAGCCGATGTCTAAATTATTTAAAATACAATATTTGGCGCGTACGCCGCCCGTTGCGAAATAATTCGAACCGGCAGCGCGGGCGTAGCGCTTGGCATTTCGTAGATAGGTCACCTCCAAACTAATGTTGAATAACTAAAAAAAAAAGTATAAATTTTTTCGACGTAAAATATATTTTAATCATATACGTATTATTGTTTATTTTTTTAAATGGGGTGTATCAGGTTTTCAGTTAATTCATTAACACGTTGTATAGGTAGTTTTAGATGAAGAATGATGCATCGCACATTATTTTTTTATGCCAAAAAGGACGAACTCTATCCACGTTTCTCTATCACTTTTGCTCTATGGGCCCAATTCTGTAATAGGCGCAAATTTGATCTAGTTTACACGTAGTTTTATCTGAAAGAGTTATCTATTTTCGGCTAATGTACGAAGTTTTCTTGGGAGAAGATAGGAGAAAGATACGTCAGGCGTTACGTTCTGCATGACGTTGAATGTCTGCGTTATATTATTCCGAGACAAAAAGTACCCTATGTCCTTCTCTGTACTCCTGACTATGTGTATGTGTATAAAATTTCATGGTGATCGGTTGAGCCGTTAAGGCGTGAAAGCGTAACATACAGACAGAAAGAGAGGCAAAATGAGTTATTTTCGCATTTAAAATATTAGTAGGGATTTATAAAATGGAATTATGTATATATATATTTTATGAAAATAACACACGTTGCTGGAACGAAGTTCCTTAACGCGGTTTGCGTTAGGAGTTAACTCGCAGAAATTTGGTATAGTGATTGCGTTGGGTTTAGCATAGAATGAAAAAAATGTGTAAGTATATGTGTGCGATTATATTATGCCATTATAACCATAACACGTTGTCCATAACATGTTGAAAAACTTGTCTTTTTAGATTCTCGTTATGGAAGAATATTGTAAATAATAAAAAAAAGTTTGATATTAACAATTTATTATCAATTTCAAAAAGAACTTTAAAATATCTAATTCTTCTGGTTAGGCTTATTATAGACAATACGATTTTGGGCGTTACTGATAACTATATATAATAATGTAACTAATAGTTTAGAGGAAAAAATGTATGTAAGATGGGAAAAGTCCGGCTGTCTCTTCTATTTTTTCTTACCTTTTTTTCTATAAACTTTTATAGTTAGATTTCAATCGTAAAGAATGAGTTTTTTGCTTGTAATTTGAGTGCGGGAGGGTCTTCTATATTTCTATAGTCTTGCTCCCTCGTAAGTACCTTGAAAAAAAACTATTCACAGACCAAAAGCAATAAATAATGATTATTGCATAATAAGTATTATAAAGAGGCATATAAATTTGAATCTTAATTTGATTGTTTTAAGGTATAACTTTTATTTAATTGGTTCTCTTTTTTTCTTGTATTAGAATAGTGCCAAAGAAAAGACATATTATGCTATGTGACTATTTTTTATTATGTTGTTATATTATGTAACACGCGGCTCTATCTATGTAAATAAGCATATTATCTTGGATGGATCACAAATGAAGAAAATTGACTCAGCAATACCTACCCTCATAGAATTGATCACTGGTAAGAAAGAGACAAAGCGATTGTGCGGCCAACCTGTCCCTTTCTATAGATCTGCGGGGTTAGCCAAGTTGATATTCTACAATCTTTAACGCATAGAAAACTAGAATAGAAAACTTTGGCCAGTCAATCAAAATTCAAAACTCTAGTTTCACGTGACCACTTTAAAACTAGACTTTTGATTGGCTGACCAAGTGACATGCCGATTCGTTGCTTATGTTTTCTATGCGCCAACGATTATAGAATGTCAACTTGGCTAACCCCGCTGTTCTTCTGTAGTATTACAAAGACGCGATGATCAAAGATCCTCTTCTACAAGCCTGCGATGTGGGCCAATCAGAATTTTAGAGCGAGACACCTGTTAGTACTCGCAAGCCGCACGATCGCTTTGTCTCTGTTTTATGCCTTTCGGCCAGTATTCATTCGAATGCTGCAGTAAACATACGCACAAAAAGATATTGTTAAAAAAAAAACATTTAGAACCGGAAAGAAATGCTATGAGATTCGAATAAAATGGTAATAGTAATAGAAGATACTCGCTGGTCCGCCCGGTTTCACTCCCGTGTCACCCTTGCCCGTTTTCACCTAAAAGCCTACCCCTTGATACACTAAATATACGGTCAGAGACGCAAAAATGTCCTCACAAAAAAAAAAAAACATTTAGGTCCGTATTCCAGAAGGTGACTCAGATCACGTTTCTCTTAAGATTAGTTTTAAGCTCAAATCATAACTCAAGCGTACATCTTATTATAGAATGCGTTTTAAGTTCTAATCACTTGAAACTAGTCTTTAGTAGAGATTCTGAACTCTGATTGGTTCTAATCACTTGAAACTAGTCTTGAGTAGAGATTTTGAACGCTGATTGGTTGAGTGGTCTTGACATGACAGATGTAAACAAAGATCAAATCTTTGGTTGAGTATAGATTAGTACTCAAGCGTCGTTTTAGAATAAGGAAATAACTCAGCTGACTGTTGATTGATGAATCTCGCTTCAAGTAAGGTTCTAAAATTAAAGCTTTACTTGAAATCAGTTTTAAAACTAGATTCATGACTTGAGTAACCTTTTGGAATACGGACCTCAAAATGGAAATATGACGTGGTTTTTTGAATAGCACAGTTTTATTTTTTTAACTCCACTTTTCGTAAGGACATTTGTATGGAACTGTGAATCTAGGTACAAAATAAAAAAGTTATTACATCAATGGGGTTGATTGACCGAGAATCCCGAAATGCGTGCTTCTGATATTTATATGTATTTAAAAGAGCCGTATGTCTCTCCATTCAAAACTGACGTTAGGTACTTCCATTTCCTTCCCTTTTCAACCCCTCACAGGAGTTAAACTGAAAATATTCAATTATGTGGGCACACATTGGGAAAGGAAGGCAAAGTAAGAAGTCAGCGAGGAAGCTTATTTATGTACCTATTTAGATATGATACTATTGTATACAATATATTTTATGGTGTCTGATTTCTAGTTATTATATATAAATTTACAATTACTCAATCACGATAAACTAACTATGGAATACGTAGGTACATATTGGGGCGAATCCGTCTGTAAACTCTCTGCTCTCGACAAATCAATCAATGTTTAATAAAATCAATTAATAAATTAAGGTTACAAAAGCATCGCCATTACCTCCAGACCACATGCTTTAGGCATGTTATCTTCTAGTGTTGGGAATGCTTAATATCGATCCTCGGTGAAAGGGTTAAAAAAAAAAACCAACAAACACGTTTTAAGAGTAAACTGAACTAAAAAGTAATCATTTAGGACGAGAAACCTTGTCAAGAGTCAAGACCAATCAAACGAGCCCCAACACGATCGGTTAGCGTTGTTCAATTACAAAGTTTCCAAGGTCATCTTCCGACTCCCATCATCAGAGCAGCTCCGTATCATAATGATATTGCATTACACGATCGTACAAAGTTTCATTTCAATACGACAGTTAGGAGTTAAAATTATATGTTACAAATTGACTTCTAAGATACATTACATTGCTAGTTATAAGTCAGGGATATTTATCGCTTTGTCGCATGAGAGACGACCGAATCGCCCCGATTACCTACTCGATAATTAATATTATAATATAATAATATAATCTGAAAACTAAGTAATAGGTCTATTTTTATACTAGCTGTCCCGCGTGATTTCACTTCTGAGTTCCCGTGGAAATTCCAGGATAAACAGCTATGCGTATAAACCTTCCTCTTGAATCACTCTTAATTGGACATAGATAAGCAATAGTGTGTTAACTCACATTGGAGAAATTTTGAGTAAATCGTGTTTTAAAATTATAGCGTCATTTTGTTTCAGCATTTTTTTATGTTTAAGATTTTTTGGTATTTAAAAAATGTAAAAAGGTAAACACATAATTAAAAAACGTTCTATAAATCTCAATAAAGCGTTTTGAATCGATAACTTAATATTGAGGGTTAAAATGTTATTGCTTATCTGCGTCCAATTATTGGTTAAAACCGCATGAAAATTCGTTCAGTATTAGTATTTAAGTTTATCGCGAACAGACAGACAGACGTGGCGGAGCGCTTTTTGAACCCAGTAATTTCCGAAGTACCTATTCTTTGTTTTTTTTTGAGGCGTTATTGTTTAGTATTTCGTAAGTAGTTTTAATAAAAAGATCTGATATGAGTGGTGAATGGCATGCTTCAGTTGCGTTGCAAAAATGTTGTCGACGTGTGAGTAATTGAGTATTCGCATGTTATAGACCAAGAGCTGGTTAACACTTTTATTGTTAAAAAATAAGCTGTTTATTAATCAAGTCCAATATTTTGGATTTCTTTTTTTTTTACAAATATTGTATAAAATTATGTACCTAGAGATGATTCCAATGAAAAGAAATTGTAATTAGAGTTAATTATCAAGTCATATCCAAGAACAATACTGAATTCGTTGAATGTACATTGGAATTTAAATGAGGATTGGTAAAAAAAAATTGTCTGTGCAAATTTAGAAGGTTGAGGATAAACACCCTTTCTAGGCACGCATTACTTAATTTGTGACGGGTCATCATATTAATAGCACTTTGTCAGGTTTAAATGCCATTCGATTGACACTTTCGAATTAAATATGGCTAGACTTGCTTTACTTTATGGCGTACATCGATATTGGGACTTGGATCCAGGTGGGTGAGAGGCGCGTCTCGAACTGAGGCTACCTCAAGCACACACTTTCGAGTCCACAATCTATCCTCTGTGCAAGTAAAACAAATTTTAATGTACATTTAATCAAATACGCAATACTACTTGTAATATTAAGTAAACATATTATAAAAATAGCAATGTATGTACCTATGTGTATAGAATAAAATGTACCAAAGCATAATTAAACAAATAATTATTGGATATTATTAGTATCAATAAATTATTTTGAAAACGACTAATTTTGTTTTTTTGTTTCTTCAATCAATCTCCTGGTTAGTTACGGTTTGGGGTCAGCCCTCCTGATACTTTTACGCCACTCTTGGTGACTCTGCGTCATTTCCAGTGTCAAGCCCATCGTCAGCAGGTCATTTTAGATGGTTCGTGTCCAAGTATTTAATGGGCGGCCTCTTCCTCTTTTTCCTTCCTTTATGGCCAATAATTGATATTATGATATGCAGATTTAGAAGAACAAATGAAACATTGTAAAACCGTGACAAAATATATTTATTACTAGCTGACCCCCGCGGTTTCGCCCGCGGAAATTTCGAAGTTCCCTTAGGAATTCTGGGATCAAAAGTACCCTTTGTCCTTCTCTGTACCTCTGACAATGTGCATGCCAAATTTCATCCAAATCCGTTCAGCCGTTTTTGCGTGATTGAGTAACAAACATCCAAACATCCACACTTTCACATTTATAATAGAATTTACATACTATATTTCACAGGTTTTCACAAAGACTACTTTAGTAATCAGTGCTGAGCTAGCTGATTTGGTAACGGAAAATCTTCTACTGTGCCTCTGTAAAGCAAATTCGCGGGTTGCACAGTTATAGGTATCTATATTAAGTTAATTTTGCTCATAGATAGGTAACGACCTCCAAAACATTGCGGCGACTGCTTAAAGGCTGCGTATAAGTTAGGTACTTGTAACAAACAAACTACATACCACGGCTGTGTGGATACAAGTGTTCATTTCCATTCCGTATTATTGGCTTAATAACGAGGGATAATAATGTCTCCAAATAAAGTGTTCGAAAAACGTCATAATTCTAATAACATAATTAGACGTGTAATTTTATTTCATTATTTGTTTTACCTTCAATATTCTAGGGCTAATGCGAATTTGTTTTGCGACTCACTTAAATGTAGCTGTAGGTCGATTCGAGAATTTTTCACTTCATGCTCGGAAAGTTCTTGTTTTAGATATATCCATAAGCGGGTTAAACCTATACTTTTGTGCATGAAACAAAACTATTACCCGGAAACCCTCAGGTTATTAGTTATTACGTTTTCATTATGTTCAAGGGATTATTTAAAATATGAATGTTCTATTTTCTTAACCGAAGCGAAACAGGGTGTATGACTCTTATATGACTATTATAGAGGATAAAAAACCAATTTCAACGTTGTATTGGAAAAGATGAAATAGTTAAATATTTGACTGGGAGATAATCTGAGACTATGTTTTTTGCTCTTGGTGTACTCAGACCAAATAAAAACTAAAGACGGAACGTCTCGAACAACGAAGTGAAGCCGATTGCGTATGCATGTGTTGATTAGGAAAGTGTATGGATTTGCAAAGTTTACTTAGGATTTATGGTGTCTTTTTCTTGTAAGTGTGTGCGTGTTTCTGTGTACGTGCACGGCGATGGTGTCTTTTTCCTGGCTTCACTTATTCTACACGTTCCGTCTTTAGTTTTTATTTGGTCTGAGTTGGTGTATAAATCGGCTGTTGAACTTAGTAAAGGATTTTTACTACCCCTTATTAACCATCCATTTTGTTTTTGGTGGATGAACTATTTTAAAATGTTTCTCTTTTTTTCAGTAGTTTCAACATCGTCATGATTTTCTAATGTCGCACCGAATGCTAATATACCTATAGCTAATAATAATATTATTATTTCACTGCGCACATCAGTTGGTTGTGATATTATAGTAGGTTTGTTGACGTCATACCATATCTTCCAACAAGCTGGCTGAAAAACTTTCAACAGGTACCTACTAACAAAACTAATATTTGATTTATTAAAATTGTTAATTTGATCACTTAAAAGGAAGTCATTGACGACAGTTTATAATATTATAGTTTTAAGGCTACATCATGGATATGGATTAAATTTTAAATTGATAATATTTTAAAAACATTTAATCTCCACGGACTTTGAACAACTTTTTTCGTTTTATAGTCAAACTGCCAGCAGAACCACCTTTTTTGCACGGTGTCAAATTCACTCTCGATGAAATACTTTATTGAGCACCAAAATTAATGGATAAAGCAGAAAAGTCGATCCAAAGAACTTCCTATCACCATTAATTAATAGATCTGATATTTTATAAACATTTGTGTCCATATTCTGTGTTATATATTTTGTGACAGTCGATGAATACCATAAGATAATCTTCTATTTACCCACAGGAGCCTTTGTATAAATATGAACATACTGCTGCAATCTGTCTAACGTTATGCACTGCATTCTATCGCTTAAAGCCTGAATTGGAAGCGGATAAATTGACTAATTAAAGGTAAGTGCAATATTTATGCCTTTCGAGAAATTAAAATATGATTATATTCATATAATAAATATAATGGTTATGTTGACTACCGCTTAACAAATCGCCAAACAGCCTGCGAACATATCGACCAATGATAGTTACATGATTAGTCACGCTTTACATTAATTATATTAAGATATAATATACTCAACTTGTATTTGTACAGTTGTTAATACAACATTTATATAAATTGGATGTGACAAAACTTTGTTATTAGTGGAATTCAGAGTACGAAATCTGACCACTAGACGTGCGCCGTTCACAAGACGATAATATGCCGTCCTTATACGTTCAGCTCATCATCTTGGCGCTATTATCCGTAAGTCTTATTTTTATATTATCACTAAAAAAACTATATAAAGCATTCTTCCCATGCGCTGATAATTAATATAAATCCGTATAAATATTTATATTATTATTTAATTTGATCGACATTACGACATGGACGACTCTAACTATGGTGGCGTGTGTCTTTCTCACTCACTCACTTATCACTATCACTTTACGCACCAAATGAGGTGCAGTAGAAGACAAAAGCTTTTGCTCATAGCTGAATTAGAGGAACACTTAATCTGTTGCCTTTAATGATTTTTCGAGTTGTAGCGGTTTTATTTTAACCGCACATTATGTTTAACAATAAAAAATGTAATATAATTTATATGATATCATAATTTAGTAAAATAGCTAGGTCCGGTTAATTATTACTACTTATAAAGTTCATCAGCTCTTGGTCTATAGTTAAATTAAGGCAAAACTTTATTTTTCTTTTATACTTATAGGTCTTAATGGCGGTAGGCGAGGCGGGGGCAGGTGAGTTACGTTAATTAAGTCTGAAATGTGATTAACCTTCGAGACAGGGTTTTTATATCAACCCTTAGAGTAGGTACCTAATCAAAAAGGGAGTGGCACATTCACGCCCAAATATGTACGAAATACGATATATTGGAACGATTTTTGGTTTGAACGATTTTTAGTGACCACCTGATCAATTTCATGATGATCGGTTGTAATTTGATAGACTACTGTCCACGAAACTGAAGAGTCCAGGTAGGTAAATTGAGGTGTCGTGACACCTCAATTTCGTACATAAAGTCCAATTAACCCTTACTACTATTACTATTGAGTTTGTTTGTTACGCTTTCAAGCCTTAACTACTGAGTAGGGCTTGACAAGGCTAGACAAGAGGGAGTAGTACCTGCCTACCTTCCTAAAAGCACATGCAGGAAGCTTCGCTTCTAGGTGTCTCACGATACCTCATTTTACCTACCTGGAGCCGTATTTTTGAATCGCTCGTATTACTTTTCGCACACGGAATCGCAACATTCGCATGTGAATGCTTAAAAAATTTACAGCATTTGCATGTGAATTCGTGATCCCGTGTGTGAAAGTAATTCGAGCGATTCTAAAATACAACCCCTGAAGTCTATCAAATTAATAAAGTTTATATTACTGTATGTCAGTAGGTGAATCATATTATATCGAAAAGTGTTAATTTTTAGGTGAAAAGCAAGGCATTCGTGTAGTCGTCAAATTGAAGAGTGGTGTGTATTTGGCATTAATTAAAAACTATATTAAAAATAATTAAAACACCTTTCGTTTATGGTGAAAATTATTTGTGGATATATTCTCTTTAATGAGTGAGACAATAGGGATGTGGACTACTTTTGAAAATCAAAATTCTAATTAGTCCGTCAGTTAGAAAATAAAATAACAATAGACACGTATTTTTTGCTTTTTCAAATAAATTAAAACATGCAGAGATAAAGCGCATTAAAGTTTAGGGTCACGTCACTAACGATAAAACCGCCATACAAACTGTCAGAATAGTGACGTCACGCGAAATTTCAACTCAATATATCGCTGTTATTTTTTGATTACGTTAAAAAAGAAAAAATACGTGTCCAATATTTTTTAATAATCTACAAGACGGACTAAAAAATAAAAATTAGTCCACATGCCCATTGCGTTGATCCAATGACTAAACATGGTATGGTACTATATCTATTATGATGATGTTTATTCATATCTACAGTTTACAATCTATAAACCATTGTCGTTATAGAAAACTAAAGAACCTATGGTCATGTCAAGTGGTCACGAAAAATTGAACTTTGGAAGATTTTTCGGGATGGACGATTAGTTCCTTAGTTGTCTATAGCAATAACGATTATAGATTTTCAACTTGGCTAAGGGGCTGGGTGTCGCGGATTCCACCCCTGCGTCAGGACAATCATATAAACACACACACACACAAATAATTTGTGTGATGAAAATTTGTGTTTACTCAGAGCATGTATTAACAAAAATAAAACTATTATATATTGGCAGTAAAAATTAGCACCTTGTATTGCCTACATCTTTTCATTGCTTAGTGGTTACCTATTTTTCTTGTTGAATTATTTTCTTCAACAGGCGGCAAGAAGCTAGCTCAGAAGCACCACGATTATCACGAACACTCGAGCCATGAGGAGGAGGAGCATGAAACCTCAGAGGAGGAGGAGCAAACGACCAAGTCTCACAAGAATCATGGTTTGCTTGTAAAAATATATGTAGACTGACCGGTAATTTTGATAGCTTGGGATTTTTTAGATCCAAAAGGAAAGTTTAGGCGCGCGTGTTGAAGTTTTGCACTTCTACTATTTATTATTTATTATTAATAAGAGTGATTTAATGATTTTTTTGTGTTAATGTTTCGTCCCTACTTTCTTTATTTATAGCTGTTTAATTTTTTTTTGCAGGACCATCATTAGGTGGTATATGCAGTAATCTTAAGATGCAAGGTAAAATTTAACTTAAAAAGAAAAATTAACTTGCTATAACTATATATCAGTATAGCAGAACCGTAGCCCTTTAAGGTATAGGTCAATTATATAATACTTAAATATCATTGGTATAGGTAGAGCAAACTATCCCTCAAGCATTCATTGTATACAATCGATCAGTAGAAAGAGAAGATGAAGACAAAATAAGAGTATGGTCATGTTTGTCACATAGCTTGTTAAATAAAAACAGCTTTAGTAATTCCGAACGGTGGGCAACAATTTCTGCCAATCTAGACACACAGCAGTGTGTTAGCCAAGTTCGCAAAGCAAAAGGGTGACCAGCCATGGATTACATGATCCATTTCGGACCATTTTCAACTGTCCCTCTACCAAACTTAGATAATAGATGTCTATTAAACCTACAGACCTACAGAATTTAAATTTGGCGTGTCTAGTATACCCTTTTGCCGCCTACGTAAATAGTAACTGGTTTCGTAAAAAATAAATTTTCCTTTTACGCAACCAGTTACGTACAAGGAAATAATATATTCTTCGTACGAAACCAAAACTCGTGCTACGTAACCAGTATCGTACAAAGAATTGGTTTTCAGTAGGCCGCCGAAGGGGTATCTATGGAACTGGCCACTGGGTGAATGTAAAAGTTGACCGAGAACGTGATAATAAACATATTATCGGTATCGGTTCGTTCGGACCCGGACCCGGAACCAACCCTTAAACCCGGAACTGGACCGGACCGGAACCTAATTTTTTTTTCCTATTTCATTTCAGATCTAAAAGAGTGCAGTGAACTTTTGTTCGAACTGTCTGGAAAGAAAGGTTAGTGACTGACTATATAGTAGTTTACAAGTAGGTACTATCTGTATTATGTCATATCTGTTTGTCTGTTTTGTTGTGTACAATGAAGAGTTTTTAATTTTTTCATCGTTTTTTCCACAACCTCAGATGCTGATGAAGCCTTAAAATACATCCAGACCGCAGCGGGACTTAAAGGTTAGTGCAAAATAACTCACAACACTTAATATACAATAGTTGCAAAACATTTCTAAACTCTAAATAAAATTCAATCGAGCTGATTTGATCGAGATATGACTGCAGCATTATGTATGTGTGTGTGTGTGTAACTATTAGGTGTGACCTACGCAAACATACACTGAGACGGACTAAACAATTTTGAGCTATAGTAATACATTAATTTTTCTTTTAAAACGTTGACATCGGTGACAAATTAGAACAACAATATCTATCCCCATCCATCCCCCCCTTTCTGGCTTAACTACAAAGAGTTCTCCCCTATTTTGTTAACTAGTAACACTTTTTTCATCACAGATCGTGAGGACACCTACGATTACATCCAACGGATACGCGGACCCAAGAACTGGCGGGAAGCGGTCGGGTTTATGAAAGACATCAACGACAGCGCTGGTGAGTAAAGTTGCTCCTACAAAAAAACGAGGCATTGACGCGTGTCTAAACATATTCTTGGAGTTCCTGCGGGTATTCCGAAACTGACGTGGGTGAATCTCCGAAACGGTTGGTTGGACCGATTTTGATGGGACTTTCACTGCTAATTAGCTGATGTTAGAAGAAGTAAATTAGGTTACTTTGTAGTTCCTGCGGGAGTTATGTAACTCACGCGGGTGAAACCGCAGGGTACAGCTAGTTTATTATAAAGTTTTTATCTTCCGTAAATAGCATCTACCTTACTGTGGATTGCTTTGAAAATGAAATATATGATTTTTCATAACGGATGGCTCTCTGTAACTTTTTGCAGTGGCAATACTAACTGGTGTCTTCATTTCAGATGTCCATGGAATAGTGCAAATTATGAATTTGCTTACCGGAATGTCAGGTAAATTAAACTTCCATGGTCTGGTTACAATATTTACTTAAAAGAAGTTTGTGCATGCAAGCAACACTTCAGAGAAAATCCTTGTTTTTTCGAACAAAATGTTATACTTACCTACCTAGTTACCTTACCTAAGTAGTTTTCTATGAAAAGTCGCCTAAAAATTGCACATCAAATTATCTCATTCATCTAAATAAAACATAATTGCTTACAGATTGGCAGGAGGCGTATTACTTGACAGACGAACTGACCGGCCACAATAACTTCGGTGGCGCAATCGAGATACTGATAGCGATGAGCGGTGGAAAAAGTGAGTTGTGCAATATTCATATTAATTTTTTTTCGTAATTTTCATTGCATTTAATTTACAAATGGAAGTGTGCAAAAATGGTATACCTACATATATTTTAGAAAGACTGGAAGATAACAAAAATTTGAGAAATGTTTCGTGATTTTTCAGCAATGAGCGACGCCACTCATTTCTTCCACCACGTCGGTCACCATGACGGTAAAGTGCTAAACATATCTATTAACAGAAATATTTAAATAAAAATACAAAATATGACTTTCAAAAGAAATCGATAAGAGTGAAAAAACTCACCGAAAGCATCTCTGACGGTTTTGAATTACAAGTAAAAAAAAACAAGAACGAAATCGTCCTATTGCCTCGGTTCCCGCCAAAAACTAGATCGAATACTTTCGTAGACAACTTCATTTTGAATTGTGTACCTATTTATTGCCGAACCAGGTCTGGAGGGCATCGACACAACGATCATGAAGTACACCGACGGGCTTGGATCCAAGGAGTTTCCCAGCGTGTGCAAAATTATACTCGCCGAAATAGGTACGACAATATTGATGTAGTAATCTAGACATATAAATGAAATTGAAGCGTCTGTTTGTAGTTTCAAATTAAGAGCTTTTCACTAAATGCATACGAAAGTATACGGTACCATCAAAAAATCAATTTTTTAATTTTTTCTCTGTCTGTCTGTCTGTTTCAATTTTAACGGGACTTTCACTGGCAGATAGCTGATGTTATAAGGAGTAACTTAGACTACTTTTTATGCCGAAATTCCCGTAGGAACTCTGAAATTACCGCGGGTGAAACCGCGGGAACAGCTATAGTTAACTATACGTATAAGTTTATCATTTCTCTGTTGTCAAGTTTAAGCATGGTTAAAACGTACCGGAAGCGTCCTGGCGGGATCAGCCCCGTCAGGAACTCTATATGGCTTTCGCCATCTTAAACTTTTAGGCTTTGGCTTGTATCAAAATATCTAGATATATTATCTATAATCTATTTGTTTTTAAAATTGTGTTATCGTTCTTTCGTGTGCAACAAAGTAATATACGTGTAAATAAAAACTGTTTGTCATTTCGACCTAAAGTACCTAATCGCAATTTCGATAGATGAAAAAAAACTATTTTATTTATTTTTATATACTATTTTGTAATTTCTTTTTTTATTTTTATTTATGCAAATAACATGCAGCATCGATAAGAGTATCTCATTATAACTGTTTTGATTTCAGATTTCAAAGGCGCCTTGAACTTACTTCTGTCAGTAACAAGAACTTCAGGCAAGTCTTTATAAAATAACTACAGTTTAAACTAAAACTTGAATAAATAGGTAATCATAATCGCCTCAAAAACTTTTAAAACAAATAATATGGCTTGTAACTCTGGATGAATAGGCTCAAGCTTCAGGTTGGATCTGAGTTCGGAATCAAGTATTCAGATTGTTGGATAAACTAATCTCGTGGGATCAATGAATCTGAGTGAGAAATCAATTGACTTGAGATAAAGGTCTGAATTTCTGAATGTAGGATCAAATAATCATAGTGTAGGATCAAAGAATCTGAATGTGAAGTTGAGTTATCAGAGTGTGGGATCGAGTAACTGCAGTGTAGTATCGAGTAAACTCAGTGTGGGATCGAATAATCGCAGTGTAGGATCGAGTAATCGCAGTGTAGGATCGAGTAAAGTCAGTGTGGGATCGAGTAATCGCAGTGTAGGATCGAGTAAAGTCAGTGTGGGATTGAGTAATTGCAGTGTGGTATCGAGTAAACTCAGTGTGGGATCGAGTAATCGCAATGTAGGATCGAGTAAAGTCAGTGTGGGATCGAGTAATTTTAATGTGCTATCGAGTAATCTCAGTCTGGGATCGAATAATCGCATTGTGAGATCGAGTACATAATATGAATGTGAAATCCAGTAATCTTAGTATGAAATCAAGCAATCACACTGTGGGAGTTTTCTTTCACAGATTCAGGCGATGCAATTGCAGACCTCAACAAAATGTTTGGTCAGAAGAGAATCTCAGTCAGTCTGGAAATTATAAAACAACTGACAGGACAGAACCGTGAGTGAGCGATGATTAATATCTAGGGAACAATTCTCTTTTGCCTTTTGAATATTCTAATTATCACGTCATTTTCTTTGCAGAGATAAAATACGCACTGCAAGATTTGATACAATCCACAAATAGATATCGTAAGTTAATACAATACATAATATTATAATATATATCTAGCAGCTGTTTTCTACACACATAATTAGCATGATGACGGTGTGTATAAATCGAAATTCTATTTAGTCCGTCAGTTAGTAAAAAAAATAGACACGTACCGTATGTTGCTTTTTCTTATTATTGAAACGATAAATACCTAGATAAAACGCTCTAAAGTTTTGGAGTGGGAGCTCGTGACGTCATAAATAAGTATAGGCGTGACGTCACACGGAATTACCTACAACTCACCGCATCGCCGTTATTTTTTCATAACGTATAAACAGGAAAAATACGTGTCCAATTTTTTCCTAATTCAAAGGACGGACAAAAAATGAAAATTTTTGTCATATTTTAGCTGTTTCCTTTAGATAATATATTTGAATGTTTCTGGTTACCAGGTTTGCAGGAGGTCATCGACACGCTGAGGAAGGTCACCGGGCAGACGGACATATTCCAGGTGTTGAACGTGTTCAAGAGGGTGTTCCAAATCGACAGTACGTAGTATATGTATATGTACCAATTTTTCTAGGGATTTTTTTTGCTGTCGCTTGTACGCGCCTTTTTAAAAACATAAACTTCCTAAGAGGAGCTTCGATAATGGGGCGAGAAATGAGAATTGACAGTGAAATATTAAGAATGCATCAAAGCATTTCGTTACATGAGCGAGAAGAAAGATATATCTTGCTACTCGTCGCTACTATCGAATCTGTATTCCACTGAGCAAATAATCACTACGTTTTAAGAGTAGGCACTTCCATACTAATCGCTGATCCGATCTATGAAAGCATTTTGTGCCAACCGTACCAATGCAATGTATGCCGCGGTCATAGAAATTTGGTTAATTATTCCAAAGTTGGTGAAAAAGTTCGCGCATAAATCCATAGTAGGTAACTTTTGGTTCAAGAGAGTGTCGCTGGCCTGCTGTATTCTATGCAATGGTTTGACGTTGCTGCACGCGCGCCTCTTTCAACTGACTTCCAAAAATGGAGAAGGTTCTCAATTCGACTGTGTGTTGTATTTTTTTATAATCACAGTTTTCAGACAATCTTCTCGAGGCACCTTTTTTATCATTGACATTCAATAGGCAATAGTTTTATTATATGCAGCCTATGCAAGGACTAAGACCAGTGTCTCATCCCAATAGGGATGTTGACAACTTTTGAAAATCAAAATTTTAATTAGTCCGTCTTTTAGAAAATTAAAAATCATTAGACACGTATATTTTTATTTTTCATATAAATGAAAATACACAGAGATAAAGCGCATTAAAGTTTAGGGTGGGGGCTCGTGACGTCACTTACCGCTACAGCCGCCATACAAACTGCACTGGTTAGTGACGTCACGCGAAATTTCAACTCAATGTATTGCTGTTATTTTGATTAGGTAAAAAAAGAAAAAAATACGTGTCTTATATTTTTTATTAATTTACAAGACGGACTAAAAAAAAATTAGTCAAATATCTTATCCAAGGCAACTTAAAACATAGTTTATGCCAATAAGTGGAATGTGAAAGGCTATGTGATGTTTGGATGTATAGGATGAATCAAAACAGGATTTGGATGCAGGAGATACACTTTTTAATCCGATACAACTAGAAGTTGATGTCGTTTGTGGAATTAGAGCGGTAGGAATCGCCAGCGAAAACTTAAAATTACCCATTTTGTTTCAGACATAATAGTAGTGTTCAAGCGTGTCGCCAAGTTGTACAAAGGCGACGTGCTGTTCTTCTTCGAGACATTCATAGAGATAACCGGCACAAAAAACATAGAGCAAGCAGCGAATGCCATCAAGACGGTCACCACAAAGAAACGTTAGTAGCCAATACCAGGATATTTTCATTGGAAGAATCGTTATTTATAAACACAAAGTTATCTATAAGAAAATTCTTCGGGTGAATTTAGAAAGAAAAATATCAGTTCATTGAATTAAAATAAAATTCCAGACAAATCAACTCACTTCACAATTCAAGTATATTAATTAATTTTCCTTATTTTCTTGTCAAATAAAAAATACACGGGTGTCGTGGAACACTTGGTTAAAACGAAGTTTTTGTCCCTCGTAGTTTCCGAGATATAAGCTAATCGTTCCAAAAACAATTAACCAACAAGCGCGCACCTGTGACGCCGTGACGGAAATTTTCTTTCACGCTAGAAATCCTACCCCCATCCATATACCGTGCGATAAAGAACTTCGTTCTAAATGCTACAAAGCTACTAATTGCCGCGGTGTTTTGTTTCTAGTGTTAGTACTGGAGATATTGGAGCAAGTCCGCCAGAAGTCCGGCCACGATTGCATCATCGATTTCTTCCGGAAGCTGATCGAATACACGGCGACACAAAGTAAGTTCACACCACCGAAGTACCTACCTCACAAAATATGAAGGAAAGAAAAAATTAAGAGATTCGTAGATAAGGGAATCTCATAAATAATTTGATTAAAAAAATCGAACTTCCTATTAGAAAAATATACCCACATAAGTATTTTAATATTTATTGTGATATTTTGGCACCAATAGTGTCCGATCGCGCTGACAATACTTTATACACAACTTTGGTTCTTATTGCAATACAGTGAACCGGTAGGTATATTATTGAGACTCCGTGCATTTGTGTAATCAGTTGGTCCTTCGAGCCGGATCGTTAAAAAAAGATGAAACTGAATTGAAATGATGCTTTAACAAGTCGTTTTGTTTTCAGCTGTACAGGAGGCATGGAAGCTTATTCAGTCGCTTACTAAGACAAAAGGTAAAAATTTTAAGATATTGTAAGACATTTGTGTCTATAGCGACTCCTCTGGCATCGCGCTAGTTGTTAACGAAGTTGATATTCTTTGCTTGTCGACTTAGTGGAATGATTTTGAAAAAAAGTAAGTTCGTCTATCAAAAATTGTTTATTATTTTTTAAGGTAGGTACACACTATTTGGCAATTTACTGTATAATAATAACTATTTTTGTTCCCCGCGGTTTCCCGTTTCGCGCACGTTAATTTTGGAGTTTCCTCGGGGATTCCGGGATCTCTTTCTTTACCCCTGACAACGTGTATACAAAACTTCATGATCATTGGTTGAGCAGTTAGCACGTGAAAATGTAACAGACAGAGTTGCTTTCGCATTTGTAATAGAAGGCCCACATACCATGGATATGGGAACAAAATTTAGATAGGAAAAAAATATATACTATATCTATTTCACAACACACAGATCTACTTGATCCCACACTAAGCTATAACATAGTGTTTCTCCCACAGACATATTCGAGTTCATAAGCAAGCTGCACACATTCAGCAAGATGCCGAGCATGGTGCTGATGGAGACCGTCATCCACAGCACCAACTCCAACAACTTCCGGATAGCGCTCGTGAAACTCAACCGCCTCACCGAAGAAACTTGTGAGTTAATGATTCAGGGGCCGTTTATATCTGCAGACATTGAGCGTGCCCGACACGTACCGTCGCAGACACCGACAGACGCCGTTTATTTACAAAAAACGTCAGCGTCTGCACGGTGCCGTTGCTCTATTCACCCTGCTCGGCATGTAGCCAGACAGACACGTACAGACACGAACCGCGCAGACATAATTTTCCGCGAATACCGGCCGGGCACGGCCCGTGTCTGTCCGTGTCTGCGCGGCCGTGTGAATACGTCAATACGCACTGTATTGGATTGGAGAATATTATTATGTCTGCGACGAAACGTGTCGGACGTGCTCAATGTCTGTAGATATAAACGGACCTTAAAACTGATTTACCATAGCACTAGGGAGACGACCTTCACAGAGTGGACATTCTATGGATGTTATGGAGGGATGTGAAAAACTAAACTATTTAGCAGTTATTATACCGCGGTTTCAACTTTCACCTGCGTTAATTTCTGAGATCCCTCGGTAATTGGGATGTGGACTACTTTTGAAAATCAAAATTCTAATTAGTCCGTCAGTTAGAAAATAAAAAAACAATAGACACGTATTTTTTGCTTTTTTAAATAAATTAAAATATACAGAGATAAAGTGCATAAAACCAAAACCGCCATACAAACTGTCAGAATAGTGACGTCACGCGAAATTTCAACTCAATATATCGCCGTTATTTTTTGATTACGTAAAAAAAGAAAAAATACGTGTCCAATATTTTTTAATAATCTACAAGATGGACTAAAAAATAAAAATTAGTCCACATGCCCATTCCAGGATGAAAGTACCCTATATCCTCCTCTTCTGACGTGTATGCAAAAATTCATGAGGATTGGTGAGCCGTTAGGACGTGAAAGCGTAACAAACATACAAACTAGCTTTCTCATTTATAATATTAAGGATTTTGACGTTGGTTGGCGAAGTGGTCCCCGTGTCTCACTGCCAGTTACGAAGTGCCCAGTTCGAGTCGACTTTGGGTGACAAGCGGTTCCACTTTCCGATTTGACCGCGTTTATACAGCGTGATACAGAAAGATGCACCAAGTCATATTTGAAGACGGTGTGAAATTTAAAATGGCGTGAATACATTTTTTTTTTCATTTATTTTTACCTGCGACTGCATGACAGCAAAGAGTTCAAACCAAAACTGCCAAAAACAGCCCTTTTCGGCAGTCTTCGAGTAAACTTTTTCTTAACAAGTTGGAACTTTATTTTACATGTTCAACGATCGCCTTTTTTAGAAAGTGTCACCTTTAATTGATATGCTATCTGTTTCTGTTTTTCCTCAGCGTTTTTCGAGTCGTTGAAGTGTATACACGATATAGTGAAGTGCGGTGAGTTTCGACTATTAATAAACTGTTTTTAATTAAATATATTTTCTAATTTGTTTTCCGTGTATTACTAATTTAATACAGGTTGTTAGGTGATCAACGCGACTTTCCTTTGTATTGTAACCGATGCGCCGACAGATCGTACCTAAAGTTCAAATGACCTATGATCCTTGTAAATGATTTTTTTTTAATTTTGTGATAATTAGGTATTATGGTGTTTTTATGTTTTTTTTGTATGTTTAATCGTTACAAAATTATGTGTGTCGTTTATTTTCGCAGATTTAGTTCCATTCTTCCTCCATTTCGTCACCATCGATAACCATGGAGGTACGTTCGGAAAAATCTTATTTACTTTTTGGTAGTTTGCTAAACCTTAAATGTACTTACTTACTCTTTAAAAACTTTTTCATACAGATATGGAGAGATCGATTGCAATCGCCCAAACATACACGCACACAAAAGGTAAATGTATAATATCTACAGTATCTTCTAGTTATCTCCCAGTGGGGTCCGCTTGCTGAAACTACAGCAAGATTCAACCAAACGTGCGGTACTTATCTATATTTATTCCAAGATTTTGTCCCAACTCAACGAAATTTTATTAGATCTGAGCTCAATAAAAGGCAACAGAAACCTCAATTTTATGTGTAGGTATAATGTTACGAGTACTATTAATACGGTTGGTGATTTTTTCAGATTTTATTTCCACCCTGAAAAATTTGAGACCCGCTACGGGACAAGATGGTATGCACTTAGAAATAAATTGGTCTATAAACATATATTAAAACGATAAAATATTAAATATTTCTATGTTAACTTTCCTATTTCGCAGATATCATTACAGCAATTGACTATATCAAAGAGAAACATTCGAAAAAAGACCAACAAAAGCCTAAACCGGAACAGAAGAAACCTGGACAAGACCAAAGTCCCACGGATAAACCCGGTTCCGAGAATGATAAAGACAAACCGAAACCTAAACCGGATGAACAAGACAAACCCAAGAAAAATCTGCCGAATGAAAAGAAACCTGAACAAGAAACGAAAAAGCCATCTTCGCCTTCAGGTTCACCTGGTAAACAAAACAAACCTAATGATACAGATAAACCAGATAAATCAAAAAATGCAGAAAAAGATGGTAAAAACCCTAACGATAATAGTCAGCCGGATAAAAAACAGGAACCGGGTCAAAAATTAAATCAATCCGATAAAAAAAAAACTGGAAAACTTGATGCTAGTGTGGATTATAAGGATAAAAAATCAAATGACTCTAAAAACGTACCAGATCAGACAAAGCAATCAGACCAAAATGATAAATCAAAATCCAAACCCAGACCATATGAATCAGAAAAACCCAAAAGTCCGCTTAATAATCCAAAGGAAGGTAAAGAACCTGTTGAGGATGGAAAAGACATGTCAGGAAAACCAGAAAAAGAACAAAATAAGCCTGTTGACAAAGACCAGCCTGATGAGAAAACCAGATCAGGACAGAAACCAGAGGATAATTCTGGAAAACCAAAGAAACCTGGTAGCAAAACAAATCAGCCAGACAAATCTAGGAACCAAGATAAACCAAAGAATTCTCAAAATGAACCAGGTAACAAAAATCAACCGGATCAAAAGAAAACAAGTCAAAAACCAGAACCAGGTGCCAAAGAACAACTAGACAAACAAAACAAGTCGGGAAATAAACCAGATGACAAGAAAAAACCAGGACAACCAAAGAATTCTGGTAGTGGACCGAGTCATCCAACGCCTGATAATAAAGATAAAGCTGACAAACCGACGAAACAAGACCAGAGACCAAATGATAAAGAAAGCCCAAAGATTGCTGACAAGTCAAAAGATAGTAATAAGCCAGACAAAAAGAAACCAGAAAAGGAACCTAGTAAAAATGAAAAAAAGGACCAACCGGATGAGAAGGAGGAGCCGAAAAAGGAAAAAAATCAACCTGAAGACAAAGATACCTCAAAGGAACCTGAGAACAAATCTGGTCAGTCCGGCAAACCTAACCAAAAGAATCATGCAGACCAACCAGATCAGAAGGGTAAACCAGACGTAGAGGATCAATCAGGCCAGAAAGGTCAGCCTGAGAGACCAGAACAGAAAAGTCAGCCTAAGCGGCCAGGCCAGAAGGGTCAGCCTGAGGGATCAGACCAGAAAGATCAGCCTGAGGGACCACACCAGAAAGGTCAGCCTGAGGGACCAGACCAGAAAAGTCAGCCTGAGCGCTCAGGCCAGAAGGGTCAGCCTGAAAAACCCAGTGAAAAAAGTCCACCAGGAACACCCGGGAAGGGTCCAGATAAAGAACTGGATAGCAAGAAGCCTGGCAAAGATAACCAAAGTCCTCAAACGGACCAGCCGTGTGATAAGAGTGGAGGGAAACTGGCTAATCAATACAAAGAGAGAGGTATTCATTTCATTTATTAATTTTGTTCCAAAAAATACCAGTTTCTGTGTTTCAGGGTTCTTTTACTGGGTTTAAGATGAAAAGGTTTTAGTATCCAAATTATTAAGACGCGCTTGTTGCAAAAATTTTTAATTAATATAAAAACATCAGCCATCTAGCGGCGAGTAGCAACACGAAGCGAAACCTAACCTATTTAGTCCCTTACTGGGGACAAAACTCACTGTAAAAACCATATCTTCTAAGATATAAAATAACTGACTGACAAAAAACAAAGAAAGTGTTTTTTATAAGCAGTTTAGTTTGAAATTGCAACTTTACGTTTCTATAGACTACAATTTTTTTCTCGTAGGCACCTCTCGATGAAGAAACCGTTCGATACATTTTAATAAATGCTTTCATAAAAAAATATGAAAAAAGAAAATACTTTCAAATCACGCTCAAAGTACTCTCAAATATTTACCTTTTGAGTGCTCATTGTAATTTTTTTTTCTCGTTCTATTTATTTCAGAAATCCAACAAGCGTTACAAACGAGCATGAACCTGAAAGTGTTGTTTATGCCAACTGGGCCGAAAAACTCTAGGAACTGCTTCTGCACGTGCGACTCTGAGGCGCCTCCTAAAATTATACCCGTGTCCGCGCTAAAGCCACAGGTGAACTCAAATTAAGAACTTAGAAATTGTTATAGAAAAATTGTAATAGACTGCTTTGAACATACTCCAAGATCAAGACGTTAATTCAGACGCTAAGAAATTTGTGTAAAGCTGGCGAATGGTGACAAAGGAGTCGAGAGGCAGTCAGCTGCGACTTGTCTCGACTGGCAATTATAATAAAGTGATGGGAGATCACATAATATTTTTAACTTCTACCTATATTTAATTTAAGCATAATTATGTTTATATTCCCTTCCGTAATAAAGTACATTAATGACATAAAATAATAATAGATGAATATTACATTATAAATAAAATATACAAATAAATCAATGCATTGAAATACTGTTTGTTTCTCTTTCCCAAACACATCCTGTTTATCATGAAATTGTAGAAATGTCTATTCTTATTCTCTCAAGGGCTAGCATAAAAGATTGACACAGGTGTCTCATGGATTAAGACCGGCCAGCATAAGCTTCTTGTGTCTCATCAAATTTCTTTATTTCGTGTAGTAAATTTCAGTTATTGTTGTGATGCTCGGCGATAGCCATATTATAACTTGTGCACGTAACGCACTCTAATATTAACGTTATTTCGAAGACGTATCGATCGAAATCTAATGAACGTGCGTCGGGCTGCTAATTTTAGGAATAACCCGCCCTAAAACGCCTTCAATCTTAGTATTGAAATCGAATACTGCAGGGCAATTATGTAAATTTGTTGCTATCGTATTTCAGTTTCAATCAGCAAATAGCGTTTTTTGTGATTAATTAATCATGTTTAGACAGCTACAACTTTTGAAGAATGTTTATTTTGATTGATTGTTAAATATTTTAGGTGTCACAACGTGCATATTGTAATCGCAAAACCGCCATATTTTTGATTGCAACCGAAAAACGATAGAAACAAAAGTTACATTAATAGCCCCTCAGTTATCCTCGCCTCGAATGTTCACAGCTGTGACAAAACATGTACGAATATTGTTAGGTAAGGCACTTACAGGGGCGTCTTAACCATATGCGGCGCCCGGGTGCTAAATTGTAGTTGGATAAGGTAAACTTAGGTAGGTAGGTACTATCTACCACCAGACATTCAGATGTTGATCGCCTGACCCGGCTGGCGCCCGGGTGCGGCCGCACCCAACGCTCCTATGGGAAAGACGCCCCTGGGTACCTATAGAAAGTCCCATTTGTCATTCGTTACAGGGACAGCTGGAAATGACCTGGAAAAGACCTGGAAAATAGTAGTAGCCACTAACTCGAGCTTACTGTAATAAAATAGAGGTGGTACAGAATAAAAAAGCATATGAATTATAAAATTAAATTTCATTTATTAAAACTTCATTGTAAAACGTCGATTTGCCTCAATGTGTCGGGGGATCATTGATAAATATTAAAACATTACATAATTCAAATCACTCGTAACATAAACTGTGGATTGACGTCACAACTTAAGGGCCCACTGTGCACTACACCCACACTAGTAATGACAGTTAAAAATAGCCAATGGCTGTGCTACGAACTCTATCGAACCACGCGAACTCCGATGCTTATAAAATTTACAATTTAACAGATGGAAGAAATACTTATTTTAACTGTGATTATTTTCATTTATGACCCTAACGCGGTTTCCCCATGTGACCAAAGAACGAAGTGTCTTTGCTACAAACAGAGTATTATGTAATATTTTTTTCTTTGTGGTGTGTTTAATTGTGATCATACTGAATCGGAGCCTCGCTCGGTTTATGGTTCGCAACACGCACCGGCTGGACCATGTTAAGTCGAGGTAGAAGTAAAAGGAAATATCACAGCGAATTCATCCAGTGATGGCACGCGACAGGGCGTTACAGCACGAAATATCTACAGAGAAAGCAACCACAAAAAAATTCTTCCAAATCATGAAATCTTGGAGTTCGTAAAAAAGAAAGAATAATTAAGGATACCTACTGGTTTTCTGAAATCGAGAGTCAAAATTGACGTATGATTTTCATTTATTTATGTTGGTTTTCAAATACTATAAATAAAACCACGCCCAGATTACTTCGATCACCAATCAAAAAGCACATTGGGAGTGAAGCAAACGTCTCCCGCCATACAAAATAATATCTTATAAGATATTTAAAAATAAATCATTTAAATACCTACCAACTTTTGATAATATTTCAGCAGTTTTGGAACACAATATACAAATGTTTTAGAAGATATTAAAATTTTTTTAGAGGCTATTTAGTAGTTTCTCTCCGGTGTGCACCTTGATTAAAAACAAAGGGACAAAAACAAAATTTCCGTAAATCGGAACATTTTCTTGCATGTGCGTGCTAACTCCACTTTTCATTCTCCCTCCCCCAATTTTTCTAAAGTTACGCAAACACGCGCATTGTCTAGCAAATTCCGCGGCGAAGTGAAATGACACAGCGCTTTATACACAGAATAGATTCTATTAACACCCAACCACCAGAAGACATTTCTTGCTGAAAATGCAAGCGTTCCTACTTCCTAGATTCATATCATTGGAAAACATGTGAAAAATAATTCCTAGAATAAGAATAAAAATTCTTGCGGAACAGGCTAATGTACTTTCTAGATTCATATCATAGGAAAACATATGAGCAACAATTCCTAGAATAATAATAAACAGGCAAATGTTTTTCCTAGATTTATAACATAGAAAATAGTTTTTACTCGGATAACACTTCTATATGCATACCATAGGATTTGTTGCGAAAAAAAACAAGTGTGATCTAAAACGTAATAATTCATAGTTTTAAGTCAAAGTGCCATCTTGATTGGTTTCATCCCCCAAAAGCCAGCAGCCGCGGCGGGAACAACTTGCGACGCTGAGTTCTCAGACGGTATAGTGTACAATGACCCTTAGGTGGTGCCGCACGCGCAAACACTGGAATATCTGTGGACAATACACGCCTTTATTAGAATAAGTATAGAGTGTAAAATTGCATAACATATTTCCTTAGTAATCACTACATAATATAAAACAAAGTCGCTTCCAGCTGTCTGTCTGTCCCTATGTATGCTTAGATCTTTAAAACTACGCAAAGGATTTTCATGCGGTTTTCACAACAGAACAGAAAATAACTGACAGAAGGGACATCAACTTGGTTTAGTATGAAAACAGATGAAAACCAGGGTCGCCGGGTGATTTTCGTACACAAAACTATCCATCACGCACTAAAAAATTCACTAACGTAAAAAATGTATTAAACCACTGTTTTCAAAATTGACAGTTTTGGGAATATTGTGGAAAATTTACTTGGGATACTAGCAAAAGAAGATTTGGGCGCCTGCCCCGCCTGCATATCCTCTCTAGTTAATTTATTTGCTCTGTGGTTTTTACCAATAGATAGAGTGATTCATGAGGAAGGTTTATATCTATGTTTAATCTTGGAATTCCCTCGGGAACTCCGAAATTACCGCGGGTGAAACCGCGAGGGACAGCTGGTATTAGTATAAAGTAAATGTAACGGCTAGTATAAAGTAAATGTAACGGCCGCACTCAGAGTCGACTTTAATGATTACTTATTTAAGTATAGATTTTTAAAACGAAACTGCCGCAATCAGAGACCTTCAGTAAATTAATGTTAATTGGCATTTAATGAGATGTAACTTAATTAGTTAAATGCCAATTAACATTAATTTATTAAACTTGTCTGATTGCGGCCATAGGCGTATATAGAGGGGGGGGGGGGGGATGTTGGGCTACTGGTTCGAAATTCTATAATACTGATAACTAACTGCAGACAAGTAAAAAAAAATAACCCTATATACGCCAATGATTGCGGCAGTGTTGTTTTAAAAATCTATACTTAACTAAGTAATCATTAAAGTCGACTCTGAGTGCGGCGGTTAGATAGGTACATACATTGAAGAGACCTCACTCCGCCGCGCCGTCCATGTTGACGTGCACGACGCTCGCGCCCATGTTCTCGCGGTGGCGCGGCGACACCACGTGCCGCTTGGCATTCTCTTCCTCCTCCAGCTCGGCGTCGCACACGCCGCAGCGCAGCCGGCCGAACTGGTGGTACACGTACTTGTTCCTCGCCAGCATGTTGATGTTGTGCTTCAACTCCAAATAGAAACGGAACACGTTCTCCGTGGTCGGTTTGTTCTTGAAGTGATTCGCGTACACCAAGTGCGAGAGCAGCGAGCGTATGGAGTTGAACACGCCCTTGCACGCGTCGCACGTGAACGTCGAGCCCTCGCTGTGGAGCACGTAGTTGCCTTGCATGTACGCGCTTATGATGTCGCCCCGGTTCGCGCGCGTCTTGTCTTCCACGATGCTGTTGTGGTGCTGGACGCTCGACAGCACGTGCGTCATCGCTTCGTGGAGCTCCGTGAACGACACGTCGCAGTGGTCGCATTTGATTTTGCCGATCACGCTTATTTTGTTGACGTCCAACAGCGTTTGGTCGATGTACTTGACGTCAGGATAGAGCGCCATGCACACCAGGCCGGAGATGGCGTCGATGTGGGATTTGCTCTCCACGTGCTCGAGGATGGCGGCGAACGAGGGCATTGCGACGTACTCCGGACAGAGGGCGCACACGTAATAGTTGCCGAAGCTGGCGTAGTACTCGGAGGGGCGGCAGTAGTTGCGATACAGCATCGCCAGCTTGTGCGGGGCGGCGTTCCGCAGGTGTTTCTTCTGGCGAATGTGGTTGAACAGCACCTGCCTCGGCCCCTTTAGCGCCATGTCGCAGCACGAGCAAAAGTTCGCAATCTTCCCCGAGGGCTTGATGAAATTCTCGATGACGACGTGGTCGCGGCTGTTCAGTGGCTTGCCGTTCGTCGCCAGATATTTCACCCAATCGAGACTCTTCGGACCCCACTCGTCGGGTATCCCGTCGGCACTCTTGTCCCTCAGCTTGCGGAAGAACTTGTCAGACAGTTTCCCCAAGTGGTTCTCCTCTAACAGATGGAGGACCGCAGCGTCCATGGATTCTATGAGCACTTTGCACAGTCCGCAACCGAACCCGTTCTCGTCCTCTGTGACACTGTTCTCCAACATGTATTCGCGGTTGATCTCTTTGATCTTCTCCACGGACCTGTCCTCCGAGCTGAACCATATGTGCCGGTCCGCTTGCAGGATACTGGCCAAGTTGTGGATGTGCGTGTCGCTGAACACGTGGTTCAGTACGCTGTCGTAACGGAACCGCAGAGTGTAGAACTCGCACGACATGCAGAAGAACGCAAGCTTGCCGGTCCTATCGTCGATCAGCGTCAAAAGTTTGTGCTCCGCCAGGAGATTGGTGATCAGACTCTCGATACATCCGTAGTAACGGTACTTCTTGGCTTGATTCTTGCCAGGCTTGTCCGCGTTGGGTTCGTTCTCTTCGTTTTCGTAGTTTTTGTTCGCGTCCGCCGCGAAGTTCTGGTTGACGTTGTCTTTAATGCTCATGATGATCGGCGCGACCGAGCTCGTCAACGCTGCGAAGTCCACCGTGGATATGTCCTGGCAGAGCTTATCGAAAGCGCCCTGGTAGTACTTGAGTGCCGCGTCCATGCCAGCTTCGGAATTATCAGGCAAGTGCCGAACGAAAGCTGCTTCGAGCTTGGCGGTGAAGGGGCGCTCCATTTTCTCGCTCGTCTTCACCGACTGCGCGAAGTGCTCCAGACTCTGCGCGGGCACCTCGCTGATGGCCATCGCCGATAGCCTGCGCGACATGTTCGGCAGGTGGATCGGCTCGGACACGTCGATGCTCTCGCGCTTCATCTTCGGTAGGTGGACGTCGAGGTTGAAATGCTTCTGGAGGGACTCCATCAGTGGCTCCTCGTCGTGCAGCTCGATCTCCACGTCGCAGTCCGTGCAGATGTGCACTTGCTTCGCGTTCTCAACGTTGAGCAACTCCGCCTTGAGCAGTTCGGGCACATCGCTCACCGGCAGACTGTTGAACCGCTGCCGCTGCAGGCTGCTCTTTTTCTCCGTTGTGAAAATATACTCGACCTCAACGCCCTCGCGTTTCTCGAAGAATATCTTCCTATGCGTTTCATCTAAATTCTTTAAATATTTATGCAACGTTTCCTTCTCCCTCGCGAGCGGGTGTCTCATGACTTCGAGGAAATGCGTCGCAAGTCTTTTCATCTCGTCTAACTTCCGGAATGACAGCACAGTCAGATCGGCGGGGCTC
Organism: Zygaena filipendulae; assembly: GCA_907165275.2. NCBI lineage: Eukaryota > Metazoa > Arthropoda > Insecta > Lepidoptera > Zygaenidae > Zygaena > Zygaena filipendulae. The sequence continues at coordinate 8,081,394 of OU015670.1, read as the reverse complement.
GCGGCGGCATCGCTGGCCCCCCCGGCGTTCGGTTTGGTCATCTCAGCCATGGTGGCGGTCAAAATGATTGCACCTCTATACAAAATAACAACTAATAATAATAATTAATGTTTCTTATTTACTATAAGAAGACCTGTCTTGGTGTCGGACGGGACGCCAAGAATATAAAGTCTTGATATGGCTTATAGCGCTAAGCTATTATAGCTCCGAATGCTGGGAAGATGTGGATAATTGGATATAACGACAAGCGATTTAGATATTTTGCCCGTACGATGGCTGGTGTTGGCCGAAATGCTCGCGCTTGATTTGTGCGTTATAAGATGGCTGAATGGAGATTCCACAAGATGTATTTTTGTGATGTAAAAAAAAAGCTGAATTTGATCTGGGAGACTATCACCGCATTTCAAGATCTGAAACAAAATAGACAAATAGGTTTAATTAGACAAATTGGTCTTGTAAGCTGAATTTTTTTTAATATAGGATAATTTAAAGAGCCTGTCGAACAGATGATGATAGCGGACCGAAAGGGTGGCGGGGTCTTTTCTCCACCTCAGAAACGGTTCGGTTTCTCATTTCTATATGACTAGATTCATACTACTCTATACGTTACAAATCAAAGTCCCGCTACGTCCTCGATACGTTTTCGTCTACACCTCCGTAATCATGAAACGGTAACAAAAAAAAAACAGCAACAAAAAGTGGTTTATAAATTAAATCAAAACGTAGGAAAGAGTCAACGTTTTTTTCATGATACACTTGGTCCATTGGTCCAAAGCTTGATACGTATCAGTAAGGATTAGACGGATGGGGTGAATTTAAATTTGACGTCCAAAAAAGCCTACCTTGACGGGTGCCCCTGCCTACTCCTTCGATAGGATTTTAAGGCTTGATGAACAATACGATGTTGTATATTTATCAAAGAAAACATTAACCATGCTGTTACATCATTGAAGTTTTATTACAAAAACGTCGGTGACAAGTATAATAATTTATAGACATTTAAAATTAATCTGAGGCACGCGTATCACACAAAACACGCCTCTTCATAATCTACGATACGACACTGATAAAAAATATAAAGGGTTAATCGAAAAGGGGGTACTAAGCCAAAGTGATATCAAAATGTTTCATGTTTGTTACGCCTAACTATACTCAACTGATCATCATGAAATTTTGCATATACGTTGTCAAGGGTACAGAAAAGGACATACTGTCCCCAAGGTAGAAAAAAACTGATTTTTCTGTATGTTTATGTTTGAGGTAGTGGTTATACAGCCCACAAAAACCAAGTAGGTAGCTGACTTTATGCATATTGCATAGCGATTTATCACTAAATAGTATAAAACAAAGTCTCTTCCCGCTCTCTGTCTGTCCCTATGTATGCTTGGATCTAAAATTACACAAAGGATTTTCATGAGTAAGGTTTATATTTTATCCTGGAATTCCCGCGGGACCTCCGAAATTACCGCGGGTGAAACCGCGGGGGACAGCTAGTAGATTTTAAAATTTACTTTCGCACCTTAATACCCCTTTTCGACTAGCCCCTAGCGCCGTATCTATTATTGAAATGTATTTTTTTATCATTAACCTAATTGAATATGTAGTAGGTAATCCATACATTTATTAGACACAATAAAATTGTAACAAGAGGAGTCATGTTTGTACTTATATTGAAGACTAGAAGAAGAGAAGAAGAAAATACATTTATTTCAGCACAACACACAAGAAAAAGAAACAAACATCAACAATGCCTAATCTAAAGAGACATAGATAATATCTCTTGCATCCTCTGCCGAAAGAGTCACCAACTCAGCATTAGCTAGGTGCGGGAACACCTAGCGCTGGTTTTCAGTTGGCAGCCCGCTGTCACGCACGGACGGGGGTAACAAAAGAAGAGGCAAAGAAAAAAAATGATACTATACATATAAATACAAGTACACCAACTAAACATAAAAAATATATAAAATGAATAATATAAAAAAATACAAGTAAATAATTCTTACTGAAATAAACATTACATACAAAGTACTTAAACAATATAAATACTGTAAGATCTGTAATACACTACTTATAATACAATACTTTTAATACAATGAAACTAAATTAACTAGTAGACTAGCTGTTCCCTGCGGTTTTACTCACGGTAATTTCGGAGTTCCCGCAGGAATTCCAGGTTACAATATAGGTTATGTTACTCAGGGATAATGTAGTAATCTAATGGTGAAAGAATTTTTGAAATCGTGTCAGTAGTTTTTGATTTAAATCGTAACAGACAAAAAATATAATCTTTTCTCTTCATAATATTAGTATAGACACCAGCATGATCTGTCTATGTAATGTGCCCACCGCTGGGACAGAGGCCTACCCTCTACCGTGGAGCGTCTGGACTATTTAAATTAAAATAGAAATTGGAAAATCCCAATCATAATAATTGGTACCCAGGTAATATGGTCCCTGATAAATTCGTGATAATTTATCTGTCATCATATTAACATCACTGTCGATATGAAAACTAGTCCATAATCACCAAAATTCATCAAAAGTTTTTAATTGAATTTTAAACAAAACTGATGTGTCCTTAATTTGACTGTATGTCTGTATGATTATATATTATACAGGACGTCCCATGGATATGCCACATGGAAGCGAAAGTACCTTGAATATTGTAGATGGAACATTTTACTGAAAGAAGACATTATTTGAATTTAAAAAACAATATAAACTGCATTCATAGATATTTAATAATTACATGGTTCAACAGGGAATCGAACCTGTTACATGAGAAAAATAATCAGTAGCTTTAGCTTTATAATGCCGATTGTAAGGTTTCATCGTAAGGATTATTTGTTGCTAAATAACATAGTGTCAAAACAAAAGGAAAATCACTACTTATGATGAAGCCTTTCGATCAGGAAGACCATGAATTAGAACATTTGATGTGAAATTTTGTTCAGAAAAATGAAAAGCTGACATTGCCTTGTCCTTACATACTGAAACTTTGTCTAAAAATGTTAAAATTCTCCGGGAAGATTAAAGTTTATTTTAAAATTATTGCTATTTAAATGCAAGACTGCCAGTAGACACTTCCAAAGCTCTTAGTTTGGCATTGTAATCGAGTCACTGTGGCAACACAATGCCCGAAGCCATAAACCAAAGAAAAACACACTTTGATAACCAAACCCAGCATAAACTCTGGCGTCTGCTGGCAGGACGCAGGACAGCGCAGCAAGGGTTTTTTAGCTGACAATTAATAATATAATATTGTTGTGTGATTAAAATTGTTACAACAACAAAGGTTGTCTACAAAAGAAAACTGTGGTAAGTGGTACTTTTTGTATTATTCAACTATAGAATCATAATACTAATACATTTGTATTTTGTAACTTTAATCTGTTCTGTGGTTGAGTTCTGCCAGTGGGCATTGGAAGTAGATAATTTGAAAAACAATCACAAATTTACCTAAATTACCTAATTAAATCCATGAATTTACCTCCTATGCTCTCATACAGTGTTTTCCTGCTCTTTATCTATTTTGAACTTTAAACAATGGAAGTCTAGGATCAAACAATAAACATGGATAGACCATATTAGGTGGAAAAGGAATTTAAACTTTTACAATAAAAAAACACAGAACACTTGAAGTAATAAAACTGAATGTGATGTCATGCAACAACTTCGTTGGGTCTTTTAGTTTATTATATAGTAAATTAAATTATGAATACTTCAGAATATATAATTTAAAACTAGCAAAGGTTACTATTAAAGTATTAACTACCTATACTCATCTATGTTGTTTACTCAATATGCATGGGTATTGTCTTCCTAAAAAAATAAGTCAATCAACACAAACAGTGTCTTACACACTGAACATACCCAAATACTTTTTAAAAACTGTAATTTCACAATGTTAAAGCTAATAATATCATCAAGACTGCCACAATAAAAAAATAATGTACATATCACTGAGATTGATTGCAATTTCGCTAGGTTATAATGACAAGGCAAATACTTGGGAGGAGTAAATGAACTTGAAATGATGGAACTTTTATTACATAAAATAAATAAAAAAACACTACGTTTACCTTTAAATCTTGATTTTGTGCATGGCAGCAGCGAACCGCCTTTTACAAATTTTGTACGGGCATCAGCGAGTGACAGCCTAGTGATGACATGATAGTGTGAGACTATTTTTTTATGACTTGTCACATTGTTTTCAGTTTTGTCGTTTTCGTTTAGTACCAACACTAACTACTAAAATGATTTGCTAGATATTCTATCGCGAGTGTATTTCAAGAAAATGACTGTAAAAAAGAGATAGATATACTGTTATTAGTTAAAAGTAATAAAATAAAAGTTATTTGGAATGAAAATAATGTTGCAATATAAAAAAAAATACAGGTGAAAAAATTGTTCGCAAATCGTGAAGTTAAAAATAAAAAATTTATTTTTAACTTATACTTTTGATCCTAGATCTCATTTTTAACCGACTTCCAAAAAGGAGGAGGTTCTATGTTCGATTGTATGTGTTTTTTTCGAGGGAACTCTTCAAAAATTATAGGCACAACTATAGCGATTTGGGTATTTTTTATAGTAAATCGTTCATTTGCTTTCGGAAAGCAAAATTTGAAGAAGTGGAACTGATGATGAAGACCACAGGTGGTCATCGGAACAACTCAAAAATAATACGTATTTCACGGGTTCTGATTGAAGCGATTTCGAAAATTGTTTTTTTTGTTTGAAAGGGGATACTCCGAAATTGATTCCATTGTCACCAAGTCGAGATCTGATGATGGGTTTTGGAGTAATCGAGGGAACTCTTCAAAAATTATGGGTGCACCTATAGCGATTTTTGTATTTTTTATAGTAAATAGTTTCTTTGCTTTCGGAAAGTAAAATTTGAAGAAGTGGAACTGATGATGAAGACCACAGATGGTCATCGGAACTACTCAATAATGGGTATTTCACGTTCAGAATCGTTAACTTTAATATGGTTTCTAAACAATTTGTGCCCGTCACAATGTATATGGTGAAATGGAACTGATGGTGATGTACTAGGAGAACTCCTCAACAATTAACGTCCCTGCGTCGGGAAAAGCAATATTTTGTAAAAGGTGATGAGCAGTTGCCATTAGGCTATTGTAACTTAGAGAAATTACAAACTAAGTCACTTAAAAGCGAGAAATAAACAAAATTAAAAAAAAAATTAAAACCGACTTCCAAAAACACAAAACTGAAAAGCTAAAAATAAAAAGCTAAAAATAACAAAATACCGATTTAATCCAAAAGACAAAAACATACGTAATATTATCAAACTGAGAGAGGGACATAGGGTACTTTTTACACACGTAAAAAGTACCCTATGTCCTTCTCTGTACCCCTGACAACGTGCATGCCAAATTTCATCCAAATCCGTTCAGCCATTTTTGCGTGATTGAGTAACAAACATTTAAACATCTAAACATCCAATCATCCACACTTTCACATTTATAATATTAGTAGGATAGTAGGATTAGTAGGATGTAGTGATAACTGTTCCCCGCGGTCTCACCCGCGTTAGTTTCGGAGATCCCGCGGGTATTCTGAGATAAAAGTACTTACTACACCCTATATTTTTTTTTGTACCTACTTACCCTTGACAATGTGTAGGTAGTATGCAAAAATTAGTTTCTTCCGCGTTAATTTCGGAGTTCTTGTGGGAATTCCAGGATAAAAAGTAGCCTATGTCCTTCACTGTAATGTTCCCCTGACAACGTGTATGGAAAAATTCGTGATGAACGGTGGAGCCGTTTAACCGTGAAAGCGTAACAAACAAACAAAAAATAAACTAACAAACAAACTCACTTTCACATGTACCTTTTTTTTTTCAGAGCTTTTTTTTTTACCTATGATGTTAGTAAGGACTAGTTAGGATTTGTGTTCAAAACGAAATTTCTTGAAGAAACAAAGGAAATTCTAGAATTCTAGATGCGCGCCCGTTTCTCAGGGTACTTGCATGAATTTTTTTTTTCAGTCTATTTTAAAGATATATGGCCTACTTAAACAAAGCAAGAAAAAGAAAAAAAATATATGCATAAATTAATGAAATAGAGCGTTTCAAAGTTCCTACTTTAGACCTTACCGCCGAAACGCGGAATGACGTCACTTGTTCAAAATTACGCCTTATTAATCTGTGATAGAAATGTCAATGTCATATTGACAGGGTCATGTGACACTGACAGACAGATAACTTCAATATCCAAAAGCGAAATTAAGGTTGAACTGTGTCGATTTACTTCCAAAAGTTCCAGTAAAGAATCGAAATGCATGTTACCGATGCATTTTAAAGTAAAAAACTTCAGAAAATTAAAAATATGCGTTGACTGTATGCACTTAGTTTCTTTTGTCTTCTCTGAAAGAGGTAAATGTTTCCTAAAAAATTAAAAGTGACGTCATGTGTTAAGCTTGGCTGTGATTGGTGTTTCGTTGCAACGTTCCGTTTCACAAAATTAAAAGTTGAATATTTTGGAAACTATTGAAAATTTTTTAGTAAATCTTTCACGATCGCCCTTTTCTAAGGCTCTATTTTTGAAATATTGACACAATTTCTTATTATAAATTTCATGCAAGTACCCTATTACACCTACACCAAAGACATTCTATATTCTATAATATATTAAACATAATTCACAATCACACTTTTCATTAGCATTGATGTATTCGGTCACCTTGGAAATACATATATCAATAATTCACTTATTCGTTGACACAACTGACTCAGATTATGCCTTGTTGTTTACCTAAGTAACGCCCACCGGTTGGGTTTAGATACTTACCTACGTCTTGAGACTTGAGAGCATATAAAATGGGAGTAACCAAGACATTTTGAATAGGTACTGAGTTTTCATTCCACTGATTTCGAGGAGGCCGGAGGGGGAGATATCCTTGGTCACGGGCTCACGGCCGCGGCATCACGCGTGAACGGCTGGACCAATTTCACTAATTCTTTTTTTGTTGTGTTTTTTCTTTCTTCTTCTTCTTTCTTCTTCTTTTTTTGTTGTGGACCGATTTTGACGGGACTTTCACTGCTAATTAGCTGATCGTAAGGGGTAAGTTAGGCTGCTTTTGAGTGCCTGCGCGGGAATTTCGAAACTCACGCGGGGGAAACCGCGGGCACAGCTAGTACGTATACAACGTGTTAATGAATTAACTGAAAACCTGATACACCCCATTTAAAAAAATAAACAATAATATGATTAAAATATATTTTATGTCGAAAAAAATTTTACTTTAAAAGTTATTCAACATTAGTTTGGAGGTGACCTATCTACGAAATTCCAAGCGCTACGCCCGTGCCTACCGGTTCGAATTATTTAGCTGCGGGCGGCGTACGCGCCAAATATTGTATTATAAACAATTTAGACATGGACTAATGAAAATGAAAAAATATGACCTATATTAAAACATAGTGTGATCGATTCGCTAGTTGATTTTGAGCAAACTACTTTCTAGTTTTCAGTTAATTCATTAACACGTTGTATAATAGCAGCACAAAATTTCTATATAATTACACTACTGTTATGTACTAAATAGGCACTAATCCAGGTGATCCTGCCACTGAATGTGTAAACACCACATATATGTGCCTAGTCGTCTACACTCTACATTAGGCAATCTACTTATATTATTATAGACATTATTTCTTTCACTGATTGGAATTTGGAAGCTACAGTATCTTGTATCCTGAGTGAAATCTATATAATCCTACTAATATTATAAATGTGAAAATGTGGATGTTTGGATGTTTCGATGTAGGTATGGATGTTTACATGTTTGGACGTTTGGATGTTTGTTACTCAATCACGCAAAAACGGCTGAGCGGATTTGGATGAAGTTTGGCATGCACGTTTTCAAGGGTACAGAGAAGGACATAGAGTACTTTTATCCCGGAATTACCGCGGGAACTCCGAAATTACCGCGGGTGAATCCGCGGGGCACAGCTAGTATTGGTATATTATAAAGCTGAGGAGTTTGCTTTTTTGCTTGAACGCGCTAATCTCAGGAACTACTGGTCCGATTTGAAAAAATATTTTAGTGTTAGATAGCCTATTTATCGATTTATAGTATGTCTCGGAAAGTCAAACCCATATAAACGTTTCCTTACAAAACGTGTGGTAAATGCATGGAACAAGCCACAAACTGGTAATTAATCGATCTGAAAATAGACAGGACAGATATTTAAAAATAGTAAAGAATAAATATTTATTAAAAAGCGGTAATGAACTGAAGCAACATAAGTTTGGGGCATCAGCGAAAGCTGCTAGTCTATAAATAAAAAAAATAAATGATAATAATAATATTGGTACTTAGCGATATCCCCCGCGGCAATCCAGAAATTAATCACGAGATCGAAGAAAGAGCTATTAACTGTAGGTATCCTATCCCGATTGCAGGTCGGCAACGCACCTGCACGCCTTCTGGTGTTGCAGACGTCCATGGGCGGCGGTAATCACTTACCACCAGGTGTACCACTTGCCCGTTTGCCCTCTATGGCGTATAAAAAAGAAAAGGTATAGTGAACGGGTTATTTAGGTCTTGGAATAGGAGATAGGGTATTTTCATCCTGATAGATAATATAAAGAGTTCCAGCAAGAATTTCGAAACTGACGCAGATGTAGGTAACCCAGCTAGCTATAGCTAGTATGCTAATATTAAGAACTCTCTCATCTTTTATTATGCATATTTTAAACGCGCAACCCGCAAGGCTATCAAAACCTATAAGGTACGAGTACTTCTAGTTGGTCTAGCTAGAATTATGAAAAACAAGAAGTTACGACCTTGTGGTTACCTGTGCTCTCAGACGAAATAAAATTTCGTCTGAGCCTGTGCTAAGCACAAGGGGAAAAAAATGAAACCGTTCTTTTTTGTAACATCAGAAAAATATGTAAATCGAACTATTCGAACTATTTAGATAATACCTACCTACCTAAATACATATTATTAAGTGTTCGGAACCCTCAGTGCTCGAGACCGAATCGCACTTGGCCGATATTTTTTAGTTTTTAACAACTGGTGTAAAAGCATTAGCATCACAACTTCGCTTCGTAGTTTCATGGTAGGTATAGCTGTAGGTAGCTATATGGACAAGTATTGAATAAATGAGGCAGGTGTTGGAATACATATGGTTGGAACCTTTTGTTATATTCATCTGTTAGATTTATGATTTGAAATTAAAATTGTTTATTGCGATTGAGAAGTAGGTAGGTACTAGGTAGGCACCTAGTCATGATCCAGGTAAATCATAAAACGTAACGAATAGTAAATGTTATTTTAACAAATTTTATACTTTACCACGCGGCTTCACTCGCGGTAATTTCGGAGTGCCCGCGAGAATGTCGCGGTCGGGATAAAAAGAATTCTTTGACCGTTTCTGTGTCCTTGACAATGGCAAAAGTTTATGATAATAATTGGTTGAGTAGTTAATGCGTGGATGCGTAGGTAACCAATATACAAACACATTCGCATTTAAAATAGGACTAGGATTGGTGGTGATCGCTACGTTGCCGATGTTTGCAAAACACAATAACCTAAAACACAAAACTAAAAAGCCAGTTTAAATTCGGTGTCAAGCCCGCTTGTGTCTGCCCTCTTGTGTCATGCTCACGACGAGCTCGTCGCGGGAGTTGACTTGTCTTAGCCCATCTAGGTGTCCACTCTATTACTTGACTTGTCACCGACTTCAAACCGATCAGTCTAAAGATCAGTGGTAGCACAAACCAGTAATAGAACTGTTTTGCATTCCAACAAAACAGATATTATGTGTATGAAAAAACACACAGCGTTGTTTGAAGAAGCAGTCGTGGGATTTTGCCAATATCTCAGTAAATAGTACGAACTTACCGACATTTTCCGCCTTTTATGCTCCCGCTCTTTACCTCAACAGCAGGGCGCCGGCTTGTCTTTGGCGCGGTGTCATCTGTCACTCATAGAAGACTTCAAACTTACCAGCAAGTATTCTACTGCAACGCTGTGTGTTTTTTCATACACATAATATCTGTTTTGTTGGAATGCAAAACAGTTCTATTATGTGTTTCTTCAAAACACACAGCGTTGTTTGAAGACATGTTTGTTATCTGCTGGTGAAAGAGGTCTGAATATTTGAAGAAGGCAGACGCTATGTGATTTATTTCATACAGTACATTATGGTTAGGTATATGAATATTCTAAAAAGAATGTACTACACTATATCAATGATATACTTATATCATTAAATAATAGATTTGAGAATCTTAATGAATTATGCAATAAAATTACCATCATAATCTAATACTACAAATAAAAATAACTTCTTGAAGCAATTATTCAAAAGGAATTCAGAAATTAACAAGGTTTGATATTCTTGGTACTATACCAAGACAGTTTGAAGTGTGGACACAATAGATATAGGAAGTTATCTGACAACTTACCATCTTTTTAAACTGTGAAAAAGATCTGCAAATAAGTTCAAATTGTCTTTATCTAACCAACATTTTCCTGGATTAGCTGGTTTAATTATGCCTGTGATAAGATATAATCAATCTTTGTAACTCAGTCTCTTCAGAACTTCTGATTTCTATAATCTGAGACTGGGCATGTGTTCTCAGCCCTCAGCTGTCTTATCAACTAACGATAAGTGTATTTTCAATAGTGAGCACTGTACTTCTTTTGAATTTGTCTTCATACTGTTAAAACTATATAATTTGCTCTCTGAAATCTGAATCATTAATACTGTAACACACCCCTTTGAACCCTGAATCTGCTTGTGTTCAAAATAATAATAATGATAAACTCTACAGAAATGGAAAAGTATGCACTTGTTTTATAAACTAATCAAATAAGACTGTAGCTTAGCAGTTAGCACAGATAAAAACTTAAGTAGCTTCACAATCAAGAATCTAAACCTCTCAATCTAAGGCAGGTGATGTCTCTCTGCCCTAATGTTTAAGTCACTTTTGAGTCATCTTGTCTTTGGGTGGTAGACTTCTTTGACTGAATACCTTGTCACACAGTGCCTGTGGAGGCTAGAATTGAATCTTTTATGTCTTGCTTAATAAATTATTCTGGCTCTGTGACCCCCTATATGTGTAGGTTTAGTAATCAGTCTCCTCCTTGTTAATAAGTATATTATCTTATCCTATTATTTCTTTAACTTTACTTTACTGCATCTGCTGTCTTATTTATTATTTTATTTTTATTATTTATTAATATTATTATTTAGTTATTATTATTATAATTTATTTTTTCTTTTTTTTTTTTTAAATAATATTTAAATTATCATTAATACTTATTATCATTCTTTTTTTTTTTTTTTTTTTTAAATCTATATAGGTTTAAATAACTTTAACTATCCATATTAGAATCGTAATTTAGTTATTACTAAATTCATTATTTTTAGTAGATCTTTTAAATTGAAATAGACTATGTATTATGTAGGTAAGTATTTACCCAGATCAGACTTTATCATATTTAGGTACATAATCTTGTTTATGTTTTATATCCTTTGTTTTCTTTTTAGTAAGATTTGTCTACAATACCATGACAATACTTTGTTCATCTTTTCTTCTGCTCATAGTTAGGAAGAGCTTTCATTCAGAATTAAGTTCATCCTTATATTATTTATAACATTAACACATTACTTAACCATGTCTTTGTACATGTTTGTGTAAAATAAAAATTATCAGAATTCTTGACTAGGTACATGATTAATTCAATCTCGTCATTTATAGAAATAGATGTAGGTACCGTTCTGCAGTGTGATAGTTTACTCGAGTACCTACTACTGCTTTATGGAGAAAAGTTGTATTACATGTAACCTGGTACACCTGGTAACCTTTAGAATTATTAGGTCCTAAATTCTTTCCAGATAAACTATCTTTTCATCTTGGCCAAAAGTTATTTACAGTATTCTAAAACTCATGTGCGCAGAATCACAGTACCTGGCCTTTATGTGTACTTGGGATCGTGGCACTCGTGGTATAGATTATACTTGTGGTACAATTCTTCGCCACAAAGTTCACAAGACTGAAACCACAGAGAACAGCTGGTAGTCTGGAATAAAGTAACCATTAAAAACTACACAAATATAGGGTAATAAAGGTATAAGGTCATATACACCCTAGTCTTAAGTTAATGCCACAACAAATGTGGTTATTTTGAACCCTTTTGAAAAGTATCTCTTTAAAACAGTGGAACGCAATGTGTATAATATTAACTGTACTACAATAGGGATAGCCCTGAAATCTTGGTGAATACATTTCGATAAATTTGTCCCTGAGGCACAAGATTTATTTATTTATTTATTTATTTATTTTATATATATATAAAAAGAAAAGATAACTGAAATCAAGCTAAAAGTGGCCCTGCCTCCAGCTCTTTGTCTTTGTCAGTTGTCTGTAAACTAGTGACTGTAGACCCTATCTGCCCCCCCCCCCCCCCCCCCCTCTCATGCTAGAAGCTGGAGGTTCGACATCTGGGGAGGATCTTCTTCCTGGAAATGCATCAGGTAGTTAGGTAGGTAATCTAGGGTACTGGTTGTATCAGTTTTTACACCTTCACATCTGTTGGGCACCTGTCAACATCTGTGTTTAATGTGGTGCAACCCTGATCTAAATTACTAGTGACATTACTAGTGATCTTAGGTTAGTAACAATTTTTATCTTGGACAGAATGTGTAGCCGAAATATTTTCGCAGCCCGTGTGTCCTGTGCCCTTGCCTGTACTTGTCCCAAGTGACGTATTGTCGCACAACGGCCGACATATTTGACGCACTGAGGTCCACGTCTGGGACGCCCCACCTTTTGAATCTGGCCTCCGAGGCCTGGGGCAACATATGCCCTTCCGGCATGCTATGGTTTTTTTTTTTTTGTAGGCGGCACAAAGGTTCATGTCCAAGAAGGCTCACTTTTAGAGCCTTGGCCTCCGAGGCCTTGTAGCAATATGCACCCTTCCGGCACGGGTCTGTTATAGGCAGCAAAACAAAAGTCCACATGTAAGATACCCCACTTTTGGAATATGGCCTCCGAGGCCTGGGGCAACAGGCACCATTCCGGTACCAGTTTGTTTTTCTGATCTGCATTCAACGATGCCACTATTACTGCAATTTTTACATTATAACATTTCAAGAGGTAAACTGCAGCTAGAGTCAAGTTTATCTGTCACATCTCCAGGCTGCTGGTTAGGTTTAGAGGTGCTGCTAGTAAGCTGATCGTTCATTCGTTCTACCCTCCTCATGTTTCAAGTAGGTAGGCTATTTTATTTAGAGTAAGCAAAAAACTTCTGTTAGGTCTGCTGACCTACCTCTTATGTTAATATAGTTTTTATTATTCCCTTTCTGACAGGTAAAAATCCTTCTTTAAGGGAAACAGGTAAAAGCCTTCAACACACACCCGCTGTGTTTCTGCTAGGAAACTAGGTTACCTGACTTTGTCTTGTTACCACTCTGTCTATACTTGTGGCAGTACTAGTAGTGTTACATAATATTAGCACATAGCTCCTTGATAAACTAGAGCCAACTGCAGTAGTAACATGCCAGTGCTCTGACCTAACTTTTTTGGGAATATTTGAAGGCAATGTAGTCACCCTTCTGAACTGGTGAGATTGACTAGTAAAAAATTAATAATATAACTGATTCTATTCTTTAAACTTATACCCTTAGGCATTTTAATCCTATTTTAACTTTATTTAACACAACTTACAAGAAACGGTCTAACTGACACAAAATAACAGAAGTATAAAATTAATATTTATAAACTAAAATATCACAGATAGGTATTATACCTGTTAAGAATTTTCATAACTCCTTTACCACATTAAAATATCTGGATTAGTAGGTAACAGGTGGATTGTGACACAAAGAAACTGTTTTACTTTATGTAGGTACCTTTGTTTCTACAAAAAACATAGTAATTTATATTTTCATACAGGTATCTTTTCCAAAAAGGATGTAGGAACGCACACTCCACAAAGTTGTCTTCTAACAGGTTGTAAAGGATAGACCAGAAAACTTTATAACTTGTAATAAATATATACCAGCTAAAATAAGATTCCATTGGATTCACTTGTCACCGAGCAGTAAGAAATTAAATTCACTGTCCTTCGAAGGTTGGAAGAAATATAGATTCTAACACTGTAGCCCTGTCATGCAACTCCTCTTCCACCTAGTTAGTGAGTGCTGTTAACATCTTGGGGGCCTATGATAGCCCAATGCCCAATTGAGACATTTATTACTTTAAATTTGACAAATTTTGGTAAAGCAGTACCTGATTGTAGGTATTTCCTCAAAGTGAATCGCCATTCACCAGTATTTAGTTTAAACTGCAAAAGGAATTTTAGTGCCCTAGACCTTCAATATAAGCTTTTGGTAATAATTTCTAACTCATGCACTTCCACAAAAGCCTTTGCTATAATTATAGTTGTATTTCAAAATTCTGTTTTTTGTCAACCGTTTGTTGATGATGTAGGTAGGAGAGATCTAGTCCTGGTGTCATATACCTGATATATGACTTACCTGGTTACTTAAACTTAAAGTTCGAGGATCCGATCCTCGATTTAAGTTTAGATCGCTTGTTAATCAGCGACGAGGCAGCGCTCTTCTCCATCTAGGATGAAGAGCGTGGTCTTTTTATTTTTTATCGACTTAATTTTTATAAGGTAGAGGTACCGAGAAGGCGAAATTCGAAAGGATTTTAAACCCAAATTCCAAATTGGAAGCAACTTAGGTACTTTATTAGCGGTGCCGGCACGTTGCAATTTCACGGCAGTCGGCACAAGTTCTTCGAAACTACGCGTACTCTTTCGTAATAAACACAATAAACTTATGCTCTGAGCATTAATTAACACTTTTTATGCAAATATTTCCGAAAAAACATTGGTATTATTATGTAATTTTATATAAATTCGCGGAAGCAAGATTTTGTATGCATTAGCGGCAAAATCTTTAGACGCTATGAGTGACAGATGACACCGCGCCAAAGACAAGCCGGCGCCCTGCTGTTGAGGTAAAGAGCGGGAGCATAAAAGGCGGAAAATGTCGGTAAGTTCGTACTATTTACTGAGATATTGGCAAAATCCCACGACTGCTTCTTCAAACAACGCTGTGTGTTTTGAAGAAACACATAATACCTAATATAACATATTGTATTTTGTCTTTTGGATTAAATCGCTATTTTGCTATTTTTTGCTTTTTAGTTTTGTGTTTTTGGAAGTCGGTATTAATTTTTTTGTTAAAATTTTGTTTATTTCTCGTTTTTAAGTGAGTCGGTTTGTAATTTATCTAAGTAACAATAGCCTAACGTCAACTGCTCACCTTATATAAAATACAAATACCTATTGCATTTCTCGGTGCAGGGATGTTAATTGTTGAGGAGTTCTCCTCTAGTACATCTCCATTAGTTCCACTTTGCCATATACATTGTGACGAACATAAATTGTATAGAAACCATAATATTAAAGTTAACGAGTCGAAACCTGTGCAATAGGTAACTACCTATTATTGAGTAGGTCCGATGACCATCTGTGGTCTTCATCATCAGTTCCACTTCTTCAAATTTTGCTTTCCGAAAGCAAATAAACGATTTACTATAAAAAATACAAAAATCGCTACAGATGTGTATAATTTTTTAAGAGTTTCCTCGATTTCTCCAAGATTCTGTCATCAGATCCCGACGATCAAGTCAGCCACCAGGCAATGGGACCAACTTGGGGGTATACCTTTTAAAAAAAAAACCAACCATCTTCGAGTAATCGGTAAACATAAATAAAAAAAAAAACATAGCCGAATGCAGAATCTCCTCCTTTTTGGAAGTTGGTTAAAAATTAATTGCTGTTCGTTTGTCTCACTTGTCGAGAATGGCTAGACCGATTTGGCTAATTTTGATCTTGAAATATTTGTGGAAGTTCAAGGAAGGTTTTAAAAATTAATTAGGTTACTTTTGAGTTCCTGCGGGAATTCAGAAACTCACGCGGGTGAAACCACGGGACACAGCTAGTAAAAAATATATTGGTTTGTATTTTGTACGATTTGTATTTAATTTTTCCGTGGATTTAGGTGTAGTTGTTTGGTTAAAATATAACTTGTTTAAGTTGCAACCGTGTCAAACAGGTTACAAGACTTGCGGCATTAGAGCAAAATGGACGTCAGTTTTATTTGTTTGTTTTACAAATTAGTTTATCGTGTTAATATTGTATAAACGTGGTGGAATTTGCATAATAGTGATCCATTAGTGATGAACAGTAAGTGGTAACAGTAAAATAAGATGAAATGGGGTGTTCGCTAGGAGGTTATCGTTTTACTCATATTGCTTCCTACAGAGCATCCTAATTGTGAAGAATTGCTTCCATAAGTCCCGATAAAGCATCGAAATGCATATCACCGAAGTATTTCAATTCAAATAACTTCTGAAAAGAAAAACCATAATATGAAATGACTGTATGGACTTAGATTCCTTTGCCTTTCCCATAAGGGGTAAATTTAACAAAAAAAATCAAGTGTCAAATACTCTTTTCTAGTGAGGCTAGTTTTTCTTCTGAGTAGTATCCAGAAGTCAGAACAATAACAGTAGCATATTCTTCTGAGTAGTGATTACTTTCTCTCTGGGTAGTATCTCTGTAGTTTGTGTGAGGCTAGAATACTGAAGACATAGGTAATCAAAGAAGAAATAAATAATTAAGTCCTAGTAAAACGTAGTGATTACCTTCTCTCTGGTCCTAGTTAATTTGTTGTGCCTCAACAAGTTAGGTACCTACCTATTCAAATATTAATTAGCATTCACCATGGCAAAGAGGGGCAGAAAGAAAAATTTGATAGTTGAAGAAGAAATTTTGTTGCCTGCATACATTGATGTGGTATGCAGCTTTTGTTGCGCCGAGTTCCTGGAACTGGACGATCTGAAAATACACTTAAAGCAGGTGCACGTCACTAGTGAGAATCGCCGAAGGTTTTGTGAGCCTTGTTCGATGCTTTACCCCGACATGGAGTTATATCTGTTGCATCTTAGAGATGAGCACTTGAGCGAAATGCAATGCTGTAAGTATTGCACCAGAGTTTTCCTAGACTACGAACAGTTCAAGAAACATGAGTACAAACATTATTTTAAAGTTAGTAAGTCGATGTATGCATGCTCTCACTGCAGTGAGCTATTCAACAATGTTATTGAACTGGAGCAACATGAGTTTGACAAACATAAAGACAGCAGTGAAGGTATGCTACTACAAGACTACTTTCCACTGCTCTCATCAATTCTTAATGTTAAAGCTATTACTTTGCTTCAAAATTATAGTGAAGACATGGCATACACTTGCGCCCAATGCAAGTATATATCAGAAAACTTAATGGATCATATCACCCACTTAAAGGGAAAAAATTGCCGATCGTTTGCTTGTGATAATTGTTCTAAAGTGTACAATACCAAGAAGGCACTTAAAAGACATATTATAGAACATGTTGAATGTAGGAATAATCTATCAAGTCAGTGTTACATGAAAAAATGTTTGGTCTGTAGTAGATTATTTGATCCATCAAGATTTAATCGACACCAGCAGAAATGTAAAGAGCATACTTGCTCTGTATGCAAACTTCAGTTCAACACAATCCAGGAAATGTCATTACACCAATCAACAGAACATCCTTTGGCTATATCGCTCGTGCATTGTAAATTCTGCCAAAAGGAATATGTTGGCAATGTAGCTCTTGAAAAACACATCCAAAGAACACACGAGCATGAGAAAGATCTTTACAAATACAGTTGTAGTTATTGCGATAAACCTGTGATTTTTAAGCATCCACAGCGTTTATTTACTCATTTCTATTGTGTTCACAAATCCTTAGAACCTTATACCTGTAAAATTTGCAATATAAAGTTTAAAATTCGCAAGAAGTTCACTCTACATATTAAGATGATTCATAACAGTGTTGGTTTTGTTGAGTACGATGAGAAATATAATGTCTTCTTTACTAGTGAAAAAACAGTAAAAGACTCTGTTACAAACGATGGCTTCTGTGACAACACACATGAAATAAGTCATTCTGAAGCTGAAACAAGACAAGAACAAAAAGAAAGTGTGCCAGAAAATAACGAGAGCGGCAGTGAGAATGTTGGAGTTGACAAAACATCAAATAAAGAAGACGAAATCAGGACAGAAATAAATCCATCAGAGACAGATGCAGTTCAAACTGAAACCAGTGTGCAAGAAAAGAAAAAGAAAATCTTGACAAAAAGAGCTTCAAAGTCTAAAAGACATGCAACAAGTGAGACAGAAAATGAAATTGACACTGAATATCTGTCCAGTGAGGATGAACCATTGCTAGAAGTCAGAAAAAAAAAGAGAAAGTTAAAGAATAAAGCTATAGGGGTCCTTAGAAACAACAATGCTTACAAAAGAAAGCTTGATGTGAATGATAAGCAGAAAAGGTTTGTGTGCAATATATGCAAGAAGAGTAGCAAGACATTGCAAGAATATCACCAACATTTGGGAAAACATTTCAAAAAAAATCCAAAGAAATGTTATAAGTGTTCAATGACATTTGAATCTATACATGAATTCAATAATCATTTGGCAACTGAACACAAAAATTCTCAAACAACATCTTCTCTAAGAACATTGCTTGAGAAACGTTTAGGTAGACCTTCAAATGTGATAAGAGAACTTACCAATAGTGAAAAGTTTGCGAAAACTATTAAGAAAGTAGAATTTGATCATTCACAAAATGTAGCAGTCACTGTAACAGAGGTTCCAAAAGATAAATTATCTGTACAAAACTACATTAAAAACTTCACACCAGACACAGGTGAGAAGAAGAAAGGTTTGGAAATTCAGTGTAATGTATCAGTGAAACCAGTAACTAATCCAGAGCCCAAAGAGCCATTGATAAAAATGGTTAAAATGACACCATTTGCAGATAATTATGATTTCAAACCAAGTCTGTCAATGCCCGTTCCATTTAAGAAGGGCCCAGAGATAAATTGCAAAGTTTCGGTTAAAGTAATCCAATCTGAAACACCACAAACATATTCCATTAAAGATGCAACATATTCAGGTGATGAGACAGATAATGACAAGGTTTACCTCGAAGATGACTATATCCACGATGATGACAGAGAAGAAGATATTCCCGAGGTTGCAGAAGAAGTTATGCTAGAAGGCACTGAAGAGGTAAAAGTTACTGGCAAAAGTAACAGTATACAGCGAAATATTGCGATACCAGACACCCCTTATGTATTGAATAAGGTGAAAATCGCGCATCTTGTCCCTGAAGCCCCCTATTACAAGATAGTCAAAATGACAGATGTATTGGGAGATATTAATGAGCAGAAAAAAGAATCTAATAGGGAATCAAGAAGTGCTGTCTCTTTGCCGAGTGGTTTGAAACTCGTAAGTGTGAATCCACTAGCTCATTTGTTGGGCGACAAGCAGCATGACATGATAGAAACTCCGAAAAAGCAGTACTACAAACCCAAACGCAAAAATTATCTTCAGTGTGTCACTGAAGGATTGCTCAAGCTGAGCCAGGAGCCTCTAGCTAAGAAAAAAAGAACCAGCTGTCAGAGCAACTGAAGTAAATGAAAGTGGGCTGGATATATTTTTTACTCTTACAAGGGGACACCTACTCGTCATCACCGATTTCGCTCTTTATAGGACCTACAGGGCTTGGTTAGAGATGAAAGTATTCAAACCCATGACCATCGAATTACTAGTCTTAGTTATTTAATTACTAGCTCTCAACGCTACGGCAACTAGCGTTTCTAGCCATGTACTGCATGTCCTATTTTGAGCAAAATCGGCGATGACGAGTAAAAGGTGCCTCCTTGTTATTGTATTGTAGTCTAAGTAAATTCTAAAGTTATTGTATTTTATTAAGAATCACTATGTGTATAACCCAAGATAATGTTTACTTTTTGACTTTGTACTATACAGTTTCGGACACATGGCTTTATGTGACGTTCAATGATGAATCGCTGACATGAAATTTGTAAATTGTAGCATAAAATTATAAAGACAGTACCATTGGTGCAGTTGTTAGTGCTCCTCCATGTGTCGCGCGTTCAAACATCGTAAGTGATAAACATTTGTGTTTATCTTGAGTCTGTGCTTAGTACGTATCTTTTTCATTTGTTTAGTATGTAATTTATAAAAAAAAATTAAAAATTTACTTATATCAGTTGTCTGGTCGTAGTACAAGTTTTGCTTATCTTGGGACTAGGTGGCGCTGTGTAGTTAGAATTTTTGTAATTGTTATGGATTGTTATTACTGAAAGATTCTTTCTGATAATAAATTAATTAACAAAAACCGATTTCCAAAACACAAAATACATTAATTAGATACCTATACTTAAAAGCTAAAAATCGTTTCTCCGCACTCAAAATTGTTTTAATGATCACTTAATTTTAAGTAATGATTTTAAAACAAAACTGTCGCAATCAGAGACATGGTAGGTTAGGTATGTACCGTTGATTACGACCGCCTGCTGTTTTATATGGACATAGATAAGCAATAGTGTGTTAACCCACACTGGAGAAGTTTTGAGTAAATAAAAGTTTTAAAATTATAGCGCCATTTTGTGTCAACATTTTTTATGCTCAATATTTAGTTACATATTTAATCAATGTAATAAGGTAAACAAATAGTTAAAAAACGTTCTCTAACTCTCAATAAATCGTTCTGAATCAATAACTTGATTTTGTGGGTTAACATGTTATTGCTTATCTGCGTCCATATATAAATCACGTGTCACGTTGTTTGTCCGCGATGGACTCCGAAGCTACTGAACGGATTTTGGTAAAATTTTGTAACCATTTATAATATGGTCCAACTTAAAAGATAGGATAGTTTTTATCCCGGAATTCCCGCGGGAACTCCGACTCCGAAATTACCGCGGATGAAATCGCGGGGGACAGCTAGTATTATTATGTGTTAATCACTTTTACCCTAATGACATTACCCTGTTACTATAGATGGGCAATCAACCCGGAGCTTGGGTTTAAACCGGGGTGTTTACGTGCTTTATCGGGTTTAAACTCATATCTATAACGTAATATTTACATATTGATTTAGAACATTTCGAACTTCTTGATTTCTGTCTTTTGAATTGTATACTAGGTACATAGAAATGAATAAAATTTGTCGATACGGATGTGAATTTTATGATTTATTTTAAAAACTAATCCTATGGATATTTTGTTCATCTTGTTAGATTAGTGATTTAGTGCCCACAGTGGTGATGGTGTTGTAACATTCGATGCCGGCGCAAAAAATATATAATCACGTGTTTGGATGTAACAAATTGAAAGCGGGCTCAACTGGATACGCTCACAAATGTTTGTCATTTTTTAGCGCAATATTGAGCGTGACAGAATATCTAAAGAGTGACTGGTTGAGTAGCGTTTTTAGAAAGTCTTGCGGGACCTCTCTCTCTGAACGCCAGTTTCAGCTACCGCCATAGGCTAATTTTTAACAGACAACTAGTAAGACGGAAGAAACAGCCACCAGAACTACACTACGGAGTAATGCCAGAAGCAACAAACCAATTTATTTACATTTCTGAGATATGCTAAATAATTCTAGGTTTGAAATATGTATAGGTATATAGGTATATTATCTCATCTAAGTAAAAACAAATACGTAAGTACTTAGTCCCGTCAAAAACCAAGATTTTAATAAAATAACAAATCTATGCCAAATTATCATTTATTACAATTCAAAACACATTTCTTACACTACCTATAACATTAACATTCAACTTACTATTAAAAATTTTAACCTTAAACATAAAACTAATATGAACGCTGTTAGCATGGCAGAAGCATAATTAAATTTCCTCATTGAGCCAGGGCTGGAAAACCTATATGACTTATAAAAAAAACTGTTACACTAATGACTTTTTAAGTTTAAAATTATTTTATTCGAAATTATCTTAAATTAAAATAGTGGGAAATAAATGCATAACACGTTTTACAGCCCTAACCGTTGCGATATCGTTTCGCCATAATATATAACTAGTAGGTAGTAACTTATTACTAAACACTAGTACTGATAATTAATTAAATCAATCATTCTTGCCTTAACCAAATCATGTCTTCATTACATCTATTGTATATTAATATGTATCTATGTAATTTATTGTTATAATTATTGTGTAAACAGAAAAATAAAATTACGATAGCAAATTTATCCAAAGAAATATTTACTATTTCAAATGAAAAAGAAAGAAAATTAATACTGGTTTACTTTTATAAAAAAAAAGTAAATTATTTAACAAAAAAAATTCCTCATGATGCAATTATGATTTGTATTATATATTATTACAATATTATAATTATAAAAAAATTTAATGTCCAGAAGAAAAAAAAAACGAACTTTTCGGATTCTTCTACCGTTGAACATTAATCTAATGACAGTTTTTGAGTTGTTTACAATCTGTTATTGAAATAATATAATCATGCTACAACCAAATATTTCATTATATGGATCGATTTGGTTTATTTTGTTTCAATTATAATATCAATTCAATAAAATCAATTAAATTTTTGTAGGCATTGTTCACGTATACTTATAGAATTTATAAATACTGACCTACACATTTTATTCCTGATTTTTTAAAGCGTTTCATTTTTGTAACTCGATTTCGAATTAAACCTGTGTAACTCTTTCACCTAACGCTAGGAGCAAGTAAGATATTTTTTTAATTACTATTTTATTATACAACTAGCCATTCCCCCGCGGTCGCGAGAATTTCGGGTAATAGTACATTGTTATCCTAGGGGTGAAAGTAACTTATTTAGTCCCGAGACGGGGTTTGGCGCCCGAGCGTAGCGAGGGCGCCTATAGATCGAGGGACTAAATAAGTCTTTCTCCCGAGGATAACACTGTGCTTTTCATTACGAATGCGAGGAAAGTCAAAATAAAAATAGGAATTAGCTAAAGAAAAAATGATTGAAGATCGGATAGTCGCTTGACACTTTCCCACCTATTTCTTTTTCTTTGGCCAGCTAGCTATTCAGCCAGTATTTTTTATTTACATTGTGGCGACCTAAAAAAAATATTATCTTTAATTATTAAGTATTAATTAAAGAAAATAAAAAAATATAAATAGGAATTAGCTTAAGAAAAAGTGAGTGAATTTTATTTTAATTAATACCTACTTAAACTTTACGTTATTTCAATTTTACATCGCGCTGGCTGTATAGAAAGTTGAAACATGGTTCAATAGAAATGTGAAAATAGACCTAGTTTTTTTTTAATAATTTGACAGTTGTCAGTTGAAAGCGATTCTCCCTAGGGCTGAAAAGGGTTACTTTCAACCCGCTTCTCAGGCAACTTCAGACCTACTTTCCGAGTATGAGTAGTGAAAAAGAATTTTCAAAATCGGTTCAGTAGATCCAGAGATTACCCTCCTACAACGTCATAAACTCACAATAATTCACAAACTCCCAAACTACTAGATGTACCTATCTTGCAACTACGGATGAATGCAAATGAAAGTCCCTTGGAAATTTTCAGTGGTATCTTTATTGATATGAAGTTTTCGGCGTTCCGCGTTATATACGATAGATGAAAATTTTTCGGTTGCGGCTTCAGTTAATTGCATAAGTACCAGAGGTACCAAAACAATTTCAAACAAATATTTCGATATTAGCCTGTCTTATGACCATTATTCACTATCCCTTATGTGAGTATCCGTAAAATTATTTAAAAGCAGTTGTGTTAAAAGTGTGTGTGTGTTTAATTTCAGAGTTCCCGCGGGAATTCCGGGATAAAAAGTACCCTATGTGTTAATCTGATGTATAAGCTATACTATTGTAAAGTTTCATTTAAATCCATCCAGTAGTTTTTGCGTGAAAGAGTAACAAACATCCATCCATCCATACATTCTTACAAACTTTCGCGTTTATAATATTAATAGGATTATTTTTTACTATTTCCCGTTTGAAGTAGCTGGTAAACAAATCGGTACAATTTTCGATCTCGAGTCTCGATCAAAAAAGAACTTCTATTTTACACATTTAGGTATACGTCAGGAGTGATTTAATATTGATTCTTTCACAGGTAATTTTTAAAAAATTCCAACTAGACAGGTCAACTCATAAAAATCACAATTGAACTTGCTGTGGTAACTGTGACTGTCTCGCTCTAGCTCTGTGCGACGGCCCGCGGGTGCGACGAGAGCGGCGAACTGTGCGACGATTCCATGCACGACTCCGACGCTTCTTCCGCCAGGTCCGCTGTTATCTGTGGATATGTTGCATAGTGTGAGGCGACTGAGATACATCCTCAGATTTATATTAAAACTACGTCCATAGCAGTGAACAGGTGCAGTAAGTGGGCAGCACGAGTACCTACGTGAACAGATCACTTGCCGCTGCCACTGCTCCTGCTGCTGGAGTATTCCAAGTATTAGCGGTTTTCGTACTGGGTATTTAGTTTTTTGGGCTATATCGAATTAGAAAAAGGGGGTTAGATTTGCCCAAAAATTAATAAATACTTCTAAATACTTAAAAATAAGCTGCTGATATCCAAATTTTATCGGTTACGTACTGTGCACACTAAAATTGTATTGAATGCGAAAGTATGAGTGTGCGGGGGAGTTAGGTACTCTTGTACGCTGAAACGGCTGGACGGATTTGGTTGAAATTTGGAACGGCGATAACTCATACCCGGGAGGGCGACGTACCTTGAGCTGAGCGTGGTAGGCGCAGTCGGGCGGCAGCTGCAGCGCACGCAGCAGCGCAGCGAGCGGGCGCGGCGCGCAGCCCGCCGCCACGCACAGCTGTGCCAGACGTGCCCCCATTTCTGCACGTGCGCAGCGCTGCCGGGCCGTCCTGGGGAGCGTCACAGGTGAAAGGTTAACACGGCGACAGGTGACCCGTCAACACACGGTGACAGGTGACCCGTAAACACACCGCGACAGGTGACCCGTTAACACACCGCGACAGGTGACCCGTTAACACACCACGACAGGTGACCCGTTAACACACGGCGACAGGTGACTCTTTAACACACGATGAAAGGCCTTTAACTTAAGACGACAGGTGATCCGTTAAGGCCGTTAACATACGGCGACAGGTGATCCAAGCGTCGATCAGAAAATAAATTAATCCATTTCGTCTCAGTAGCATAAAAATATGAACGCTTGATAATTGTTCATACTTGAAAAATTTAAAAGCAACTAACAAAACACAAAATTAATGCTTTTTCTCTCACTAGATGTGCTCGAAGGATTAGATGGATAATAAGATGTGTGTGTGTGTGTGTGTGTCCGTCTGTGTGTGTGTCCACGTCTGTGTGCGTGCGTGCGTGTGTGCGCTCACTCCGTGGGCAGCGTGGCGAGCGCGCGGCAGGCGGCGGCGAGGCGCGGCCGCAGCCCCTCCACGCGCGCCTGCAGCTCGGCGCGCTCGCCCTCCGCCTGCGCCTCCGCGTCCGCGCCCGCGCCCGCGCCCGCCTCCGCGTCCGACACCAGCCCGCGGATCTGGGAGTCACATCACAATATAAACATGTAATATTGTGTCGTCGTCAAAGACGTGAAAACCGTTGGATTTCGTTGGAGGTTTGGTAAAATTTGAACCACAACAGAGTCGGATGGACCGATGAAAAGGAAAAGGGTCTTCTCATGGTTTAACCACTCAACCGATTGTGATGAAATCTGGCAACCACCGCGGGGACCAGCTAAAAAGTATAATTACTGTTTTCTGCGGTTTTTACAGGAGTCCTGAGATAAAATGTCCTATTTCAGACTAAGTATAATCAAATTCTGTGCCAAATTCCATCCGATTCTGTTTAGCCTTTTTGGCATAATTGAGTAAGAAATATCCATCCATTCAAACTTTCACAATTATTTTATAACTAGCTGTTTCAACGCGGTTTCGCCCGCGTTAAATTCGGAATTCCTTTGGGAATTCCGGAATAAAAAGTACCCCAACGTGTATGCAAAATTTCAAAATGATCGCTTGAGCTGTTAAGGCGTGAAAGCGTAACAGACACACAGACAGAGGTACTCTCGCATTTATAATATTAGTATGGATTGGTTCGACTCATTTTACTACCATGTTTTCTGCATTTTTATTTTATTTTTATTTTTTTTTCTCTCTGTTAATTCTCAGCTACTATGTAAGTTTAATTTTAATTATTAATAATTGCATCCTACTCTTTTTGTCATGTTATCAATGCCAATGGTTAACTGGTAGAAAATGCCGTAAGGCATTAAGTTCGCCATTTGTACCTTTTGTGCAATAAATAATGAATAAGCAGTGTCAATGCTAGGAGTAAATTACGACTGCATATTCCCTTGGCACGCACCAATTACAGGCAGAATAGCTACCTTATCCGCGCATGTAATCTGTTCAACTCAATAAGTGACGACGCTAACATCGATCTGTTCAACACTAACATTACAGGCTTGAGACGCATACTGTCGACCGAGCTTCTCAAATCATATAACTAAAACTAAAAATCATATTCATAATTACTTTTTGTCCAAAACTCTTTATACATTTTACACTTTTTATCTATTTGTGAATTCCGCGAATGGCTGTTGTCTGCCATTTTATATATTATTTTTGTTACATTAGCCGTGAGGTTTTCCTCTAAAATAAAAATAAAATAAATAAATAAATAGATTAGTTATGTGGTGTAGTGACCTCGTCGCAGACGTGCAGGTAGTGCTGCAGCGCGAGCCCGCCGCCCTCCCAGCCGCTGACCTCGTGCCGGCGCGCCGCCGCCGCCAGCTGCGCCACGAGCGGCGCCACGCGGCCCACGTCGTCTGCGCCACCGCGACCGCACACAACACGAGATTTTAATACAAATAGATCGGTGTTTTTTTTTTTTTTCAAACCTTTTCCATGACACGACCCCTTTAGTATGAAATTCTATTAATTTATTAAGTAGTTATTTTTCTATGAGCTGTTTCGATGTTCCCGCGGGAATTCCGGGATAGAAAATACCTTATGTCCTTCTCTGTACCCCTGACGACGTGCATGCAAAATTTCATGATGATCGGTTTAGCCGTCAGGGCGTGAAAGCGTAACAAACAAATAAACAAACAAACTCAATTTCGCATTTACAATATTAGTAAGGATTCTAAAATAATATGTCGCGACCCCCGCTTTTTTTCCATGTATTTCCTTATGTTACACACATTCAATCCATACAAACTAGGTATATTTTTAAACTTTATTGTTTTATTATTTTGTTTTTTTTTTTTCTACTTTTGCGAACTCTTGCGACCCCTTTACAGAGGCAGAGGATCGCAATCTACACGTTACACGTCACATTACAAAAATGGCGACGATATGACGTCATACTGCCTACCCTAGTATACTGTCCGCTATAACGGAACGAATTTGTCCTCACTGCGCGCACTAGGCCAGTGCTATCCGTAATAACGGAACATACCCTAAATATTATTACTGCAATTAAAATTAAGTTCCACGTTTCCACACAGCCCCCTGCAACGTTGTGCAGTTAAAGGCCCCGTAGTCCCCCAGGCCACCACGTTATCCCCCAGGACCCTGAGCTATCCCCCCTGCCCGCAGCCCCAGGCGGCGCAGTGGGCGCGCACTCACTGTGCAGCACGGCCTCGGGCAGCAGCCGCTCGAGCAGCACGCGGTGCGCCGCGTTCCACTGCCCCGCGCCCGCCAGGTGCGCCGCCTCCACGCCCGGCAGGTTCTACCGCACGCATACACACAGACACACACACAATATAGTCCGCTGAAAACCATTTTGACATCACAAGAATTGCTGTGCGATTCTGTTTGAATTGTTAAATTTTGTTGCATATTTTATTTATAAGTAATTCTGTGATGCTAAATAAAGATGTCTATGTATGCTAGCTGTTCCCCGCGGTAAAAAAGTACCTTATGTACTTCTCTGGTCCCTGACAACGTGTATGCAAAATTTCATAATGATCGGTCGAGCCGTTAAGTCGAGAAAGCGTAACAGACAAACAGAAAAAAAGACTAAAGTAAAACAGTAAAACTATGTGTTTTGAAGTGTTAATAGGCTATTTGACAATTTTTTTTTATTAGTCCGTCTTGTAGATTAATAAAAAATATTGGACACGTATTTTTTATTTTTTTACGTAATCAAAAAATAACGGCGATACATTGAGATGAAATTTCGCGTGACGTCACTAACTAGTGCAGTTTGTATGGCGGCTTGTAGCGATAAGTGACGTCACGAGCCCCCACCCTAAGCTTTAATGCATTTTATCTCTGTGTATTTTCATTTATTTGAAAAATAAAAAAATACGTGTCTAATGATTTTTGATTTTCTAAATGACGGACTAATTAGAATTTTGATTTTCAAAAGTAGTCAACATCCCTATTATTATTAATCGTCATTGGGATCCGAAATAGTTTCAAATATTTATTTTTATTAATCATATTTGATTTTATTTCAATGATATTTGACATGTTAACGGTTTCGTTCCGACAATTTAGTAGTGAGATATCTCCACCGAGTGGTGTCGCGGGGTGTTCGCGTCCGCACCTCGTACTTGGCGCGGTGCGCCTGCGCCAGCAGCAGCCAGCGCGGCGGCACGGCGAGCCGGCGCACGAGCGCGAGCCGCCGCCGCTGCGCGCCCGCGCCGGCCTGCGCGGGCGCGTGCCGCGACACCACGCCGCGGATCAGGTGCGCGCGCCTGCCGGGCGGCCGCGGTCACGTTATGTTATGGCTCCACTAGGGTAAAACCAGGATAGTTGCCCTGGGGGTATAGTTGCCCCGATCGTAATTACTCTAGTTTCGCAGATGAATCGCGTGCTATTTTATTTATCTATCAAAAGACTTTCCAACTACTATTAAGTGGACCGCGTCTCATGTCTCTGTGCGATTGCACGGGAACGCAAGGTGCGATCAAAGATTTTTCGGGATAGATGCCTTGTTTCCCGGCGGGTCGTCTATCCTAAATGTAATTTATATGGACTAGGCAACTATCCCATATATGGGATAGATGTCACAAAAAGTAGAGGTCCGTAGAAATCGCTAATACTCTGGAAATTTCAAAGATAATGTCTTTTACATTTAATAAATTTGTAGATAAAGAACCAAAGTACTTGCCAGTTTAAAAAATAAAATATTTTGATTTATGTACTGGGAGATATAAAATGATTTCGAAAAGTGTGGCAACTATCCGGGTTTTACCCTACATTATGCACCGAATAGTCCGAGCACAGACGATTATGCGCTAGCGCGATAGTGTAGAGGGCATACTCGGCTCTACTCGCCGATCATCGTCTATGATCGCCTGCGATCCGTGAATTGACGGATTTTGGGCACGCACCAAAGAAAATCGCCTGTGATGAGTGATCGCGTTGAGGTGTCCACATTATCGCCGATCACACGATCAACGATCATCGGTGATAATGTAGTGCAAGCATTGGACTGGACTAACTGCCCCCCGCGGATTCGCTCGCGGTAATTTCCGTGGAAATTTCGGAATAAAAAAAATTTCCAAAATCGGTTCAGTAGATGCAGAGATTACCCCCCCCCCCCCCCCCACAAGGTCACAAATTCACAATTCACAAACTTTAGCTCTTTGTAATATTAGTATAGATCTGCAAGAAAAAATGATCAAATCACATAAATAAATAAATTTTTCGCTTTTATTCGTTATTTTTTTTATTTTAAAATTTATTTATATTTCAAATTAATTCAAATTCAAAATTTTTATTGCCCCAAAGAAACATTAAAACTAAAACAAATAAAAAGAAAAGACGGAGCAAAAGGCGGTGTTATTGCCAGAGGCAGTCTTTTCACGGCAACCTTAATTAAGGTGATACAGAGCTGTAGACTAGAATTAGAAGTTTTTTTATTAGAGGAATAATAAATTTAATAATGAGGAAAACAGATACAGATAGTTAATGATGAGAGAAACAGCAAATCAGGGATTCTCACACCGATTACAGAGTGTTAACTGAGCACTGGTCCTTCGAGCCGGATATATTATATATATATATATATTTTTTTAATAACATTTTTAAATAAAAACTTTATTGAAATCAACAATATGAGTAAAAGTAGGTAACCTCATCTCCCAAACTAGGAAAACCTGCATTCTGGGAGCTGGTGTCATCCGCATGCAAACAAAATTTCAAAGTAATGCACAAAGTTAGAAAGTATTATCACCTACCGTCCATACTACTTTCAATATGACTAGATGTATAGGTGTTTGAAAAAATAAAATAAAAAAAATAGTATAAAAAGGTAGATACAGAGGGCTTAACATTTAACGTTTCAATAAAACTTAAATTGAGAGAAGTTCAGAATTTGGGTTAATTTAATACTCTATATGTCTATTGGATGTTTGAGCATTGGCGCTTGTGTCGTGGTGGTGTGTGCGGCATACTCACGCCCTGTCGTCGGGGTGGTAGCAGAGCGCCTGCACGGCGCGGTGCCAGGCGCCGCGCGCCTCCAGCTGCGCCGCCACGCCGCACACGCTCTCCGCCGACGCGACGCCCAGCCACGCGCCCACCAGGAAGCTACGTTCATGTACATTAGCTAACTATTACACTCATTAATTACGGAATTGTTCCATACAAAACTTTGCCCCCTCCTTTTTCACCCCCCTAGGGTAAGAATTTCGAAAAACCTTTCTTAACGGATGCCTACGTCATACAAAGAACACCCTCCAAGTTTCGGATCTTTACGATCAGCGGTTTAGGCTGCGCGTTGATGCGTCAGTCAGTCCTATTCAGGACAAAGCATTTTATGTGTCTGTTCTCTGCGGTTCATGAAACAAATACATACACAATACACATACGTACATGTAAGGTATATGTAATACTAGTTGTTCTCAGCGGTTTCACCCACATTAATTTCGGAGTTAACGCGGGACTTTCGGTAGAAAATACCCAATGTCTTCTTCTATACCTCCGACAAGGTCTATGCTAAATTTCATGATGATCGACTGGAGTAGTTAAGGCGTGACAAGGTGACGGACAGAAAGAGTTAATATTAGTATGGAAGTATGAATTATGGAAAAGTATTGTAGGTTTATTATTCATATCGAGTAAAAGTGTTATCTTTCTTGCAGTCAATAGATTTCACAGAAGATGCGAGTCTCTTCTACGTTATGAGAGGAGGAGATAATGAGAAGAGAAGGAAAAGTCGATGAGGGGCGAGGAGAAAGAGTAAAGAAAATGAGGAGAAGAAAGAAGAGGGAAAATAAGAAGGATTAACAAAATTTTAACAAAAATATTAAAACCGACTTACAAAAACACTAAACTAAAAAGCTAACATAACAAAATACCGATTGACAAAAATACACGAAATATTATTATTGGTTTGTGCTAGATCCTTATAGCTAGATCCCATCATCAGATCTCGACTTAGTGGCAATGCAATGGGACCAACTTGGGAGCACCCTTTCACACGAAAAAAGAATTTTTTAAATCCGTCCAACTGTCTTCGAGTAATTAAAAAACATTAAAAAAAAAAACATTCAATACAGTCGAATGCACAACCTCCTCTTTTTTGGAAGTCTGTTCAGGTTTGAGGAAAGGAGAGATAGGCGAAGAGTTAGATGAGAAGGTTACTAGAATGAAAAAGGAAGATGAGTAGATGACAGACGTGTTCACACGGCGCAGGGTATAGATAGTATATTTATATGACCCTTGTACATGTTTACTTTATACTTTATACTTTCTTTTTATGTTGTCCTTGTGTGCATTAATAGTTAAATAAATGAATAAATAGTTCACCTCAAGGAGTAGTCGAGCGGGTCGGGCGTGTAGGCCTGCGGGCGCAGGCGCGGGCGCGCGGCGCGGGCGCACGCCGCCACCAGCTCGTAGCGCAGGTCCAGCACGGGCCGCCGCTCGCCGCCCTGCGCACGGGCATTGTCACACTCAACACTGCCACAGCTGGGCCCATTCCCTACTAGCTGTGCCCTGCTAGGAGTTCCCGAGGGAGTTCCGGGATAAACTACACGTATAAACCTTCCTCTTGAATCACTCTAACAGCTGAGTTTTTAACAGAGATGTAAGAAAATTGCCTCTGAGAGAGAAGCGATTTTTCTCCGTCTATTTATTTCCCGCGATTCCATCCACTTGAATTTGAATTTGTACATATATTTTTGTATTATGAGCACTGGCGTTTTCGAGGTAAGGTGTTCTCAGTTTGATCACGTAACCAATGATTGGTTGACAGTATACAGGACTGCGTTCCGCTTTAAACAGTAACCGGTACAGCGAACTGTAAAGCAACGGTTTCACAACAATTGACGTCATACAAACCAATTGCCGCAATATGAGACATTCATTAAATTAATGTTATAACTATATTTAACTTAATTAGTCAAATGCCAATTAAAATGAATTTAATGAACGTGTCCGATTGAGGTAATTTTGTTTTGAAAATCTTTACTTAAAACTAAGTAATCATTAAAACGACTCTGAGTGCGGCCGATACCTCACAGTGCTCGCAGGGCATATCGGAACAAACCCTATATCTCAACGGATATGCAGCGTGGGGGTCGTTTAACCGTCTATGGCACGTTCCTGACTCCACCGTACCTTTCATTCTTTTTTTTATGGACTTTCGCATATGATGAATTCAGCCAGTTTTAAGTAAAATTTATTAGATCAAGGTAGTTATTTTCTTTAAAAATGCTTCGTTGTACGGTTTGAAATTGCAAGCCGGTACTAAAGCTTGCAAGAACTTTCTCGCAACTCTTGTAGGAAACCGAAGAAACCAGCTCGAAATGTCATATTATATCTTCTTGAACACATAAAAAACATTTCATTGTGAAAAAAATATTGTCCAATACACCACCTTATAACACAACAAAATCCATTTTTAACCATTTTTTATCGACATGAAAATAAATGACCGAACCGCCATCTTTGATTTCCGCCAAAAAACTCCCCCCCCCCCGCACCTTGTCCACGTGCACGTCGTACTCCTCCGCGTAGGGCGGCAGCGGGGGGCGCATGCCGGCCCCGTCCCCGCGCGCCACCACCGCCGCGAGGTCCACCTCGCCGCCCCCGCCCTCCGCCTCGCCGTGCCCGTCCCCGCCCTCGTCCGCGAACAGGCCCTCGTAGGTGCGCACCACGCGCTCCAGCGACGGCACCGCCGGGCACAGGTATCTGACAGAGAGGGGGAGACAGACAGCCGTATAGACAGAAAGAGAAGAGCCAACACAATAGGCAGGCCAGCGACACTCCCTTGAACCGAAAGTTACTATGGATTTATGCGCGAACTTCTTTACCAGCTTTGGAATACTTAACCAAATTTCTATGACCGCGTCGTACATTGCATTGGTACGGTTGGCACAAAATGCTTTCATAGATCGGATCAGCGATTAGTATGGAAGTGCCTACTCTTAAAACGTAGTGATTATTTGCTCAGTGACAATAGGTAACAAATGCTTTGTGTCCTTATTTTGTCTTTATGGTATCGAATAAATTTTTTTCTATTCTATTCTATAATGCAGGGTGACCGGTAACCTAACTAGTGGAGGTGGCTTTAACACAAAATTGTACTCAAGCCGACAAACAACTTCATGTGTAATCCTAGATAAATACACGAAGGAAAATAAATCGAAATTTAAATAGAACATATTTTACAGTTTCTAGTTTTGCGAAATAATTAGGTAGCTACTCTCCGCGGTTTCACCCGCGATAATGGGGATGTGGACTATTTTTGAAAATCAAAATTCTAATTAGTCCGTCAGTTAGAAAATAAAAAAACAATCGACACGTATTTTTTGCTTTTTCAAATAAATTAAAATATACAGAGATAAAGCGCATTAAAGTTTAGGGTGAGGGGGTAGTGACGTCACTGACCGCTAAAACCGCCATACAAACTGTCAGAATAGTGACGTCACGTGAAATTTCAACTCAATATATCGCCGTTATTTTTTGATTACGTAAAAAAAAGAAAAAATACGTGTCCAATATTTTTTAATAATCTACAAGACGGACTAATAAATAAAAATTAGTCAACATGCCCATTACACTCATCAGGTCCTCAACTTCACTGTAACCATTCATAGACTCATTTTTTTAATTCATGGGCTTGAAGCGGGTAGATGTCTAAGATTCTGTTTATTTTGAATAGATGTGTATCCTCCTGTATGTGTGTGTAACCATAAGCAGTAAATGTTAATGTGAGTTGTTTGTTTGTTACGCTTTCACACCACTAACTACTCAACTGATCATCAGGAAATAAAATTACGCATACACGCTGTCAGGGGGTAAAGAAAAAGTCAAAGCGAAATAATAGTAGTATTGTTCTTAATGATGAAAAGAGGTAAAGTCTGTGAGGTTGTAGGAGGTAATTGGATCTAGTGAACCGATTATGAAGATTCTTTTACCAATAAAAAGCCTCGTTATGTGTGATATTGTAACCCGGAATTCCCGCGGCACTCTGAAATGGGCATGTTGACTAATTTTTATTTTTTAGTCCGTCTTGTAGATTATTAAAAAATATTGGACACGTATTTTTTTATTTTTTTACGTAATCAAAAAATAACGGCGATATATTGAGTTGAAATTTCGCGTGACGTCACTATTCTCACAGTTTGTATGGCGGTTTTAGCTGTTAGTGACGTCACGACCCCCTCACCCTAAACTTTAATGCACTTTATCTCTGTATATTTTATTTAAAAAAGCAAAAAATACGTGTCTATTGTTTTTTTATTTTCTAATTGACGGACTAATTAGAATTTTGATTTTCAAAAGTAGTCCACATCCCTATTAACACACAAACACACACAATTACGCTAAACTTTTTGGTTTTCTTTTATTGCGTTTTGTTTTTTCATAAAACTTTAAAATTTTATTGTAAAACTAATTGTATGTATGTAGGTATATCTTGTTTTATATTCGTTTTCATTAACGATATGGAAGAGCTGGACGTGCTGATACAAGTATATATTTATACTTAAAAAGGATGTCCAACAAACC
Source organism: Zygaena filipendulae (assembly GCA_907165275.2). Taxonomy (NCBI): domain Eukaryota; kingdom Metazoa; phylum Arthropoda; class Insecta; order Lepidoptera; family Zygaenidae; genus Zygaena; species Zygaena filipendulae. Next base: position 8,046,489 of record OU015670.1, on the reverse strand, counting down.
ATATTTGCAAAAACACTTTTGGTTATGAAATAAATAATTTCGATTATTTTTTTCGCCCCCACGCCCCCCGACGCCCCCCACGCCCCCCCGCGCCCCCCGCTCACCTGGCGGTGGCGTGCAGCGCGCGCAGCCAGTCGGTGTCGAGCAGCAGGTCGCGCGGGCAGCTCGCGCCCGCCAGCAGCTGCAGCGCGGCGCGGCGGCGCGCCGACACCAGCTCGAGGGCGCCGCACTCGCGCCACACGGACAGCTGGCGCGCGATCAGCGAGCGGTACACGTTGTCGCCTGACATACCATTTGATATTATTTAAAAATGTTTTATCATGCTTTTTGTTGTTTAATCAGAAGTGGGATTACCACTCTCTTTATGGGATACCATTGTCTTCATAGGATTACCTATGTTTGATTACCTCTGTAATAACCTATATGGTATTATCCTTTGTGTAACTGTCGGTTTACTTAATTACTGCCGGTTCACTTAACTACCGTAATCTTAACTATATGCCTCCCTTTGTTTGTTGTAAATTATAAAATAAAGATCCATTGTGTTGATTTGTAAATCGCTCTCTTATTATCCCCTTATAGAATGGCATTCCCTCATCCTGACCATTAACTACTGATCTCCTGACTAGTTATTGACCGCTCTCTTTGCGCCCATACACCCCGCCTGCCTGCCCGCTGCGACATAATAATCGGCTTAGTGAATTTTAACATAAAATGTATTTTTAAAGAGATTTAAATAGCTATCTACGCGGACGGAAGACGGAACGTGACGGTGACAGAACCACCATTATGCAATGTGTGCAAAGACTACCTGGATTCGGTCTAAGATATCGCTTTTTGGTCGACCATTAACATGGTGCCGGTATATGATATAATAAACATTTTATTTTGTCCGTTAGTTAGATATTAAAAAAATATACTTAGAAAAGGTGTGGGGCTCGTGACGTCATAGTGCGTATAAACTGCAACAAATATGACGTCACGCGACATTACGACTCAATTTATAGCCGTTATATTTTTTGATTACCTACGTAAAAAAAAAACCTACCTGTTCAATATTTTTAATTTTTATTTTATTTATTTCGGAAAACTTACAGCTAACTTTACACTTTGGTCTGTATTTAAGGCATAATAAATACCATTAAGGGCCGATTTTTCAATCGTCAGATAAACAGTTAGATAGTACTTATTCGACAGATAGCAAAATATTACATTTTTCAATCGTCAGATAGGCTCTATCTGGGCAATAAGGGCCCTAACTGAGGAATAAATCTATCTGCCGGTTTGACGGCCAGATAGGCGGCTATTCGATAGATAAAACAGATCCATTGACGTTGAGTTTGAGGTTATTTCTTCTTTTTCTAAAGTAATATGAAAATTATGAAAGTTTTCGATACTGTTGACGATCTCGCAATCGAAGAAGAGGCTATAATGTATGAACATTTAAAACTGAAAGGAAATAAAGAGTAGTCAGACCAAGGCCGGACCAGTTTGCTATGTGGGATTCAAAAGAAATTCATAGCCGTTTCAGACTTAAAAGAATCTGTACCTACTATATTTGCTTCCCCTGATAAGGGATAAAATTATACACGAAACACAAGTAAAGTCCAGCAAATTTTTGCAATAAATAATAGTAAGTTAGTAGCTAGGCAACGGGATGCACCACGAAAAAAAAGGTTGGATTTGCTATCCTCTTCTAACACACAGTACGACGTATGCGTCTTTCACGCTCCTACAGTATTACAGTGAAGTTGGCAACAAAAATCCTCGGTTAGCTATTCGCTTGCTATCTAGCCATTGAAAAATGCAACAGTTTTATTTGTCCTTTTATCAGTCAGATAAATTTATTCGCTAGTTAGTTATTAGTCGAGTTATCTGACGATTGAAAAATCGGCCCTTCATCAATGTAAACGACGTACTTAAAAACAAAAACAAATATTCATGCGTGAGAATGGTGCAAGGAACAGAGAATGTTCCCAGCGTGTGGGGAAGGTACAAGGTATATGAACGGGGTGGTTGGTGTTGTTGTGCACTCGGTGGTGAGTGTGCGAGCGAGCTCACCGGCTGCCTGCGCGAGCAGCACCGCCATGTTGAGGTCGCCGTGGTCGCGCGCCACGCGGCACGCCTCCAGCACGCGCCCCGCCAGCAGCAGCGTCCACACGCGCGCGCTGTGCCCGTCCTTGTCTGGCAACGGTACGAAACGGTAGTTAACAGAAATGACGATAACTACGTTGTAACTTCAGGCCCCCATTACTACAGCTGTCTGGTCCCACTACTGCCCAGCCCATCGACACTGCCTTGAAGCAAAAAATACTATGGATCTATGCAATAATTTCCTTACCAACTTTGAAATACCCAACCAAAATTAGTATAAACGTGCCGATTGTAACGTAGTGAATATTATGTTACTAATATATAGGTACAGGTTGCCTGGAAGAAATTGCTTTTAAGCAATAAGGCCGCCCTTTGTCGCCTGTATTTCCCACCATGTATTTTTTTTTTATTTTCGTTTTGGTGACAATAAAGAATATTTGATTTGATTATATTTGCTCAGTGCTAATGCCAAAATCCCCACCCCCACCTATTGCAGCAGCAACCACTACTATTACGGCAGACCTCGCTCCTGTACCGCAGACTCAAGGTTTTTTTTTTTTAATAGAAAAAAGGACAAACTACTACAGCAGCCCAAACCCCCACCACTGCAGCAATCCTCACCTCCACTACTACTACAGACGTCGTCTCATTCATGCTACTAGCGCAGTTCTCACCACTGCTGCCGCTGCAGCCATCACTCCCACTACTAACGCAACCGGAACCTCTATTAGTACAGCCCCCAGTCCGAAGTCCCCTACTACAGGAGTACCGTGGTCCCCAACCCGCTAGGGCCGCAGTGCGCACTCACCGTCCTCGGGCTCGGCGGCGGCGGGGCGGCGCAGCTCGCGCTCGGTGACGCCGGCCACGGCGCCCGCCAGCCAGCGCAGCAGCCGCGCGTGCCGCTCCACGCACGACTGCGTGTCCGTGCCGCGCACGCCTGCCGCATACATACATACATTATTACATAATATACAATACTACATAGCCGTCCCGCGCGGTTTCACCCACGATAATTTCGCAGTTCCCGCGGGAATTCCGGATTACAATACAGCCTATGTTATTCAGGGATAATGTAGCTTTCTAATGGTGAAGGAATTTTTGAAATCGGTCCAGTAGTTTTTGAGTTAAATCGTAACAAACAAACAAAGTTAATTTCAATTTAAAAAAAAACAAAGAATCAAATTTTCCTCTTTATAATATTAGTATAGATACATACTAGTGATATGCTGGATAGGTAGAAATATATATCCGCGAATATTTGGTGTCGAGGTTCACGGATATGGATCTTTTTGGCGCAACTCAACTGTGTTTTAGTTTTAAGTATTTGTATTTTTTGTGTGAGCCAAATAAAGTAATTTCAATTTTCAATTTAATCTTAAACTTTTTTACTCAATCTGTGTCGGTGCGCGTGACTTTGAAACGATAGTTGACGCGACTAGACGCTTTGCGTGACCGGACATGTTTCGACTCGCATTGCTCGGGTCTTTCGTTTTGTTCATAAGAATTTCATAGTTTGAAATGCTACCTAATCACCTATGTAGGATTCCATCTATGCATTGAAAATAAAAAGGTAAAATATCCGCCACGGATCCATAACGGATACGGATGCGAATCTTTCTTCTCCCTCGGATATCCTTTTTCATTCCCTTAGGGGTAGAATTTCGGAAAATCCTTTCTTATCGAATGCCTACGCCACACAAAGAACACACCCTCCAAGTTTCAGGTCTCTACAGATCAGCGGTTTAGGCTGGGCGTTGATCTGTCAGTCAGCCGTTCAGGACAAAGCATTTTATATGTGGACGCAGATAAGCAATAACATGTTAACCCACAAAATTAAGTTATTGATTCGGAACCATTTATTGAGAGTTAGGGAACGTTTTTTAATTATGTGTTTACCTTATTACATTGCTTAAATATGTAACTAAATATTGAACATAAAAAATGTTGACACAAAATGGCGCTATAATTTTAAAACACGATTTACTCAAAATTTCTGCAGTGTGGGTTAACACACTATTGCTTATCTATGTCCATGTATCTATAGATCAATAACCCGGGTGAAACCGCGTGGACCAGCAAGTGAAACAATAATGACAAGTTGGCGGAGTGGCTCACCGTCGTTCTCGAGGTCGGCGCCCCACAGCGCGTCGCACAGCTGCCACACCTCGCGGCAGTACGCCGCCGACACGCCGTACTGCGCACACACAACACGGCACCCGCGCACGTCAACAACACTCACAACTCAACTATTTGGAATTGGAGTTTAAAGAACTAATCTATATAATAAAAATGAATCGCCAAAAGTGTTGGTAAGCGCATAACTTACAAACGACTGCACCAAATTGGAAAATTGTTTTTTTTTTGTGTTCGTTATTGTCAGGACAAGGTTTATATAAAAGAAGTTTCGAGTTCCTGCGGGAATTCCGAAACTCACGCGGGTGAATCTCCGAAACGGTTGGACCGATATTGACGGGACTTTCACTGCTAATTAGCTGTTGTTATAAGGAGTACAACATATAAGGAGTGCATTGGAGTTCCTGCGGGAATCCCGAAACTCACGCGGGCGAAACCGCGGGGCACAGCTAGTTACTAATAAATACTCAGCTCAGCTACAAATCGGAAAACTTTTCGAACAATTTTTTCGATAAAATCCCTACTAATATATTCTAAATGCGAAAGTAACTCTGTCTGTCAGTCTGTTACGCTTTCACGCCTTACCTAATGAAATTTTGCATACGCATTTTCAGGGGTACAGAGAAGGACATAGGGTACTTTTTGTCCCGGAATTCCCGCGGGAACTCCGAAACTAGCGCGGGTGAAACCGCGGGGAGCAGCTAGTTACCAATATTTTCTATCCGTCTTTTAGTTCGGTAGAACGAAACGGTACAACGAAACACCAATGACGGCCCCGCCGAATAGGTTACGTTACGTTTTCTTTTGTATAATTAACTCCTTTCAGGTAAGGCAGAGGAAACTGAGTGCATACAGTCAACAATTAATATAACATTTGACTTTTCCAAAAGTTGTCTTTTACAGTGAAGTAGGTACTAGGTATAGATGCTTTACTGTGACTTTTGGAAGCGCCTCGTTACAGTTGAACCTTAATTTCTTTTAACACTCGTGTGCGAAGTACGCACCGTTTCCGCGGGGCGGCGCTGCTCGGCGTCGGTCGCTATGTCGATGTGCGCGCGCAGCAGCGCGAGCCGCGCGCCGGGCTCGCTGCGCACGCGCAGCCGCGGCGCCGTCGCGTCGTCCGAGTCCGGGTCCGGCTCCGCGCCGGGCTCGCTGCTCGAATACTCCAGCAACGCGTCCAGGTGCCGAGAGAGGGGGTCCTGACGGCAACAGTAAATGTTGGTACGTTTATTTATTTATTTAAAGAACTGTATTGCACTTCACTGTACAAAAGACGGACTTAATGCCTAAGGTATTATATTATCTGTGCCTAAGGCATTAAGTCAACCTTTTAGCTAGGTGATATTTTAGTGGTAGGTTTCAGAATAAAATACCAAAAAATATACGGTGCGTTCCCTTAGTTCTAAGAATCTGCTGACGATTATAAGTGACTAGCTGTCCCCCGCGGTAATTTCAGAGTTCCCGCGGGAATCCCAGAATAAACTATAGATATAAACCTTCCCCATGAATCACTCTAGCTATTGGCGAAAACCGCAAATTCGTTCAGTAGTTTTTGAGTTTATGGCGAACAGACAGCGAAAGCGACTTCATTCTATACTACTTAATTAATTGTAAGTAATAAAGAATTTTCGAATTTTCGTATTATTAAATCAAATCAAATAAATGCTTTATTGTCCCAGAAGAGATAACAAAAACTAAGACAGATAAAAAGTAAATACAGAGCGAAAGGCGGCCTTGTTGCTAGAGGCAATCTTTTCAAGGCAACGTTAAGGTGATAGAGAGCTGTAGATAGAATAGTATTATATTAGAAGTTGTATGCGTCGACTCACATCGTCCCCGGCGTCGTCGCCGTCCTCCGGGCCGGCGCGCGCCCGCAGCCGGCCCACGCCGAGCCGCACGACGAGCCGCTCGCTCCAGTCGTCGGGCGCGCGCCCCGACACGTAGCGCCGCAGCTCGCACAGCTCCGCCTCTGTGCGCACGCGGATGGTAGAGTAAGTGCCAACCCACACGATGCGACTCGGCGCCGCGCCGCAAGCCATTTTGCCGCATTGGCGACCACACGGGCAGCGCGGCGCCGCAGCGGCGACAAAAAGAGTAGGCATGCCCATCGCTACGTGACAGAGCAGGACAAACAACAGCGAGCCGCTTACTCCTCGCTACTCCCCGCCTCGTCTCGACTCCGATGAGAGCGCGGCGCGGCGCCGTGTGGCCACAACGCATTTTTGTATGTAAAATACCGCAGCGGCGTCGCTCAGGCACCGTACCTGAGCCACACCGCATCGAGTGGGTTGGCACTAATAAGTGGTGGGTAGAGAAGTAGGCGGTGGGTAGACTAGTACGCGGTTTGGCCGAGGTAGTAGGTTGGTAGTTAGGGTAGAGTAGTGGTCAACTCAAGTTGAGGCCGCGAGCGCAAAAACTGCCTAAGTAACATTTTATAAAAAGATAGAGGACCTATCGCAAAAAATCTGTTTTTAAAAGAAGCAAAATGACCTAAAAGGATGCCTAGACGTATATTGGTCGTTTATGCTCTCGCGGCCTCAGTTTGAGGTAGACTAGAGGTAGACCTCAGAGCGAAGGATAGAGTAGTGGGTAGTTTGAGCTGTGGGTAGAGTAGTTGACGGTTTGAGCTGTGAGGTGGGTTACTGGTCGATTTGAGTTAGGGTAGGGTAGTGGGCGGTGGGTAGAGGGTGTGGAGTGGTGTGTGGACGGACCGGCGGGCAGGTCGGCGACGGCGTCGTAGCTGGTGGTGTAGACGAGCGCGCCGGCCGGCCCGAACCCGACGCGGCTGTGGCGCGCGCGGCACACCGACATGTCCGCGATGCACGCCGCCTCCAGCCGCCCTGACAACACACACACGTGCACCATTACGTTTTTTATTATATAGTTACGTATCATCTATGTATTTCAGGTTTAAGAATCTTGTATTGTATATCAAAGTTGTAATTGTTTTCAAAGTTGCACATTTAAGTATATCAGTACAAGATTCCCGTGGGAATTTCGGAATAAAAAGTACCCTATGTCACTCGGGACTCCCGCAGCTTTCTAGAAGTAAAAGAATTTTTAATACAGTTGCTCAAAAAGTGGCGTATTGCAGGGACGTTTAGCGTTCGGGATGTGGGCTATTACATACTCGAGCTTTTTGTTTACCTTTCCCGAACTCGTGCGTTCTCTTTGCCAACTGTCAAAAATGGCGACACGACTTTGACACACTTTTTGCATTGCGAAACGTAGGTTTCGCATTACTAATACGACTAGCGCCATCTCTTGATCACAGTTGGAACTTAGTTGAGTTTGTTGTGTTTTTGATATTTTATTAAATTGCTTAATTTTTTCGTAACTGTATTAAAAATAGTTGTTCAGTACACGTGCGGAACCGTCATTGCAACTAGTTCTGACTGTCAACCCTCACCTTCGGCTGCGCCTCGGCTCGGGTAGACATTTGTCGGAACTCTTTGCAATGACAGGCTTTCCGCAGTCCGCACTTATAATGAAATATACTATTTTAAAATCGGTTAAGTAAATCCAGAGATTACCCCCTACAACCTCACAAACTCCGGGATAAAAAGTACCCTATGTCACTCAAGATCACTGTCGATTCAGTAGATCCAAAGATTGCCTTACCTCTTTGTAATATTAGTATAGATAAAAAATAGTCAAGCAATGATTTTTGTGGAAGAAAAAAATAATTAATTTGATGGTTCACATAATGTACACAGACATCATGACAGCATGGTGACCAACTAACCGGCTATGGTTTGTTTGAAAGGCGGCACTTTCCGGTGATACTTCAGGACTATAGTCTCCGGCTGGATGTGCAGCGGTCGCATCGGCAACTCTAAAGTACCAAAAGCACATAGTTTCAAGAAAAAAAAAATTCAACGTTATCATAAGCTATGTACCTAAGCGGGGCGCCACTTTTATGATTCCAAGTTGCCATCCCAAATATATTTTCTACAATATTTCAAGCACAGTCGATTTCGAAAACATCCCAAGTGAATAATTAACCAAAGGGAGTTTAACGACAGCACTCAAGAGTCGTAAATTTTTACATCAAATTAAGTAATCATTAAAACTACTCTGAGTGCGGCCGTAATACTTTTTGTTAGGTAATTATTGTAATGATTATTGAAATAAACCACGCAGCGGCCAAATGATCTCATGCTAGCAAAATGCCTTTGGCTAGCAGAGACAGTCTATATATACCACTTTACGGAAAGCGATGTGATTGGCTACTTGAAATGTACTTTGTGGTGACTGGTATTTGATGGCGTCGCAACGATGTGATTTGTTTTTATTTTGATCATTCCCCCCCCCCGCAAAAATTGGTTGACGTGGATTGCATAGTAAAAGTTTGTATTGTTCGTCTATTCTCTTATAATAGAAGTCTTTGTTTCTACCAATAAAACAACTTAAATTACTTTAATAAACCTTTCATTGAGCTAGCTGCTTGCCGGAAGTCTCTAAACCTCTTACCCTACGTTAGAACCCTACAAGTCACATACCAACATTGTGGTTGAGCACCAACTCCACTATCTGTGCCGTGCCTGTGTGTGTTGTGTACCCAGCTCACCTTCGTCGAGGAGCGGCGGCGGCGGCGCGTCTTCGGCGTCGTCGGCGCGGGCCGCGTACCGCGCCTCGCCCGGCGCCGGCGTCTCGGGGCGGGTCGCCGCGCGCGACGTTTGCGGCACCAGCTGGTCGCCCAGGGACGAGCACGCGTCCTCTTCCATGTCTACTGGAACAATATCCGAGCCTAATAAACACTTATAAAAATGATCTGATTCGAGTATTTTCCCACAAGTAAATACGGCTGGCTTGTACAAGTTGTACATGCGCGTGTGCGCATCGTAAGGTTGACAAGCAAGCTGACAGTAACTGTCAGCTCTTGCTCTTAGTGAATCGTCACATGTAGAATTTCTTCGGAATTTCCAAGAAACCTTCGCGGAGTATGAGGAGGAAATGAAATGTCGCGGGTTCTATGCCCACGTGTTTTAAAAAAGCGCTTCAGTCGTGCGCCATTGCGAGGGCATGATGACGAGATATAAAAATCAAAATTCTATTCAGTCCGTCAGTTTGTAAAAAAAATAATAGACACGTATTTTTTGATTTTTCAAATTATTCAAAAAATACGTCGATAAAACGCATTAAAGTATGAGTAGGAGATCGTGGCTCATAACTTATTATAAAGTGTACGTAGGCGCGACGTCACTCGGAATTTCAACTCGGTGTATCGCCGTTATTTTTTGATTACCTACGTAAAAATAGGAAAAACACGTGTCCAATATTTTTTTTTCTACAAGACGGACTAAAAACTAAAATTACTACTGCTTACACTATACGGACTAAAAACAGGCCCACGCCTGGCACTGGCCAGTGGTGGTAGACGTACCGTGGTCAGCGTAGAGCGACGCCTTCATCAGCTGCACGTGGTGGCTGCGCCGGTGCTCGAGGCGCGCCAGCTCGCTCGTCGGACTCTTCATGCCGAATGCTGCACGACACTCAACGACAGTTTGTTCAGAATGTCATTTGAAGAGTTGTAAGGTAAGGCCTACTAGTGTCTGTTAAGCATTGCAATTATTGGTTTGCCTTTACACCGATATGATGATATAGGTACGGACTGTATATCTAGGTATGTCTAATATCTAAGGGAAAAGATTTCATTTTTTGTTTGATTGTTACGATTTAACTCAAAAACTTCTGGACCGATTTCAAAAACTCTTTCACCATTAGAATGCTACATTATCCTTGAGTAACATAGCTTATAGCGTGACCCGGGTGAAATAGCGGGGTACAGCTAGCCCTTAAGATTGTAAATGTCAATGTGAGTTTGTTACACTTTCACACAAACTTCTCTTTAGAAAATCTTCTCTTTTTATAATATTAATACCTCTTTTGCGTATCATCTTCGGTATAGAAGTATACCATAAATAAAACTTTAAAATACAGTTAAAAACTAGTTTTTTTTTTCCATTATTTTATGAAATTTAAACATATTGTATCCAGAGAGAAGGTAATGCCTACATTTCGTGTACAATAAAGAATATTCTATATTTATTTTAGTGCAGCGTATTGGTCGCGCACCTCGCTGTTAAACATGCCCCTTATTGCAATAGAAATAAGGTATTCACCTCTGTTCGTGTCCTGATACAGGCTCGCATCGCCGTTGTCTTCGGTGGTGTCCATTTCGGCGAAACCTAGCGCAAACAAAACGTACTACTGCATTCAAGAGCATTCATTGACACAGATGTCAGGCCTCAAGACCTTATTCACGCTCATACCGAGTCAATTTGAAGCCGGTAGCATAGACGTATATAGAGGGGGGGCCGGGTGGGCCGGGCAACCCCAGGATGTTGGGCTACCGGTTCGAAATTCTATAATAGTGATAACTAACTTCAGACGACAAGTTTGCACCCGCGACTCCGGCGAGTATTAATATGACATGTCAGGGGCATGGCCCCCCTGAAAAATAACCCTAGATATGCCAATGCGTTACCGTACCACCGTTGGTGTGGTGGTTAGTGAACGCGATTGCTACAGCAGGTATCGCGAGGTCGAGTGGAGAGAGGTGGGTTAATGGACGCCCCCTTAGGGGTTCGATCAATCAAACTTACGCATAGAATAGAAAGTTAATTTTAGACCTTCATAAAATATAGCGCAATTTCGATAAGTGTTTAGTGCATTTTTTTTTCATACGGCAACACTGTATATAGGAAAGGTGGGTAATTTTTAGATTATTTAGAATACCGCTTAAAAATCTTAGCTCTAGGTCTATGACCTAGAGAAAACACAGAGGGAACGCATTAAAATCATTTTATCCTACTAATATTATAAACGCGAAAGTTTGTAAGAATGTGTGGATGGATGGATGGATGGATGTTTGTTACTCTTTCACGCAAAAACTACTGAATGGATTTAAATGAAACTTTACAATAATATAGCCAATACATCAGATTAACACATAGGGTACTTTTTATCCCGGAATTCCCGCGGGAACTCTGAAATTAACGCGGGTTAAACCGCGGGGCACAACTAATACGGAATACACGCAGTCCACGTTCTCTCAAGGTGATGCAAATATGCCATAATGTTGCAGGTGATTTCAACAATTAGTTCGTTTACAAACGGCGCCGGTCTTCAGTCAGGAAAATCGTAAACCCCCGGTGCTAAGTACTGCTAAGTAAGTGCTAAGTACCCCGGGGGTAAGTTTTGAACAGAAAACCAATGAGCAAAAAAGAAAACTCTAAGAAGGGCATCGTAAAACTTCATTTAATTAAATTTTAATAATTACTACTATATTACAATATTAATTTATTTGTATTTATCTACAGTAACAATATTAAAAATGAGCAACATTTATTTAGGCAGAATGCGGAATTTACTACTCTTTAGATAACAGGGACAGTAGAATGTATACAGTAGGTACATGAAACAGTTGCCTAACTTAAATTTTTTTGGAAAAGTATTAACTATTTATAAATATTTTCGCTTTAGGCCTATGTGTTTCTTGACCGAACCCGAAAGGGCTACTTCGGTTTTACGACCAACAACGTTAATTTTAAAGTCCTTAGAATGATTTGGCGCCACTTGATAAAAAAATAACCAATAGCTTCATAGATATTTCACTCTAAATATAACAAATTACACATGTGGAAAATATATTTTTTTGTAGCGACTATTGGCAGTTCTTATTGAATAAAAATTATTTATCAAGCCTAATATATCGTACAATCGTAGTAGAATAAGATTGTCGACTTTTTTTTCCACAAGTTCGGTGACCAGCGGCGGGACGTGATTGATGATCATAGATTTTGACGTTAAAGTTGTAATTTAATTGGTAATGGTCATACGGCCGCACTCAGAGTTGACTTTAATGATTACTTAGTTAAGTATAGATTTTTAAAACAAAACTGCCGCAATCAGACAAGTTTAATAAATTAATGTTAATTGGCATTTAACTAATTAAGTTACATCTCATTAAATGCCAATTAACATTAATTAACTGAACGTCTCTGATTGCGGCAGCTTTGTTTTAAAAATCTATACTTAACTAAGTAATCATTAAAGTCGACTCTGAGTGCGGCGGTTAGCTACAAATCAACGATAATTTCGTAGACCATCGTGTATCTGATAAACTATATTTCACAAGATCATACACTGAAAGTAGCCCTCGTGTTAATTTACATAACAAAATACATACATAATTATTAAGTTTAATTAAAATAATTCCTAGGGGAGAATTCGTTGATTTACCTAATTACTATACATATTTAATACATAAATGAAACATTTTACGCATACGCAAAATACTTACAAATAAAATAAAACACAGTCACGAAGTTTTTTTTTTTAATTTATTGATTTCCATTATTAAAATTAATAAATCTATTGTAATTATATTTTACTTTGAAATATTCTCCTATTTCGCCTACGCTTAGGGTTCAAAATAATTAAACAAGAGTAAACATTAAAGGCTTGGTCTAACAGAACGCGTAGCTGGTGCACGTGGAGGCGTTAATTTTTTCGTTAAACTAAAAGAGAATGGGCGGGTTCGTCCCAAGTGTTGTAACACTTGATGACTTATGTCATTTTAAAGAGCTTAAAAGGTTAAACAATTTTTTCATGACAGCAAAGCTGGACTATAACTTTTGCGTGTCATAAACACTTGATCTGGTATTTTTAAACTAACATATTACTATGTTTTGTATGACTTATGGTCGATTTCATTCCAAGTATTGTAAAACTTCATAACCTGGTATAATATAACTTTAAAGAAGTCATACGTAAGTGTTTGTGACGGAGCTCATATTATATTACTGCTCAATCTCCTTTATATACAGAATAGGTATTGGAAATTTAGATATACGTATATTAACTATAGATCAAGTAGTGATATATTAAGTTAAATAACCCTCAAAACTTAAAAAAATAATAAATAAACACGCTATCTTCTGGACGGCAGCATAGCGTTTTTTTTTTTAAATGATCAATCAAATATATAATAATCAGCCACGGTACACAGGGTAGCTCAATGAAGCAATCTTTATATTTTTATAGGTATTTAATAAAAAAAAAAACAGTAATCGAAATCAACTTTTTCATTGCTGTCTCGAAGTTATCATGACGTGTATAGTGTATACGTTTGCGTCTGCGCGCGCCAGCTACGCTTTCAGTGTGAGCGTGCCTCAATATGTACCTTTGCCAGCGCTGTCGAGCAGGGCGAGCGACGAGTGGTGCATCGCGAGCAGGCTGTCCTCGGCGCCGGCCGGCAGGCCCGCGCTCGCCGAGCCCAGCCCGCCCAGGCCACCCAGGCCACCCAGGCCGCCCAGCCCGCCCAAGCCAGCGGCGGGCGCCGGCGCCGCCTGCTTCGTCACTGCAACGCGTGGAGATGACATCGATCAGTAGAGGCTCTAGTGGTACAGCGCTTGGAATCTTTGAGGTTGTTTTTATCAGTTCATATCGCCTAATCACAACTCACATATAACTAATAGTTACAGATGAGCAGAATATGTCGTCGCCAAGCATAATATGTATCACGCCATCCCTACGCTGGTAATGAATGGATCCCGAATCCGTTATCGTAAAAGTGTAGCTACCCTACGTGTATAAATAGTCGAGTGGTCCACTATGCAGGGCAACGTACCGGCGGCGAGCGCGGCGGCGGGCGGGGCGCCGGGCGGCGCGCTGGCCTGCAGCGCCTGCGCCGCCAGCTGCCGCCGCAGCACGTCGGGCGGCGCCTCCTCCTCCTCGTCCGAGTCGGTCAGCCCGTACTTGCTGAAGTGCTCCACCTGGCGAACGAGGGGGCTTTGATTAGTATCTAGGTACTCGACTTGAAAGGGTCAAATCACCAAGAATCCTGAAATACCTGTGTCTTTTTTAAAATCGTTAAACTAAATAACGTCAGTTAGAACCTAATTGACATATTCTCGCGTTAATTTCGCAGTTCCCGCGGGAATCCCGAGATAAAAAGTACCCTATGTTCTCTGTACCCTTGACAACGTGCATGCAAAATTTCATAAAGGTCGGTTGCATCGTTAAGGCCTGAAAGCGCAACAGACAGACAGAGTAACTTTCACATTTATAATATTAGTAGGGACTAGTCGAATTGAAAGATTGACGGCCGCACTCAGAGTCGTTGATTCCCGTGGAATAATAGGCTTTTAACTAAATTTAACTTAATTAGTTAAATAACAATTAACATTAATTTAAAGAACGTCTCTGATGCGGCAGGTATTTTTTTACTTAAAATTAAGTAAACATTAAAATGACTCTGAGTGCGGCCGCAATTGGTGTGTGTGTCATAGTGTGACTCACCCGGAAGACCCAGCTGCCGGTGAGCGGGCGGTACTCGATGAACTTGGTGTCGTGCTTGTCGCACACGCGCCGCAGCTTGCCCTCGTAGTCCATCTTCAGCAGCCTGCGACACGACACGCAACACGTCAACAATCGAGGCCGAGAGCGAGGCGCGGGCTGAGAGGTGACTAGATTAACGCTCTAGACCTTCCGATGAATGAGTGAGGCGCGCGTGGAGGGGTGACTAGTTGTAGACTCTTAGACTATACAGTGAGGCACGGCTAGGAGTGGATAGTGAGGTGCGGGTAGTGGGTAAGACGTGGGTAGGAAACAAGGCACGGATAGTGGATGGGGCGCGGGAGGTAACTGTGGGCCCTATAAAGAGAAGTAAGGCGCAAGTAGTGAGGTAACTGTGGACCTTATAGGAAGCGCTGAGGCATGAGTAGGGAGATCAGTGACTATAGATGGACCCTATACAGTACGCTCATCAGGTGAGTGACTGTGAGCCCTACAGCGAGCTGATGAGGCGCGAGTAGTGGTTAAGGCACGGGTAGTGGTCGGGGCGCGGGTATTGGGTGAGGCTCGGGTAGGAGGCAAATCATAGATAAGTAGTAGGTGTAGAGCAGGAAGAAAGGACGTAAGTAACTGTGGACCCTGCAGAGAGCAGTGACGCAGGCAGTAACTGTGGACCCTACAAGAAGCGGGGAGGCGTGGGTCGTCAGTGACTGTAGAGTGTAGACCCTATACAGTAAGCTCGTGAGGTGAGTGAGCGGGTAGTGTAGAGTTACCTGTCGGGCTCGGTGATGGGCCGGCGCTCGCTCTTGTCGCGCGGCCACACGCGGTCCAGCGTGACGATGGCGCGCCGGTTGAGCCCCTCGCCCACGGGCGGCTTGTCGCCGTCCTCCGGGTACACTATCACCTCCTTGTTCAGGAAGTGCACTGCACACACATATTGTGTTATTACGCTCATTACGACAGGTGGCGCCGTGCGATAATGCCAAAGCTAACATAGCTATTTTATATGGAGCTATTCACACTTGTCGGAAACAGATTGTGTCGTCGCCGCACAAGAAATGTCGGCTGTTTTGCGAGCCCGCTACGCCCGGAAAAAAATCGTGTCGGATCTCGCTCGCCTATGAGTTAGTATGGCCGTTCACATATGTCGGATGTCGGGGGCGACAACTCTCTCCCCACTACCTACCCCTTGTTTCGCCTCCACAACTCTGCTTGTGCGTCGCGTCACCGCGAGATCGCGGCGCGCAAGCAGAGTTGTTGTGTTGGCGCCAGCTTCGACCGTGTCCGACGGCCGACAAGTGTGAACAGAGGCGCCGACGTCCGATTAAAATCCGGATCCGACGTCCGACAAGTGGGAACGTCTGTGAGGTTCACAGTCGCTCACCGAGCGCGTCCAGGTCGAGGCCGGCGACGTCGATCTCGCAGTCGTAGAACACGTTCCCGTAGTTCTTCCGGCCGATGGTGAGGTGCGGCACCACGCACGACCCGTCCGGCCGGATGTAGTCTGCACAAATATACACGAAATCACTTCAAATATTGTAAATACGAATGTGAGTTTTACTGCTTGTTTATTAAGCTTTCACACCTTATGGGCTTGTTGACTAATTTTTTTTTAAGTCCGCCTTGTAGATATAAAAAAATATTGGGCACGTATTTTTTTCTTTTTTGCGTACTCAAAAAATAACGGCGATACATTGAGTTGAAATTTCGCGTGACGTCACTAACCGGTGCAGTTTGTATGGCGGCTTATAGCGGTAAGTGACGTCACGACTCACGACCCCATCATCCTAAACTTTGATGCGCTTTATCTCTGTAAAGTTCAGTTTTCATTTATTTGAAAAAGCAAAGAATACGTGTGTTGTTTTTTTATTTTCTAACTGACGGACTAATTACAATTTTGATTTTCAAAAGTCGTCAACATCCTTATTACTGCATCGATCATCATGAAATTTAGTATACAAGTCGTCCCAAAAATCAAGCGCGCGAAATCTTAAGGATTATTCAACGCCCCCTTCTTTTGTATCGCCATTGACACGCCGACAAATCGTCTGTGAAGTTCGTTCGACGGCGTTAACCAAAGATCTTAAAGATTTCTCTGTGATTTATCAATATTTTTTACTTTTTATTGGTCACAACACAAGTAAAGCATGAATCACCGAGAATTTGAATATGTGTCTCGTGTTAAATTTACACGCGGTATGCGTAAAGAGGTTATCCGTTCAACTTCAGCGAAGTGGGGGGCACTCACTGATCATTTCCTCGAGCGAGGGTATCGTGTAGTACCCGGGGCGCGTCAGCCGGACGCCCGCGGGGTGCGGCGCGGGCGGCGCGGGGGGCGGGCGCTCCTCCTCCGGCACTGCGACACACATGACACGACACATAATATTAGGTAATCTTTCGTGCTGGACCCACACACACAAGGGTAAAGATTTTTTGGGGCACACAAGGGTAAAGATCTTTTGGGGCACACAAGGGTAAAGATTTTTTGGGGCACACAAGGGTAAAGATTTTTTGGGGCACACAAGGGTAAAGATCTTTCGGGGCGCACAAGGGTAAAGATCTTTTGGGGCACACAAGGGTAAAGATTTTTTGGGGCACACAAGGGTAAAGATTTTTTGGGGTACACAAGGGTAAAGATTTTTTGGGGCACACAAGGGTAAATATGTTTTGGGACACACAAGGGTAAAGATTGTTTAGGGCACACAAGAGTAAAGATCTTTTGGGGCACACAAGGGTAAAGATTGTTTAGGGCACACAAGAGTAAATATCTTTTGAAGCACACAAGGGTAAAGATCTTTTGGGGCACACAAGGGTAAAGATTTTTTGAGGCACACAAGGGTAAATATTTTAGTGTGTAACGACAGAGTCGCGTCCCTCGTTTCAGCTCATAACAGCTGTTTGCTTGATGATTTCTTTTAAGGTTATCATATAATAGCTGTTCCCGGCAGTTTCACCCGCGGTAATTTCGGAGTTCCCGTAGGAATCCCGAATTACAATATAGCTTATTTTACTTAGGGATAATAATAATAATATATCGCTCTAATGGTGAAAGAATTTTTGAAATCAGCTCGGTAGTTTTTGAGTTAAATCGTAACTAACAAACAAACAGAAAATCAAATCTTCCTTATTCTAATATTAGTATAGAAGTATAGATAAATGCGAGGGAGCGACAAAGAAAGAAAGAAAGATAGATAAATACCGGACAGTTCGTCGATGTTCTCCTTGTCGTGGGCGGCGTGGGCGGCGTGGGCGGCGGGCGCGGCGGGCGCGGGCGGCGGAGGCGCGCGCACGCCCAGCTCGCGCACCGAGTTCTCCACCGACTCGGGGCTCGCCGCCAGCACCTTGCGCAGGGGCTTCGTCGTCAGCCTGACGCAAACACACGTAGGTATACAGTACGTTATAGCAATCTATACATATAAATAAAACTGAAGCGTCTGTTTGTAATTCCATACTAACAGCTTTTCACTAAGTGCATATAAAAGTATACCTTACATACAAAAAAAAAATTCTCTGTCTGTCTATCTGTCTGTTTGCTCCGGCTTATCTCTGAAACGGATGGAAATTTGAAATGTTGTATATACGTTGTCAGGGGTACCTAATATCCTTTTCTTTACCTCTGAGAACACGTATGCAAAATTTCATGACAAAGGCCTCCCCTGGAATCACAACGGCTGTGTTACTGCGCTGATCTCATCTTAGCTATGCTATATCCTCACGTTCAAAATTGGAAATATTTCACTATACTCCATACTCTCTGGACTAGCTGTTTCTTTGTGAGTGGTAAACGCGTCTCAATATCCTTATTTCACGTTGTATACGTAAATATGATACTCACCAGCTGGCGCGCCTGTCAGATATTTGAGGTTCCTCCTTGTCTGTAAACGAACACAAATTTTAGCTTCATCAATATTTAGTGGAATCAATCCTTCAGATCTCAAATATCCAATGATCACTAGTCAGTTACACCTTTGGTTACACAAAAAAAAAGTGTGGTGTCGTGGGACACCGGATAGGAACGAAGTTCCTTATTATTAAATATTAATTTTAAGTTCTATTTGAGGTATAAAGAAAATAATTATTCGGGTAACAATTTTTTTTTATTGATAAAAAAAAAATCTTACGTTACGGACGTTTTTCCCCGCATCGTCTCATAAGGAACTACGTTCCAAAACTTTAGAAAATTTATTAATCGAGAAAATTTATTTACTCAAATAACATAATTCCTAATTCGTTTATTAATTATCTATCCTTACTTTCTTTTATTGTATTATTACCTCGTCAAATAACAACACAGTCAACTTATTACGGAAAGACAACTGCACACACATATTTGCACTTTGAGTAAATTTTTTGTTACTTTTTCTTCTACTACCTTCAATGTTATAATTGTTAGCTCATTTTATGTACATTCTTTTCAATTTACTTCCTTACCGTTTCAATACTTATAAAATATTCATGAAGAAATCTGTAATTGGTCTTACTTCTGTAAATTTCTATGTGTTATATCTATATCCATTTGTATCACTGTATGATTTCTTAATAAAATAAAATAAAAATAAAAAATAAAATAAAAATAATATATCCGAATATAAATAAAAGAACTCACCGAGATTGGGGTACAGTCTCGGTGTGACGTCATCGATGGACTTCTCCTTGTCGCCCCACGACGCTTTGGACGCGCTCAACCTAAAACGCGGATAACAAACATACAGAGGCAAAGTTAACTATAGTATTACTACAATATTATAATACTTTATTGTACTCATTCATGCAAATGTCCTAACAGAAATTACCTTCGATAGACAAAAACGACAAATAAAATCAATTGTCAAAATCATTTGATTGAATAAGCAAAACACGACAACGCTCACAAGCTTAAAAACCTGTATATTTCCATTTTACAGGTTTATTTGTGAGGACATTTTGGCGTCTCACTGTGTATCTCGGGTATATAGGTATGTTCCGGTATTACTGATAGCACTGTAAGGTGATATAATATGACGTCAATTTAGGATACTGCGAAGCCGTTTCTTTATAGTTCGCTGTACTGAACACTGTCATCCATTTCATTGTCATGTCACGCTGTCGACCATCACCGTTCCGAGGATGATCACGTGATCAAACCACTGAGAGCACCTTACCTCGAAAACGCCAGTGCTCACAGTATACAAAAATGGCGACGATTATGACGTCATACTGCCTACTGCGGATACTGCGGCAGTATACTGTAAGTTATAACGGAACGAATTTGTCGTCACTGCGAACACTGGGCCAGTGCTATCCGTAATTAATAACGGAACATACCCTTAATACAATGACATCAATGATTGCACCACAATTTTTTTTTACAATATAATGGGTTAAATTGTAAGGTTGGTGGTGGTCGGTTGGTGCAGTGGAACTCACAATTTTTCGCCAGTTTATAATATCGCGAGATTCATTAGAAACTGGCAATAACTCCGCAGAATACGCAAGTGAAACCGCTAGTATTCGCTAATCGAAAATATAAAGGTAATACGTATATATCCAAAACCACTTACCAACTGCCGTTTCTTTCAGAACTGTTGTCTAAGCCTGGGGACAATTTTTATTCAGTTTATTAATATGGCCCGTCGTTAAATCTTCTTAAAACGAACAGATCATTCGGCTGCCTTACGGAAAAACACAGCAACAGATTTTTTTTTTCTAAATGCTTTTGTTGGCACTTTTCACGCATAACGGATCCTACATACTCACAACCATGAAAAAGGCTTTAGTCTTAGAGAAATTAAAAATAAGAAAATCGTTCAACTATGGAAGAGATATGGTGGTACACCTGATGGTAAGTGATCACCGCCGCCCATGGACATTTGCAACACCAGAAGGCATGCAGGTGCGTTGCCGACCTGGAATAGGGATGGGAACTGACTTTCAAATGAGGCGGCCGGAACACACCGTTAGGGGCTTGGCGACAGATTTACAACTTGAAGGTGGTAGCTAGCCAGCCGGGCACTAGAGAGTGGCCTACTACCATGCAATCTAGATTCACTATTTATGTTTGTACGTTGTGTCCGCCAAGGCTCACCGTTGTTGTCGGGGCGCTCCGCCTGCGGGCGGTCGCGCTGCGGCTCGCCGCCGTCGGGCGCCGCCTCCCGCTCGCGCTCCGAGAGGCCGTTCACCTCGCGCTGCGACGCGCCGTCCTCCACGCGTCTACGAAGGAAAAAATTGTCATTTTTAGCCCGTCTTGTAGATTAATAAAAAATATTGGACACGTATTTTTTTTTACGTAATCAAATAATAACGGAGATACAAATTAAGTTGAATTGTTGCGTGACGTCACGCCGTGCTACAGTTTATAGCACGTTATGACGTCAAGAGCGGGGGTTCCTAAACATTAATGCGTTTTATCTTAGTATTTTTTCAATAATTTGAAAAAGCAAAAAATTCGGGTCTATTATTGCCTATTGTTACTCGGTTTACGAGACGGAAGTGAAAATTATTTGCCTCATTTAATAGCTTCCCAGCTAAGTTTTTTTTACAGTACTGAGTTTAAGACTTCCTTTGAGCATTTTTCGCTATTGCTTTTAGTTTCGGATTGAGCCGTGCACGCCCGCTTGAAAAATTCAATTTTACAATTCAATTAAATAAAAAGGAAACTAGGCGGAAAAGTTGTAGGGTGACGCCCCCCCCCCCCCCCGTCACCCTACAACTTTTCCGTTTAGAACACGCCTAGACAACGCCTAGACAATGAAATAAAAAAGACTTGGGGGAAACTTGTTGTGTGTAGAGGGGGAGGGAAATAAGAAGAAAACTCAGGGGAAAAGCTATAGTTTGTAGGGGGGGGGGCAATAAAATAAGAGTGATTGGGGGATAGTTCTATTATTTAGGGGAGGAGAAGGTGACTCACCTGTCGACGGGCGAGGGCCCGGCACCGCCGCCGACGCGCAGCACGAGCCGCTTGCGCGACGGCTTGAGGCACAGCTTGTCCTCGAGGCTCGCGTCGCTCTCCTCCAGACCCTCAAACAGCGATTTCTGCACACAAAAAATTATAATAATGACGTTATCCTCACAGCGCCGCCTGGTCCCAAACTGAGCAAAGCTTGTACTCCGGGTACCGGACTTTGATACATTCTTAACATTCACACAGACGTTCATCACACTCTCCCCCACCCACTCCCACTCTCTCTCCCACTTCCCACTCACCCCTTCCCACTTCCTACACGCCCCCACCCCCTCCCACTTCCCGTCACGTCCCACAGGCCCGCTCACCTTGTCGTGCGCGAGCGGCAGCTGGCGCGGCTGCACGCGCAGGCGGCCGCCGGCGCCGGGCGGGGACGCGACGCGGTAGGCGCGCGCCGCCGAGCTGTCCAGCACGGCCTTCACCGCCGCCGGGTTGGTCGGCTTCAGCATGTCCTCCGCCGACGACGCTGCCACCGACAATGTCAACGTGCTAACAATCTACCACTTAGTACCGCTACCTACCCATAATCCTTAACATTATAAATGCCAATGTGAATTTGTATGTTTGTTACGATTTCGCGCTTCAACGGCTCAACTAATTATCATGAAATTTTGAATACACGGTTTCCGAGGTACAGAGAAGGACAGGTACTTTATCCCGTGAAATCGCGAGGAACAGTCAGTTAACTAATATTATAAATGTGAAAGTTTGCATAAAGCAATGTTTATGTATCAATCACACCAGAAGCTAAACGGAATCGGATGGGATTTGGCACAAAGATATATTATGATCAGGAATAGGGCATAAAGTACTTTTATATCGGAATTTTTCGCGGGAACTCCGAAATTAACGCCTGTGAAAGCGCGGAGAACAGCCAAAAATAAACATAGAGCATAAAGTGTCGCCTCACAGTTGGGCAGCAGGTCGCGGAAGAGCGGCGAGTCCCCGTAGGGCCGCGCCGCCAGCGTCAGTATCTGCTCGTGCACGTTGCCGCCCGCCGACGCGCCCGACACACCGCCCGCGCTCACGCCGCCCCTGGAAATAAAACCATCTTTCATAGAAGATCACCGAGGAATCCAAGGCCATACAGCCAATTCCCTGGATATATCAACATTTTTAAAAGAAAGCAATAGAATCCATCTCCATACAGCCAAATCAGAAATGTTTCTTTTCTGAATTCATTTTAAATGTAAAGCATCGATGCTTTAGCGGAACTTATGGAAGCAACTGGTCCCAGTTGAAACTTTATGGGTCACTATTAGGCAAATTCCACCATATTTACACAATATTAACAACGTTAAAATAATTCATTTAACAAACATGTAAAACTGGCATCCACCATCTTAATATTTTTTTTTTATGTTGCAACAGCCGCCTTAGTTAAAGGTTATGTAGGCACAGTATTTAAGGTAGTGTCAGAGAAAACATGACAGTTTACACAAATTCTCATTTAAGTTTGTTACGTCAGAATATAACGATTACTTATTTTTAGTCACAATCCAAGAGATAAATACAAAACACACAAAAAAATTATGAATATGATGTAAACAAGTATGACAGTTAATGATTCCATGCAATTTAGATTTGCATGGAAGGGATAGCGCTTTTTCCTGGCGTGACTTGACTTGATTCCTACCGCAGGCCGCGTTAAGGCAGGTCGTTTGGGACCTGAGGTGTACTCACAGAGAGAGCGTTGTGTTGTTGGCGCCGAACCCGCCCAGCGAGCTGCCCAGCGAGCCCGCGCCGCTGAACATGCCGCCGCCCGCCCCGCCCTCCAGACCTGAGCACACGGGAAAACAAAATATACAACGTGTTAATGAATTAACTGAAAACTAGAAAGTGGGTTGCTCAGAATCAACTAGCGAATCGATCGCACTATGTTTTAATGTAGGTTAAGTTTTTTCATTTTTACTATCCAATGTCTAAATTATTTATAATACAATATTTGGCGCGTACGCCGCCCGCAGCAAAAAAAAATCGAACCGGTAGGCGCGGGCGTAGTGCTTGGAATTTCGTAGATAGGTCACCTCCAAACTAATGTTAAATAACTTTTAAAGTATAAATTTTAATCATATTATTGTTTATTTTTTTGAATGGGGTGTATCAGGTTTTCAGTTAATTCATTAACACGTTGTATATGAATGGAAAAATTATGGGAAGCTACAATTTTCCTGAGTGACATAGGGTACTTATAACCCAGAATAGGGATGTTGACTACTTTTAAAATTCTAAATTGTAATTAGTCCGTCAGTTTCAAAATAAAAAATCAATAGACATGTATTTTTTGCTTTTACATATAGTACGGACCGCCAAGAGGGGATTTGTGGATTAGCTAAAGCGCGTCAGATGAACATAAGGGGGGTACCTTGCACCATGTTGAGTACCTCCACCAAATATAGGCCCTCTACACTGGTGGGTGCGTCTAGAATAACCGATCAGATTAGTAAAAAAAAATCGATAACTCGAAATACTCGAGCGCGTCAGATTAAGATATGGTGGGTTAATTACATAGTGAGAAGTATGTATATGAATAATCTGACCATTTGAACGTGACGTAAAGGAGTTAGAGGATCACAAACTTGCAAAAAAAAAACGCAACTTCGACATTCTCGAGCGCAGTTGATTTGTTTTTTATTTTAAAGTAAATAACTCAAGGATAGCGGGAAAAATATAATCTGCCGATTTTCATAAGCCGAAGAAACAAAAATCGTCTTCGAATCGAACGAGCAGCTGCAGTGAAACATGTACCTATTCATATCTCTGTCTTTCTTTCCCTTTTACTTTTTCTCTATCTCTCACTCTCTCGCACCGTCCTCACACTACTTTCCGTCGCCATAACGTCATCACAGTATACCACGGCGCTAAACGTGTCGAATTATAACTTTTTTTGGTCGGTTAAAATACATATTAAAATAAGTTAAGGTAAGTATTACATCAAACTATAGGTTCACCTTTCACTTTAATGTAATTATATATATATTATATAATAAAGCTCATCACAAAACAACGCGTTCATGTTATTATATGTAAAACGAAATGGCTTGTTTGTGCTTTAAAGTTAGTTTTGTGAATAATATTTTGTGAGCTTTTACATATTTCATAGAAATATAAAGTGTGTTTTTTGTGAACAAGAAATAGCTAATAAAGTTATTAAACTTATATCAGAAATAAAAAAAAATTAAAAATAAATCATAATTTTTGTTT
Organism: Zygaena filipendulae; assembly: GCA_907165275.2. Classification (NCBI taxonomy): domain Eukaryota; kingdom Metazoa; phylum Arthropoda; class Insecta; order Lepidoptera; family Zygaenidae; genus Zygaena; species Zygaena filipendulae. Next base: position 8,021,816 of record OU015670.1, on the reverse strand, counting down.
CTAGCAGTCAGATTAATAATATCCCTCAAAATTATTGTCAGATTTTAAGCCAACATAACTTGGACTGCAAGCTGAACCTTCTGTAAAATAATCTGACACGCTCGAGTATTTCAAAATTGAGATTTTTTTTTGCATTTTCAAAAATTCGCTACTACCTTGCGTCACCTCCAAATCGGCAGATTTTCGAAGGGGTGCATTTTTAAGGCTCACTTAACATCCCCTTTGAATATCTGACGCGCTCGAGTAAATGTTTTTTTTTTTCATTTTCTCCCCTTCCGGATGGCCACCCCCACCACACAAATGGGCAGATGAATATATTTTCGATATCAGAGACACCTTGGAGTATCTAAACTACAATATCTGACGCGCTCGAGTATTTCCATTTTACTATTTTTTTTTACATTTTTGAAAGCCTGTAGAAGCTAAACCCACCGGTGAATGAAAAAATATCATATAACCTTATTTTGTTTATATCTCCTAATCTTCAAAACCCAATAGGTCCCAACGACGCTCGAGTGTCTCCCGAATTAGCATCGGTATCTCCCGTACTAATACAAATAAATGAAAATATATAGAGATGAAGCGCATTAAAGTTTAGGGCTCGTGACGTCACTAACCGCCATAAGCCGCCATACAAATTGCACCGGTTAGTGACGTCAATTTCAACTCAAAGTGCCGCCGTTATTTTTTGATTACGTAAAAAAAGAAAAAATACGTGTTCAATTTTTTTTATTGTTCTACAAGACGGACTAAAAAAAAAATTTAGTCAACATGCCCATTCTTTCGGGTACTCCGAAATTACCGTGGGGTACCAGCTAGTGCATTATACAAGTAGCTTACCGGTTTTGAAGGTGGTGGCGGGCGCGTTCTGCTGGAACAGCGAGCCGCCGCCCAGCGCGCCGAAGCCGGGCGCCGCTGGCTTGTTCTGGAACGAGCTGGCGCCCAGCCCCGAGCCCAGCCCGCCTGCGCGCACGCACACACCGTCAAATACATACTAAATCCTCACTAACATTATAAATGCGAAAGTAACCTGTGACCGTGAGGTGTGCGGAAGTCACAACGCGGGTGAGGTGTGTGGGAGTCACAACGCGGGTGAGGTCTGTGGGAGTGCACTCACCGAGCGTGTTGGTGGGCGTGGCGCCGAAGCCGAAGCCCTGCTGCGTCGCCGGCTTGCCGAACGCGCCGCCCAGCGATCCCGCCGTCGACGTCGTCGCACCGAAACCGCTCGAGAACCCGCCGAACGCTGCTCAATAGTAAGTTATAAAATGTAAAAAAAAAAAAAGAGAAAGTGTTTTATTCCTATCCACTCTTCAACAAAAATATCAAATCAAATATTCTTTAAAACTATGACGTGATAATGGAGGTTTTAAACTCAACGGGCGCGGAGGCACCGACCTGGCTGCGCGGCGCCGAACGTGGGCGCGGTGGTCTGCTGCGTCTTGGCGGCGAACAGCCCGCCGCCGGACGCGCCGAACGAGCCGAAGCCCGACGTGCCCGTCGCCGGCGCCGCGCCGAACGCGCCCGTCGTCGGCTTCGCGCCGAACAGCCCGCCGCCGGCCTGGGGGCAGAAGTGGGATCAGCATTGCAATGGTCAAGTGGTCTTTCGAGCGGGATGAGGGAAAAAGTTCAAGTTGAAATCTCTCGCCAAGCAACCCATTCCAGGATAGGCAGGTTACAATCTTCAAACAAACCTTCACATCACATCAAGTGGGCTGTGTCAAGCGTATAGCCTGTTTATAATAAAAAAAAGCGAGAGGTACTGACTAAATACGACATCTCGAAAACTACATGACCAATGAAGCTGAAATTAGGCAGGTAGATATTTCATAGGTGGAAATGTCAGCTAAGTACGGATTTTACGGAGTTCCCGCGGGAACTCTCAGATTAGCGCGGGCACGGGTGAATCTAGGTCGTTTGTGAACGGCCGAATTAATCCTGCGACATGTATTAGACCCGTAATAGTAAATTCAATGTCTTGTAAATATGTATTACAAGACATTGAATTTACACTACTTTGTAAAAGTTAGTAATACGTGGGATCAACGTAGTCCGGGTCCACTTCTATAACCGGACAAATTATATTGTGTCATTAGACAAACAAAGTCTTTGAGCATTGTTAAATTAAGTGCTAATAAATTACCAACTCACCTGGTTCTGCGCGCCGCCGCCGAAGCCGAACGTGGAGGTGTTGGTGCCGAAAGTCGGCGCTTGTGTGGTGGTCGCACCGAACAGACTCGAACCCGCTGCGATACGAGAAAACAAGATTAATCAAGTTAAAGAATCATAAATATATAAAGATAATACAGGCAAGCTTCCTCTTTTTCTGAGGACGGTTAAAAAGCTCTTTGTTGAAACGTTATATCGACAGTCCGTACGCCAGTCTGATCATCCGAGAGTTCATACTTTCTTCAGACAATCAGTCTGTACATCCGTCCCTACAGCCTGCCTGTCCATCCGTCCGATGGTCTGTCTGTCCGACGGTCTGTCTGTCCGACGGTCCGACGGACCGCTCTTCCGTTAATCCGTGCGGCCATTACGCTACAACAGACGGGCGGCAACTTCGCGTGCCAACTAGCGATACATTTTTTCATTGGGGTTCAAAAAAGATCTCGATATTTGACCATTTCACCGCCATCCCCGTAATATCACGACCTACGTAAGACGTGCTCCTGGGACCAGAAACGTTAACAAACCATCACAGCAAATACTTGTATATTTATTAGATTAACGGCCGCACTCAGACTCGTGTATAAAACAAAGTCGCTTTCTCTGTCCCTATATCCCTATGTATGCTTAAATCTTTAAAACTACGCAAAAGATTTTGAAGCGGTTTTCACCAATAGATCGAGTGATTCCTGAACTACATTTTATCCTGGAATTCCCGCGGGAACTCCGAAATTACCGCGGGAGAAACCGCGCGGGTCAGCTAGTTTTAAGTAAGCGTCTCTGGGTGCGGCAGTTTTGTTTTTTAACTCTTTACCTACTTAAAATTAAATCATTAAAACGACTCTGAGTGCAGTCGTAATGGATAGATTCCCAACGCTAGGAGAAATCATGCTTAAAGCGTGTGGTCTGGAAGTGATGGTCAACAACGTGGCAGTGAACCATTGTCCTATATGCACTATCACTACCCGTCCTGTATGGAGTACATGTATGAGCGACTCACTGGTGCTGGTGTTGGCGCCGAAGGCCGGCTTGGCGGCGCCGAACAGGCTGGACGTGTTGGCTTGCGTCTGCGTGTTGCTGCCGAACGAGAACGTGCCTGCAGACGAGATAGAAAGAAAGAAAATACATTTATTTCAGCACAGCACACAAGAAAAAGAAGCAAACAGACAAACAGAAAGAGACAAATGTTATTAATTTTTATCACCGGCTGGTAGCGAGTGCATTAATGTAATATCGCAAAACCGCCATGTTTCCGATAGTAGTCACAAAATGATAATTATAAAACCAAAAGTACTAAGTAGTAATTTGCGTTTATTTTTTTAAAATTAAAAAAAATTAAAACAATATAGGTTTCGACAGTATTTTTAAAATAAAATGACGTTAGCATGGAACTGTGAATGTGGGATAAAGATACAAAAACCGTATGAAATAAGGCGTATAATAACATACCATATTTCATTAAAATTCGGGCGGGCATAGACAGAGAGATAGCCAGACAAAAATATTTGGGCAATAGACAAAATGGAGCGATACTCACTGGGCTGCCCGAAGCCGCCGCCGCCGAACACGCTGGGCGCGCTAGTCGTGGCTGGCTGCCCGAACGCTGCGAGCGACAAATATTTAGACACACATACTTACTTACTAATCGACAACGAATATTACCAAAGAATAGAAATAATACATAAAGAAGCGACACTTCGCCTCCCACCAATAGGATACTTGCATGAAATTTATACTAAGAAATTGTGTCAATATTTCAAAAAAAGGGCCCAAGAAAAGCGTGATTAATCGTGAAAGAATTACTTAAAAATTATCAATAGTTTTCAAAATATTCAACTTTAGTTTTGTGAAACGGAATGTTGCAACAAAACACCAATCATAGCCACGCATAACGTATTACGTCACTTTTATTTTTTTGGGAAAAATTTACTCCTTTCATGGAAGGCAAAAGAAACTAAGTGCATACAGTAAACACATATTTTACTTTTTTTAAGTTTTTTACTGCAAAATGTAATGGTAATATGCATTTCGATTCTTTACTGGATCTTTTGAAAGTAACTCGACACAGTTCAACCTTAATCGGTGCAATGTCTGATAAAAAGTGAGATTAGATGGGCTTTATAAAAGAACACGTTTGTGCATGTCATCGCACTTGACCTTTCGTTCCCTCACCCGGGTCCCTCGGAAAGTTCAACGACTGACAAATTAATGTGTTTACATAATTACATATTTCTGAAGCTGACTGTACGTGTGTTCATGTACGCGTGTGTGTGTGTGTGCGTGTGCACAAGTGTGTGTGCACGTTCTCACATGTGTTCCCGAAGAGCGGCTTGTTCTCGGCGGGCTGCTGGAAGCCGCCGAATACGCCGCCGGCCGCCGCGGAGCCCTTGCGCCCCGCCAGGTAGTCCTCCAGCCGGAGCTCCTCCAGCGACTTGCCCTCGTACTCCTGCGCACATAATATACGGAGTTATACCAATGAATACAGAATATTATATAGAGAAGCGACAATCTCCGTCTCTCACCACTTTCATGCCTCCTCCATACCCCACGAAAGTTTCTTGGTAAACTCCGAGGAAAGTTTGACACACGTAGACCGAGTTTGTGAGTGTGTAAATTGTGAGTTGGACCTTGTAGGGGGTAATCTTTGGATCCCTGAGTGACATGGGGTACTTTTATCCTGGAATTCCCGTGGGAACTTCGAAATTACCGCTGGTAAACCGCGGGGGACAGCTAGTCATATTATATTAAAAAAAAATTAAACCTGGAAGTTGGAGCTTATGTTTCCTGTCAACATCTATATATACTAATATTATAAAGAGCAAAAGTTTGTGAATTTGTGACGTTGTAGGGGAGAATCTCTGGATCTACTGAACCGATTTTGAAAATTCTTTCTCTACAGTGTTCCTGAGTGTCATAAGGTACTTTTATTCCAGAATTCCCACGGGAACTCCGAATTTCCCGCAGGTAAAACCACGGGAGAACAGCTATCTCTGGATCTACTGAACCTATTTTTAAAATTCTTTCACAAACCTCTGAAATTACTGCGGGTGAAACCGCGGGGGTCAGCTAGTACATAATATAGGAGACTTCAAGGGAATGCCGAAGTAAGTTCCCGCGGGTGAAAGCGTGGGGGGTGTGTGTTGGGTACCAGTTAGCGCGGGGTACGTGTCGGGTTACGGGTATACCTTCATGCAGGTGATGCAGTGGTGCTTGATGTTGATGTTCTGCGAGGTGCCGGACTTGACGACCACGTCGGTGCCCACCACCGGGTTGTACTTGGCGTGCGCTGTGCCGCTCGCCGCCGGCTGCTGCCCGAACGCGCCTGCCGCACACAAACACAAACATCATCGCACACACGCACGCACATTGTAGAAGAAGAAGAAAAAGTACAAAATACATTTCAACGCAACACAAAATATAGAAAACTTCACTTTACCTCCGGGTTCTGTTGTGACTAACAGCACAACAATTTTTTTGTACAAAGTATATTTAAATTTTCAGAATATTAGCTACAAATATAGATATAATTTGATTAAATTTCCTGGCAATGGTGAGTCAAGGCCACGCGTCGCTGTTTGGTTTAAACACGTGTACAACAACAACAAACACACACAATACGCGTGATATCTCATTATATCCCCCCCCCCTCTTGTAGTATTTCGTGATTTTTTCCGGATCCCTCTTCTACCCCTCTCTTTCAAGCATCACGTGATTAATGGACGCCCCCTTATCTCGTCTCGTCTCGTCAAGAAGGGGCGAGCAGGTGGCGTCGCACATACCTTGCGTGTTGGCGAAGAGCGAGCCGGCGGCGGGCATGGCGGCGGCGGGCTGCTGCTGCCCGAACAGGCCCGAGCCGGCGGCGGCGGGCGCGCCGAACAGCCCGCCGGTCGTGCTCGCCGTCGACGTGCCGCCGAACCCGAAGCCTGATACACCGGACACGAGAAAAAAATCTATTTAGGGTATTTAAAATCGCGTTTTCAATCTTAACTTGCACGAATGAGTGAGAATTCAGAATGTAAATGCTACATGGTCAGCTGATACGAGCCATTAGCGCCGCCATATTGGCCTTTGGCCGCTCTGCCGAGGCCCTTCTCTGTGGCCCGCTGTAATGCAACAGACGATAGATGGATCAGAAAATCAACACTCGTTCCCTATGGTATCAATTCGAATAAGCTAGTTATTGACTGTTTAGTTTTCAGTCCGTCACATAGAGCATTTACAGAATCCTACCCCATCACCATACCTTATTGCATCACTGCGTGTTCTAAATGCAGTTCTATGCCTGTATTATTTCTATGCACCGACCTGCGGGCTTGGCGCCGAACGCGGACGTGTTCTGCGCGCCGCCGCCGAACAGGCCCCCGCCGCCGGTGGCCCCGCCCGCGAACAGCCCGCCGCCGGTGGTGGCGCCGCCGCCGAACCCGAACCCGCCGGACGCGCCGCCGAACGCGGGCGCCGCGCTCGACGCGGGCGCGCCGCCGAACAGCCCGCCGGACGTCGTCGACGAGCCGAACAAGCCTGACGGTACGATATGTCCATTTATACCAACTAGCCGCTTCCCGCGGTTTCATCCGCGTTAATTTCGGAGATCCCGCGGAAATCCCGGCATAAAAAGTACCCGATGTCCTTTTCTGTTACCTTGAAAACGTGAATAGAAAATTAAATGATCGGTTGAGCCATTAAGGCGTGAAAGCGTAACAAACAAAGACACTTTCGCATTTAAATAGTTAGGGATAGCATTGTTCTATGATAATTATAATTGACTAGCCGTTCCCCCCCGGTTTCGCCCGCGTTAATATCAGAGTTCCCGCGGGAAATTGGGAAGCAATAGTACCCTATCTCCTTCTCTGTATATGTATCTGTTGATTAGAGGTAAGAGACCGACAAAGTTTCATGCTGCAATGTAAACAGGCCCTATGAGAAGATTTTTTGTAATTTTTCCACCAAGGCGGGTAAAGGGTCAGTTATAATCATCGCCAGTCTTCACTAGTTGGTGAATTATCATTATCAATCAAATAATATAAATTATTTCAGTCAAATATAGTTGGTGCTGTGAGCAATAATATAATTATAAAGGTTCGTCCTCCTCCACTGATTTTCAGCTGGAAGCCTGAGTCTTCTCTTCTGTTTGAATAGACACTAAATCTGTATAATATTCTAATATTATGTTTGTATCTCACCTCCCCCAGTGGCCGGCTGGGTGGAGGCGGTGGCGCCGAAGGCCGGCGGGGCGCCGAAAGCGCTGGTGGTAGTCGCAGATTTGAACCCGCCGAACGAAGTCGAAGCGCCTGCATTGAATGAGCCTAAAAGAAACGTTGGAATTGTGAAAAAAGAACAAAGATGGATTTAATAGAAAACAAACAAATATGAATCAATAAAAACCACAATCACAATCAAGTGAGCTCTCTGTACTACCTGAAGGTTGACTGGCAGAGAATGCCACTGTGGCATTAAGTCCGTCTTTTGTACCATGATGTGCATAAAGTTTAAATAAATCACAACCTAATCCTAACTCTATTCACCACCCAACAAAACTATGTTCATGTGATTTCCAAGCTTAGATTGACAAGCCTAGGTCTTTTAACAGGTTATAGACGTAACTATTATAACTCTCACTTCGATTTCGGTATTATATTATAAATAACCACATTGCCATATCTGATTTATTAAAGTCACCTTACACCTTAGTTCATATCTACACTTACAATCTGGTGAGATTATGGACAAATGTCTGACCAATAAGTAAAAAAAAAAGGAAAAAAAGTCTCAGATTATTTATTTCTTATTTTCATATCGCTTACCAAAGCCCGAAGAGGTGTTACTGCCAAATGTCGGTTTTTGAAACATATTGAAAAAAGATCTTTTCCTCTGTTGGTAAATAAATTATGCACTTGATATGTTTCAATGTTTCTTTCTTGGTGTCATTAAAGGATATTCATGTTGAAACTGAAAATAAAGTGAATAATATACTAAAATCATTAGTTAGAGCAACAAGGTATTTGAAGCAAATGTAATTGGATAGTATCGAAGTGTTCATCCTAGAAGAACTTAATATAGACTAAACTATTTTTACCCACGCAAATTTGGAAGTTGCCACAGAACCTCTATATTTTTTCTAAGCCAACATCTCTTTCCTATAAACTATATTACCATTTAGGTAGTTTTTGAGATTTTGTGTTTTGTCAGTGACCTTTTCTTTTAATAAAGACTAGCTGTTCCCTGCGGTTTCACCCACAGTAATTTCGGAGTTCCTACATGAAATAAAAGGTTCCCTATGTACCCCTGACAACATGCATGCAAAATTTCATGATCATCGGTTGAACCTTTAAGGAGTGAAAGTGTAACAAACAAATAAACTCACTTACACATTTATAATATTAGTAAGGATTATAGTGGGTACTGATTGATTCAACAGGGAAAAAGTTCTTTACATTATGACGTAACCAAAGATGCAATATTAGACATTTTATATAATAATTTCACAGCAGTGACAGGTACTCTGTCACACTATCTGTGAGCAGTAATGAGTGATGATTCTCATGCCTTCATAAAACCCAATTTACTTATGACAAAATATATACAACATTATAGAAACATTTTGAAAGTTGGATGGATAAAATCATCGATAGAATATAAGATTTTAGTAATATTTATTTATATAAGTTTCTATTGGTAAGTAAACTGAAATATTAACTGTGTATAATATAATTTTGTTCCAAATCTAAAAGAAGTTAATAATTGCAAGATTTCTATTTTAGATGTTTATTATGATAAAGAGTAAAAAATTACTATACCAATTTCAATAACATTGGAAATAACACAAGAGAGTAATACTGACACTTTGAATGGAATACTGTTTCTCAAATGAATTTGACCATTCAGAATCTTTGTTTATAAACATACGCCACGTGACGCATTAGCTTTCACTCTTGCACAATATTTACATACTATTTCACAAGCTCTGATCATATAAACATACGCACAAACTAATTTACAAGTACTGTTAACTGTGTGACAGTCAGCATGGGAATTTTTAACCTATAATGTTTACTTTATTTCGTCTAAAATAAAAAATAAAAAAACATTGAACAAAAAAAGTAAAAAGCTAAGCAAATTTAAAGTGGGTTACACAATGAATTTGGAAATCTTGTGTAATAATCGCACAGAAATTTTGCGGTGAATAAAATTGTCGAAACAAGACGTTTAAAACGCCTAGTTTACAAAGTCAAATTAAATAATAAACGACGTTAGGTTAATCTGTCTTTAAATCATTAACCAGTTTCCCGATTAATTTTACCTGATGGATAATTTTTTAAAGAAACATGTGAAATTGAAAATTAAGTCCAAATACGTAGAATTGCGAAAAAATTAGCCATTGAATCAAGTAAAATTTGAAATTTAACATCTTTGTAACTTAGGCGGGTAATGCAAACATTCGTTTAAAAGTTGAAATTTTATAGGTACTCACGACTAAATATTTAAACTAAAACTTGCATTTACCATTCGATATAATATTTTCGCAAATTAAAACCAAAATTGAGTAGAGTTAAACACTGAAAATATTCAATAATAACTGTTTGAATTCACGTTAGATAAAAAGACCACCAAATACCAATTACTAATCTGACAGAAGGAGCAAGTGACCTGTGACAGAAAATTAGTGTCTTTTTTCTCACTGACAACTGACATTCTTCTTTTTTTGTTAAAACCCTTAATAGGAAAGACAAAAGAATCTAAATCCATACAGCCAGTTCATATGTTTTTAAAAGCAAAGAGTACCATAGTAATCATATCAAAATAAATGAGACGCGCGGAAAGTTCAAAACTTGGTAAAAGTTTGAGTTCCTAGTAGGGTACTTGCATGAAGTTTATAATAAGAAATTGTGTCAATATTTAAAAAATAGAGATTACTAAAAAATTATCAATAGTTTCCTAAATATTCAACTTTTAATTTTGTGAAACGGAACTTTGCAACGAAACACCAATCACAGCCACGCTTAACATATTACGTCACTTTAATTTACCTCTTTCAGGGAAGGCAAAAGAAACTAAGTGCATACAGTCAACATATATTTTTTTTCTGAAGTTTATTACTTTAAAATGGGTCGGTAAGATGCATTTCGATTCTTTTCTGGAACTTCTGGAAGTGGAACACAGTTCAACTTTAATTTTGCTTTTGGATACTAATAATTATCTGTCTGTCACTGTCAAATGACCCTGTCAATACGACAGTGATATCTCTATCACAGATTACTAAGGCGTAATTTTTAAGTAGTGACGTCATTCCGCGTTTCGGCGGTAAAGTCAAAGTAGGGACTATGAAACGCTCTATTTAATTAATTTATGCATATATTTTTTTTTTCTTGCTTTGTTTTAGTTTTAAATGAAGAGTTAGTACCATTGATTTACTACTATGGTTAGTACCGTCCAAGTTTTTCCGACTTCAGACTATTTCAGACTGCGTAAGAGAATATATTTCAGCAACTAGATAGATATTATTCATTCTTATTAAGTTTTCGGTAATTTAAGAGAAAAATTTCCACAAGTTTCTTCGTTCACCGTTTGTAGGTAGATATAAAGAATATTTTATCTCAAACATAGTTTACGATTTTACTGGCCCGAGTATAAAATATTTATGTACCTAATAAGATAAGGAAATGCACAGAAAACAATGCGCTGAATAATATTATATTCAATAAAATGTGCAATGTTTTTTTATAAAGCTTTAACTTTAATATTTTGTAAGTATACCTAATAATCCCGTATTCTTTTTAATAAACACTGTCCCCCACGGATTCACCCGCGATAATTTCGGAGTTCCCACGGGAATTCCAGGATAAACTATACGTATAACTAAACCTTTCTCTTGAACCACTCTATCTATTGGTGAACATCGCATGAAAACCCGTTTAGTAATTAGTTCTTGAGTTTATCACGAACAGACAGACAGACGCGGTGGAGGACTAGTTATTACATCTAAAGTGGACGAGCATCATAAAGCATAAATTATTATTAGGTACCTACTTACGTTATTGTTCTGAGCCTACTTACTTAAAATTAACTATTTGTTTCAGGGCTCCCGACTTTAGCATGTTTCAGTATTCAAATTGGAGGCTCCATAGACCTCGGTCCTAGCTGGAAATATCAAATGCGGAGCGAGGACAACAAAGAGTCCAATGGGATTAACAAAAAACCATTTTATGATAAACTACACGATATTGCAAACGCTGAAGACACTGTCGAAGGAAAAACCACACTAAGCAATAATAAGTTCTACGGAAAGCTACATAAGAATGGTAATATATTGAAATCGAATGAAATCACACAATACGATAATGATGGAACTACAAAAACGGGTAATATAATCTACAACGATCCATATTACGTCAAAGAAGATAAGAAAATCAAAGATTTCACTTACCACATTTACAAACAAACGGTGAAAGTGTTCAATGCTATAAAAAGGAAGACCTCGGACGTGGTCTTGCGGAACAAAATCGATGTCATGACGAAGAATTATAAAGAGAAGTTCGCGGATTACTTGAGAAATACTGATGATCAGAGAGTGAAGACCAACTTGGGCTTAAAAAAAGTTGTTTTGAACACAGTTGACACGTCTCATAGGATATTACAGAGGCTCGTCAACCATCTGTTACTGGAGCTGGAAAAAGAGGGCTATTTGCGCAGCGATGTAGTCTCAGCCGGTATGATCAAGCGCGAGGTTGAAATAGGCAAGAAGCTGGAGTATAACCATGTGTGTGAAAAATTCGGGATCTGTCGCAACTCTGCGGGTTTCAGTGAATTTATTGTCGATCTCTTGACCGAAATAATTGCTACCCGAGACGACAAAGTGAAACAATTTGCAGACGCATTAACAGATGTTTTGAAAAGCAAAGACTTGGACCTACTTATGGACTATGACGATAGTCTTCGATTCAAGAGGAGACTAGAAATCGTTGATGTGACGGATCCAGCGATGATTAGAGCTATGTTTCTGTTACTAAAGAACGTTGTTGTCAGCAAAAATTTCCCCGCAACGTCTGCTACGGGGGAAGCGTTGAATCGTACTTTGATATTTTTGGAGTTATTGGACACCGTCGAAAAAGGTTTGCCGCCGAACGAGGCAAATCGGAACGAATGGCAAGAAACAATAGCGGATATCAAAGAATGGGCCGCAATCGAACACCGCGATGTGCGCGCCGTCGTACAGAGGTTGATCGACCATATCTACCAGGACGGAGTTGCCAGACTAGAGAGCAACGACAAAGACAAGATAAAGCAGCTGCTTAAAGCACTGTGCGGTCGGAAGGAAACTGATGACTCCGTAAAATATTAATGTATGAGTCGTTGAATACATTTGGGCATTTATACATTGATTTAAGAAAAATAAGTTCAAATAATGTAAAAAAATAACTAAAAACACGTTTTAAAAGTAAACTGAACTAAATAGTAATCATCTAGGACCAGGGTCCTTACTCCTTGTCAAGACCCATCAATCTAACGGGCTTCAACTCGATGGGGTTGCATCGTTCCCGTAGCCATCCTTCGACTCCATCGTCAGATCAGTTTCATGTCATAATAAAATTGCATTGTCATCCGACCTACATATACTTACATACCTACCTACAAAGTTTCATTTCGATACAATTTTATGTAGCTTAAACATGACTTTTATGATTTTATTACATTGTGTTATTTACAAGTAAAGCTAGGGATTTAAAAACTTGTACGCACGTTACAATGACATTTATCGCAACAATCTGTACTTAATTCCTCTTTGGCCGTGATACGTACATACCTGGTATACTGGCATTTATATATTCACCGGTAGCCGGCTGGTCAGTTTCTAGAAATGAGTTTTTCTACCGACCCGCTTTCCCGTAGGGGGAGAAATCAAACGGCCTTGAGGTGGTTTTTTATCACACAAAACCGGCCACCGTCGCCTCGATAAGTCCTCTTTACTTAGGTACATAATATATCGCTTCTAGCAGTAAGTCGATGGGGTGTAACCGTGAATTTTAAATGCTTTGGAGACCTTTATTGACGTAGGATCGGTGGAGTTTAGCGTGAATCTCATAGCATGTTAAGTAGGCACAAGGAGTCGCACTAAATGCATCAGATGTATTCGCCGTTGGACGTTTACTTATCTATCGTAAGAGCCTGTCCAGCAGGGTTAGCCAAGTTGACATTCTACAATCGTTAACGCATAGAAAACTAGAATAGAAAATTTTGATCAGCCAATCAAAACTCTAGTTTCACGTGATCACTTGAAAACTACAATTTTGATTGGCTGACCAAGTTACATAACGACTCGTTACTTATGTTTTATATGCGTCAACGATTGTAGAATGTAAACTTGGCCAACCCCGCAAATGACGCGTTTTACGCGCGAGAGCATCTGCGGAGCTAGGATGCGCAACACGATAAAATTTTATCGAGCCATTTTATCGATTCTCGTCGACATAATATATCGTTTTGTCTACCAGTGGTAAAAAATGTTTAACCGAATCTAGTCTTAACTCAATACCCCACTACTGCACTTTTTTGCTTGGACGCCCACAAATATTTGTCGTGTCGACAAAAGACTAGATTCGGTTAAACATTTTTTACCACTGGTAGACAAAACGATATATTATGTCGACGAGAATCGATAAAATGGCTCGATAAAATTTTATCATGTTGCGCATCCTAGCTCCACTGGACAGGCTCTAAAGTAAACAAATATCAAAAATAACACAGACCGATTTTAAGAAACATATAATCATAATAGTGTTTCATTTTAATATTATTTACAAAATAAAACCTTAGCTACATAGGTGTGTGTAAGCGAACTTAAAAAATCTTGCCATTGTATAAAAAAAAGGAAAACTAACTTATCTAAATTATCTTAAAATTATCCAATCCTAGTTGTTACAATAAAAATTTATTTTCTAAATAAGTTGTAATAAAACTCTACCTCCTAACATTTGTGATTTGACACTTACTTCATACAACTGGAATCCGGTTGTTCTGCGACAAGCCAATTTGAACTCTTGGCAACTGAGATACGTTCGAAAATTGATCGCATAGCAAAGAGTCACTCGTAAACATTACACAAAAAAGTTTTCAGAGTTGAATTTACCTTGTCGCGCGATGCAGCCGAACTGCCAATGCAAAACTTGAGGGTTAACTCTTATGCTAACAACCTAAGGTCGAAAATAATTTTTAAGGTTTCTAAGCAATATAATAGCTTGTTTAGTCACAGACATCATAGAGACAAATAACCGGTCAAACGGGAGGTTACCACGTAGGTTAGTTAATATGAGGGCTGGAAGTAAATTATTATCTGTGTACGGATTACGGACTTTACGGACTCACAATGGTGCAGGATTGCCAACCCTGTCTTAAAAAAATGTTACGTCAACAACAAAGGCCGATGTAAATCTTTCTTGAGACACCTTTGCATGAAATAACGCTGCACTGGGATGAAATCCTTACTTAATATAAACTTAACCCTTTTTAAGTTCTGGCGTGGCCCGTGGTCATAAACAAAGTGATGCCATTGAGTTAAAATCAAAATTCCCGATACCAATGTAAGACCTCGTCACAGATCGTATCTTTTTATACTATTTTTATACATAGATACAAAACTGTTTCTCTGATCCAAGGTAAATCAATGTAGCAAAAAATGTATTTGAAACACACTATTTCTCAACAGTTTGTTCGTTTGTTGATGATTTGATTTAGCGGTATGAAATAAGTTGGCTCAACTGGCAACCCCAGCATGCTAGTGTGGCGACCACTACGGCACAAGTCACGAACCACAAATAAGTGACGAATACTAACTAGATGGAAATCCTGAATTACGCTAACAAAGTTTGCACACTGCGCTGCATATATGCAGCCTCCGACTCTACAGTCGGAGCCGCGGTTCCACGGGCATCACACCTCGGCCGGCGTGAAGCTTTCCCTTTGGTGGAGAGTCGAGCCATATCACCATCCCACTCTCGCTAAACTAGCATCTATATTCAGTGAGTAGACGAGTCACAACGAAAATATGAAAAACATATGTATTTACATTTATATTCACACAATTTGTACAATTCGAGGCATATCGGGGACATCCCACGCTATTTTGTATTCATATAAAACTTTTAAATGAAAATGAGCTGTAATACTATAAGAATTAAGGCTGTTTTTTGTGGCACGCGCATTCAATTCAACGATTGAAATTTAACCCACATTTTGGTGTTTCGTTCGACATAATTGCTTTTAGTCGGAGCTACTAAAATCACTTCTTAAAAGCTAACTATAATTGTATTTAATAATATGCAAAAAAAAACTTCCACTGCAGCATAATCACTTGAATTCATAATTGAGTTTTCAAATTCAAATATGTATATTATTTATATATATTTGTATATACAACGTGTTAATGAATTAACAGAAAACTAGAAAGTAGTTTGCTCAGAATCGTCTAGCGAATCGATCGCACTATGTTTTAATGTAGGTTATATTTTTTCATATTTACTAGCCCATGTCTAACTTATTTATAATACAATATTAGGCGCGTACGTCGCCCGCAGCAAACAAATTCGAACTGGCAGGCGCGGGCGTAGCACTTAGAATTTCGTAGATAAATCACCTCCAAACTAATGTTGATTAACTTTTAAAGTATAAATTTTTTCGACGTAAAATATATTTTTATCATATTATTGTTAATTTTTTTAAATGGGGTGTATCAGGTTTTCAGTTAATTCATTAACACGTTGTATATATTATTTCAGTATAAAAACTAGCCCTATCGCTAAAAACATACGAGGGCACTACGCGTCGAAATTAAACTCGTCGTCAGATATGTTGTCCAAATCCATGGAGCTAAGAGCCGAATCCTTCGGCGTCACATCCGGTACTAGATCTTCGGTCTGCATCTTTTCATTTTCACTGTTCTCGACGTTGCTTGCGTCCATGTGCATCTCTTTCTTATGTCCACCCTCACCCAGCTGGGCGTCTATCGCTTCCATGAGACGTCTATCCTCCATTTCCGTGTCGCTGATATCGTCGAGTTGGTCTGACAACGAATTGAAACCGCCCGTCTCCGCCCGTCCGTTCAGGTTCGTTGTTTTATCACCGTCTGTCGGCGTGACTTCTTCATTTATAATTTTGTCACAAGTATCTTCTGGTCTATGGATTTGACTAGACTCTGCGAGTTTATCTGTGTTTATCGATTCCTCTACAGAACTTTCAATCGTGTCTGCTTCATTTTCAGCATCACTTTGTGCTGATCTTTTAGATTCCGTTTCTACCGCGCCGATTGACTCTACAATATTTGCATTTTCACTTTCCTTACCAGAAACATTATCAATTTCAATTTTTTCTTCATTAATATCACTTTGCTGGTTATCTTTTGCCAAACCTTCTGTGCTAACTTCTAATTCTTCTTTATTTTCGGTCAATATTTCTACATTACTCGTCTGCTCGTCTATACTTGTTTCTTTTGATGTCTCCGCATTGATTGTAGCATCCTTTTCGTCCCTTCTCGGATGTTCAGAACTGATATAATTAGATTTTTCTGTTCTTATTTCGCTATCCTTATCTAATGCTTCATTAGATTCCGTTTCATTATCATTAGAATTAAATTCGTCTCTACGATCATCTTTAATATTTTGTTTACAAGGGCTTAAATCTATACTTTCTCTTATATTCACTAGATTATCATTAGAGGTGCTTTCCACATTCAAATTACTTTCTACAACTTTCTTAGTTTCTAAGCTTACACTAATAGCTTGTTCTTCCTTAGATTTATTATCTAAATCTATTTGTTGAATATCCGAGTCGATAACATTGGGTTTTATAGCATTTAATTCCATATCTATATTCCCTAAATTTATTTTATCATCTAATTGTGATTCTGAAGTATCCATGCTTTCTACACCATTATCATCTTCCTTCAAAGGTGTAGTATCATTCTCAGATACTACGGAACTTTTATCTACACTACATCTATCATCCGACTGTGGTTCCGAAGTATCTATAGTTTCTGCATCTTCAGCCTTTTGTTTGTTAGTTTTAATGTCATTATCTGATCTTTCGGAACCTTTATCTTCAGTTCCATTATCTGTTCTAGTATCATCTTGGTTTTTCTTATCTTGTTCATTTTCCACGTTACTTTCATCAGTTTTATGTTTGTCCATTTCAAATTCATCATCGGGCTTTGTTTGACTAACAGGCTCATTTTCAACCACTGCTTTGCTATCATCATTAGAAATTTGTTCTGTACTTTTTTCTTCATTCATGTCACAATTTTTATTACTTTCTGTAACTTTTTCATCGCTGTTCTTTTCATTGTCATTAGCTTCTTTATCCTCACACGAAGGTTCATTACTTTGTTCTGGAGTAACATTTTTTTCTTTACTATCAATTTCTGGAATATCAGTTTGCTTTGTTTTCACGTCATCTGTAATTTCGCTGTCATCTTTGAGACTGTCGAAGATTTTATCAATATCAACTAGAGTTTCATTCTTATTGTTCCCATCATCCCAACTGTCTGTGTCCGCGGTGTCATTAAACAAATCATTATTTGTTGCATTCACATTATCATCATCATCCCCAAGATTGTCGATTATATTATTGATATCTCTGGTTATAGTGTTATCAATTTCAGTTGTATTCAACAACGAATCGAACATGAGTTCCTTTTCATATTTGATCTTTCTGCGCTTTCTCCGGACCTTTCCGAGACATCTTGCGGAGAATAGAGTCTTAAGAGACAGCACAGAGAGGCTCGGGATGCTTCGGTCTCTCTCTGGGCCAGCCATGAGGCTAAGGCTCTCTGTCTCGCTTTCGGAGGAGGAGTCCCAATGCACGTAGTCGAGGTCCAAGTCATCAAGATCACCCTTAATCTGGACCATACCGTCGCACACGTTGATGGAAGACTCAGATTTGATCCGCACCGAAGTCAGGTAAGGGTAAACCGTGTTGGGGTCTAGGCCATAGTTCTGTAACAAAAAGTTTTCGATATTAGAACTTTGACTCATACTTCCAAATAGAGGTAGGTCATTTTTAGAAAATGAATGAATTCGCTTACTGCTCACTATTGAGCGGCTCAATAGTTAAGCATGAATTTTACACAAAAAATTATTCACTGACTAACTGTCCCGCGCAGTTTCACTCGCGATAATTTCAGAGTTCCCGCGGAATTGTTTCATATAAATTTTACAACCCCTTTTCACCCCCTTAGGGATTGAATTTTCAAAAATCCTCTCTCAGTGCACACCTGCATACGTCGCTTAAGGGAAATTTGTGCATAATTTCATGGTTCTAGATGCAGCGGTTTCAGCTGTGCGTTGATCGATTAGTCAGTTAGTTTCTGCTTTTATATATATAGATCTTTAACTATCTTTAAATATCTTTAACTATTTCAATTAATTTAATTTCTATTTAAATATCGTTTGAATAATAGCAAAAATCTTCCTGAAAAGTTCAAAGCACTCCCGCAACGCCTCGGGCATACTCAAGAGAATATAGCATATACGCAATATCTTAATATATATAAATCACGTGTCACGTTGTTTGTCCGCGATGGACTCCGAAACTACTGAACGGATTTTGATAAAATTTTGTAACCATTCATAAAATGATCCAACTTAAAAGATAGGATAGTTTTTATCCCGGAATTCCCGCGGGAACTCCGAAATTACCGCGGATGAAATCGCGAGGGACAGCTAGTGTTATATTATTATTTGATTGTTTATCTAGACTAATATTGTAAAGGGGAAAGATTTGTTTTTTATTTATTTGTTACGATTTAATTTAAAAAAAACGACACTCACGTGCGGCACGCCCGCCACCTGGCAGCGGCCGCCGGGGGCGCCCTCCAGCAGCGGGTCGCAGCGGGCCACCACCACGCGCAGCGGCTTCATGCGCGCCTCCAGCCGGTGCCGCTGGACGCCTGCCGGGATCAGAACAGGACATTGCACTACGGCTGCTGCATCAATCGCATCGATAGGTAATCCACTCGCGACACTATAGCTCGGATGACCGATGTGGAAACGGAAATCCATTAATGGATGAAAGATGTTGACGACTTTTGAAAATCAAAATTGTAATTAGAACTAGACAATAAAAAAACAGTGGACACGTATTTTTTGCTTTTTCAAATTAATGAAAATATACAGAGATAAAGCGCATTAAATTTTAGGGTGGTTATCGTGCGTGACGTCATTATCCAGTATAAGCCCCCATACACAATGCACCGGTTAGTGACGTCACGCGAAATAATGTAACGCCGTTACTTTTTGATTACGTAAAAAAAAAATACGTGTCCAATATTTTTTTTAATCTACAAGACAAACTAAAAAAAAATTAGCAAGAAGCCCATTACGCGAGGTGATTTTGGGAGATTTATCGACCCCCCCCCCCCCCTCTCTCCTCCTAGCTGAGATGTTGAGAGATTTTGCTCGAGTCCTCATTCCTCCTCTCTAATCTCATGTGAGATTTTTCAAAACGCGAGAGAGTATATTTTAACATTTCTTATTTAATTCAACCCAGTTTTCTCGCAATTTTACACTGTTACTTGCGGGGGAAAAACGTACGTAGTTACGTGAGATGCCTAGTTCCCCCTCCTCCCCACGTGATATTGGGTGAGGTTCGACTCGACCCCCTTCCCCCGGTAATTAATGGATCGTTTATATTCGTACTAGTAGCCCCTTCAGCCAAGTTGACAGTGTACGATCGAGTTGTAGTCGGGGCGGGGGGAACGTTCCACTCACGTTTCCTGCCGGCGGTGCACACGCTCTCGTGCTTTTGCAGGTTCCTCAGCAGCGAATACATGCGGCCGCATTTGCTGCACTTGCCTGGAAGCACACGAATACGTTACGTCGGATGTTCTCCCTCACACGCAGCGCCCTGTGGGGTAGAGCGAGAGGGGCGGTCGCTCTAGTCAGCAAGGGGCGCCAGAAAATGATGAAATTGCAATAAGTTGATTTTAAAAATAGGAAATTATTATTATATTAGTTGTGCCCCGCGGTTTCACCCCTATGTCGTTCTCTGTACCCCTGACAACGTGTATGCCAAATTTCATCCAAATCCGTTCAGCTGTTTTAGCGTGATTCAGTAACAAACACCCAAACATCCACACTTTCACATTTATAATATTAGTAGGATCTATCTATAATTCTATAGTATATCTTCAAACTGGGTGGCAAATTTACTTATTCCACCCACTTAGTTGTAAGTCTAATTTGTCTCCTCTAACCTAGGGTAGCCTGGTAGAGATCACCGTCCGTTAGAAGTCCGTCAGTTAGAAAATAAAAACAATAGACACGTATTCTTTTGCTTTTTTGAATAAATGAAAATATACAGAGATAAAGCGCATTAAAGTTTAGGGTGGGGGCTCGTGACGTCACTAGCCGCTACAAGCCGCCATACAAATGGATATAGATAAGCAATAGAGTGTTAACCCACAATGGAGAAATTTTGAGTAAATCATGTTTTAAAAGTAGGAGTGCCATTTTGTGTAACCATTTTTTATGTTCAATATTTAGTTACATATTTAAGCAATGTAATAAGGTAAACATATAATTAAAAAACGTTCCCTAACTCTCAATAAATCCTTCTGAATCAATAACTTAATTTTGTGGGTTAACATGTTATTGCTTATCTGCGTCCAAATTGCACCGGTTAGTGACGTCACACGAAACTCAATGTATCGCCGTTATTTTTGGATTACGTAAAAAAAAAATACACGTGTCCAATATATTTTACGGGCTAAAAATAATTTAGTCGACATTTGCATGCATTCAATGGGGTCCACATCGAGTGATTGTGATTGTAGTGTGCGTGTGTGTGTGCGTGTGCGTGTCGCGCTTGTCTGTGTGTTGTGAAGTGGATTATTATTATTATTATCACTGACCGCCGGGGCGCGCCTGCTCGCCGGCGCAGCGGTGCCGGTCGCGCAGCGGCGCCGTGGGGAAGCCGCGCAGGCAGCGCGCGCACACCACGTCCGGCGCGCCCGCCCACGGGGAGCACGGCTTGCGCGAGAAGTGCCTGCAACAACGCGCACACACGTCATTTTGTTTTAATGTCATAGGGGACAAACGGTAGTACACCTGATGGTAAGCGATCACCGCCGCCCATGGACGTCTGCACCACCAGAAGGCGTGCAGGTGCGTTGCCAACCTGCAATGGGGATGGCTGCGTTCCGAAACTGCATGCTGCGTATCGTGGTAAGAAATTAAGAATGTGTTTCCGAATTTTTTTAAGCTTGGTGAGTATATAGATAGGCTATCAACCTGGGTGCTTGGGTTTAAATTGGATAAAAGCTTTTTTACTGTCTTTTATCGTGTAGAGATCATCGAAGCTAAAATGACGCGCCCCTCCATCGGGTATACGCACACGCACAACCGTTAAAATATCGATACGACACATATAAATCTGGTCTGTCTATTCATCACAAGTGCGCAACACTGTCGCCGCACTCACACTATTAAATAGATATTATCTGATACATGATTCCGCACATCTAACTGCTATTGAAGTAGTGGGGCGCGTCATTTTAGTTTAGATAAGCTCTACCCGAAAGCGGCAGGCTTTTATCGGGTTGTTTTAATTCCAAGCACCGGGGGATTGGCTTAGATACGGGTGAGACTAAAACTCAGAGTTCACAGCGAATTCGCATACTATTGTATTTCGCCGAGGGGTTTGGTGGCGCACTAGAGTGTATGTACATGTTTCCGAACAGCCACGAGAATAGGGATGTGGACTACTTTTGAAAATCAAAATTCTAATTAGTCCGTCAGTTAGAAAATAAAAAAACAATAGACACGTATTTTTTTCTTTTTCAAATAAATTAAAATATACAGAGATAAAGCGCATTAAAGTTTAGGGTGACGGGGTCGTGACGTCACTAACCGCTAAAACCGCCATACAAACTGTCAGAATAGTGACGTCACGCGAAATTTCAACTCAATATATCGCCGTTATTTTTTGATTACGTAAAAAAATAAAAAATACGTGTCCAATATTTTTTAATAATCTACAAGACGGACTAAAAAGTAAAAATTAGTCAACATGCCCATTTCGGAATGACTAGTGTGAGTCCGTGTGCACGAGTGCTGTTTCGGAACGCAGCCTTTCTGGTATTGATACGAATGTATTATCACACGCGAGTTCTACATTCAAGTTGATGTTGTTCGACACGCACACAGCACAGCAGCAACAGTCACTATCGCCTTAGCTCGCCCGTCGCCGCTACGTCGTGGCGTGGTAGATTGTCTACTGAGAAAATAATCACTACCTACTGTAGCATTCTGCTACAATATCAACCTTTTTTATTATTATTTTGTTTTGGTACGTCAGATTTTATTGGAAAAAGAGAGAAGTGGATTTTGACGGATGGGAAGAAAAATTGGAGCTTGGGCTGAAGAGAGTGGTGAAATTACGTTTATCAGTACAAAATATCCTTGCAAAGTTGTGTTTAAAGAATCTTTATGATCATTACGACTTACAAGTCTTTTACATGATAACATAATAACTAAATAAAAGTTTTAAGCAGAATCTACAGTCAGTTCTTATTTGCCGTGTTTACAAGCAAGGAGTACGAAATTGCGAACCTGAGACAACATTCGTTACACTACGTTTTAAAAGTTGGCACTTTCGTACTGCATCACTGAACCGATTTATGAAAGCATTTTGTGCCAACCTTAACCTTACCAATATAAGACGCGGTCAGGGGGATTTGGTTAGGTATTCCAAAGTCGGTATGGAAGTGATTGCATAGATCCATAGTAACTTTTGCTTCAAGGCAGTGTCGATGGGCTGAGATTGTCAACTTGACTAAAGGGGCAGGATTCCAGAGTTTCTAGTCAGGGCCTTTATTCAGTATGACCAACAACATTCCTTGCCTATAACGCGCGTCACAAAAACGCATTTCCAAACGTTCTAGATGCCAAAATATTAGAAAATAATTATTCTTTACGCCATAAGAAACGTTGTGAATGTATTTTTATGGAGTAAAACTTACGAGGAAAGACAGTTTTTGCGGCGTGTTATGGTCATCTATACTATAATAAAAGAGTAGAAACCGCGATTCTGTACATTCAATATTTTTACCTAAAATTTAGAGGGGTGATAAGAGTAACCAAGCCCAAAAAAAAAGTTTTTAAAATTCTTTTCTGTCTGTCTGTTCACGATAATCTCCGCATCTACTGAACCGATTGTCATGCGGTTTTCACAGGTAGATTAAGCTTAGCCTGGAGCTACATATAGGCTTTGTTTCATTGCAATCGGATGTCGGGAAAAAAAGTTGTTGTATATAAAAACCTTTCATGCAGGTGAAACCGCGGGGCACAGCTAGTATTGAATAAGGGCCCATGTCTACAGGGGCTGGCAATGCCCGGGGCTGGTGGACTCACTCGTTGTACGCCTGGTGCGTGGTGTACCGCGCGTGGCAGTGCCGGCAGCGGTAGGGCTTGTGCCGGCGGTGGTGCGCCGCCGCCGGCTCCGCGCTCGCCCACCACTCGCCGCACGCGTTGCACGCCAGCCTAGGTACCACAAGGCATTCGGTTAATCATCACTACATACTATAGTATAATGCCCGCTCCACATTCACGCGAGAAATCTTGCGAGAACCCGAGAAAACCACGAGAACGTGAATGTGGAGCGGGCTCAAAACAAAGTCGCTTCCCGCTGTCTGTATGTCCCTATGTATGCTTAGAATTAGATCTTTAAAACTACGCAACGGATTTTCATGCGGTTTTCACCAATAGATAGAGTGATTCATGACGAAGATTTATATCTATATCTTATCCTGGAATTCCAGCGCGAAGTCCGAAATGGGCATGTTGACTAATTTTTATTTTTTAGTCCGTCTTGTAGATTATTGAAAAATATTGGACACGTATTTTTTCTTTTTTTACGTAATCAAAAAATAACGGCGATATATTGAGTTGAAATTTCGCGTGACGTCACTATTCTGACAGTTTGTATGGCGGTTTTGTGGTTAGTGACGTCACGACCTCCTCATCCTAAATTTTAATGCGCTTTATCTCTGTATATTTTAATTTATTTAAAAAAGCAAAAAATACGTGTCTATTGTTTTTTTATTTTCTAACTGACGGACTAATTAGAATTTTGATTTTCAAAAGTAGGAAACATTCCTATTATCGCCAGTGAAAACGCGAGTGACAGCTAGTTAATAAATCAACTAAGTCGGAATGTGTTGCCCCTTGGGACCTAACCACGCTGTAATCGGAGCGAAAAACCGTTCGCTCGCCCGCGGTCATTTCAGACAAATCACAGCCAAGCTTGACACATGACGACACTTTTATTTTTTTAGGAAACATTTACCTCTTTCAGAGAAGGCAAAAGAAACTAAGTGCATACAGTCAACGCATATTTTCCATTTTCTGAAGTTTTTTTACTTTAAAATGCATCGGTAAGATGCATTTCGATTCTTTACTGGAACTTTAGGAAGTAAATCGACACAGTTCAACCTTAATTTCGCTTTTAGATATTGGAGTTATCTGTCTGTCAGTGTCACATGACCCTGTCAATACGACAGTGACATTTTTATCACAGATTAATAAGGCGTAATTTTGAACAAGTGACGTCATTCCGCGTTTCAGCAGTAAAGTCCAAAGTAGGAACTTTGAAACGCTGTATTTAATTAGTTTATGCATATATTTTTTTTTGTTTTTCTGCTTTGTTTAAGTAGGCCATATATCTTTAAAATAGACTGAAAAAATAAATCATGCAAGTACCCTATTCCGGGTTACAAGATAATATAATTACAAACAAACAATGGTGAAAGAATTTTTGAAATTGATCCAGTAAATTATGAATTAAATCGTAAAAAAACAAGCAAACAAAAATACAAATCTTTCCTATTTATAATATTAGTATACAGATGTAAGCATCTGCCACAGGTCTGATCGAGTCGAAACCGGTAGTCTGTCTGTTACCTCAATGACATTAGCAGAACATGGTAGCCTCTAGCTGTTGGAAGGTTTTCAATATTTTAAAGTGATGTACGGCGGTGTGATGCACGGCGATGTGATGTACTCACTCAACGCTGGTGTAGCGCACTGTGTGCACCGACATGTGCTTGCCGAGCGCCTGGGTGTTCTTGAACTGCTGGCTGCAGATCTTACACACGGCCTCGGGCTTCGGCGGCGTCTTCGCGGGCGCCGCCTTCGGAGTCATTCTATCGAATAGGGGCGTTTTGTACTCGAGTGGATGACGGTTAGATAGTATGACCTGATTGACCAGTCGCTGCATCGGAAAACTGGATGTTTTGCACGCTCAGTGGCCATGGATTTTAATAAAAAAAAATGTTTTTTTTTCTTTCTTTCAATATTTGATATAAGAATCGAATGCTTAAAGCTTAACACAGAGACTATAGTTTAACACAACATCTTGTGTGTTTGTGTGTGTGTGAGTCAGTAGATGTGTGGTGTATGGCGTGATTTGGTGTGTATGTGTGACTGTGTGTGTGTGTGTGTGTGTGTGTGTGTGTGACTGTGTGTGTGTGTGTGTGTTTACTTGCGTGTACCTATATAGATGGGCGTTGCTTGGGTATAAGTCAGATAAAACCAGCAATTTAGTCTTTTATCAAATTAAAACCCAAAAATGGCAGGTTTTCATCGGGTTTTCTATACTTGCGTGCGTGTGCGTGCAGATATCTAATGAGGTTTTGAAGTTTAATAACCACTCACTTGATTCTCTTGCTAGACATTGTAGATTTTGGGGTGTCAGGTTCGTGGTGTCTTTTAGAGCGGACGACTGGTTCTTCCTGCCAAGAACATTGTTTTATTTTATTTCGGGCTTTGACTTAAAATTGACGACAAAATGTTGAATTATAAAGACTAAGGACCAGAACATAATAATTATTTTTGCTTCTTGTGCCACCAGGCCTTGTCTTTAATTTGTCAAGGATGAACAAATCCAATGATTTATACAATAAAATATGTTTGTAGCGCAGGTTGTAGAGCAATAAAAAAAAATTGTCATGACCCAAAACCTAAGTAGAGCTACCCTAGGGTCCCTAGGTGTACAATCTATTTCTCGACTATGATTACCTACCTTGATTTGTGTCTTTGGTGTAACTCTGGATGGTCGTTCTGATTTCTTATCACCTTTCTGAAAGCAAAAATTTGAGGTACATTCCAATACAGATCATTGTAAAAAATGTGGGTCAATGTTGGAGCGAACTCTTCAAAAAATCTTTTTTTTTCCACTTCACAACACACGGATCTACTTGATTCCACACTAAGCTATAAGCTTGTGTCGTGGAAACCAAGCAAACGTGGTATATATCACATGTCTTGGTATATATCACATATATCATATATCTTCAAAAAATCAAGATCAAAAGTATCCTATGCCACTCAGGATCACTGTAGCTTCCTATAAGTGAAAGGATTTCCAAAACTGGTTCAGTAGATCCAGAGATAACTCCCTACAACTACAATCTCACAAACTTTACCTCTTTATAATATTAATATAGATAAGTGTTCTGAAATACATATTTTAATAACCTGGCCTGAAGATATACCATACTCATTGTTACCACAAAACACTGACAAGAAGTATCCAACATTCTTGTCAAGTAGATTTGTGTGCTGTGCTTATTATTCTAACTGACCACATAGTCGTTTTAAAATAATAATAATCATTTATTGACATGCACTTATACGCCAACCTTTGACTCTATAGAGCGGAGGAATCTGTGCAAGTATCACCGACTTGTTTCTTTATGTGTATGGTACAGCAGGCCTCTATGTTGTAGAGTTTATCCTGTAGGGTGTGGGGTGTGGCGTGTGGGGTGTGGCGTGTGGCGTGTGGCGTGTGGCGTGTGGGGTGTGGCGTGTGGGGTGTAGGGCGTACGCACCACCAGCCTGGCGAGCACCACGTCGTCCCGGCGCACGCGGCTCGAGCGCGTCGCCGGCACCTCGGGGCTGGGAGTGCGCCGCGCCCGCCGCAGCTTGGAGGCCGGCCCGCGGCCGTGCTGCGATATGGTGTCCATGTCCGCCTTGAAGTCAAAAATTACTTAATAAGCTTAGTATTCCAAGTAGTAGTAGTTCACGTGCCTGCCCGATAATCAAGAGGGTCTGGGTTCGATTCTCGGTGGGGATGGACTTTCTGTAATGATCACAGGGTTCCACTTTCCAGTGTGGGTGTGTTTATATAATTATCTATAGTATAATATACATATATGTAATTCTATGTGGTATATACCATGTTTGCTTGGTTTCCACGGCCCAAGCTAAACAAGCTAATAATAGCTTACTGTGGTATCAAGTAGATCTGTGTGTTGTGAAGTGGATGGTCGGCCATGCCTTAAACACAGTGACTTATATCTTTTTAAAGGTGTCTGGAAGTGATCACTAATGAATTTTATATGCCTCCATGTTATTAGTATATTAATATAAAGATTAAAAAAAGGAAGTTAACAAATAGTGTACAATTTTATCCTTATTTAGAGGTCAGAAGTTTGTTAAAAGATAGCATTTCTAGGGAACACTGATATTCAACAACAATAATTAAACCATATTTACTTTTGTAACATGGGGCTGTTCTTTCTTGAAACCACCCTTGCTTCCACTCTTCAAAGCCTTGCTTTTGAATTTTGAGTCATTATTTACATAGACCGGCTCAGTCACACCGAGGATACATTCATCTGCATCAGCCTTGAAGGAAAACAAATGACATGAAAAATCCCTACTAATATTATAACTGCAAAAGTAACTCTGTCTGTTACTCTTTCACACCTTAACAGCTCAACCATCATCATGAAATTTTGCATACACAATGTCAGAGGTACAGAGGACATATCACATAAGGTACTTTTTATCCCGGAATTCCCACGGGTACTCCGAAATTAACTGGGGAAATTGCTAATTACTGAAACAGTTGGAAAAACTTTGATGGGACTTTAACTGCTAATGAGTTGATGTTTTAAGGAGTAAATACAGCTACTTTGGAGTTTCTGTGGGAATTTCGAAATTTACGCAGGGAATCTGTGGGGCACAGCTAGGTCTCTATAGTTATTTTATTATCAGGCCTGCCATGGACATAGCCAATATATTACCACTCCTCTGGGCAAGGTCTGTGGGGGTAAACCCAGACGCAGGCGGGTCCTTTTATTTGTCTGTCTGCACATTTCAAGGAACTCATAGAAGTCGTTGACTTTATCTACACATAGTTCACAGATCAGAGGTGGCATTTTATCATCTTGATGTACCTGAAAACAATGTTAACATACTTTTTAATTTTATTTGACACTATTTTATTTTATTCTTCTTTGACTAGAAGTTTTGTATTGAATTTTCTTTTTAGACAAAAAATTTTGAATTCAAATAAAATCCAAAAAAGCATTTAAAATAATAACTATAGGGGGCTATTTACTGTAGCTGCTCTAATTGCGAACTCTTCTGCTGAACCGCTGAAAATAATATTCCTAAGTTTCTTGCAAAAAACTATCTTATTTTGAATTTGATCAAATCCAATCGGATATGAATCCTGCGCAGTGTGTATATGCGTCCAGCAGCAGATTTCGCGGAATATCTATAACCAGCCTTCGCTGCTCAAATCAAATAAATTTCATGGTAATCAATACCCTTGAAAATGTCCATGTTGCCAAAAACTGAAAAAACCTCATTAGACCTATGTCTTGAAAGGTAAACAAAGATTAAATCTTTGCTTATTGCTTGAGTATAATTTAAGTTATAGTTCAAGCATGGTCCTAGAATAAGGAAATACTCAGCTGATTGTTGATTGATGAATCTCATTTCAAGTAAGGTTCTAAAATTAAAGCTTTAGGTACTTAAAATTAGTTTTAAACAAGATTCATGAATTGTGTAACCTTCTGGAATACAGACCTAAAACTTGATGCGTAGATCAATCTTTGGTACCATTGGTTTATTAAGGAGAGAGAGACATAGAATTACTTATGAGATATCCAACTGTTGACTAGTAATTCAGATTTAAATCATTAGTTGATGACAACAAACCCTAGATTAGGTTACTTTTATGAATTGTTTACCATTTACGTAATTAACTCAATGGAAATTATTTCCCAACCAAATCTTTATGCAAATCCAAAAACATCAACACAACAGAAAATGTTTTTGTAACTCATGTAACATTAGTTCGTTGTTTACCTACAAACAAATGAGTATGAATTTGAAGTTTTTAAGTTATCTGCACTGTTTATCATAGTTTATAGTGAAAAGTTGTATTGGTTGAGGTAACTAAGCATATAAATTTAAATTAGGTACCAATTACTAATAAAAATTATGTGGCAATTAGGCACCTACCTCAATTTGTACACATTCTCTGATTTTCTGGCGAAGCTCCGCATCAGAATCTTCCAAATCGACAACATTTTGTATTATGGGCATTTTGTACCCGCCGCCAGCTCCACAAAGACGACATGCTCGAAATATCTCGTAAATAGTTTGTTTTTCTATTCGAGTATTATTAAAACGATCCATATTTTCTTTAACTTAAAATTTTACAAAAAACACACATCGACGTTCGACGAAGACAATTGCCGCTTCGCCGCCATTAATACCACAGATAATAAATATTTTTCTATAATACTACTGAGTATGTTCCAATATACACTGCGAGCACTGTTTAGTACTCTCACTGAAGAGAAATTCATTCCGTCATGGACCAACAGATTACTGCCGCATTATTCTACGGAAGGGTTTCCAAAATTAGCTGCAAATATTTACAGGCTTGAGGGTATAGACTGTACGGATTCAAAGTATTATCTTAATGAACTAAACTAACGTCATACCTTTAACAGTGCTCGCAGTGCATATTGGAACACACCGACGGACGGATATTACTTCTTTTTTTTTCAGTTTATGGTGATGTGGCGACTAGCCACCACGCTCTAGTTTGTTTATTGTTTATAAGCGCCCGCGTTTTACCACTTTCCCGCGCAAAACTATGGTGGAAAATTGTCGCGGAAATAAGCCCCATCAAAAACGGAAATACATAATTTAAAGAGTTCTACAAGCATAGCTTGCATTTAAAAATCAGTTAATTTTAAAGTGTATTAAGTTTGGTGTATTGTTAAGACGTGATAAGTGTACGACGAAATGGAGTGGTTCCATTAAATATATCAAGAATATTGCGGATGCCGATTTTTTGACATCCGCGGATGTGAATGCGGATGCGGATTTATGAGGGCCCACATCCACGGATGTTTAAGATCTTATATAAATATAGTATATGAATGAAGAATTAAAACATTAATAAAGTAATTATGAACATTTTTTTAATGAAAATAGTATTAAGAATAATGCTCCTATTATTTTAACTTCACTTACTAATTTTCATTCGCCGACCCCACCCAATTTCTTTCTTATCGCAAATTGTATTAAATTTACATCCGCATGAACATCCGCATTGATTAATGCGGATGCGGATGCAGATGTCCAAATCTATGTGGGAGCTCCGCATTTGCGGATGCGAATATTCGGTAATCCGAAAAAAAAAATAAGATTGCAGTATCTCATTAATTTCAAATGATATCAGTCCATTTATTACAATAATAAAAATAAAACCCGGCAGTTCAAGGTCATTCTGTTTTACAAATATATTGTAGGGATATGGTATTTCCAAAGACATCTATACATATAATTATTTCGAACAATTTTAGACTCGAGCAGATCGACCATGGAATGAAAGCATCTCCATGCTTACATTCCATTCATAAACTAGAAAACCTAAAACAAAACACCTAAGAAACTCTCAATCCAAATCCAATCAACTTTCAAACAGAAAAAATATTATACGTGCTTCTTTTTGTAATTGCATATTAACGGTTTATTTCATTTGAATGAATTTCTTATCAAAATCGATTCAGTCGTTTGGAAGCTAAGATGCCACAAACAGACACACGATACACACGTTAATTTATAACACCCCTTTACCTACATCTGGGTTTAAATGTAGACTGAATAAAATAACTTGATGCTCAGGTATAATTTATAATATTTTTTATTTATGTTAATAATTAATTAATTGTTATTTAATGATCATTCTTCAAGATTTCCTCCTGCTTTCTTCGGGCTTGCTGTCATCTTCAGTCTTTTTTTCAGCATCTTCCGGCTTTTCGCCGCCATCTTCCTTTGTATGATCAGCTTCTGCAATTACAAAGACATATAAATTCATTGTAACTAACTTAATTATACATACCTATATATATCCTTTCTATTATAATAAAGAAAAGTGAATGTAAGTTTGTTTGTTTGTTATGCTCATGCACAGGAGGGGGGGGGGGGGAGGTGATAGTGGTCATGCCCCCTCAAGACGGCCCAAGTAAGCACTCTGAACAAATAAACTTGAGAGAAAAATGATAAAAATGTAAAAAAAACCCATGACAAAATAAAAGATAATATTGTATTAATTGCTTTTTATTTTCCAAAGCCTCAGTAATAATTTACTTGGTGACCTCCCCCAAAATTAAGGGGCTGGGTACGCGCCTGTTTACGCTTTAATGGCTCGGCCGATTATCATAAAACTTTGCATGACCAATGTTTATTTATTTATTTATTCGTGTGTTAATGTTAGTAGAAAGAAGTATGAGACAAAGTGTACGGTACGTACCACCGGCAACTGTGGTTTCTCCTGTGCCTTCAGAGCCTTCACCTGTTAAATAGCATAATAAGTACTTAATCCTTAGATAAATGATTGGTCTCTGCTGCGCTCCGCATTTATCTAAGACTTAATCTATACATCTATACTATAGGTACATACATACATATACCTAAATAAAATTGAAGTGTCTATTTGTAATTCCAAATTAACAGTTTTCACTAAATGCATATTTTTTTTATCTGTTTGTCTGTCTGTTTGTTCCGGCTAATCTCTGAAACGGCTGGACCGATTTTACCAGGAATTTCACCAGCAGATAGTAGTTATAAAGAGTAACTTAATTAGTCTACTGTTTATCTACTTAGGCTACTTGTACTTTAGAAAAAAATTGTTCCTGCGGGAATTCTGAATCTCACGCGGATGAAACCTAGGCGCAAGTGAATTTTAATTGGAAATGTGCATGATCTTCCATCCCATGTTATTTTCTTCCTTTCTTCTATTACCCCATTAAAATGACATGGGTTATTGCATTATTTGCTATCTGCGTTACCTAATACATGTAAATAATGAGAGCCGGGAAAATGTACATAATGGTCCTTCAAGCCGGATTTCCCTGATTGGGCAGAGTGAATACACGGTATTGAGCTTAATCTGGATAATTCAATAACTTTACCTGCTGGCGTAGAAGCCCCTTCACCACCTTCTCCACCCCCATCAGCCTCACCATCGCTTTCTTTGTCTTTTGGATCCCTAAAATTTAATCCACCGTACTATCTGTCGTAATATACTTCAGCCACTTTTAGTCGTTTAGCCGTTAGAGTTCGTACATACTTCAGTATAAACTAGTATAGTATTATATTATCTGTGGTTTGAACCAAGTGGTGTACATATATTACTTTACTCTTTGGTGTACATCATGGTTAAAAATGAAGGCAGCATAGGTTGTGCCAGTGAGAAAAATATCGTCCTAATGACCCAACTAAGTTTTATCTGTCTACCGCTTGTGTGCGAATGGGAAAACGTCATCAGAATGACTGGTAAAGCTTGCTGTGGTCTATGAAGTATTGGCTGTTATTTCCATTAGCAGTTGTGCCAATATAGGAAATCACTTTGAAATTATAAATAAAAAATTAAAGTAGGTACCTACCTACCTATTTGAAATTATTAGGGGTGTCCATTAATCACATGAGGTTCTTTTAGCAACTTTTTAACCCCCTCCCCCCTGGTGATATTTTTCACTCCCCCCCCACTTATACCCAAAATCACGTGTATTTTACAGTACAAACTACAATGATATGTCTATGTTTAGAAATCGTGCGTTCTACGAAAAATAAATTCACGTGATATCTCATCATTCCCCCCTCCTCCGTGTGATATTTCGTGATTTTTTCTGAACCCCTCCCCCCCCCCCCCCCCCTTTCGAGTCCAACGTGATTAATGGACGCCCCCTTAAAAGATTTACATTTTACTAGAATTCTCACTCTGACAGGAGTCACTCACTTGATTTCCAATATAGTTTTGGTGACGGTGTCTCCACGAATGTTGAATATCGCTTGGTAGATGCCTTCATACGTGTCCTGGTACTCTGTTATGTGGATGTTGATTGATGTCGACGAGGACTGATGACCAAAGAGTTACAGATACATAGGTCTGTCAAACGAGTCAGAATTTTTTTCCAAGCCTTCGTTAATATGGTATCATAGCTATTTTTATAAGTGGCAAATGTTTTGCCTGCTGCAGTGAATAAGCTGAGGGAATCGGTAATTACAGAAAATAATTTTCCTTTATCCCTTTGCCGATAGGCGTCTTGAACCAACATAGGTTAATCTTTAGTTATCCAAATTGCGCGTTACGTCGCGAATACTTGATTAATAGGTAGGTACTACCTCTACCCTTAGAATAGACTTCAGGGCTTCCTGACCTACCTTCTATTAACAATCACCATTCACAATCACCATTTCTTAATTCTTAATTAATTAGGTATATATATCTTATTATTACGCTCGTTTTATGAATTTACATGACTTGTGGTCTTACCATATAAACAGCGTTAGGTAGGCTGTTGCTTCTCCTGTATGAGTAGTTGTCTAACTGCAAACCGTTTACGTAGACCTGAAACACGTATTACGCATCGGATAAAACATCGGAGGTGACGTGGTGTTTTCGATGATGCTCGATGCCTGCTGATTACGAAAATTTAGAATTTTTGACTAATAAGCATATGGCTTAGTCACAGATAATAGCACATATAATATAATACTGTAGTCAATCTGTTTAATTATCCCACTGCTGACGCACAGCCCTACCATGACGCAGAGGTCTTTAGGTTGACAATAATAACTTTACTGTGGAAAACCTCCAGTTTTCTGAAATGACCACTTAGTTTCCTGAAATGACAACTTTCCCGAAAGGACTTCCCGGTTTCCACGTAAGTCGATTTCGGTTATAGTTAGTTAGTTAGTTATAGATATAGTTATAATTTTCATTCGCATATAGATCAGAAAAGAATCTGGATTTGCAGAACCCTGCCCTGTGGATAAGAGTGAGAGAAATCTTTCGTTACTGCTCGATGGTTTTCGCTTGAACATATCTGATGCAAGGAATCATGCTGGGCTCTGGAAACTGGTGCTGGCCCCTGTCAGCTAGACAGACCTGCCACCTTATATTGCATGCACCGAAAGTGAATGTGAATCACCTTTTCAACGGTGCAGTCATCGCAGGTGAATGTGACTTCGTGCTCGAAGAGCTTGCCCATCTCTGGAGCTTCCACCGTCTCTACCTTGCTGATGCTAACTCCTTGCAAAATAAATTTAAGTTTAATTAAGTTATTACATGGGTAAAATACTTATCATTTGTTTACCTTAATAGATAAATGTTGGATGAAAGCTTAAATTTATTTCCAATGTTTTGTGTTTATGGAGATAGACTAAGCATTAGTCTCTGTGCCTGCCTGCCTAACGAAAGATTAGTTTGCGATCTTTGACTTGATGCCTAACCTCTAAACAGTATTTATTGATAATCCATACTAATATTGTCTGTCTGCCTTGTCTGTCTGCCTATCCGTAACCTTTTCATCCTTTAACTACTCAACCAATCGTTCTGAAATTTTAGTTCGTTCAGAGGTAGGTACCTACCTATAGAAAAACTAAAAAAACAGGGTAGTTTTTTATCAATTTTATCCCGGTATTTCCGTGGGAACTTCGAAATCAACGCGGGTAGAGAACAGCTTGTATGAAATAAAAATATGTTCTAATAATAAGTATTGATATTATACAAACCACTGGCTGTAATAAAAAGGTAAGACATTTATTTTAAATTCCAAATATTGTGAAATAAAAAAAAGATTAATCCATTATGTAGGTACTTGACGAAACTCACTGCTGCCTGAAAGTAAAAGGAAATTGCATGACTTAATTTTAATCGTTTGAAAGTATCTTGTTATCACACCACAGAAGCCCGATCACGCTATTTTTAAAATGGAAGTCGGAACGAAATCTGCTAAACCTTAAAACAAAGCCACAACCAAAAATATTAAAAGCCTTTTTTGTATCGCGTTTTCCACAACCAAAAATATTAAAAGCCTTTTTTGTATCGCGTTTTGTATTTGATTAGCGATAGTGATTCAACTCTAATATCTACAGACATTGAGCGTGCCAGACACGTTCCGCCGCAGACAAAATAATATTCTCGTATACCTACAATGCGTATCGTATTCACATCTATCGTATAATTCTAAAACACGGCCGCGCAGACGCGGACAGACACGGGTCAGTATTCGCGAAAAGAATATTTTGTCACGCGGTTCACTTCTATACGTGTCTGTGGCTACGTGTGAATAGTGTGTGAATAGTGGTGTGAATAGAGCATCGGAACCGAGCAGACGTCTTTTGTAAATAAACGGTGTATGTTGGTTTTTTCCCACATTTTTTTCTTGGCACGTGTCTGGCACGGAACTGTAGATATATATGGACCCTTATTTGAAATACAATGTTGGTTAACGTTTGACTGAACCCAACTGATTGTCAGAAGCAGAACTAAATGAAAACTAAAATCAAATGTAAGTAATGTTAAATTTAACGGTTTTTGTTTTGGTGAATTTTGTTCCAAAATACTTACTGTCGATAACACCCAGAACTTTTTTGAAAACTTTGTCGTGACTCCTGAAGAATCCCATGTAGACGCATGAGTTTGAATCCTCGAACCTGCGATATTACCAATGAAGTACTAAAGAAACGTGCAGGACATTTTGCAAAAAATTAAATGTACTACCATGTCCACAATTGGGTACCATTCTTGGTCCTAGCAGGAGAAATACAAACGTTAAAATATGTTAACCTAGATTCTATGTGTCGAAACGAATAGGTACTTCTAGATTTGTAACCGAACCCCTAAGTTTTTGGTCAAAAATCTCTTTTTCTCTAATGGTCTTTGATTTTCAAACATCATATTTGTTAAGCCTTATTATCTAATTTAATATTGTAATTTTGTATTTACTTGAAACTCCCCGTTCCCATTACCTGGGAAAGTTGAAACTGATCATCTTGGAGACGGGTATGATGGAGATCCTGCCGGCTGCCAGCACGCTCTCCCCGTTGCAGAGGATGTCGCTGAGCTCGCAGTCCTCGCAAGTGAAGTTCAACGTGCGGTCGTAATGGCCGCCCACGTCGAACGACTCCGACAGCCGTTTTATCTTTATCGCTGACAAATTCATATTACAGTTTAAAGAATGAACCGCAACAGGCAAGGTGACGGGGTAAAAATCAAAATTCTATTCGGTGCACACCACGTTTTTTAAACGCGCCGTCGCGCGTCGACGCGCATTTTAGAGACGCGCGACGGCGCGCTTTTAGCCTTCAACAGTCTACAGGCTGCGTCTGACTCGCGTGCGTATCGCGTCTGTATCGCTACAAACGTGCGTCGGCAGAGCATTTAAAAGACGCGTTGTGAATAGGCCCTCAGAATACAAATATGATAGACATTTTCAAATTAATGAAAAAATACTATGGTATGTAGATGTGATATAAGATATGATTTTAAAACACTCACCGTTTTCTGAAAAATCATTTAAAAAATTAATAAGTACCTATTCAACATAGAGTAGGTTAGTATTGAGTAGGGAGAGTAGTTTTTACCGGTATCTGAAAAGAGTAAATGCAAACATTATTGATTAATTAATAACGTCATAACTTTTAACATTTTCGAAAAACATGACAGACTTGCCTTTCTCTGAAAACAGAAATGTAAATATTATTTTAAAGCAGATAAGTAGATACACATCATTTTGTAAGTCACCTCGAGACTATTTCAGAGGTTAAATGAGTTCTCGTAATTTTTTTTTTACCTGGAGCTGAAAATGAAGAGCAACATTTGATTGTGAATATGATATTTTCAGAGACTAAATGATTGGAAAACATTTCCTAAAACCTGATAACAAAGACGTGATAATACTCACATTGAACAGATAGTATCTTGACTCTTTCTTCCACTCCGTCCCCGTTTTGTATGATACAAAAGTAATCGCCGAAGTCTTGGGGTCGAAGTCCTTCCAGACTCATTTCGATGAACTGCTGACTGATAGGATTTATATGAAATACGTTTAATTTAAACCGCCTTATTTTGAAAGGTACCCAGTATCAGGTATTTAGTTGCCGGCGATGGTGACAGTGGCTGAATAAACTTGGAAACGTGTTCGCGCGGCGGATACGGGAAGTGGCTGGCGTAAAAAGTTGGGATTAGTGACTGAGGTTAATTTGAGACTGTTCTTTCAACTGGATTTCATCACTGGAATATCTTGAAAAAACCTCTCATTCGAGACCAACCTAGACTGTTGCATGGATGATGGATAGGCCGCTTTAGTTGTGGACGACCTCGTACCTACTTGAAGAAAGTCAGAGTAGGGAAAAGTAACAGTAGGTACTTACAGTTTACTCTGTCTGGAAGGAATGGTAGAAATTCATATTAACCGATTCATTTTAAAGAGATATACTATGATTAATAAGTATTAGTTCAAATTTGAAGATGTCTTAATGCAAGTTTTTTTAAATAATATGTATTTAGTGCAACAAAAAAGGTGTTTTGGTCATAATCTTGGTTTGAATGAACAAATACATATCGTAAAGTTCAACATACCTGCCTCCGCCGCTGTATTCCTCTTTGATCCTATACCGCGAGGTCTCAACGTTGTATACGTTGTCATCCGACGACCGCACCAGGATGCCCTTCAGCCGGCAGCGGTTGCACTTGTAAGGAATGAGTGTATCGTTCACACGCTGACCATTCACCAGCTGGAGCGAGACTGGCACCACCGACGCGGCTGCTGACACTGGGAACACATTTACACATGAACGGCAACTAGATGAAGATCTTGCTACACAAATCGGAATTATTAACAAGTGATTCGGGATTATTACCTACCTAAGACCAAAAACTTTTTCTGTCGCTCCTTGCCGGTCTTTTCGTCCTTGAAGACAACGAAGTAGGTTGCATAGAAGGATGGCTTCCAGCGGCGGAACCTGAGGGCGACTATGATGGAATTGTTGTCGGTGCTGTTGCGAGTGGTGACGTGGCGTTCATTCAGCTGAAATTAATACCAAATTAACACTCAAACAGTTTTGGTTTGGTTTTATTTATCTTGGAAGGGAAAATAATCGTTATTATTTGCAACGTTCACGAATCCACGAGTGTGTCTTTAACACAACGCCCTAGATGGCATGTCTTAAGACAGAGAGAGTTGTCTATGTATTTATTTATTTATTTATTCTTCTTGCACAAAATAGTACAAATGGCGAACTTAATGCCTTGCGGAATTCTCTAACAGTTAACCATTGGGTTGACAGAGAGATAAAAGGGACGGGGTGTGCAACCTATGGAAAAAACGAAAAATAAATAAAAATAATAATAATAATAATAATGTATCTTCTTTTGTTAAACTTCGTAGGACACAGAGAATATTTTAGCATGTTTTCGGCGCAAATTGTCGAAAAGACTCAAAATATTTGATGAAGGCCACGCTCATTCCGCACACAGCGATGAACTCGCTGCAAGGATTTTGAATGAAGATCCCTCTAATGTTAATTTCCTCAGAACACACACCACATCATCTAGTACATACTAAATTGAAGGATCAATCAGATAATTAAGCAATCTGACTGTTTACCAGCCGATTTTTCGTAAAATCATCCGTATATTGAGTAATGTACCTGTCGAATTGGGCCAGCGCTTCTCTTGTACCGAACCCCAATGAAGGAGAATGTTGGTTGCTGTTCGCTTCGCCTCCCCGAGGTGGTGTTTTCGGCGGGTGGGTGCGCGAAGTACACCTTGCGAGGGCTGGTGGTGTAGTTATCCGCCGAAGGATGTACCGCCTCTTCCATACTGTCCTCTAATTGAAATTGATGGAAACTATATTTTTAGGGTCCTATCACAACCTACTCTTACTTAAACAACTAGCTATTCCATTTGCGATTTTTTCTCCTTAATTTACTTCGCATAAAGGTTCGAAACGTTGATAGGATATTATCTACCATTTACCTACACGACCAAAAATATTAATCTATTTAAGAACCCTTCGGTTCTCTAAAAATAAAATCACTGTTTTGACCACAAAATCGTTTTTGTTATTAAATGAAGCCTAAAAACCACAATATAATTATTCATGTAATTCTTTCTTTCTTTCAACACCTGCGGGCTGTGTGAGATTTTACAATAATACCTATTACCTACTCATAATCTTCTTTATATATAAAAATTAATTGCTGTTCGTTAGTCTCTCTAAAAGTCGAGAATAGCTGGACCTATTTGGCTAATTTTGATCCTGAAAGATTTGTGAAAGTACACGGGAGGTTTGAACGGTGAGAAGTTGGGAGTTTCTGCGGGAATACCGAAACTCACGCGGGTGAAACCGCGGGGCACAGCTAGTTTAAAATATAAATTTGCAAGTAGTACCTGGGACAGCTGAAAGTTATATTTAATAAATTGTAATTAAATAAAACCAGTAACAAAATATTATGTTACGTGGGTATCTATAGGTATTTTCATTTAAATTACCTGGTATTATCTCTTTTTGGGAGTAAAAATAAAATGCATTTTTATTAAGAAATAAATTGAAAAAATCAAAATTATTTTTTAAACTCAGTTTTGAGCGCGGAATTTGACAAAAAAGGTGTAGATTAAATATTTTTTTTATAAAAGAAAGAGTATAGTTACCATCTCCTGTAATTTTGAAATTCGGTTTAAATTAGGTGGAATTTTAGATAAATAATTTTCAATTCTTTATTAATTTAATAATTATTAACATAATGGTTCAGGAAGATTCTTCGCAACCTATTTTTTGACGATTCCTTTCAACAAAAAACACGTGACCTGGGTCGGTTTTTATCGCGATTTTTTATCTATTTAGAGGTTAGTCTAGATAAAAGAGGTAAGTCTAGGAAAGAAGCGGGGGCCCTTGTTTCCTAGACTAACCAAAATATGTTATGGTTGGGTTGAGATTTAATGTATTTGACAATCGCAACGCAAGGCCCGGGAATTTCTCCTAATTAGATTAGTAACAAACATTACCTACTAATTTTGAAGTAAGTTGTTGTAAGCTTTACTTAGATTCGTCTACGTATTCTTCGTATTTAAAAAAAAATTAAATCGGATTCAAACTTACTTTCATATTCTAGAAACAGTTATACAGATATATTAGGTAAATTGCAACCATGCATGGTGCGCACTACATTATAAGCATATTATAAGCAATAATTATTGTTAGTATCGACTTAGAATACAGCGATAAAGCTTAAAAAATGTAATATAAAGAAATAAATGAAAAGGAGTGAGTAAGCATCTTACCATCAAATCCTGCAGTAACAAAATAACTTTAATAAGTATATATTATAAGTATATAGGTAGGTACGTAGATATAGTTGAAGTAACAAGGTTCTACAAATAAACAGCACATAAGAGGCTATATTGCCGTCATTAGATTACAGGCACGGATTTTTTCTGTGGGATTGAATTAGAAACAAAATCTGTCCGCAAAAGTTCTGACAATGTTACTGCAACACAAACTGATTAGGTCACTCAAAGTCTAAACTGATCAAGTATTTTATTCAATAGGTCTTATGAAGAGCCGAATTCAAACAGCATTGAGCAAAATACTCAGCCTAGTTTTGATACGTATAGGAAGGTATATTGCGTATTTAATTAAAACTTACTTTCCGCTGAAAACAAAAAAAAATCATAACTAGCTAGAAATGTTTGCTACATTTTACTGCCAAATCTTATTCCTATATTATTTGCGGGTTATTTCAGGTTATCCCCTCAGCAGTTAATAAACCCTATTGACAAATAATAAGTAGGTACGTACTCTATGCATTCATTTACAGTAATTACAAAATTAGCTTAGTACCTGCGATATAGCGGTCCACCGTCTATGTACCGGACACCGGTAAATGGACCCAAGTTCCATTATGATTATGGTGTTCCTAGTCCAAGATAGCTAAGCGGCATTTTTAATTTATATTTAGATATAGGTATGTATCTAAACGTAGGTAGGTACTCTATTTTGTACTTACGGACGTCATCTGAAAGAACAAAATCCAATTTTTTAAACTTGCTTGACTTGCTCCCGTTTTCTTTCGCCTAGGGGCAAATATATGCTGTTAATTTAACAGCATATTCAGGACTCTAATTAGGACATAAAAACATAATAGGAGCAATAAAGTTGTATTATACTGCGACGTTGCATCCTCGAGATTTATTAGAGATGTTTTACTATGTAGTCCATTCTTCAATGTACTAGCATCGCACACAATTATTTAGAGCTATAAAGGAGAATCAAAAATAAAAAGATATTCAATTGACTACTGTGTACCCCTCCTCCCCGCCCCACCCGGCGTAGCGCCTGCGTTGCCGCACGCCGCCGTGCCAGCTCATTCGTTTTTTGTGTGCCGGCATCGCCACTACTAAATAGGTTTTTTGTAATCTTGAGCTAAAATACTTTTTATTCTACCTACAAAAAATAATAAAATAATGTGAAGTTAAAGGTTAACTATGGGTAAACGTACAAACAAAGAGAAAGAAGCGAATATCTCAAAACGACTACAACGCATTGAGCTTTACCTTCGTCGGTCCCTGTGCATCAGACATGCGATGGTAAGTCGTTGTTTACTCACCTTTAGGTGTCACATTATTATAATTCAATTAATAAACAAATAAATGGAAAGCTTTGATAATATGCATTCATCGTAAAATTACCCACCTTTGTGTGTTCTTGAACCATCGTTTTAACGAGTATAGCCATAATAAAAGCACAGCTAATGTAACATTGCTAGCATACCCACTTTTTATTTCATTTTATGCTTTATTATGCTTTTATTTACGTATGCTTGCTTCTATTTACGTGCCTGTTATTTATGTACTGCTATTATTTACGTGATCATGGTTGATAACAAGATACTCTGACGAAAGAATGGAATATGGCTATTTTTCCTGATGCAATCATGGCTAAGCTATACTACTTGACGTGTTCATGATAGATAGCTTCATCCGTCTCGTGTCGTAACGTGATTACGCCCAAAGACGTTAAAATATTCGAGTGCCTCAACAGCTTGTGCACTACATTTCCAGGATCGTGTCGACTCTAAGCTATACTACTTGACGTGTTCATGATAGATAGCTTCATCCGTCTCGCGTCGTAACGTGCTTACGCCCAAAGACGTTAAAATATTCGAGTGCCTCAACAGCTTGTGCACTACATTTCCAGGATCGTGTCGACTCTAAGCTATACTACTTGACGTGTTCATGATAGATAGCTTCATCCGTCTCGCGTCGTAACGTGCTTACGCCCAAAGACGTTAAAATATTCGAGTGCCTCAACAGCTTGTGCACTACATTTCCAGGATCG
Organism: Zygaena filipendulae; assembly: GCA_907165275.2. NCBI lineage: Eukaryota > Metazoa > Arthropoda > Insecta > Lepidoptera > Zygaenidae > Zygaena > Zygaena filipendulae. Next base: position 7,979,170 of record OU015670.1, on the reverse strand, counting down.
TGTCGACTCTAAGCTATATTACTTGACGTGTTCATGATAGATAGCCTCATCCGTCTCGCGTCGTAACGTGCTTACGCCCAAAGACGTTAAAATATTCGAGTGCCTCAACAGCTTGTGCACTACATTTCCAGGATCGTGTCGACTCTAAGCTATACTACTTGACGTGTTCATGATAGATAGTTTCATCTGTCTCGTGTAGTAACGTGATTACGCCCAAAGACGTTAAAATATTTGAGTGCCTCAACAGTTTGTGCACTATATTACCAGGCTCTCGCGATCGAAATGAGCACCGCTTAAAGTCCAGATCACCCTTAAAGTACCTTCCAAGGTCAACTTCATGTCGCGGTGATTAAACAAGTGCACCCTTACACGAACGATCTGGTTCGAGATTTCTTTCCATAGAAGAGAATTGGGCCTTCGGAGATGAAAACCGAAGTGAACAGCGAAAGGTTCACTCCCTGAAATAACTCAGAAGGAGATGACAGTGCTACTAGCAACTGAACAACCAGACGCAAGCACTAGTATGGTAATTGAGGATACCTTACCTCGAAAAATCCTAAAATCCCTTGGTGATCAAAGAAGTGTTTGGCCATTCCCGACAAAATCTCTAAACGTTGGGGATGGCTTCTAGTAGACGGCCTTACATAAGAAGAAAAACAGGATTTGCTATATAAAAGACAAAAAATTCATTATTATACGTAACGAACGTATAACGTCAATAACGACCAAACCATACAAACCGTAATAACTGAGGTAGTATCCCACGCAGGTAGATTATATCGTCTACATCTACTAAAAAGCAATTCGTGTATATATATATATACATTAGCTGTGTCCCGCGGTTTCAACCGCGTTAATTTAAGAAAAATTCTTTACTGATGCAAAATATATTCCATAACTACATGATTTTTGCGTAACTTTAACCGTTCAAGTAGCGTAACGGAATATTTTTTCCGTTCTTTGTAACATTTTTCATTGCTGCTCCGCTCTTATTGATCTTAGCGGGATCATATTATGTATTTGTATAGCTCTTCTCGATAAATGGGCTATCTAACACTGAAAAAATGTTTCAAATGGGACCAGTAGTTGCTGAGATTGGCGCGTTCAAACACACAAACAAACTCTTCAGTTTTATAATAATTATTAGTATGGAATCTGTGGTATAGATACATATTATACTTATAATCTGAATCTCGGACGCGACTCCAAAGATTTTCATGAAATTTAGTATGCAGGGTTGTTTTATCTGTGTTTTCAGGCAATGAAAAATGAGTGTTTGGTACTGCTTTTTCTACTTAACGACAGATAGCACTACGAGCGAAGCTCGGTCACCTAGATATTTTTAGTATGAGTGGCAATCAATTATAGATGATTTAGTCGTTTTAGATGTAGTTGTTATATACCTAATTATGTAAGGAGCTTTAAAATTCCTTTTGATCGCACTGTATTCCAGTTTACGGTCCCCGAATATAACACCTTAAGCTCTACTAAAAGTTACCACCTAAATATTGCAATATCTAATCCACTAAGTTATACAGTCATTGCAGTGCAGTTTTGACAATTTTTCAACACTCAAAAGTTCACTTTATTCTTAACTAGCTGTCCCGCGCGGTTTCAACCGTGATGGTTTTGGAGTTCCCGCGGCAATTCCGGATTAAAATATAGCCTATGTTACTCAAGAATAATGTAGCTCTCTAATGGTGAAAGAATTTTTGAAATCGGTCCAGTAGTTTTTGAGTTAAATCGTAACAAACAAACCAAAAATCAAATCTTTCCTCTTTATAATATTAGTATAGACTAGCTGTTCCCTGCGGTTTCACCCGCGTTGGTTTCACAGACCTCGCGGGAATTCCGGAATAAAGGGTGCCCGTGTGTTATTCTGATGTATAAGCTATGTTAATGTGAATTTCATTATAATCCATTCAGTGGTATTTGCGTGAAAGAGTTGCAAACACACACTCTCGCTTTTTTAATATTGGTAAGAATTTCAAACGAGTTAACGAGAGTTAACGAGTTTATCAAGTCAAATCAGTTCAAAATGGAAGACCTACGGACTATTACGATACTTGTGTTTTAAAAACCGCTTATGGCGACCATAGACCTAAAAGAAGCATATTTTTTGGTTTTCAAACTGAAAAATACTGCCATTAGACAAACAATCCAAGCTGTTGGAGAGAGTTTTAAACAGTTTTAAAATCATGCCAGGCAGGTACTTCCCTTGAATCAGTTTTTTCATGGTGGATTAATAATAAAATATTAGGCATTCAAAAAACAAAACTCGTAAGAACCGTTAACACTTTGGAAATATTCTCCGCTGCCTCTCCAACAGGTTGGGGTGTACCTATCGTGCATCGGTGAACATCGGTTTATGGTCTAATGTGCTTTGCAAAGTTTCCGACAGATCAGGAGACGCGAGGGAAGACTTCTTTTGATCTTCACGTCGCGTCGTACATAAATTTAGGAAACAACCGCGAAGCCGATGTGGAGTCTTGACATAGTATATTGACTGATATTTTATTTATTTACAGTAAATGTACTTTTTTCCGTTCAAAATTTTTTAAAGGTGTTAAAAAACCTTTGTCGGATACCGAGTGGAGTTTGACTCATTCAGTCTTTAAATTGATCATCGATATTAATTTTGCTTTGCTTCCAAAGCCAAAGAAAAGCCCACTTTATTTATCTCAGCATATCTACAGACGTTTTAACGCACTCATGGTAGATTGGAGTATCTAGTACTTCCGTTACGATTTTTTTTTTCCCTCTCTTCTCTCTCTTCAAATGCTTAAGAAAATTAAAAAAAAAAAAAAAATAGGCTACCGATAGAGCATCAGGCACAATGATAGTTCTAAACCGGCCAAGTAAACCTTGGTCACGCCTCTTCCTGAAATAATATTGATTGCTTTATCGCTGATATACCTATATCTTTAAATTTTTCAATATAACAAATTAGTACCCAAAAGAGAGCCTTCCGCTCGAAAAACTAACCAAGAAACGAATAGCTCTACTTGCGTTGTCGACTGCACAACGTGCAGAGACGCTGTCCTTGATCTGCTTAACCAACTGAAAGTCAATACCTCTAATGAAAAATAAAAAAAAAACCTTACTAAATACAGAAAATTATTGACCACGAAACGACCTATTCACAATGCTTTAACTCACAATGCCTTAACTTTATCCCACTGTATCCCATAAATGAGGATAGACTCTTTGCAGAAGCAGCTTACAATAATGACTCTGATTAATAAACATTTATATAAATACAAGATAAACAAAATATATAAATATTTTGTAAAATTATGGGGTAGAAAACTGGCAATTAGTTCCAACCTAGAGGGCGCCAAATGTTTGTTACACAAGATCTGTCAATCTACATAGAAACTGAGTGTATTTTTGTTGTTTTCACTAGTTAATTAAATTATGGGACGCTGTTGTAGCTTTTGATTGTGAGGAAATAGGTGTACACCAATTCCCAAGTGGTTTAACATTAAGGAAAGAGTGATAAATAAATCAAGGGATTTTTTGAGGTTATGTAGGAAACATTTTAAAGAAACTGATTGTGAGACCACGTCTAGAACATACATATACATCACGAAACTAATTTAAAGACTTAACAAAGCTGAACTAGTGCTTAGAAATTCAAAAAGCCAATAATCAGTTGTTTTAAAAGTGTTTTGACAGGTAACAAACACACAGCGCCCTCTGCTTAAAAGCTTTGCGTTTTCTTCCCGATTCGTACAAGTCTAATTATATTTTTTCTCTACTCGTGTTCGCTGATTTAACTTGGTTTATCATCGTTCTTCTTTCCCTATCTTTTACCTATTTCATGGTGAGCGCTAAACATCTACATAGTAAAACATCTCTAATAAATCTCGAGGATGCAACGTCGCAGTATAATTGATGGTTAAACAAACTTACCTAGTGATGTTTGACCATAATTATACGAGACGTTGCATCCGAAGAGATTTATTACCCTCCCTGCCCATAGGTTTCGTTAAAAACTTATACATCTATAAGTATTAACGTTACCCCATGCCATGAAATAGGTGCTCTGAAAAAATGAGCTGGCACGGCGGCGTGCGGCAACGCAGGCGCTACGCCGGGTGGGGCGGGGAGGAGGGGTACACAGTAGTCAATTGAATATCTTTTTATTTTTGATTCTCCTTTATAGCTCTAAATAATTGTGTGCGATGCTAGTACATTGAAGAATGGACTACATAGTAAAACATCTCTAATAAATCTCTTCGGATGCAACGTCTCGTATAATTATGGTCAAACATCACTAGGTAAGTTTGTTTAACCATCAATAATACCACCTAAAATAAACAGTATGGGAGAATGTTTTTTAAAGAATTAAAAAGTTTATCTCATCGAATACATATGTCAGCTGCAAATTTATTATACTTACGCCACAATTCGCTAGCAGGTGTAGCCTGGTCTGGCGATGGCAGGCTATAGATGTAGCCGATCTGGCAAGGGTTCCAGTGATCGCATACTTCGTGATCAGGATCCAGCTCAGTCACGTATTTGTATGTCTGCGGAATTAAGAGTGGACGTAGTCAGTGGTGGAACATAGAACCAGGGGGTCGATTTTTGAATCGCTCGAATTACTATTCGCACACAGAATTACAAGATTCACGCGTGAATGCTTAAAAAATGTATGAGGATTCACACGTGAATTCGCGATTCCGTGCGTGAAAGTAATTCGAGCGATTCAAAAATCGACCCCCAGTTCCATTCCATTGCATTCCAGGCTAGGTATGTTTACAATATTCGGTCACATAGTCACATCATAACACCAAGTGAGCTGTGGTCAAACGCCTAGCCCGTTCATAATAATAGAAAATTAAAACACAATTCATTCAATACGAAAAGTGTTGTTTCTCAAATGTTCGAGACAATCGTGAACTTCAGTTCGGGAGCATTTCTGTAATTATTAATGTGTTTAATTAAATATCTTCGATCGGGACTAGGTCCCTAAGACCACGAGATGACGAGCCGCAAAACATATAAACGAATTTCCAGCATGCGGCATTCATTTTGGTGCGTTCAACTAATCTGTGAAATGCTTTGCTGAACGCTGAAGTTCAGGAATAGAATGAGTAGATATTTTGGCAAGCTCCCTGCTCTTTATATCATATATATACATATATATCAACTAAATAGTGTTAGATGGGGAGGTGCATTTTCGAAAGACTATAGACTTCCATGTGGCGTGAGGCAGGGTGGTCTGGCTTCGCCTGATCTCTTCAACCTCTACGTCAATGACTTAATTGAGGAGCTAAGCGGCACAGCGGTGGGGCTTAGGTTGGGCAACAGATATGTCAATAACCTCAGTTACGCCGATGATATGGTGCTGATTAGCCCCTCAATAAAAGGACTGACGAAACTCATTGGCATTTGTGAAGACTACGCCCGTATTCACGGACTAGTATACAATGTTAAAAAAACAGAGATGATGGTGTTCAGAGCGGGCGGATGTCCTCGGGACCATGCACCTGAGCCTGACGTACGTATTACTGGGCAGCGCGTGAAGGTAGTTGAGACTTTCAAATACCTGGGCCACATACTGTCTTCGAACCTGAAGGACGATGCAGACATTGAGAGACAGCGGAGAGCTCTCTCTGTTGTAGGTAACATGGTGGCAAGAAAGTTTTTTAAATCGGATAAAAATGTGAAGATCCTGCTCTTTAAGACATTCTGTCAAACGTTTTACACGTGCCAGCTCTGGACGAAGTACACGCGGAGGTCTCATGATATCATTCGTGTACAATACAACAACATCTTTCGGCAATTAATGGGGCTACCTCCTTGGTCTAGTGCCTCAGGTATGTTTTTTGATGCCAGGGTAAACACGTTTAACGCCATTGTGAGACGTAGAATTGCGTCTTTTTTGGATAGAGTTGGCGCGTGTAACAACGTCATAATAAGAGAGCTGTACGCTAGACTACACTTGACTGACATTTTCAAGCGTTGGCTACAAATCGCTGCCTAGAGTGTCTGCCGGGGTGTGTGTGACCACCATCTTATAACAATTAACATCATGAATGTTTTTCGCTAAGTTTATTAGACAAAACATTTTTTTTTTAACTTGAAAAATTGTAAATGGATCTTGTTATCTGAAAATAAACAATATTATTATATTATTATTATTATATCTGGTTAGCACTTAGTATCCGGTTAAGATCACACGTGGACTTTTTTTGTTCAGTCGAAAAATATCCCAATATTGCTCTGAACCTACAACACTCACCCTGTCCGGATAGTAGCGGTAATGAACCACGATATCATCAGTGTCCTCCAGGGTACACTTGGATGTGGTGTAGTTGAGGGACGTTCGTTCGATTGGAGCGCAGCCGATTACCGTACTGCCGTTGCGTGGCAGGTCCGGACCTTCTATCTTGTGACCTAAAAGTTTTAGGGCATGCAAGTGGTCTGGCTATCGGTACTTCATATCGGAGTATAAGTTATGCGTATTGCTCATGCAGTATGCACTACCTACATAATATACACGCAGCTTATGTCGTTTTTATAGTATCTCAAATTCTTGTAGTAATCTAGGTACTTTTAAAGTAAGTAAAATCGGTGAGAGTTGACGTTGAAGATATTCTATGCCAATAGGAGTTAGGACCACGGGTCACGAGTAGAAATAAATATTTTATTCCTCGTGGACCCACTGCCAGTGCTTTTGCGTCAAGGAGGTCCACGGGGAATAATCGATGGACCCACCCGGCGTGGCTAGCCGGTGGGTCCACGGGTCGTGCGTCGGTTGTTCTGATAAGAGCAAAAACCATAGAGGTCAGTACTCCCTCCAATTCAAACTATGGTATTAGTTAGGACCCGAAATCACCAAGGAAGTGCTTTTTTTGGTGAAACAGGAACAAGCTGAGGTTACTTACGATTGCAAAAGAAAAACTTATTTTCAGCCAAATATAGTTCCTTGTCCTCTGCACTGAGGCAAGAATCGTACATGACCTGTGTAGGGACAATATCATCTTCACACATCAGCACTCCAGAACCATCCGGCTCTTTCGGGGCTCGGTTTGCCGGGCATCGGTACATCAGACCTGGAGGATGGAATGGTGTACACAACAATAATGACTTCGAAAACGGTCTATACGAGCGAACTTGTAAAGCGTATGCCAACAACCTGTTTATGTGTAGGTTGGCGAGATATAATATGTAATTCACATTGTATATTTGTGGATAAATAAGTTAAAAAAAAAAACTGTTGAAAACCTGATGACCATTCGAATCGATTTCAACTTCACTTTTCTTGATTGATATTTATTTATTAAAGTCTCGTTCAGATCTAAAACTTAAGAATTCTGTTCTCTTAGCTAACCTTTCCTGATGATCAGCGGCGGCTTGTTCCTCAGCTCCGCGATGGTGACCCCCTTCTCCCCGTTCTGTATGGCGGTCATTACCCTCTTGTGCAGCGTCGTCCTTCGCTCTTGCTCCGCTATTATGTACGGCAAGAGCTCTTCTGATAACACGTCCACTTTCTTCTTTGCTTCCGCATTCATCTAAATCAGTTCTCAATTTTTCATATTTGTGAATATTTTTCAATTCAGAGTATGAGTTCAATAACTAAACTAATTTAGTTTAGACTATCAGACGAAAAAACAATCTTACTGCATGGAACTTTTGTCTGTATCATCACAATAAAACTAATGGATGAAACTTTCACCATTAATCAAGGTGTATTTATCACCGCATGTCCATGAGTAGTGGGGGAAATCAGAAATTCATGCGGATAAAATTGCATCGCATTGCAATTTAAAAAAGAATCAGAACTTACTCTGTCGGCATCTTTATTGAATTTTATTCCCGTGCCGTCCTGAAATAAAATAAGAGCATTTTAAGTGAATCTAACACCAACTTAAAATCTATCAACACACGCACACATGTTAAAACGCTTTATCAAGATAGGCAGAAGATGGTAGGTACTCGTATTTATCCATAAATTGTTGCAAGCATGAAATAATCAGCTATTTTAGTGATCTTATGATGGGTTCATCCATGTTCGTCTGTTTAAAAAACACGAGCCGAAGAACCGGCTGTATATCTACTTACAACAGCCTTGTTAAACCTAACATCGAAATTAGATCCATCCCTCGTGGAAATTTTCCTCATAAATGACTGAAAAACTTTTAGTAAGAATGATAGTTCCTGAAATATTATACGTATACTTGTATTCTTTTAAGAAGTCTGAAAAAGTCGGAAAAACTCAGGAAAATGACTGAGGAATTCTTAATATTCAGTCATTTTAGTCTAATAGTTACATCTGTCTCTTTAATAGCTTAAGTGCTTAAGATGTTTAGATATTTAGGTAATTTAATTTAAGTCATGTTATGCTATGGTTAGAAATATGTGGGTGATGGGTCTCTATTAAGTTGTCTGCAATAGGAGTGGAGGGTCCCTGGGTTCTATGATATCTACAAGTTTACTTAGTTTAGAACCCAGGTCACCAACTCATTCCTATCCTACCTTTGTTGTGTTGCAATGGTTTGCGCATTAGATTTAGAGTACATTAAGCTTTAGGTAGGCATAGGTTAAGAACCTTTATCTAACCAAATAAACGTATTTTTCATTTTCATTTTTTTTTTTCATTTCAGCGAAAAATTTCCACAAGGGATTACAAGGTTGTAATATCAATTTTCATTAGACGATATTTTGATGTTAGGTAAATTAAACACCGTTCAAGAGATGGTGCTAGCGTTGCGTATAGCATTGACGACTAGAGCACTCACCACAGCCTGTCTCCGTACTATGTTGGCGAGGTACCGGCCTCGCCTGGTGGCCGGGAGGAGTACGCTTCCAGCTTGCACTTCGTCACCCGTCTGAAACAGTGCTTGCACAAGTCATAACAGCCCCCTTAGCCAAGTTGACAATTTTTTATCGTCATCGCTAAGGAATCTAGGAACTTATCGTCATGTGACGTGGTCACGAAAAAACGTAGCTAATTTTTGGCCTAGGGGGTTGTTCACTCTAGGCCACTGTGCAATAGATCAGATCACACGACTATCTAAATCAGTCAAGGGGGCTGATGGTCCAATGTAGCTAGTATCCATACTTACTGTATATTACTATTATATAATGCGAAAGTGAGTTTGTTTGTTCGTTTGTTGGATTGTTACGCTTTCACGCTCTAACGGCTCGACCGATCATTATGAAATTTTGCATTCACGTTGTCAAGGGCAAAGGACATCTTAGTAAAGTACTCTTACCCCGGAATTCCCGCGGGATCACCAAAATTAATGCAAGTGAAACCGCAGCCGTGGAACTCACATATATTGATTGCAAATATGATAGATGGAAAATCGATATAAACTTAAAATAGTGGAAGGAACAAAGGTGTTGATACAGGCCCCCTATACGCTGCTACCCCCTTCAACTTACCGGCGGGTACCCGCATTTTACAATAGTTAAAACACTTATTGTAATTACAAAAACCAAACACTCAACACCCATTTTAAAGGCTTAAAAATATCGACTGCCGAATGGCGTTCAAATAACCATTACAAACTAATTGGTTCGTTTATTTTAATTGATCAATTATTTATGAAATATAAGTAACTACCTATACGTAAAAAAGAAACGTGACCAATATTTTTTATTAGTCTACATGGTGAACTAAAAACTAACTAGGTACACTGCCTATTAAGCTATGGGGACATACAGCACGAACAATTTTTTTTTCTTTATGTAATATACTCCTCGAGTTTTTTGCATTTTGTTTTTTTCTTCTTTCTTTTACATCTGAACTCTAAAATAGAGAACGCAGTATTTATTTTCCCACCGGTAGGTACCTACTTTCTGTAAATTAATTAGCAATTTACCTTTAAAGGTCCTTAATCCATTAGTCACTGTATACGCCTTAACGTTATGTTAGCACAAACTGCGCGTGATTGCTACCATTAAAGTAGTTTTTGTTTCGAGTCATGGCTTGCAATTTTGCCATAATATTTTTATTCATAAGTGAGTATTAAAACCAAGTTGTTCGTAGCGGTTTCACCCGCATTAAGTTCGTAATTCTCGCGGGAATTTTGGAATAAAAAGTAGATACTTTTTGCCTACCTCTGACAGCGTACATGCAAAACAAGATCATTCGTTGAGTAGTTAGAGCGTGAAAGCGTTACAAACAATTAAACTCACATTTACATTTAATAGTAAGGATTGATTGGAGCAAAGTAGTGGTCTAAAGCAGAGATCCTTTTGCTAATAACTCTAGAAGATAGATGTTTATTTATTACGTCATTCACCACGTCACCACCAAGATGTGTGGACGTTTTTCAATGATCACCACGACACCTGATCCAAAAAATCTACCTAGATAGTAGATACTAGTTATTGACCCGATTGGCGTAATAGGTCACCATGCCTGCCTGCTAATCAAGAGGTTCCCTGGTAGGGGTGCACTTTGTGTGATGAGCACAGGGTTCCACTTTCCAGTCTGGGTGTGTTTATATATCTATAGTATAATATATATGTAATTCAATGTAGTATATACCACGTTTGCTTGGTTTCCACGACACAAGCTAATAATAGCTTACTGTGGGATCAAGTAGATCTGTGTGTTGTGAAGTGGATTATTATTATTATCATTTAATACCGACGACGACATATATTTAAATGATATAATTTATTATTATATCATTTAAATATATGTCGTCGTCGGTATTATAATTTATATAATTTATTATTATATCATTTAAATATATGGTCGTTAATTAATGATATATTTTTAATTACCTATAGGTATTTCGGTACTTCAGTTAAATTAATTAACCTTTCACAGGTCTTACATTCAACAAATCCATAGAAATTGAGGACCCTATCGCTGTTATAAATGTAGCTGGTAGCACAGCAGCAGACGTAGTAAGGAATCGAAGGCATTTAGAGGAAGTCGATAATGCACATAACTCCAAAATAGGCGAGGATCTCGGGAGACGTCGCTTCTTTTCCTGGTTTCAGAACGTCTTTAAACAGAAACATCTAAAACTAGACAAAATATCAACAACAGAGTACAGTAATTTGTCTATAATACCTCTGAAAAATTATGATCAGCAAAATTTAGTTGCTGTTTTGAATCGCTTGGAATCCGTTTTGCGTAAGATTAGCGATAGTATGTTAGAGCAAAATCGTAAAATCAGGAATCTTTTGGAGAACAATACTAATAATCGTTCCAGAAGACTTAAAAGATATGTAAGCGTTAATGACAGTGATGTGCAGATTGAGGAAAATTTTACAAATGTATCATGTATTACCGTTGGAGGCGATTTAGGAAAACAATGCGAGGGAAGTAAAGAAAATGAAGATGGAAGAAGATACATGAATAAAGAGGATACATCCAATGACGTAAATTCTAAACTTTCGATTTACATCAATGACAATTACAATAAAATCCTAAAGAACTTAGAATCTATACATGAATTAAAACATACTGTTTCCAATGAGGAGAACTATAAAATCGGCTATCTCATAGCCAACTTGGATACTTTGGAGCTTAATCTTAAACTTTTAAAATCAAAAGTCGATGAAAACGAAGGTTTCTGGGATGATACAGTTTATTTAGATGTGTTGACTCAATTGAAAGATGCTAATGAAGTTATTTCAAAACTAGCTGAATTGCTCAGAGAACGGCGCTGGGAGTAACCGATACCTAACCATGAACGTTGACAACAAATTAATATGTAGACAATATATTTATACGATTACCTACCTAACTACTCAACCACTCATCGATTAATTTCTTCCGTTGGCGACATCCTAATTATTATATTGAACTAGCTGATTCAGCGCGATTTCCCGCGTCAATATTAATGACGGACTTTCAAACTTCAAGTAATAAAAAACATGGTTCATCTGTAATAAAACTTTTATTAAAAGATATTTAGGTTTTTACCTATCAGACTATCAGTCTAGTAATAAAAAAAAACACTTTTACAACTTACCATAAACATAAGGACTGATCACGAACGGACATTGCTATGGGCTCCTTAAATATCTTGGTTCAGTTCGCTACCCACGACAAGGGTTGCCAAGTGCACGGATTTCCTAGAAATCTTTCAAAATCCAGAACATGGCTAAAAAAACCTATACCTAGCTGTTTTAACTGCCAATGGCAGGAAATACAGTTCGAAATCAGATTAAGCTCAAATCAAAATAATTTTTTTCTTTACTAACTTTGCCTGTGTTTAATGCCAAAGAGTATATAACCACTACGTTGCTATGTTTTGTTACGAATCTTCGCAAGCAATAGGAGCGTTTTTTTTTACTTTGGGTTATTTATGGTCAGAGAAAAGTTCAGCCTCAAAGCGACAGTTGAAAAAACTAAAACTTACACTAAATTAAGTACGAACGATAACTTAATTTGTACTTAAGTACTATTCAACATTTTCCTTTACCTAAAGTTAAATAAGACTTAAAAGTACTTTATTGTTATTTAAAATTTCGTACAACTACTAATTTTAACGACAAAATGTTGCCAGTTAACAAATTTTTTTACAAACTTAGTAGATTTTGGCGGTTGATCAATAATTAAAAATTATGAATTCCTTCATCGCGTCCTATTCGACTGTGATCTTCTTAAAGGCTGCAGGATTGAATCCATTACTACTGAAGCTGCATTCACCTTGCTACACCTGTGAAAAATATCATTTTATTTAAGTACCTATAAAACCATTATTTCAGAAAGTTCATATACGAAAAGTAGAAGAATTAATCAATAAATCATTCACCAGTATGCAAATTCATCTTTGGGACCCAACAAATTTTATGTTTCTATTGGTCAATTTACTTAATCAGTGAACAGAGACACATAAATCTAATGAGCGGAATCAAAAAAGACTGCAATTTGCTTATTTTATTAGTTTTCTATTATAAAAGTTGCGTTTCAGCGGCTGTCAACTCCGCAGCAGGACGTTAATTTCGAAATTAATTGCTTTATAGCCAGTCGGGTTTGATAATCACCTGGGAAACATATCATTGCACCTAAGCTCCGTCCAGCCAGAGAATGCTTCGTACAGCATAGTGTCCAGCGCTTTGTCCGCTGAAATATCACCTGACAGCATTCGTAGCGCCATTCTGTTACAAGATCAACCGAAATGTTTATCCACCGATTTACTTTATTATTAAGCAGGGAAGTTAATATTATTTGTCATAGCCATGTCATAGCATTTTGAGACCCTTCCGGCCGTGCCCGCTTTCGACTAATCTCGTATTTTAGGTTGTAGGTAAAAGTGTAAATTTAGATAACCCTATGCATAATCTTCTATCTATCTATACTATAATAAAAAAGTAGAATCCGCAATTCTGTACATTGAATATTTTTAACTAAAATTGAGAGTGATGATAAAAGAAGAGTAACCGAGCCCAAAAAAAGTTTTTAAAATTATTTTGTCAGTCTGTCTGTTGGCGATAATCTCCGCATCTACCGAACGGGTTGTCATGCTGCATGCAGTTTTCAGTAGTAGATTATTAAGACTGGAGCAACATATAGGCTTTGTTTCATCGAAATAGGACATAGGGGAAAAAAGTTATCATCATTTAAAGACATCAGCACAATGCAATGATCGAAAGCTTCGATATAATGTTGCATAACGAAAATGATAAAACCTGTTTAGAGAATAATATGCATTGTTTTCTTTTGAATTGATTTTTCGCGAAGTGACAGTTTTAAGGCTTGGAGAGACAGATGATGTGATTATATTTTATTTGAGACCAAAGAGTATATAACCACTACGTTTTAAAAGAGTGAGAAAGTCTAACGTCATTACTATCATTGCAAGGGTCGAAAATTCACGCGAGTGAAACCGCGGGCACCAGCTAGTACCTTAATATTGTTGACAAAAAGAATAAAATAAAATAAATATTGATATAAATCATTATTTATTTTGTCACATACACAACTTACCCGTTGATTCTAGCCATCGTTCCGTACGGGGCGTTCAACTTCGCTGTAGCAACGAGGTTTTTACAATAAAGCATCCAGACGCAGTCCAAATCTGTATAAAAACCGGGCGTCGAGTTGGCAACATTTACAGCCGAATTGTCACTCTTATTGAACGACGATTGCAGATGATTCAGGGCGTGCGAGTTAGCATCGATGTTCCGAGAAATTTGGTTTTGCATGTTGGCATTCAATGACTCCCTGTTCGAAAGTTGATTGAGGACGCTCCTGGGAAAAAAAAATCAAATTAAAAAAACTTCAAACGGGTGAATAGTGAACCATCCGGATCTAAGGACCAATCTTTGCTTACTATAGAAAACTGGTCCGTACAACACTGCTTGAATATATTTTGTTGAAAAAGCAAAATATTGTACTAGACATTACTACACATAGACGTTTATGTCTAAGAGAACTAAGTAGTTCTCCCCTCAACCTTGGAAACTCACTTAGTGTTTTTGTAAACCCTGCCGAGGTGTATGGCTGCGCGCGCAGTGCTCAACCCCACCTCCAGGATGTTCTCCAGCAGGTTCTTGCCCAGGTCGAACGCGTCCATGTCTTGGCGGAGGTTTTGCCGCTTCCTGGCACAGACAAACATACAGCTCTTGATTGTCGTGTCACGTGATGGAGGTCAAAATCATTAAAATATACAAATCATATAATAATATATATGTACCTACGTGTAGTACTTACAGCAGAAACTCTGTTCACATAACAGTTTACAAATTGACAAGAAAGAAATTAAAAGAGAAAACTATATAGCCAAGAGTTACCAAGGAAATTCCAAAAACCACGTGAGAAACGACTGGTTTACTAGCCGTTTCTTCCGCGTTTCCAGCGAGAATTCTTGTATAAAAATTACTCTCCTTTGCATGAAACTCTCATTGCATTTATCCTACTAGGATTAATCTTCCATCTTTCGTCAATCTTCTTTTCTACTACGTATCTACAAGCTACAGCGCAACCAACAAGACGACGGAAATTCGGTGCTCGGTACTCACGATGACTTTTCATTGTAGTGGTTGATGTCATTCTGCTTCGCTTCCACCTTGGTGGGGTCCATGAAGAGCGCGTTGAAAGCGAACACATCCGGGTCTTTCAGCATTCGGGCGCGGGACGACTCCTGTGTCAACGGAAGAAAAGATTTTTTCATTACTCATACTCGGAAAGTAGGTCTGAAGTTGCCTGAGAAGCGGGTTGAAAGTAACCCTTTTCAGCCCTAGGGAGAATCGCTTTCAACTGACAACTGTCAAATTATTAAAAAAAAACTAGGTCTATTTTCACATTTCTATTGAACCATGTTTCAACTTTCTATACAGCCAGCGCGATGTAAAATTAAAATAATGTAAAGTTTAAGTAGGTATTAATTAAAATAAAATTCACTCATTTTTTCTTAAGCTAATTCCTATTTATATTTTTTTATTTTCTTTAATTAATACTTAATAATTAAAGAAAATATTTTTTTTAGGTCGCCACAATGTAAATAAAAAATACTGGCTGAATAGCTAGCCGGCCAAAGAAAAAGAAATAGGTGGGAAAGCGTCAAGCGACTATCCGATCTTCACTCATTTTTTCTTTAACTAATTCCTATTTTTATTTTGACTTTCCTTGCATTCGTAATGAAAAGCACAGTGTTACCCTCGGGAGAAAGACTTATTTAGTCCCTCGATCTATTAGCGCCCTCGCTACGCTCGGGCGCCAAACCCCGTCTCGGGACTAAATAAGTTACTTTCACCCCTAGGATAACAATGTACTATAAAACAACTAACTTACGTCTCACCCATATCTACTGTCTTAAAACGTTGTCCCAAAATAAAAATCCTGAAATACGTGTTCCTTTATGTGAAAAAAAAAAATACTAAAAAAAATACTGCTTTTCACGACTATAACTTTAAAATTAAGATATTGTCTCAATAGGTGTCTCCAGAAAATGAACTTGACTTCTTAGTGCTTGCCAAGATCATAAAAGGAAGGGTGATCAGAAAGGAGGAAGGCTGTTCCGTCTGAGCGTTGATGAATCGTTTATTCATTCAATGTAGATAAAAATATTCATCCTATCGATCACTAACCTGACTCTCCCACGCCATCAGCTGTATATTATGAAGCAGCATCACATCCAACGTGAGGATACCGAACGACAGCAGATCAGTGCCATTGGTCACAATGATCTTCCTGCTATGGTTGCCGCTGCTTTGATTGAAATCACCGAAGTAAATATCCCTCAACTTATTCATTACCACACTGACGTTGCCTTCCACCAAACTAGTGTTTAGAGCTTGCAACAACTGTTTAAACTCATGTCCCGTGCCATTTCTTTTGCTTGTACCGTTGTTAGGATTGTGCAATTCGAAATCCGGATCCGTCGTGATCCAATCGTGAAGCTCTTGCACCTTCTCTATCAAATAGTTTGTCATTGTGTTGCTTTGCATGTAGTCGTCATATAAATTCTCATCGTTGTAATATTCTTCGTAGAAATCATCGTCATGTTTTCTCAGACCCGCCACATATCCGTCGGGCAGCTTGATTTCGTTGTGTCTGTTTATAAAAACATCGGGCAACGTCGGTTTGAATTCTGGTATAGGTTTCTTAATATCTATACTATCTAATTCCCCATCGATAGGAACAACATCAGGGTGCTTCGCTTGATCTTTCTTCTCTATTCTCCTTTCTTCATGCTGAATACTTGTGTCGTGTAGCGGATGCATCTGAGGTTTGGACATAAGACTCAGTTCTGGTCTTCTGTTTTCATTATTTCTGATTTTCTCTCTGTTAGCAACTAAATTCTTGAAGATGGCAAGTTTTTCAATCAGGGGCAACTCTAGATCGTCTTCCAGTTCATCTGATGTGGTGAGCGTGTTCATTTCTTCAGTGGTGGTAGTGGGTGGCCTGAACGATTTCATTTTTGGATTTGAATATATCGGTTCCTAGAATGAGAAAAACAAAATTTTAGTTGAAAATAATAGCACAGAGGAGTAGAAAATTGAAAAAAGAAATTGAAAGCGGAATTCAGTCCTTAAATTTAAGAAGGTTGTCTATCCTTATGTCCTGTATTAACTTCTTTATCTGAAATGATAGATTTAAGGTGGAATTTGGCTTATTTTTTGTTTGTTACGCTTTCACGATTTAACTAGGTACCGACTCGACCGATCATCATAAAATTTTGCATATACACGTCGCCAGAAGTACAGAGAAGGACATAGAATAACTTAACCGCGGACATAGGATAAATTAACGCGGGCGAACCGCAGGGAACAGCTAGTAAATGATCAAATTAAACTTTGATAGGCATTAGAGTTTACACTCGCTTTAAATTTAAGTGGAATATAGTGTTGTGATGATGATTAAGTACAGTTCCGTGCAAGGGTATGATGGCGGGGATAGCTCACCGGCGGGTCCACGTACTGGGGTGGGGCGAAGCCCGGCTCGCCGGCGCCCCAGCACGTCACCACCACAGTGGCGAGCACCAGCACAGCGGACACCGCGAAGCAAGTACAGTTCCATGCAAGGGTATGATGGCGGGGATAGCTCACCGGCGGGTCCACGTACTGGGGTGGGGCGAAGCCCGGCTCGCCGGCGCCCCAGCACGTCACCACCACAGTGGCGAGCACCACCACAGCGGACACCGCGAAGCAAGTACAGTTCCATGCAAGGGTATGATGGCGGGGATAGCTCACCGGCGGGTCCACGTACTGGGGTGGGGCGAAGCCCGGCTCGCCGGCGCCCCAGCACGTCACCACCACAGTGGCGAGCACCAGCACAGCGGACACCGCGAAGCAAGTACAGTTCCGTGCAAGGGTATGATGGCGGGGATAGCTCACCGGCGGGTCCACGTACTGGGGTGGGGCGAAGCCCGGCTCGCCGGCGCCCCAGCGCGTCACTACCACAGTGGCGAGCACCAGCACAGCGCACACCGCGAAACAAGACGCGCCGGCCACCACCCACACCTTCAGCGGCACCTTCAACATACAATAAAGTCTTCGTGAATCTTACAAGTAGTTTTCCCGGTTTAAAATCTTTATTTGGATGTTGAAAAACAAATTATAGAATAGAATAGAAATCTTATTTACTTTAGGTATAGTATGTTTAGGTAGTAAGTACTTAAAAGCTACGTGTTACCTAGTAACAAGTCTGCGATTCCATAGTTTTGCTCGCGAGTGTATATAATAAAAATGAGTCGCCAAATGTGTTGCTAACTTCCAAACGACTGCACCAAAATGGATAATTGTGTTTTTTTTTGTGCTCGTTATTATCAGGACAAGGTTTATATAAAAGAAGTTTGGAGTTCCTGCGGGAATTCCGAAACTCACGCGGGTGAATCTCCGAAACGGTTGGACCGATATTGACGGGACTTTCACTGCTAATTAGCTTTTGTTATAAGGAGTAAATTAGACTGAGTTGGAGTTCCTGCGGGAATCCCGAAACTCACGCGTGTGAAACCGTGGGGCACAGCTAGTAGACTATAAAATAATAAAAGATTATTATTATTATTAAAATAAAAAAACAAACATTTTAGAGATATGTACACGAGTCAACCCCGCACCACTCCACTGGATATGGCACATCAGTGACCCATGTACGTGCAGTCCAGCCGGCGCGCGGCGCGCGATCATGCCCGGTTGCTGCTCTATAGTTGAATATACGTAATGTAATAAAACTATTAACGGATTCGTGTCAGCGCTCTCAAGTAATTACCTAACAGCACAGTTGTGCATGTCATCCACTACGAAGCGAAAATATCGCACCAACATCATAATAATCAACCTTTTTTCTAAAACTTGTGCTTAACGAAGTTTTTTTTGACGACATACTTAAGATAATATTACTTGATTTAAGTAGGTATATCAAATGATATCACAATTTTAATTGTATCAAAATGATAGCACATACCTAATAAAGACCTATAAGATCCATGGCCTGGGATGGCCTCTGTCCGTTGAGTTTGTCATCAAGAGTTGCCAAGTGCACGGATTTCAGGGGAAATGGC
The DNA here is from genome assembly GCA_907165275.2 of Zygaena filipendulae. Classification (NCBI taxonomy): domain Eukaryota; kingdom Metazoa; phylum Arthropoda; class Insecta; order Lepidoptera; family Zygaenidae; genus Zygaena; species Zygaena filipendulae. Next base: position 7,960,238 of record OU015670.1, on the reverse strand, counting down.
AAATAAAGCGGGTTTAGCTATGAAAGTTATGGGAAGGCGAGAATCCTGCAACGTCTACTGATTGAAAGTCGTCTAAAAAATTCTAAGCGTTCATTTCGGCCACCTCTCCCCGAAAGTTTTATCGTACTAATAACTGAACAATCGCACACCTTTTCCGCGGGAGGCCGAGACGCATCCTCTGAAGTTTTAGAAACGAGAGGGTGGGCAACTGAAATTTGCTATAGACGCATTTTTGTCTTTACTAACACTATTGAGAATTTTGCTTTGCAATTCCTGTCATTTCCGTAGTAAAATTCTCAATAGTGCATTAAAGACGGGCTCTGAAATGCTTCCATAGTCAATACGACAATTTCACCGTCGTGACCTTCTATGTAATAAATAGCATTTGTCCACGTACCTAGCGAGCTAATAAAGCGCGAGATATAGCTAAGTAGTGGATGAATAGCCTAATTCGTGAGGTCACGAGTCATGACTCGCGAACTATGTCTTCCGCTAGATTACGCGTGTGGTTACGTTACCGCGTCGCGTCGCGTTTACGTTAGCATTGCCTAAGATAATGCATCAACGGTTAATCTTAACTCATAATCTTTTCTCCTAAACAGCTGAACACACAGTCGCACAGTTGATCGTACGGTCAGAAACTAGGTTCGCACAAAAGGAAACAGCAAATATAAATGAAGGTTCGACGATTTCGAGCTTTGGTTCTCGTCAAAAACTACGTTTCTTACGCTAGTTTTGCTTGGTATCCTGTCGCACAGGATCGGCCGCGGCGGCAGCGGTCTTCGCGCGTTGGCCAGCCGCGCCTCGCTGAAGCCCTGTCCTTGACCCTGGCGGGTGCGACCGCTGGTGGCTGACCTTCCGCTGCCCGCCCCGCTCGGGTACACCCGACTCCACTCGGTCGCGGTCGTCATCGTGGCCCGACTGTCACAGGAATTGGAAGATGGCGACCGTTTTTCGTATTCGTATTGGAACATGCTTTATTTTTATCTGAAATAAAAAAAAATTGCATTCTTTACTAATATACCTACGTAAAATGTTTTTAAACTGTTTGCCTTAAATACTAGATAAGTACCTATGTTAAACCGTGAAATATGGTCCTTCGATCCGGGTAAACCGAAATTGTTACATCACACTGCACGGTTTAATTTCTTTTTTATTTTTTTTTTAATTTTTCGTTCACGCGTCACCTTACGCTTTCAATTTAAATCACACAAAAATTGTTTGAAGTGGATTTAATTGAGTTGGTACTTTGTCCTTTCCTGTACTCTTAACAACGTGTAGGTAGGTATGCAAAATTTTATGATGATCGGTTGAGCCGTTAGGGCGTGAAAGCGTAACAAACTCACTGCTGCATTTATTAATACAAGGATTAGCTGTTTCCCGCAGGAATTTCGGAGTATGAAAGTGCCCTATGTCCCTCTCTGTACCCCTGACAACGAGTTTGCAAAATTCATGGTGAACGGTCCAGCCGTTCACGCACGATGCCGTGAGTCGTGACCAAGGGAAATAGGGATTCATTTTTATATGTAGATATACCTTAACAAATGTTATCTCGAACCGATTCCTTTGTAGTCTGGTAGTCCGCGGAGAAAGGTTTTTCAGTTCATAAAGTAGGTACCTATAGGTACCTAAATAAGTAGGGAGCCTACACATTTGTGTAAAAAGTAAACACCATTACAAAGAAAAGAGAAACAGGCCTTTTTCAATTTGTTTAAAGTCCGGTGTGTGTAACTACTTACTTATAAGCAGGCCTCGTGAAACGCACTGGGATTTTCCCACGATTTGTGTGATTTTCTGGAGCGATTTACAGCATTATTGTACCTACGCGGGCGGTAATGATGGTGTCAAAGTGGGTCTAGACTCTAGTCTAGACCTACTTTAGATTACGATTAACTCTAATATTTAGTGAGGTAGGTATATTAAGCATGTTATGACGTGCAGCGCAATAAATAATGGGCATGTTGACTAATTTTTATTTTTTAGTCCGTCTTGTAGATTATTAAAAAATATTGGACACGTATTTTTTCTTTTTTTACGTAATCAAAAAATAACGGCGATATATTGAGTTGAAATTTCGCGTGACGTCACTATTCTGACAGTTTGTATGGCTGTTTTGCGGTTAGTGACGTCACGACCTCCTCATCCTAAACTTTAATGCGCTTTATCTCTGTATATTTTTATTTATTTAAAAAAGCAAAAAATACGTGTCTATTGTTTTTTTATTTTCTAACTGACGGACTAATTAGAATTTTGATTTTCAATAGTAGTCAACATCCCTATTATGTAACTTTATATTGCTATCATATTTCAGTTTCAATCAGAAAAATAGCGATTTTGTGATTACTTAATTATTATTAATCATGTTTAGGCAGCTTCAACTTTTGAAGTACCTACCATGTTTATTTTTGTTGATTGCTAGATATACATAGTAGGTGTACAAAACGTGCATAATGTACTTACCTAATCGCAATACTGTCATGTTTTTGATTGCAACCGAAAAATGATAAAAACAAAAGTTACATAATAGCCCCTCTTTCATTATTAAAAAACTCGTTTATTATTTCACATTTTTTGCCTAGGTGTAATTTTTTTGTTATAGCATTCAATTAGATATAGCTAGATTTTGAACTATTTTTTTACAAAAACGTAACGGTTGAAAAGCTCTTTGCAAATAAACTTTCATCAACTTAAAAAGAAGATTGACAAAAATTTTTCTTTGGCTTTCAATTCCAATTTTTGGTTTTATGGCTTCACCGTTTGACGATGATCCTGGCAATGTTACTTAATGAAAAGCCCCGCCATAAAAAATTTGCAAATACATATTATACCTTTGCATATTATTATTTGAGATATTATATTTGTGATTCTAATGTTCAAAGTGTAATCTTGTTTTGAAGCTGACTGTACCTGTTTAATTAACACTAGCTGTTTCCCGCGGTTTTACCCGCGTTAATTTCATAGTCCTAAAAAGTACCCTATGACCTTTTCGATATCCCTGAGAACCATCTGAGAACGTATCAAAATTTCATGATGATCGGTTGAGCCGTCTAGGCGTGAAAGCGTAACAGACAGAGTTACTTTCGCATTTATGATATTAGCAGGGATTATGTACTTAACTATGCAAAAAGTTTCAGATTTGCATCGGAAAGAAATAATAAATAGCAGATCTGAACATATCCGTTACTACACCGTATGGATATTTAACTTCGTGTTTTAGCTATGTATGTATGTATTAGATGAGAATTTCGATTATACGCTCTTAAATCTAACCAGATACCAACCGAATTTTTTTACAGTCATAGCCCCTAAAGGTTGATCTGACAAAGGGTTCCTAGGTTCGTATTTTTGAATCGTTCAAATTAATTTCGGCGCACTAAAATATTTAGCATTCGCATGTGAATTTTGCGATTCTGTTGGAGAAAGTAATTAGTATCTACGATTCAAAAATACGACCCCTGAATGAATTTTGAAATCACAGATAATAATTTAGTACTGAAACTACAATTAATTATCATTTGTTTCAATAATTTACACCCAATGCAGTTGAGAGTTTAACAGAAAGGTAGATATTTGTTATCTACATCTTCGAGGCTCAAGTGCGCAAAAACGATTTTATTGTTCCGCTAGAGCTTTCCCACACGCAGGAAACGGTGTCCATTTTGCTCAGAACAATGGTTGCCACATGGTTAACAGATAAGTACCAGAGCTTAGAGGGTCAATACTGCTCACCACTCCCGCCTCCGTGAGGGTCTGTCTCCCTTTATTGTATAGGTACTAGTTAGTACATTGACACTAAGCGAAAAATTGAGTTGAAATTTCGCGTGACGTCACAACCCCGTGCAGTTTATATGGGGCTTATAGTGAATATTGACGTCACGAGACCCCCACCCTAAACTTTAACGCGCTTTATCTCTGTTTATTTTCATTAATTTGAAAAAGAAAAAAATACATGTCTATTATTTTTTTATTTTCTAACTGACGGACTAATTAGAATTTTGATTTTCATACCCTGGAGAGTACCCAATTGTATTTAAAAAAAAATGTGTAAAAGAAATCGTTAGAGGAAATTGTAAAATGATTGCAGCATTTACACCAATCCGCTAAAAACGGCCTCTAAGATTCGATCTAGTCACTAGTGTGACCCGATGGAGTCCCATCATTGCAATTTGCAAGGGCAGGTGTGCTGTCAAAATATCTTTGTTTTGTTTCCATCGTTGACCGGAAACTGCAGAGGCTGAAGTTTAATAAAAAAATAAGTTGTTATGGGAAAATCATGCAAACATTAATTGGACTAATTTACACCGGCGACAAGCACCTGAAAGGCCAAGAATCCATGATCGGTTGTGATTCGCATTCGTGAAATAACCTCTGTGTTCCATAGTTCATAATGAAGAAGAAGAAGAAAATAATGAGTGGTATGTTTAAAGGGATTTCACTTATATAGGTACAGGTCCGTGGTTTTCACAATAAATATCGCGTAGATATTATATCTCTCAAGCATTATGACTCAGCCACGCTTGTCAAAGAGCATGTAATTTCATATAACATTCAGCCACCACGTTCCACTTCCCACCAAGAATGTCGCGAGATGCGCCTCGCTAGTCTGTAGCCTCGCTCCAGTAATCATGGCCAAAGACAACCAGCATCCGGCTGTAGATACAATGACCCGCAGATTGGGTCTTATTAGGCTCCATGGGGCATTGACCATTGTCCTAAGAGGTTGCAAAAATAGACCAAACTTCATAACCTGTGATACCAGCATTGAATAAGCTAACGCCTAAGAGAGCGTTAATACTGGCTCAGAGTAAATATACTGGTGTTGGCGAACGTCTGCTACATTTTTTATTAGGTTAGATTGAAAAGAAATAGATCGTTATGAAAAAAAGTTGGTCCAAGAATTTGAATTTTGGTTATATAAATTTGGTCAGTGTGAACGCTTACTTCTTAATCACGCAACGGATTTTGATGTGATTTTTTAGTCGACTTTATTCTGGTCCATTTACCTATAAGTGCGTGTAAGGAGTAATCTCTGGAACTACTAAGCTTCTTCTACAATTCACCTACAGTATCCTGAGTGACAAAGAATAGGTACTTTTTAGAGTTCCCAAGGGAGTCCCGAAATACCCGCGGGTAGGCCATGGGAGATCAGCTAGTTATCTAATAATAAAACAATATAAAAGTGCCTTTAGCCAATGTCTTTAGTGCTGCGACAATAGTGTCAACAGTCGACCCGTGGCGACCTATCGATAATATCTTTTTATCGATTTGTTCGTTGCGTTTGTCCTATCTATTTTTAGAGACGGAGGATTTCTCTAAAAATAGATGGGAAGTGTATAAAAGCCGGTGCATGATAGGCCTTTATTGAAACAAATGAAACGATTCATAATTTACACCGTTTTAGAGAGAAGTAAATTATGAAAAGTGAAAACATTTCATTGACTATTTTTTTAATAAATTTTATTGTTTACCTATGTATTTCTATTCTCAGCTTGATTTTATCATTTCATAAAAATTTTAAATTTATTGTTTTTACTGTTGCGCTATAATAGCGTCACCTTCGTTAGATAGATAGGTAGGTACCTACTCTAATTGTAAAGCGCGCTCCACAATCGCGCGCGGTTCGCCCGCGAAGCCGCGAAACAGCCGCGTAACTCCGCGAAATGTGGAGAGCGCTTAAGAGTTTGCGTCACGTCACAGAGCGGTGGCTGGCTTTGAGTACCTATCCTTGGTCCCTAGCTATCCCCATAGGTATCCATGGGCTAAAAGTTTTCTATTCTTTCGTTTTTTTTACTTGATGCGGAACTGCATATTTTATAAGTAGGTATAGCTAATGCCTTGTGTTTACACAGTCGGTTCACAAACTTTGCTAGACCTTTTGACCAGTCATGTTGTCATTGTCACCTCTCAAACATTTGACCTCTTCGTAAACAGTACCTTCGTAAAAATATATTATTACAAAGTTAAAATAATTTATTTTGAACTAGCTGTCGCCCGTGGTCGCACTTACATGGTATTTGTGAGTCTGTATACTGTACGTCACTACCATGTCACTACTCACTATCGAGCCCGTAGTGCTTATAACTTTACTATACTCTACATAGAGGGTAATAAGCGGGTTTTTTCAAATTCAGAACGATATGCTGCGCAGAAATTGTGCAAAAAAATAGGGTACCTAACTTGAACTACCTACCTACTCACCTCATTTTGGGGGCAAATTAATGAAAAAATAACCGTTACTCTTAAATTCTGGAGCTGTGATTTTAGTTTATTACCTATATTAGGAGGTACCTACATGTGAAAGTTTCAAAATAAACTAGAAAACAGAGTGTTTCTGATTTTGTAGTTATCTAATTATATAAATCACGTGTCACGTTGTTTGTCCGCGATGGACTCCGAAACTACTGAACGGATTTTGATAAAATTTTGCAAAAATTTATAATATGGTCCAACTTAAAAGATAGGATAGTTTTCGTCCCGGAATTCCCTCGGGAACTGAAGGACATAGAGTACTTTTTTCCCACATCCTCCGCGGGAACTCCGAAATTACCGCGGATGAAATCGCGGGGGACAGCTAGTATCAAATATAAAATACATCGTCAACATAAGATAAAGTAGGTATGATATTTTTAATTTAAACCACTGGGGCATTTGCCATTTATTCTTGTTTCTATTATAGATCATTTGGACCCATTTTTGGTTCTTTAAAATAGCTTCAAAAACAGGTGAATTGGTGATTAATTTCCTGCCTTTAATTCTTAAATTGGCACAAGACCTCTTTTCGCCAGATGATTGCGAAAAGATTGGATTTTTCGTTTGTTTACTTTGTTTGTAATCATGGTTCAATTAAATAATTGGTCCATGTTTGCAATGAATAAACTCAAATATAATTAATTTTCTAAATTCCTTCGCTTACAATACAAATATGACATAGTAGCCAAAGTCACAAAACATTTACCTAATTTGGTGCTGGACACGACATCCGTTGTTACTTGTGGCACGATAGTTGGCCGTATCTAACCGTTTTTAAATCTAGGTGCTTTTGCATTTTAAGATACCTACTCACAAAGCAGTAGTATACGTATACCTACTATATCTTACTATGTATACAGTCCATACTCTTTTGTTTCATTACTTTCACTCATTTAGTTCCTTTCGTTGTGTGTTGTTAAACATAAAGAAGACTGAAACTTGTTTACAGTCTATCAGGTATATTTACTACTCAGCATGGTTCAAGTTATAACCATAGATATTATGTGGGTTCAGTTTTTATTTACAAAAAAAAAATATAGATTTAGAGAGTAGGTACCAAGGTGCCAGTAAATAGGTATCATAACAATTAATCCTAAAGAATACCAAAAATATTTTTGTGTCGTAGTCAAACTGTATAAATCGCCAGTTTACAAACGGCTGCGGCATTTTTAAATCGAACAGAAAAGATAACTGTGGTGCTCGCCGATAGGTGCCATTCTGTTGTGGTAAGACTTCAAATCTGACATCACTACATATATAGTTAAAATAAAGTTCTCCGCCGCGTCTGTCTGTCTGTCTGTTCGCGATAAACACAAAAACTACTAAACAGATTTTCATGCAGTTTTCACCGGTAGTTAAAAGTGATTCTCGCTCGGAAGGTACCTATTATATTTGTCAATGTTTTGTGTAAATTGGTTGAAACATAGGTAACGACAATTTTTAGCAGTGTGGGAAAGTGTATTAAGTTCTGCATACTACAAGTTGTCAAGAGTAGGTACTAGGTAGGTATAGAGAAGGATATAGAGTACTTTTTGTCCCGGAGTTCCCGCGGAGACTCCGAAATTAACGCGGGTGAAACCTTGGGGATAGCTATTAGTAGGCAAGTATAAAAAACGATCGACTCATACAATTACCTGTTTGGCTGCGACATCCACACTTTAAGTGCGCAATGAAAACAATTGCATATCAATAGGTCGCATGTAAATGTGGCTTTTGTAATTATAAGTGCCGAGTTAATTAATATTCTGTAACGCTCGAGTAATTTACAACTGCTAGTATGTCATCATTTCATTTCATATATTTTTCATGTTTTGCACCTAAAATTCGCTTTGAAAGGGTAAGCTAGCGTACAAAATACAGCTTTATTACCTACGCACTGTCAATGTGAGGCGAACAACTTATCATAACATAAATTACTAAAATGCGGGATTCAGGATAACAAATAACGTTAGATTCATCAATGTTTTCTGTGGGACAAAATATGGATTGGGACTTTCAATGAACAATTCGATCTATACGCCGAATCTTCGCTTTCTGAATAAGAAGCGAATATTCTAATACGTACTGAAGGTGGACTGTAGGCTACCACTGCTCAAGTGGTGTATAAGTAAAAGTAAAATTGCAACACTTACAACTATTTCAAAATAGGGCCACTATAGCTTTAGAAATTTCGTCTGAGCTTTAGAACTAATACTTTTTACTATAGGTCTGAACTTATAGCATCCAACGACATCATTGCAAAGTCAATATTCGGAAATCCTATAATTAAGTAGAGGAAGACAGTAATTTCACTTATAAATTATGATAAATAAATAAATAAATGATTCGCTGTCGATTAATACCTACAGGAACATCATAATACGTATATCTAGTCTAATGTCTTGGATTGGCACCGATCAGAAAATTACCCGTCGTGAGACAGCAAAGATACTAAGTAAGAAGTCTATTAAAGTTTTTTTTTTTGTATTAATATAAAAATACTATTGACATGTCCAAGTTTATTTCTAGTAGGTTATAATAACAATAATACGATAAATACTTAACCAAGTTTTTTCTACATGGTGGATCAAGAACCTAGTTACCTTATATTACGTAGATATACCTAGGTAGTTGGCTTAGTACATAGTTATTAGCTATACGGAAAAACGAGTGATTTCATCAAACTCACCTAGATGAATTTCAAATCTGCACAAAACACACCAACGAGTAGGTAAAATTCTCACAAAAGAAAGTCAATTTTATCGATACGAAAAAAAAAACGAGAGAAAATATTTGTCACATCACTAGCACATAACTTTTCCAGGAATGTTCCTAAAGAAAAAAAAACTATTTGCATGAGCAAACAGGCCAGTGTAGAAAATGAACTTTTTTGTGCAAACAATAGAACGTCAGATCGGTCTGCACTGTGCAGCCAGAACAGTCGTGCGTTTGGACCCGCGGTTATTGCTTGACTAAAGCCTGTGACCAAAGCTTGGTTGGTGTCTGGTGATAGTATGAACCTTATTGTTCTGAGGTATGAACAGTATACCTTCCTGCCGTCACACGCTAAGTGGCGAAAGTTTAGATGCACACAAAATTGTTATTTGTATAAATAATTCAATTTGACGCGCCGGTTTATTTTGATGTGCCAGATATCTTTAACCTTCCTCGTGGCGGAACTGCAGCACCATCATAATACAAATCCTGTCACTTACTTAACTACCGGTTTTCTATGATAAAATTTTGTTAATTTAGTGTCACTTTCAACCCTTTCTTTTTTAACTGTCAGTAGAGCTATAGGTTCGAAGCAGGGATGTTGCGGATGCCGATATTCACATCCGCGGATGCGGATGTGGATTTCTGAAGGCTCACATTCGCGGATGCGAATGCAGATGCAGATGTTTAAGATCTTAGGTAAATATAGTACTTACCTATATGAATGAAGTTTTAAAACAATTGGCTACTTGACAAAAAATTTTTTTTTAGTCCGTCGTGTAGATTAGTAAAAAATATTGGACACGTATTTTTTCTTTTTTTACGTACTCAAAAAATAACAGAGATACATTGAGTTGAAATTTCGCGTGACGTCACAATTCTGTGCGGTTTGTATGGCGCTTATAATGAATATTGACGTCACGAGCCCCCCACCCTAAACTTTAATGCGCTTTATCTATGTTCATTTTCATTAAATTGAAAAAGCAAAAAATACGTGTCTATTATTTTTTTATTTTCTAACTGACGGACTAATTAGAATTTTGATATTCATACCTTGGAGAATACCCAATTATAAAGTAATTATTAACATTTTACTAATGACAATTAGTATTAAGAATCATAATCCTTTTTTTTTTATTTCACTTACTATTTTTCATTCGCCGGCCCCGCCCAATTTCTTTCTTATCGCAACTTGTATTACGTTCACATCCGCATGAACATCCGCATTAAAATGCGGATGCGAATGCAGACGTCCTGCTGATTGAATCTAAAAAGTCGTCGTCCTAACTATAACCGGACAACTGAACCGTATCTACCACAGGCAAAGGGCGTGTGCGTTTAAATTAGTTTGATTGTTTGTTATCTACGCTTTCACGCCTTAAGAACTCAACCGATTATTATCATGAAATATTAGGTCAGAACTTTTTATCCCGGAATTCCGTGGTAGGTATCGCGGGAAACAGCTAGTAAAAAAATAATTTTGGGCGCGAAATTTAGATTAATTAATCCTCTGTCACAGCTAAATAAGTACGATACTGGCTAGGAGACAGTTAAGTATAGATTAGTATAGATTTAGTTAAGTATAGATTTTTTGGAACAAAACTGCCGCAATCAGACAAGTTTAATAAATTAATGTTAATTGGCATTTAACTAATTAAGTTACATCTCGTTAAATGCCAATTAACATTAATTTACTGAACGTCTCTGATTGCAGCAATTTTGTTTTAAAAATCTATAGATACTTACCTAAGTAATCATTAAAGACGACTCTGAGTGCGGCTGTTAGTTACTTTGAAGTCGTATTTCTACATAATAAACTCAAATATGTAGATACATGACTGTTTTTTTTTTCAAGTTTCTTTGTTTCAAGTTTTAGTGAAAGTGTTATAGAAACAAACTCATACCTATCTGTGCCTATACCTACCTATTTTTTATTATAATATTAAATTACTTCATATTTACTCCTTTCTCTACTTATACCTAATTATAATGCGGAAGGCTCTAGACGGGTAATTAATTATTACGTGAACAATTTTAATATTAACATAATATTATTTTATATAATAAATGTCGAGTAGGTAGGTAGGTACATCTTCATACAAATTACATTCAAGCAGCGCCGGTGGTGCATCTGCTTCATCGGATTATGATAGTGTAGGTACCGACCTACCTAAGTTAAGTAACTTTTGAACGACTACAACCATTGAGGTCATAGTAGGTATAGGTACCTACATTCCGATTAAAACCTCCGATTTGAACACGTTGAGACTTGAGAGTGTCGGTCGTAGCCGAAGTTGGAACTGGAGGTCTATTCAAATCAAAGATAGGTACTCCGTTCTGCTACACGAAACTGAACCTGGGGGTATATGTATAGGTACTTTCCTTCGACGTAAGTAAATGTACGAGGCAAATTATCGCCAAAACGCTATTCAATTTTAAGTCAATTTGTCATTTATTTATTTATTTATAGTTAATTATAACGGTAAAAGTTCGAGTTTTGGCTGGAAACCAATTTAAATCTAAACAACACCTACTTAATTTAAAAAAAAAGAAAATCGAATCGCGTAGCGAGAGGGGGGCGGGCGGGCAAATGCCCCCCCCCCTCTAACCGCCACCTGTGATAAAAAAATTGAGTTTCGGAATTCCCGTAGGTATGTATCTCTTTATATCAGGCACTTTTGCGGACGCAGGCAGAACAACCATGTCTAGTTAATTTGTGGAACAACCCGCCAAACATTCATCGCCGGACCAATAGTCATCGGACCAATAGTTTAGAAACGCATAGAGGACAGACATACAAATATTCATTATTATTTATAAAGAAAAAAGAAGAAATAACAGAAGCTAATGAAAGATTGCAAAAATAAGAGGGCGGCTTTGGGATCCGCGCTAGTTACCTACCTGTACGCTGTGCTGTACCACTGGTTCGCGATCCAGCGATTTGGACAGTGCAGTTTTATTCCTGTTTCGTCTCGAAAATAATAGTAACGAATAACTTATTATTTTATTCTTGTTTAGTCCCACTTTTTATTCTTGATTCGTCTTAGTAATTCGTGTATTTTACAACATGTTTTGAACATTGAGTCAGGGACATATAATTTTATACGTATAGGTAGATTTGAAGCTCGCAAAATTCCCTGCATTGTGCTGGCAAACATAACGGTGGACGTTATTTCGCGTTCGCTCGCTAAACTCACTAAACTGGTCCACGGCGGAGGCCCGGCCTGCGCTGACCTACTGACGCATGACGCCTGCGACGGGCCGAATGCTTAGTCAGATTTAAGCAACGGTTAAAGATCTAACGTTTCCTTATAATGAAACTCATCACAATCACTACTTGAACCTTATGAGTAGGTAGGTACCTCCCGCTTTCCCTTTGTTTTAGCTCGTTCTCGAAGAACGATTTCAAATTTTGGTTTTTTTATTACCTACCTAGACTTTCGTAGGTAGGCACAGTGCGTTTTGCCAGTTTCAAGTAGCAATAGGTAATTAATGTATCTTTACGTATAGGTAATCGTACCTACGTATAATAGTGTCATCGTATAGTAATAAGTAATAGTACATTGTTATCCTAGGGGTGAAAGTAACTTATTTAGTCCCTAGATCTATTGGCCAAACCCCGTCTCGGGACTAAATAAGTCTTTCTCCCGAGGATAACACTGTGCTTTTCATTACGAATGCAAGGAAAGTCAAAATAAAAATAGGAATTAGCTAAAGAAAAAAATGAGTGAGTTTAATTTTACATAAATCAACCATTAGGTGTGCTACTGGCCAGTAAGTATGCCCCCTATGACATAAAAAAAACTTGAGTTTCTGCAGTATCCAGCTGTCAGTTGAAAGCGATTCTCCCTAGGGCTGAAAAGTGTTACTTTCAACCCGCTTCTCAGGCAACTTCAGACCTACTTTCCGAGTATGAGTAATGAAAAATCTTTATTGAAGCTCTTCTCAGACACCGAAGGATTCGGCTCGAAATTATTAGCTGTTCCATGTGGTTTAGTGTCGGATTTCAGCGTTTAGAATTTAGATCAACTAAGTGCCTGCGCACACCATACGACATATCGTCGCGTCTTGTCGCAACGACTTGTCATCGACACAAGCGACAGCTCGGCGCTTTGTCGCCGCGACTTCACCGCCAACGAACGAGCGCGCCCCTAGCTTGTCGTTGCGACTTTGCGACTCTCGCCAAGTATGCGGAGCTTTGAACAAAATATATGAAAATTTTAGGCCGCAGCCTGTCGTCGCGTTTAGTCGTCGAGCTGTCACTGACGCGTGTCGCATCGCTCTTAATCGTGATTTGTGACGACTACCTACCTAAATGAATTTTACGTTACCGGGCTCCTTTCAACATTTCGTCCGCTTTGCTCGCGCGAGAAGATCGCTAATTTGCAGCTCATACACACACGTGACACGATACTTTGGTAAGTGTGTCACCGCGCCGTCACGATTAGACATTTGACACTACGTAGGTAGGTACCTACTTATGCTTCCCACTACTTTCGCCATACGCTACCGATAAACATTGAGCCACAAATTGGAATTGGAAACGAAGTATGGAGGGTAGAGGTAAAGAGTACTAGCTCTGACTATGAAGTGTCCATCAGAATGGATCAAATTAGAGTGGGGCCACACCGCCACAAAAGCAGCGCTGCAGCAGGGTAAATTTTAAAGCGGCAAACGGTAGTATCTCTAAGTTGTTTGTGGTTATTAGTATGAGGCTACGTAATGTCCAACTACCACTACTACTAGCTACCAAAAATATGTTTTTTACTTCAATTCATCAACAACTGTTTGCTTATTCTTTGCCTACATTAGCGCCATTTTAGACGGTTTTTGAACTAGTTTGCTGTTTACAGCTGCTGGAGCTGGACGCTTGTTCAACTTGTCTTCCATATGAGATGGTTCTCCTGCCCCTCTACCCTCCAAAAATTGAAAAAGTCCCACGTTGTCAAAAGTTAAACGTAATTTCGTATCAGCGTTAAGAATTCCATAATCTATACTTATAATAAAACTGTAAAGAGGTAAATTCTGTACATTGAATATATATTCAAAATTAATATTGGAGGATGAATGGTGATCGATACTGATGCCAAAAATGCAAACAGTAAATTTTTTGTCTGTCTGTCTGTCTGTATGTGCACGCATGGGTCAAAAACTACTGAAGCGATTTTAACCAAACTTGGTACGATTGTAGTCCATACTTCTGGGCAGGTATAGGCTATATAACATTACGCTAAGACACATAGGAGCTGAGCAGTGACGATAAATTTGAAGCAAGTTGGACGAAAATGCGCTTTCGAGCTCTTATCATCACATACGTTTACTCAATCACGCAAAAACGACTGAACGGATTTAGATGATTTGGCATGCACATTGTCAGGGGTACAGAGAAGGACATAGGTTACTTTTTATCCCGGAATTCCCGCGGGAACTCCGAAATTACCGCGGGTGAAACCGCGGGGCACAGCTAGTATAAAATATTGTATTTAGATAGGTACCTACATAATCTTCCTTTTATCGCGAGACGGTGTGATAACTTCCCGCGTTGTTCGGTAGCTAAGACGACACCTACTTGAAAGTATCAAAGTTTTATGTAAATTCGCGTCTATAAAAAATTATAAAATCTTTTTTTTGCAAAATGACAAAATATATCTTAAAAAATTCAAAACCTTATCTGAATACAAAATTTTTCATAGGCGGGAGAAATGGTTATGCATTTACTCATTTATCAAAAAAAAAAACAACAAATACAGTGAAAACTTTATAATCAATCAACACAAATTTAAAATTATAATCAATCAATCAAATCAGTCCAATCACACGTAATTGTAATGTTAACATTCTTCAAGATACAATTTATACATACAGCGCTTTCTAAATACAATTTTCCTCCCAGTCCATGCGAAACTTTATACAGTTACAGTCAAACATCACGCAAAACACAAAACTATTAAACTTATCGACCAACAAAAAATAAAATTTGCAGAAGAACGGTTTTTCGAAACGAAAAAAAATTTACACAATAAATACTTACCTACTGAGTAAATTTTAATGCAATTCATACAACATTTTTGTAAGTGAATTGCGCAGTTTTCCGAGTTACTTTTATAAATATACGAGCTTAGTTTTCTGGAATACATGTTATTTAGCTCAAAATTCATCTAATCTAGACTAATGTTAAACAACCAACAAAATCCTGGTAAAAATTTGTAACCAAACTTAAATTATGAAGTAAAAATAGCTCATTATATTTCGTTGTACATCAATTAAAACATCGCGTTCAAGTACCGCGTAATTAACAAAATATAATGTGCTCAAAACGCGAAAATCGAAACACTTTAAAAATAGCTCATTCCTGAACTTAAATAGGTTTTAAATTATAGGGGTAACTTCGAAGCCATAGGAAGCCATCGGTTCGATTCCGTGGCTACGTGAGCGCATAAAACATATAGACAGACAGAAGTTCTAAATATCATCTTCGCAGATTCCACAAGACATATTCAAAGTATTATATCTGAATAAGCACGCAGGACATATTCAAAGTATTATAACTACTTTCAATAAACAGACTCGCCGTAAATTTTATTTTATTATATCTATTATGTTTTTATTAGATAAATAATATACATATATACTAGACTTTTAGCTTACCTACAGTTATGTTACAAGTTCGCCTTTGTGGCACAAGAAATCTTTCATAAAAAGGACAGAACCACTTCAAACATCGATTTGTATATCAGTCTAGTTAAAGTTTTCACTAAAAGTCTAAAATCAGCTTACAAAGCTAACGAATCTTCTCTTTATAATGTATAGCTCTAAGTACTATGATCTACAGACTTGAATCTTACCGATATAATTATTATATTTTTTTACAAATAAACATTAAAACAATGTTAATAAAAGTTGTTTTCGCGTGAAGGAAACGCCGAGTGCACGCGGAGTGTAAATAAAGTTGTCTTCATTTAATTTTTGTATTAAATTAATATAAATATAAAATTAAATAAACAATCACCTTCTTTAAAAAAATCTCAATATTATCTCATTATCAGACGTCCCGCGACGGCTCAATGTTTTTTTTGTTATGTTTTCAAACTTAAACTTCGTTTTTTTTGTAATTTTTTTTTTCACTTCTCATGCTAGGAAAGTGCTTGTTTGTGCAGGATATAGGCTGCACAAAATCGAATTTTGTGCACAAGGGCATTAACGTATCTACTCATAAAAGTATCTATCTAAGGCAAAGAAAATGAGCCATATACAGCCAAACACAATAAGAAGTTCATGGATAGAATTTGTGGTAGCCATAGAAATACACCTAGACTCTAGAGCGATAGTTTCAGTTAAAATAATATTGTTCGAAATTGAAACGCAAAACAAATGCACCACTGCATTTTAGGAATCGGCACTTTCTGTTTTTAACTCGAAAGTACTAGGGTAACAGAAGTTAGTAGGAGGTTAATATGCCAGGAATAGTATATTTCATTATAAGTGCGGAAAGCCTGTCATTGCAAAGAGTTCCGACAAATGTCTACCCGAGCCGAGGCGCAGCCGAAGGTGAGGGTTGACAGTCGGAACTAGTTGCAATGACCGTTCCGCACGTGTACTGAACAACTATTTTTAATACAGTTACGAAAAAATTAAGCAATTTAATAAAATATCAAAAACACAACAAACTCAACTAAGTTCCAACTGTGATCAAGAGATGGCGCTAGTCGTATTAGTAATGCGAAACCTACGGTTTACAATGCAAAAAGTGTGTCAAAGTCGTGTCGCCATTTTGACAGTTGGCAAAGAGAACGCACGAGTTCGGGAAAGGTAAACAAAAAGCTCGAGTATGTAATAGCCCACATCCCGAACGCTAAACGTCCCTGCAATACGCCACTTTTTGAGCAACTGTATTAAAAAAACCATTTCCTTCAGTATTCAAAACTGTAGTAATTTTACTTTGCATTTTAATTAAAGAAATGTTATGTTATGCTACTTTTTTATTTCCTCGCAATCAAAGTGAAAAGCAGAATTTTTAAGTCGTCCACAAAACCTCTAAAAGTCTCGGATAATAATCGTCCGTTTTGTGCACTTGTTGTAAAATCTACTATTATTATGAGGTTTTTATAGGTATCTAGGGGTTCTTGTGACGTGAAATAAATGTTATTACTATTATTATAGATATTAGTATAGATAAGGGGCCATCCATAATGTACGTCATACTTTAAGGGGGGGAGGGGGTCGACGAAGTGAGACACCGTGTGACGAGGTGTGGGAGGGGTCCAAGTTTCGTGACGTCACATTTCAAAATTTTAAGTGTTAAGATACCATGGACTGTTAACGAAATCTTTAAAAATATTTCTAACGACCGCACTCAGAGTCGTTTTAACTTAACAACTTTTAACTTAATTAAGTGCCAATTAACATTAACTTAATGAACGTTTCTGAGTGCGGCAGTTTTGTTTTTACAACATTTACTTAAATGAAGTAATCATTAAAACGATCGAGTGCGGCCGTAAGGTATAAATTGTTCTGTCGGAAATGCTGTTTTAATTTAATAATTTCTAAATGTTAAATTGCTAGATACGTGACGTCACACTAGGAAGGGGGGCGGTCTCACAAAATAAATGTGACATGGACGAGAGAGGGGAGGGGTCAAAAATCGCGAAATCAGTGTGACGTACTTTATGGCTGACCCCTGCGATATTACATCTATTAAACCGGCTACGCATCCGCGCTACTGGCCGGCTATACTATCGGGTGGCGTGTACAACACTTGGCAGTCCGGCCGGAGGGCGAGGAACGCGCGCACGCCGGCGGCGGTGACGGCGGTGCCGCGCACGTCGAGCCGCCGCAGCCGGGGCGCCGCCGTGCCGAGGTGCGTCAGCGCGCGGTCGGTGACGTGCCGGTAGCCGCTGACGGTCAGCTCCTCCAGGCCGGACCGCTCGCGCCTGTGCTCAGCGGCCGCCAGCCCGCGCCGGCTGATCGTCACAAACCTGTATATTTTTTTCCCATATAATAATAACGAAAATAATAATAAAATAAAAAATAGAGAGGTGGACTCCTTTTGAAAATCAAAATTCTAATTATTCCGTCAGTAAGAAAATAAAAACAAAGGACACGTATTTTTTGCTTTTTTAAATAAATTAAAATATACAGAGATAAAGCGCATTAAAGTTTAGAGTGAGGGGGGTCGTGACGTCACTAACCGCTAAAACCGCCATACAAACTGTCCGAATAGTGACGTCACGCGAAATTTCAACTCATTGTATCGCCGATATTTTTTGATTGCTTAAAAAAAGAAAAAATATTTGTCCAATATTTTTTAATAATCTACAATAATATCCCTCAAAGTTATTGTCAGATTTTAAGCCAACATAACTTGGACTGCAAGATGAACCTTCTGTAAAATAATCTGACACGCTCGAGTATTTCAAAATTGAGATTTTTTTTTGAATTTTCAAAAATTCGCTACTACCTTACGTCACCTCGAAGAGGTACATTTTTAGGGTTCACTTAACATCCCCTTTATATATCTGACGCGCTGGAGTAATTTTTTTTTTTTTCATTTTCTCCCTTTTCGGATGGCCACCCCCACCACGCAAATCAGCAGATGAATATATTTTCGATATCAGAGACACCTTGGAGTATCTAAACTACAATATCTGACGCGCTCGAGTATTTCCATTTTACTATTTTTTTTTTTACATTTTTAAAGTCTGTAGAAGCTAAACCCACCGGTGTATGAAAAAATATCATATAACCTTATTTTGTTTATATCTCCTAATCTTCAAAACCCAATAGGTCCCAACGACGGTCGAGTAAATCCCGAATTAGCATCGGTATCTCCCGTACTATTATATATTGTACGATAGATATATAAACACACCCCAGACTGGAAAATGGAACCCCATGTTAATCACACAAAGTCCACCCCCACCGGGAATCGAAACCGGAAACCCTTGATTAGCGGGTAGGCATGGTGACCTCTGCGCCAGTCGGGTCTCGATTGTTTTTATATTTTTTTGTAGATACCAAAAATACGGACGAACACAAATACACGTGGTTCCATTACCTAAAGTCGGTTTGGTCCGAGTAGCCGAAGCGTTGTATCGCGACGTCGGACACCAGGTCCGCGGGGTGGAGGCCGTGGTTCCTCGCCATCAAGCTGAGGACCAAGGCGCTGCCGGCGGCGGCCGCGCTCGGGAGCCAGGGCGCTGCGGGCCGGCCGCGCGCGGTCCCGCACGCGCAGCTCACGCGGCTGCCGCGCGCGTCTATCACGCACCCGTGCCTCCTCAACTCGTTGGCCGGCGGCGCGCGTGCGCCCGAAGGGCCCGGCTCCGTGCCGTTCGCCAGTTTGGAGCCGCCACTCCCGCTCCCGCTTCCACTTCCGCTTCCACTTCCACTCCCACTTCCGCTGCCACTCCCGCTCCCGCTCCCGCTCCCGCTTCCACTTCCACTCCCACTTCCACTCCCACTTCCACTGCCACTTCCACTCCCGCTACCGCTCCCACTTCCGCTGCCACTCCCGCTCCCGCTCCCACTTCCACTCCCACTTCCACTGCCACTACCGCTACCGCTCCCACTTCCGCTCCCGCTCCCACTGCCGCTCCCGCTCCCGCTCCCACTCCCACTTCCGCTCCCACTACTACTCCCACTCCCACTCCTGCTCCCACTCTCGCACTCGACAAGGGTTCCATTCTCTGCAACTGCGGCGGCACGGATTCGTTTAGCATCGGAAGGGCCCGATTCGGTGTCAAAGTTCTTCCGCTTAAAGCTATCGCTCCCGCTCCCGTTGACGCTTCCGCTTGTGTTCTCAGCGACGCACCCGTCGGGCGTTCCGATCCCTTCGGCTACGACGGGACAGTTTTGTTGGCTGCCTGACGGGCACGGGTCGGTTTGTTCGGTTTTCCGCTTGGAGCTATCACTAACGCTACCGTTTCCGCTCTCGCTCCCGACAACGCTTCCACTTCCGCTGGCGCGTTCGACGGAGATTCCGTTCTCTAAGGACGAGGCAGGCCGGGTTCGCTTGACGTCGCAAGGATCCGATTCGCAGTCTTCGTTTTTCCGTTTGTTGCTACCATTTTCGTTTCCGCTATCTTTCTCTCTTCCGCTGCCGCTCCCGTTTTCGTTCTGCAACGCTGAGGATGATTCCTCTGCCCTGTGAATGACAATGATTATGATTAACTATCGCTTGTATAAGCGGCGTGCCATCCATTGTTCAGAAACTTGTAGTTTTCGTTAATTAGGAATTCCTGCGTGAATTTGGAAACGCACGCCTTACTATTTGAATGCGAATGTGAGTTTGTTTGCTTCACGGCTTAACTACTCAACCGATCATCATGAAATTTTACATACATCAAGGGTACAGACAACGATATAGGGTACTTTTTATCCCGGAATAGGGATGTTGACTACTATTGAAAATCAAAATTCTAATTAGTCCGTCAGTTAGAAAATAAAAAAAAAACAATAGACACGTATTTTTTGCTTTTTTAAATAAATTAAAATATACAGAGATAAAGGGCATTAAAGTTTAGGATGAGGAGGTCGTGACGTCACTAACCGCAAAACCGCCATACAAATTGTCAGAATAGTGACGTCACGCGAAATTTCAACTCAATATATCGCCGTTATTTTTTGATTACATAAAAAAAGGAAAAAATACGTGTCCAATATTTTTTAATAATCTACAAGACGGACTAAAAAATAAAAATTAGTCAACATGCCCATTCTCGCGGGAGCTCCGAAAAGCTGTGGACGATCTGTGAGCACTCACGCTCGCCGCAGCGCCGCCTTCCTACGGCTCTCGTCGTACTCCTTCCGCAGCCGCTCGGGCATCCTGTCCCGGGGGCACTCCGCGGGGCAGACATAGTTGTGACCGTAGTCCACGTGGCCCGTCGCCAGGTCCACCCAAGCGCCCTCCCGGTCCACGTACCCCGTCACCTTGGGCGCTGACTTCGAGGCGCCGCAGCCGTCCACTTTATAGTAAGTCGGCTCCTGTGGTGGTTGAAACTCTTAAAGTCACGACTCATCGTGACAGTGAACTAGTACTAGTGGTTTGGACGCAGGATCATATCTCAAGGAGATACTATACTACGGGCATCGTGAGGTCACGCACGCCTCTCGATAGAAAACTAAGAAGATCTTGTACTTGTCTTGTAGAAGGTCTTGTAGGTACCACACAACTGTTAGGATAAACTTAATTAAAAAAAAAAAATATCACAATCACACACAAAAAAAGGAAATAAATAAAAAGAAAACAAATAATAAAAAAAAAACAAATACCATAAGCAAAAGTAGGTATGTGGTGCAGGGTCATTATGAACAAATATTGTATAGTTATCCTAACATTATAAAAATGTGAGTTTATTTGTTATTGTTACGCTCTCACGCTTTAACTACTGGACGAATCGTCAAGAAATTTTGCATACACACTGTCAGGAGTATAGAGAAGGACATATGATACTTTTCATGCCAGAATTCCCGCGGGATCTCCGAAATTAACGCGGATGAAACCGCGGGAGCTGCTATAATATGTTAGCTAGTTATATGTTAGCAGCTGGTTGGTGTATGTCACAGCGTCCTGTCACCTCCGTCTCCCAGCGCGCGAGCTCGTCCCGCGGCGCGAGCTGCTCGTCCCGGTAGTGCGCGTGGCGGCGCGGGCGGCGCGCGGGCGCGAGCGGCGGCGCGCTCAGGTGCAGCGCGCGCAGCGTCGCCACCGGCGCCCACGCCGACACCTCCGAGTTGCCCACCGGGCTGCCGCGCAGGTCCAGCGTCTGTTGGGGACGGGGCGGGGGCGTACAGTGGCCGCGGAGGGTATCACGGGGCCCGAGGGTGTACACTGTACAGTGGCGGTGAAGCGTGTAATGGGGGCGGGGTGTACAATTGGAGTAGAGTGTACAATTAGGGCGGGGTGAACAGTGACGGTGGAGTGTATAATAGGGTTAAAGTGGTTGGTGAAGGTGGAGTGTATAACGGGGGCGAAGTGTACAGTGACGGCGGAGTGTATAACGGGGGCGAAGTGTACAGGGACGGCGGAGTGTATAACGGGGGCGAAGTGTACAGGGACGGCGGAGTGTATAACGGGGGCGAAGTGTACAGGGACGGCGGAGTGTATAACGGGGGCGAAGTGTACAGGGACGGCGGAGTGTATAACGGGGGCGAAGTGTACAGGGACGGCGGAGTGTATAACGGGGGCGAAGTGTACAGGGACGGCGGAGTGTATAACGGGAGCGAAGTGTACAGGGACGGCGGAGTGTATAACGGGGGCGAAGTGTACAGGGACGGCGGAGTGTATAACGGGGGCGAAGTGTACAGGGACGGCGGAGTGTATAACGGGGGCGAAGTGTACAGGGACGGCGGAGTGTATAACGGGGGCGAAGTGTACAGGGACGGCGGAGTGTATAACGGGGGCGAAGTGTACAGGGACGGCGGAGTGTATAACGGGAGCGAAGTGTACAGGGACGGCGGAGTGTATAACGGGGGCAAAGTGTACAGGGACGGCGGAGTGTATAACGGGGGCGAAGTGTACAGGGACGGCGGAGTGTATAACGGGGGCGAAGTGTACAGGGACGGCGGAGTGTATAACGGGGGCGAAGTGTACAGGGACGGCGGAGTGTATAACGGGAGCGAAGTGTACAGGGACGGCGGAGTGTATAACGGGGGCGAAGTGTACAGGGACGGCGGAGTGTATAACGGGGGCGAAGTGTACAGGGACGGCGGAGTGTATAACGGGAGCGAAGTGTACAGGGACGGCGGAGTGTATAACGGGGGCAAAGTGTACAGGGACGGCGGAGTGTATAACGGGGGCGAAGTGTACAGGGACGGCGGAGTGTATAACGGGGGCAAAGTGTACAGGGACGGCGGAGTGTATAACGGGGGCGAAGTGTACAGGGACGGCGGAGTGTATAACGGGGGCGAAGTGTACAGGGACGGCGGAGTGTATAACGGGGGCGAAGTGTACAGGGACGGCGGAGTGTATAACGGGAGCGAAGTGTACAGGGACGGCGGAGTGTATAACGGGGGCGAAGTGTACAGGGACGGCGGAGTGTATAACGGGGGCGAAGTGTACAGGGACGGCGGAGTGTATAACGGGGGCGAAGTGTACAGGGACGGCGGAGTGTATAACGGGGGCGAAGTGTACAGGGACGGCGGAGTGTATAACGGGGGCGAAGTGTACAGGGACGGCGGAGTGTATAACGGGGGCGAAGTGTACAGGGACGGCGGAGTGTATAACGGGGGCGAAGTGTACAGGGACGGCGGAGTGTATAACGGGAGCGAAGTGTACAGGGACGGCGGAGTGTATAACGGGGGCAAAGTGTACAGGGACGGCGGAGTGTATAACGGGGGCGAAGTGTACAGGGACGGCGGAGTGTATAACGGGGGCGAAGTGTACAGGGACGGCGGAGTGTATAACGGGGGCGAAGTGTACAGGGACGGCGGAGTGTATAACGGGAGCGAAGTGTACAGGGACGGCGGAGTGTATAACGGGGGCGAAGTGTACAGGGACGGCGGAGTGTATAACGGGGGCGAAGTGTACAGGGACGGCGGAGTGTATAACGGGAGCGAAGTGTACAGGGACGGCGGAGTGTATAACGGGGGCAAAGTGTACAGGGACGGCGGAGTGTATAACGGGGGCGAAGTGTACAGGGACGGCGGAGTGTATAACGGGGGCAAAGTGTACAGGGACGGCGGAGTGTATAACGGGGGCGAAGTGTACAGGGACGGCGGAGTGTATAACGGGGGCGAAGTGTACAGGGACGGCGTAATGTATAATGGGGACGGGGTGTATATTTAGGACGGAGTATACAGTGACGGTGAAGTGTTTCCAGTGAGGGTGGGTATAAAATACATAGTTTCGTGTACAGTGGGGGTAAAAGTGTATAGTGTACAGTTTTGGCAAGTGGACGCGCTCTCACCACCAGCGAGGGGAAGCCGCGCGCGGCGAGCGACGCGTATGCGACGAACTCGATCATCTTGCGGCAGCGCGCGGCGCGCAGCTCGCGCAGCCGCTGCAGCTTGCCCAGCCCCATCAGCATCAGCGGCGCCATCCAGTCGCAGTCCGACACGTCGATAAACTGACACACATAATAAGGTACTCACTACCTTGTATATGGCGTAGTCACACACATCGCAAGGTCTTGATCGAATGTCAGGACCTAAAGAAATCTAAAAACAAACATGTGACATGTGACACGTCACGATTTTGTTTCGGTAATATCGTTAACATATAGCGCGATCGGCCCCCAGATAATGGAATAGGTTATTTGCTTGAAAGTTATAAAAAGGAATTGGGTCAATATTTAAAAAAAAACCTTGAAAGGTTTAATGAAAAAAATTATCAATATTTTCATTATTTTCCAAAATATTCAACTTTTCACGGTGTGAAACGTAATAATTATGTAAACCCTGTTGACAGTCTTATTGCTATAGTGATAAGGTACAAAGACCGACTGTACTGTGTGCCTACAGTGTGCGTCGCCTCTCACCTCCAGGTCGGGCAGGTGCGAGGACACGTGGTACAGGAAGCCCGCGTCCGTCGACTTGTTGTAGACGCGCGAGCCGCGCAGCGACAGCCGCTTCAGGCTGCGCGGGAACATGCTCAGCTTCACCTGCGCCAACCAAAAAAATAAAATAAAAAACACTAGCTGTCACTATGGTGACACTCCATACAAATGAACTGGACCCTTACTGTCTATGACCAACAACATTCCTTGGACATAACGCGCGTCCTAAAAACACAATAGCCAAAATATTAGAAATTAATATTCAATATACCATAACACGCGCTGTAAATATTTTTTTTTAAGTGAAACTTCTTTAATTGAAGAGGAAAAAAAATATTGCGGCGTCTTATCTTAACGCGGCGTGTTATGATCATCTTACTTAATATTATAAACGCGAAAGTTTGTAAGTATGTATGGATCGATGGATGGATGTTTGTTACTCTTTCACGCAAATACTACTGGATGGATTTGAATGAAACTTTACAATAATATAGCTTATAAATCAGATTAACACATAGGGTACTTTTTATCCTGAAACTGAAATTAACGCGGGTGAAACCGCGGGCCACAACTAGTAGTGAATAAGGACCCTGATCCAAGAACTTTCCCACGAGTAAACACGGCCGGCTTGTACACGTGTACACGAGGTGTGCGCGGTTCTCGTCCTAGCCGAATGTCATACATTCCCATCATCATCAGCATCATCTGACGACCCGATTGGCGCAGTAGTATCATAACCCCTAAGCGCTAATCAAGAGGTTCCGGATTCGATTCCTGGTGGGGGTGGACTTGGTGCGATGAACACTGGGTACCGCCTTTTCAGTTTGGGCGTGTGTATCTATCTATAATATAATATTTTATATAGATACTAGCTGTTCCCCGCGATTTCATCCGCGGTAATTTCGGAGTTCCCGCGGAGGTGGCGGGAAAAAAGTACTCTATGTCCTTCAGTTCCCGAGGGAATTCCGGGATGAAAACTATCCTATCTTCTAAGTTGGACCATTTTATGAATGATTACAAAATTTTATCAAAATCCGTTCAGTAGTTTCGGAGTCCATCGCGGACAAACAACGTGACACGTGATTTATATATATTAGATGTTCATAGGCTTGTTTCTGGGGTATGAAAATCAAAATTCTATCAAGTCCGTCTTGTAGATTAAAAAAAAATAATAGACCCGTATTTTTTGCTTTTTCAATTTATTGAAAAAATACTAAGATAAAACGCATTAAAGTTTAGGAGTGTGGGCTCTTGACGTCATAACGTGCTATGAACTGTAGTACGGCGTGACGTCACGCGAAATTTCAACAGAATGTATCACCGTTATTTTTTGATTAGCTAAGTCCAAAATTAAAAAAATACGTGGCCAATATTTTTAATTAATCTACAAGACGGAATAAAAATTAAAATTTGGTTGACAAGCCCATTCTATGTAGTATATACCACGTTTGCTTGGTTTCCACGACACAAGCTAATAATAGCTTTCTGTGGGATCAAGTAAATCTGGGTGTTGTGAAGTGGATTTATTATTACTAGCTGTGTCCCGCGGTTTCACCCGCAGTAATTTCAGTTCCCGCGGGAATTCCGGGATAAAAGTACCCTATGTCCTTCTCGTACCCCTGACAACGTGCATGCCAAATTTGATCCAAATCCGTTCAGCCGTTTTTGCGTGAAAGAGTAACAAACATCCATCCATCCTCGCAAACTTCCGCGTTTACAATATTAAGTAGGATATTAGCAGGATAGTAGGATTATCCACGTGGAGCGGTCGTGCTCACCTCCCCGCCGTCGATGTTGCACTCGTCCAGCGCGAGAGCGGCGAGGTGAGGGCAGGCGGCGGCGAGGCGGCGCAGCAGCGGCTCGTCCACCGTGTACTGCGTGCCGAGGCACGGCTCGCCCGCCGGCAGCATGTAGTCCAGCCTCTCCTCGTGGCTCATCAGGAACCGCCGCTCCACACACCTATAAAACTCTACTAATATTATAAATGCGAAAGCAACCCTGTCTGTCTGTTAAGCCCGCTCCAAAACCTCGAGAAATGGCGAAGAATATCGGCTCCACATTCACGTTCTCGTGGTTTTCTCGCGTTCTCGCAAGATCTCGCGTGAATGTGGAGCGGGCTTTACGCTTTCCCGCCTTAACGGCTCAACCGATCATCATGAAATTCTTTATACACGTTGTCAGCGGTACAGACAAGGACATAGGGTATCTTTTAGCCCGGAATTCCTGTAGGAACTCCGAAATTAACGTAGGTGGAACCGCGGGGATCAGCTAGGATCCTAATTCCTACTAGTCCTACTAATATTATAAACGCGAAAGTTTCTAAGAATGTATGGATGGATGGATGGATGTTTGTTACTCTTTCACGCAAAAACTACTGGATGGATTTAAATGAAACTTTACAATAATATAGCTTATACATCAGATTAACACATAGGGTACCTACTTTTTATCCCGGAATTCCCGCGGGAACTCTGAGATTGACGTGGGTGAAACCGCGGGGCACAACTAGTCCTATTATCCTACTAATATTATAAATGTGAAAGTGTGGATGTTTGGATGTTTGTTACTCAATCACGCAAAAGCGGCTGAACGGATTTGGATGAAATTTTGTCAGGGGTACTCAGAAGGACATAGGGTACTTTTTATCCCGGAATTCCCGCGGGAACTCTGAAATTAACGCGGGTGAAACCGCGGGGCACAACTAATATTTATATAATATTCCCATAAAAACCACAAAACTAAACTTTATTCAAACTACTTATCTATACTAATATCAAAATCAAATCAAATATTCTTTATTGTTACCATTATAATAAAAATACATAGAAATATAACTAAAGTAGGCAACAAAGGGCAAATAAGTTATATGTAATATACATATATGCTAATATTATAAAGAGAAAGATTTGTTTTAGTCTGCATGTAAAGTAATCCTACTAATATTATAAATGGACATAGATAAGCAATAGTGTGTTAACCCACACTGGAGAAATTTTGAGTAAATCGTGTTTTAAAATTATAGCGTCATTTTCTGTCAACATTTTTTATGTTCAATATTTAGTTACATACTTAAACAATGTAATAACGTAAACACATAATTAAAAAACGTTCCCTAACTCTCAATAAATCGTTCTGAATAGGTAACTTAATTTTGTGGGTTAACATGTTATTGCTTATCTGCGTCCAAATGTGAAAGTTTGGATGTTTGGATGTTTGTGACTCAATCACGCAAAAACGGCTGAACGGATTTGGCTGAAATTTGGCATGCACGTTATCAGGAGTACAGAGAAGGTCACAGGATACTTTTCATCTCGGAATACCCGCGGGAACTCTGAAATCACCGCGGGTGAAGTAGTTACTAATCAACTCAAAAACTACATAACCGGTTTCGAAAATTCTTTGACTTGTAAAAACTAAAAAGGTACAGTGTTCCAGAGTGACATACGGTACTTTTTATTCCAGAATTTCGACGGGAACTTCGAATAAAAAGCGAGTGAAACCGCGGGCGATCGATATGTTATCCTGTCAACGGGTATCGATCGACTCACCCGGCGTCAGACGGCTCTGCGGTGTCCCCGCCCTCAGCGCCGCCGTTCTGTTTCGGGTTCAGCATTTCGCTCAACTCTTTGGCATCGTCTTCGATCTGCATGTACTCCGCTCTGGTGCAGGACACGGCGCCCTTGCATCTGTGGCGAGACACATCGGTTCCAAATTCGAACTGAAGTACCTACATTGACAAGTAATCGATCGGGTAGTAGTAATCGATCCACCGATTATTTATTGAATCGGGATTAGAAAGATAAGCTATATATTAACAAGCAACGCCGTCTTCCACCCCTAGTAAAAAAATCCCCAGATTTCTCATTTCTCGGACTATAATTTCTTTGGAATTGGTGATATTTTTTTCTTGCAATGCACTGAATTTCACAGAGAGAAGAGAGATGAACAAATTTAAAAATTGGAAAGTCATTTTTAACCGACTTCCAAAAAGGAGGAGGTTCGCTGTCGTGATAATTGTATCAGAAGCCGCTTCCCGCCGTCTGTACGTTTAGATCTTATAAGCTATGCAACAGATGTTAATGTGGTATTCATCGATAGATAGATTGATTCAAGAGACATATTTATATGAAACTAGCTGTGCCCCGCGGTAATTTCGGAGTTCCCGCGGGGATTCCGGGATAAAAAGTACCCTATGTCCTTCTCAGTACCCCTGACAACGCGCATGCCAAATTTCATCCAAACCCGTTCAGCCGTTTTTGCGTGATTGAGTAACAAACATCCAAACATCCAAACAGCGTACCCACAATACCAGTTATATATACATATATATGTCTAGTTGTTGTATACGTATGCTGTAAATCCTTGTGTTGTGTCAAATAAAGTTTTTTCAATTCAATTCAACATCTAAACATCCACACTTTCACATTTATAATATTAGTAGGATTAAATGTAGTGAAATTAACTTTATCTGTTGCACAACGGTAGGTAAGACAATAATTCATCAATAGATATTAAATATGCAATAACAAAAAGCGGCACAGCGGCGTGTCGCAACAAAATGGCAACCAGCTCAGCATAAGCCGCGAACCGTTAGGGACCCGATGCACAAGTACCCATAATTTTAAATTTATCTCGGAATTCCCGCGTGATCTCCGAAATTAATCCGGTTGAATTTTCGCGGAACAGTAAATAAAATAACATAATGCCGCTCCCTACTGCACTCACCCGTCGCCGTCAGCCGCGTACCCGCGCAGGCGCAGCTCCCTGGTGTGCTCGCTGAGCGCGTGCGTCAGAAACCACTCGAGCCGCGCGCGGCCTACCTTCTCGCCCGTCGCGTCCACCACCGTCCACAGCGAGCGGTCCAGCACCAGCGAGCCGAGCCGGGCGCACGTGCTGCACGCACGCACATACATACATATACAAATAGCTTCGGTAATAATAATAATTATGCTTTGACATTATCATACAGCTCCATTTCTTCTGCAATTTTAATTGTAAATTTAATCTAGGAACTGACACTTAACTGACACATCAATCCCCTAGTTCACAATCATATTAATTATATGCACCACATTGTAATTAGAACAATAGTACACTCAAAATAAAGTTACAATTTCATTTTCATAAATGTATCAGGAATATTTATTTATAAGATAAGTTTTAAGAACTAGCTGATCCCTGCGGTTTCACTCGCGGTAATTTCGGAGTTCCCGCAGGAATTCCGGGTTACAATATAGCCTATGACACTCACAAATAACGTGGCAAAAACGTGCTAAATTGATGTCCCTTACGAGTATATCTATTATGTTCTGTTCTGTGATTTCAGCTGTCTGGTACCCTAATACAAGCTCAGTTTAGTTTGGGACCTAGTGATGCTGTGATAATAATATTCAAGCATTGTTATTATTACTTATTATTATTTCTAAGATATTATGCAAGTGAAACTGCATCACATACAATCCGAGTGCTTTCAGATCGCGAGGCTTCAGGTATCGCAAGATGTACAGCAACAGCTCATCAGACAAGTCCAGCAGTGGACACCACTCTGTGTCTGAGATATTATCTTGTTGCTCTGAGTCCAAATTTTTCTTCTTCAATTCCTCTGTGGACCAACAATGAAAATTATTTGTATTTTATTGTGTAGGTAATTGTGGAACATGTGTATTTTGGGATCTTGGAGATAGGTATACATAGATTAAGAAAAATTAAGAAAAAGACTGCAAACTTATGTTGTTTTGGCATATCAAGCAGGATAACACTTTGAATAGGTTGCCTATGATGAGATTTATTTATTTATTTATTTATTTAAACTTTATGCACATCATGGTACAAAAGGCGGACTTAATGCCACAGTGGCATTCTCTGCCAGTCAACCTTCAGGTAGTACAGAGAGCTCACTTGGCGGTGCATTTACGATATATATTTAGATAAAAACTTACATAGATTTCTTTATTTAATAAATATAAATCAAGTGTCACGTTGTTTGTCCGCGATGGACTCCGAAACTACTGAATGGATTTTGATACTTTTTACTTTTTTCCCGCAACCTCCGCGGGAACTACGAAATTACCGCGGATGAAATCGCAGGGGGACAGCTAGTAGCTATATATTATACGAGCTGTCCCGCGTGGTTTCACCCGTGATAATTACGAAGTTCCCGCAGAATTATTCCATACAAACTATGCAACCCCTTTTCATCCCCTTAGGGGTTGAATTTTCAAAAATCCTTTCTTATCGGATTTCTACGTCATACAAAGAACACACCCTCCAAGTTTCAGGTCTCTACGATCAGCAGTTTAGGCTGTGCATTGATCCATCAGTCATTCAGGACAAAGCATTTTATATATTGGTTTATAGATTGGTTTATTACTATAGGTAGACTTATCTGGAGTTTGAAAATTAACAATTCTCTATATAGCATGGTGCGACATCACGCGACATTTTGAGTTAATGTATCTTGATATTTTTTTATTACCTACGTAAAAAATACATGTCCAATATTTTTTATTAATCTCCAAGACGGACTCTAAACTAAAAATTGTTTTTTTTAGTTGAGTTTTATAAATAAGAAACACAGTTCCGAGTGTTTGG
Organism: Zygaena filipendulae; assembly: GCA_907165275.2. NCBI lineage: Eukaryota > Metazoa > Arthropoda > Insecta > Lepidoptera > Zygaenidae > Zygaena > Zygaena filipendulae. The sequence goes on along the minus strand of OU015670.1, from coordinate 7,929,216 downwards.
TAGTTACATTTATCTGATTCTTTTACCACAAATTACTATAATTCATGGTGTAAATCTAAAAAACTAAATAGTAAATACACACTCGCTACTTGTTAATATTATTAAAATTTAATATTAAAGATGCAGGGTATTATTATGGTACTGTCAATAATTCCTGTCATGTTACTCATGTGCAATACGATTCATATCCATTTTTTATTAGCACATTGAATGGAATCTGGAATATCTTTATTGTTGTAAAAGTATACAATTATAAACAACTAGCTGTCCCTCATGCTTTCACACGCGTTAATTTCGGAGTTCCCGTGGGGAATACCAGGATAAACTATACATATAAACCTTCCTTTTGAATCACTATTGGTAAAAACCGTATAAAAATCTGTTTAGTTGTTTTTGAGTTTAACGCGAACAGACAGACAAACCGACGCGGCGGAGGACTTTGTTCATTGTTGTATAATATGTGAGGTCTAGCTGTGCCCTGCGGTTTCAACTGCGTGAAACTCTTTTAAATAATTAGCAACTTTTTTAGACATTTCAATTATACAAAGCCGAAATGTTGCTCCAAGCTTAGCTTAATCTACCTGTGAAAACTGCAAGATAATTCTTACAGTAGTTCCGAAGATTAGCGTGAACAGACACGCGGATTCTACTCTTTTATTAAAGTACATATAGATAGATTAATAAAACATAAACAAACCATCCTGCACAAAGCCACTGTCTTCCATCTCGTTAGATTCGCTTTCTTTATTAATCTCCATATCTTTTTGCACCGTACACGAACTGGACTAATTGATAAAACGCTACACTAGGTAGTTACTCGTTTACAGATTCTGAAATGTATCGATAAATAGGGTAAATCCAATTAATATCAAAAGCAAACAGCATGTAAACACCACAAATTAACTAGACATAGGTATGTCTAAAGACTTTGAACCACAAACTAACTAGACTAAAGGCAGTGTCAACTTAGTACTGGCAAACGGATCACTAATAATTCTCATATAAGTATGCAAATTAAGGTTGGATTCCAAAAGTATTGCCGACTCTATACATGAAACTGACATTTTAATTGGGTATTATTATGTGCTACTTCATGAAACCGGATAAGAGATAGCAGCACTTAGCAGCAGTATAAGGGTGCGTTCCAAAACTAAATTTCATTTACCGATTAAATTTACCGTAAAAATTTTATTAGTTTTGGAACGAGGCACGAGGTTAAAGCGAGCAATTTTGACGCTCCTTTCATTTACATCGCTCAAGTTTTGGAACGAGACATTTCACTCTCGTCAAGACAAAAACCTAACCTCAAATTAGTTCTAATGGCACATTTAAACATTGTCATTGGCAAATTATAATTATAGACACTATTATTAAAGAAGAAGAAAAAGGTAGTTAAACTATTGAAATTATCAGCATTGCCTGGTTTTAATACATGATTTTGTTTAGTGACTTCAGTTAATTAATAATTCGGCAGGAGTATAGTGTTCTTTGATTACCGATTATTTTTTGGCTACGCACGCTCACATCAAGTTGTTTTTACTTTATTAAATCACAAAAAAACATGGTGGAAACAAATACAACTGTCAATATTGTCAATATTCTGACAGCCGGGTGAATTTCGACTCTGATTTGGCTGGGGCGAATATTTACTCTTGTCAGAGTAAAAATCACTCGGGATATATCGTTCCAAATCACCAATTGAGTTTTTACCCAAGGGATTTGGAACAGGGCCCGAGTGATTTTCACATTACTCCGGATAAAATTCGCCTGTTTCGGAACGCAACCTAATTATGTGACTACATAATGTTTTATGTGAATAATAGATGTCACTGCCTTGTATAAATTCAATTCAATGATAGTTTATAGTCTAACAATAATCATTAATCATGGCCATAAAAAAAGGCTGTTCTCCAGAAGATTTTTTCGACTCTTTACATGAAACTAGTGATGCAACTCGAGTGGGATTTTGTGACTCGAGTCACTCGAGTAATTTTACCACGTCACTCGAGTTCTACTCGAGTTTTCGAGTCACTCGAGTAATTTTACCACGTCACTCGAGTTCTACTCGAGTTTTCGAGTCACTCGAGTGAATTTTACATTCCTTACAACTCGAGTAAGAATTTATCACTCAAGCTAATTTTACTTAGTTGAGACTAGCTGTGCCCCGCGGGTTCACTTGCGTTAATTTCAGAGATCCCGCAACGATTCCGGGATAAACATAGCCTAAGTTACTCCTTAAAACATTAGCACATCCCGCTAAAATCGGTCCAGCCGTTTCAGAAAAAAAAATTAAACATCATATTTTTTATGTTAGTACCGTATACATATACTTTCATAATATACATTTAGTGAAAAGCTGTTAGTTTTGAATTACAAACAGACACTTTAATTTTATTTATGTGTATAGATTGAGTATTTTTTTTTTTCTATTAAATTAGTAATATTTGGTAATACTTAATATGAAATAGAACACAAAGAAGAACAACGACTAATTAAGTTGCCTGTAAAAATGACTTTAAATTGCAAATAAGAAGTTATAATTTTCTTTTTATCTTAAAACTATAGAAGGGTGGATATCTAGAAATATAAATAAAATTGAAGTGTCTGTTTGTAATTTCAAATAAACAGCTTTTTACTAAATGCATACGAATTTCTATACGATACTAACATCAAAAAATCAATTTATAAAACTTTTTTTTGTAATATGTCTGTCTGTCTGTTTGTTCTGGTTAATCTCTGAAACGGTTGGACTGATTTCAACAGCACTTTTACTGGGAGGTAGCTGATCTTATAAGGAGCAACTTAGGCCTTTCGTCTACGCGTCGACTCGCTCGCGACTCAAATATAATACGTCATACGGGTATCATACGCGTCGTTTGGAAGTCTCCGCCATACATTTTCGGCAATCTTCATACACGCGTCGACACGACGCGCTCTGCGGAGCTAAGATGCGCAACACGATAAAATTTTATCGAGCCATTTTATCGATTCTCGTCGACATATATATCGTTTTGTCTACCTGTGGTAATATGGCAGCAAAAAATGTTTAACCGAATTTAGTCTTAACTCCATACCTCATTAATGCACTTTTTTGCTTGGACGCCCAAAAATATTTGTCGTGTCGACAATTTTATCTTTCGTTCGATAAACATATCGTGTTGCGCATCCTAGCTCGGCTGGACGCGACGCATCGGATACCAGTTGTGCGTGCCTTAGGCTACTTTTATTTTATTACATAGAAAGTTTGAAAGTCCCCAACGTAGACTAGTGACGTAGTGACATCTAGCGTAGCGCCTCGTAGCGCTTACCGAATCTACTCGGCGCACCGAGTTGACTCGGTAACTCGAGTGAACAAACGAAATCGAGTCAAATTTATTTTCACTCGAATACGAATTTGACAAATTCACTCGAGTCACTCGAGTAAAAATCGGCTCGAGTCGCATCAGATGAAACTGGCTGACAAGTATATAAGTTACTCTATGCTGGCTGGCTTCTTTTCATGTTGTGCTTCTTTAGACTTAAGTCTAGTTAATTTGTGGTTGTGCTGAACCAACTAGTGCGCATATTCTCGTAGAAAAACAGTTTTATTAAAAATGGCAAAGTCTATTAGAAGTAAATGGAAGCGAAAATGTCGAGCAATAAAGCGAGAACGATATGCCGTGAAAGAACTTATAAGACTAAAGAAAATGTTGGGTATAAAAGAGGAAGAGAAAAATGAGAGTGAGGTTATGGAGTCGGACCAGGTGATATTTTTAGACGCTGGTGAAATCACAAAAAAAGCCAAGAACAAAAATCAGACCGTATTGGAGAACGATGATGCAGAGATGAGCTCTGGTGACGAGCGGGTAGAGGTTGAGGGTGAAGATGGAACAAAACGGGTGTACAGCACCAAAACAATGAAGGATCAAAATGGGCAGTACCCAGTGTGGCTGCATAAACGAAAAATTGCTAAACTGACCTCTAGCAAGAAGAAGAATATGAAGAAAAAGTCTAAAAAGTACAGGCGTTAGTTTCATTAAAGGTATTAAAAACAAAAACTTCTTTAATTTTTTTGATCACCAATAATAAAATGGCTTTGCACAAGATTTCTTTTTTAAACAAGATCTAGAGATTAGAGTATATTATTGTGTAGCTTTAGTTACAACTAGCTGTGCCCTGCGGTTTCACCCGCGTTTGGGAATTCCTGCAGGAATATCACAAACTTCTTTTATTCCCTCCTCCTTACAATAACAAACGCAACAAAAAAAATTGGTCTAGCTGTTTACGTGTGATGCCACCACCAAGGGAAATGGGATATTACAGGATTTTTTTTCTTTAAATTGGCTAAACTTTTTTATTTATGAACTGATTGACATTAAACAAACACTAAATGTGAAGCTTACCACAATATATTAATGAAAACTTCATCTACATCAACTAAATCGGATAAGCCATTTCTGAGATTAGAGTGCACAAACAAACAGACAAGTTCTAACAATCATTGTATGAGGTGCTACTGTGTTGATATAGGTCCCGATAATATTTTTTCTTATGGGTATATCTTCCATGTACAGACAATGATCTGTTATATATGTAAGTTATACATACCTATATCCTTACAGCATATTTGGCAAACATTTTAACTTCCTATTATTCTGCCCTAGTGTTCCACATAACTCATTCTTCAATGACACATTATGAGACACCCTACCCATATAATTTACTAGTTGTACCCCACAGTTTCACCTGTGGTAATTTCGGAGTTCCCGCGAGAATTTCATGATTAAAAGTACCGTATGTCCTTCTCTGTACTCCTGACAACATGCATGCCAAATTTCATCCAAATCTATTCAGTTGTTTTTGCATGATTGAGTAACAAACATCCAAACTTTCACATATTAGTTGCATTAAGCTACTAATAAAAACATAATAAAGATACATAATATAAAACTCAAATAGAAAAAAAAATATATTCATAAATCAAGCATACAAAAATTTCTTTTGACTAATTCAAAAATATTATAGTAATAATTTAAACAAATTATAGGAATAATTTTGTTTACAAAATATTTTACTAGATACTAGACATACTAGAGACTCTTTTAACATTACATAAAGAACAAAATTGGAATAAAAAAAAAGGATAACTCATCAAGGACCGATATAACCAAGTTGGTGGTAATCAGAATTCAACATTTTATCTAGCTAGATAGATATCAAAATACCTACTAGTAACTTGAACACATCACACAGTCAGCTGATGTTCAGAAAATATTATAATTAAATATTTCAAGTGTGTATTGATTGAAATGACCTCAATTGATTTCACTACCTTTCAGAATTACATCTCCCAAGTCCTTGAAATGGATCATATTATATGTTTTTTGAGCATATAATTTGGCTATGCACACAATCATTTGACCTAAGATAATAATTATAACTACTGGTTTTACATTAGAAAGTCATGACATGACAATTGATTTGAAATCTAAAGCATATTAGAGTACCTACCTACTGAAATAATACTGTCTGTAACAAAAAATAAACAGAATAAAAATAAAAACAATAGACATACCAGTATTTATCGTCTTAATTAATTATAATATTATCTAAATAATACTAAAAAAATAGACTCTGACCAAAGTGATATGTGATTGAATAGATGATTAATCAATTAGTAGCAAAAAGATTAAATATACATAAGTGTGGGTAGGTAGAAATACTATTTGGAGGTATATGTGGATGCTCTAAGGAGTGCTTTATCTAGGTTCTCCCTGTGGATGTCAGTCATCGAGTGTCGAGTGAGAAACTGCTCCTTCACTATCACATTGCATATTGTGCAATGGAAGTTATGCCCATTCAACTGAAACAACACTCAAAGGTTAAGTATGTTAAGTCAGAAGTAAACAAATGAGGGCTCGATATAAGTTATAGGTCTCTAATACAGTAAAAACAACACGAAATGCTGATAATACTGTCTTTCCAAATAGCAGTTAGATACTCAATGATAATATTAATAATAATTCACATCACAACACACCGATCTACTTGATCCCACAGTAAGCTATTATTAGCTTGTGTCATGGAAACCAAGCAAACGTGGTATATGTATACTACATAGAATTACTTATATACCTATATTATACTATAGATATATAAACACACCCAGACTGGAAAATGGAACCCTGTGTTCATCACACAAAGTCCACCCCCACCGGGATCGAACCCGGAACCCCTTGATTAGCAGGTAGGCATGGTGACCTCTGCACCAATCGGGTCATCAATATACTTGTATACTTAGCATAATATAAAAGCAATAGGTAAAGGTAAACACAAAATATTGAAAACTACTTAAAACTTAAATTGGGAGGTGCCTATCTAGGCTCTGGCCACAGATAATATAATACTATACTATCTCTGGCTAAGTTCAGTCTTGATGGTCTTGACTCATGTTGGTAAGTCCATCACCTGAGAATAGAGCTGGATGAATTTAGTTACTCATTTTTTTGTTTTTAGATGTTCCACAAGTCTGAATTAGGTTTATGAGGGAATCCTGACACAGTTATTTTTATTTTATGGTATGCAGCCTACTAACTCAGATGGGAATGAAAGTAACCTACATTAATATATTAAATTTAAATCATACAATTTGAATTTAATCCAAAAATAAGTAGGTACTTGGGTATCATGAAATAACTAGGTGCCTAGATAAAGAAACGACTCTGGAAAAAGTGCAATAAAATTCACGAAAAACTCGAGGTAGGTAATCTTGCTCCAAAAGACACTTTTTAAACTTTTAAGTTCCTTCCATTTCGAAGTCGGTACTAAATACAAACCGTTCTTATCAGATTCGCACCAAATTCCTCCAAAAACTGGTAGCATCCCAGTACTTTTCTATGTGATGCAGAGCTTAAATGCAGCTTCTTCAGATTCATGTCTAACTCTATTTCAGTAGCGCAAAAAATACATTTATACTTTTCTTCAATTGTTACGACACCGTGGTAAGCATCCGATGAGATCACAAGTTTGGTTTTGTCTTTTAACGTTAATATGACATGCTGGGCGTCGCTATCCGGAACAATCACTTTGTTTTGTTTTTGTTTCGGCTTGTTTAAAAAACTCAAAGTTTTCGGCTGCCTCAACGCTGGTAGTGACATTTTGAATAGGTGTTTTTGTGAGCTCAGAGTTTTTATTTCGTCTGAGGGTTTGAGTTGGTCAGAGTGAGCAAATTGAACTTATAAAATAACTACAAAACTGAAAAATTAACTTAAGTACTTAAATAAACTTTTAAAAAAAGTCAGAACACTGAACGTATTCTTGCGTCTTTGGCTTGCGTCACAGCCACGCCACAAGGTAAAAGTAGGGTAGACCTACATCTTTTTTTTTTCAACTACCTACATTTCGTCTGAGCTACCTACCTAACGTTTCAATTTCCGATACGGCATTTAAGTAGCGTTGTTAGCTTTTACGATTCATAAAACCGTGTTTTACGCCAAAGTAAATAAATACCGACCGTGTTTCTAAAAAAATTGTACAGAAAAAAATTTTAGTTGGTAATCGTTGTCATAAAATTCAATGTAGGTAGGTAGGTAGGTACCTACATATATTTATTTTATAGTAAAAAGCTTGCAATAACAGCTTGCAATACTTATGTTGTTTAAATAAAACTGTAGGTAACTGATAAAAAAACAATAAGAACACTATGTTTATAAAGTACTTTATAATATTATGTGAGTGCTGTAGTTAAAATTAAGTAGGTACCTACATAATAGTTAAATTCTCGTAATCTAAATATTTAACTTTACTTACAATTCTATTCAATGGCAATGATACCTTTAATACTTATAATATCATTGTTCAAAAGTGTAATAATCATCATCTCTGCTGAATCATTTAATCACAAGAAGCAATCCATAAATTACCAAATTGAAAATGTAATTGATAGGCTGTTGACGTCAAAGAGATTCCAAGTGCTGATCGACAAAGTAACCAACACAGCTATTGACAAAATTATGAATATTTCCCGTAACAATGAAGACAGACTTGGCAGAAACTTTGACAATTCCAATATAAAAAATTATGATAATAAACTAATGGAGAAACAAAGAGCAAAAGAAAAAGATAATCCCGATAACGTTACAGAAACATTTAACTCGAACAATTATTCTGCACTTGGAAAAATAAATTTAAATGCATTAATGAAAAAAGAAGCTCTATTACCCTTTAAAGAGATAAGTTTGCAATACAAACGATTTACAAAGACCCTCAGTAAAAATGATAAACTCAAGAAAACTGGTAACAGTCCACAAGAAAAAAATAACTATAAAGTAAATTCCAAAATAATGGTCACAGAAAGAAACAAACCGGTTAACTATTTTAGAGAAAAATTAAAAATAAATGGTCAATTCCGAAATGACCCGAATGAAAAAAGCGTCGAAAAATTCATGGACAATATCAAAAATGATGGTAACGAAAGCAAGACCCAAGAGGAGACCCAAACTGAAAATGACAATACTTCTCTCAGTACAGAAAATGCTCATTTTGTTTCTGTTGAAGTAGATACGGATGATCATGATTTGAAACACGACAATCACGAGACAGAAAGGAAAAGCGTGAGTATACAAAATAAATCACAATACGAAGAATCGTCTCATGTTCAATATGATGAAATAGCCAAGACAGAAGAAAACAAAGAGAACTTCAAACTTTCTGATGAAGATGGAGATCAAGCGAGAGATAAAGTTCAAGTTATTTCTTCACAAAATGATGAACGAGAAATGGCGCGAATGTTAAGCGACTATCATGAAAATGAGAGAGCAGACGTAGTTAACAACCCAGGAGTAAATGAAAATGTATTTAAGTCTATCGAAACTAAATCTGAAATTGTCAATTCAACAGTGGTAACGAAAACAACTTCATATGAAAGTAATGAAGAAATAAAACTTGATCACATGTCTTCGAAACTTAAGCCTAATGCTTTTAATTATCTTAAAACCCAACAACCAAGTCATGAGAAGATATTTCCCGAAAATGAAGTAAATTCAATAACAGTAGCAAATAACATGGATAGTGTGGAATTTAAAGATTTGACACGAACTAATACGGAGTCAAAGAATAAACTTGGCCCGCATTCTGCGCAATATAAAACAATTCGCAAGGAAGGAAACAAACTTTACGCCTATGTGAACTCGCCTGATTATAAAGAGTATCATGAAATGTTAAAAATGCAATCGAAATTAGAAATTGCAAAACCATTTAAATACTAGATTTTAATTGGAATTTGGAAATACTAGAAAATCGGTTTTTTATTATAAGTAAATAGTCAGCAAGAAAATGGTCATTTTACACAAAAACTTTTTTGATACCAATCGATCTTGTTTCTTATAAGGATCAAAAGTCTACTGGACCGACTGTGATTTGAGTACCTATGAGAAATGTCAGAAATCGTAAAAAACTTTTCCCACACATTTCGGTAAAAGAGTCAAACCTAGAAGTTTGGCTAATTTAGAAATAAGTAAAACTTTTTGTTATTAGTAGATCCGCTATAAAGAATACTGGCTGAAAAAGTAGGTACCTAATTAAAAAAAGTTTTAAATTTCAAACTCTGTTTTTAATGCTGTGCTCAATATGTAGACTTGATTATTTGCTCAGTGGCTGTGCTACTGCACCACCTACCTACTTTTATACTGTTATAACTTATATCTCTATACTCCGCCTGGTAGCCTGGAAGAATTAGCTTTTAGTGATAAGACCGCCCTTTGGAGCCAGTGGCTCCCACTTATTATTTTGTTTTATAAGTTTTAAATTAGTCATACTAGTGATTGTGGTGCTCAATAAAGTGTTTTTAATTAATTCATTCATTTCATAATATGAGTTAAAATTTGTTGCAAATATTCACAGGGTTGAAAGTATACACCGTGCACACCGTTATAAACATAATATTGTTCTTAAAAAAAAAAAATATTTTTCAAACAAAATAATTAAATAAATCAATAAAAAAATACAATGAACCTGTGGAGGCACTAGTCGCTCAATCGCTTTAGATTGAAATTGCTGCGCACCGGTATCTAAAGATCAATGACCTCAATCGTCGCTCGATCGAGCTGGTCGCCTGATGCATCGCTCGCTGTGTGCGTGGCGCGTGCCTTGTATACGTATTAGTGAGTTACGTGTAGTGTACCTTGTGAATGTAGTTGTAATGATATTTCAATGAATTTATTTACCTCATACTCTGAAAAACTACCAAACTTATAATATTATTTTTTTGCTATTGGATATCGTTATAAGTAACATATACTTTCAGTCCCGTAAATATTAGCAGCTAATTTTGCCACACCATAATTATATTATTCGAAATTTTTTCATTTTTTTTTAGTTTTTGTAGGTTATTATGATTAAGTTCCTGCTGAATGGGGAAGAATAGTTAAATATATCAGTAGTTTATATATATAATTCTGTTGTTGAATTTACAAAATTGCAGGCAAATATCTAATCATCATAATTTATTAACTGTGTCTTCACTTTCTGTGATACCTACACTAACTCATTATACCATATTTTCTTAATATACTGACATCAATAAAACTTTCGTCTACTTTCTGTACCGGATGGTGTATCAAATGCAGCAGAATTCTGAGCATAGTCCTTGAAGACCACCCACAAACTTCACATTTATATTGTTTCCCATTCTTTTGCGGCTTCACGTTTGTTTTGTCTGTGTGAAAAGTTTCCATATGATGCTTTAAGGAGTGTTTCTTTAAAAGTGTAAAACAAATTTGACACTTCACTTTGTGAGCTTTATCAAAATGCGCCCGCAAAAACTTTCTATCGCTACATGCAAAATTGCAGGAGCTGCACTTAACGTCTTTCGAGACTCCATGTTTGTCGTCCATGTGAAGTTCTAGGTTTCGTCTGTTGCTTGCAATAAAATCACATTTGTTACATGGACGATGTTTTGCTTCGTGCTGCTTTGTGTTTTTCTTCGACACACTTTTGTACGTACAGTAACTACACTTGTAAGGTTTAATGCCTTTATGTATGTTTACGTGTTCTTCAAATAACACACTGTTGTAAGTTGAGTACTCACACATGGCACATTGGTAAGGATTTTCACCTCGGTGAGCAACACGGATATGACGTAGCAACTTGTCTTCACTATCAAATTTTCTATTGCATTCTTGACATGGTATGCATATTATATATTTAGTTTCCGCTTTTGAAGTTTGAACTCTGTAAAAATGAATATTACATGGAATATCATACTGATGACTGTAATTGGTGGTGTGGTCACACCTATAGATGGGCAATCAACCTGGTTTAAAACCAATTCTTAGGGTTTAAACTGCCCAGGTTTAATCGGGTTTAAACCTAAGCACTGAGTTCATAGCCACACCACTTTCCAAATTAAGAAGTACCAGCTATATATACAGATAGATCAGCCTATTCTTTTCTCTTTTCCTGTTGCGGGTCTGCTGGAAGAAATTCCACATGGAATAAGCATGACCCTTGTACATGATTACTTTTATACTTTTTTTCCTTTTTTGTTGTCCTTGTGTGCATTAATTGTTAAATAAATAAATAAATAAAATAGAGGAAAACATTGAGATGACCACAGGGTGCTGCTGATTTCTGAGTAATTTTATAGAATACCTGTTCTCCTAAGCTTCGCCTATGTGTATTTTTAGTTATAGCCTATGTCCTTCATCAGGATGCAGACCCTACCTAGCAAAAAATAAATAACATCAGCCATCGGGCAAAGCCCAGTTAAAATCAGCCCAGACGTTTAGGAGATTGTGAAAAAATGGACTAAATTTTAAGAATTGGTTGTTGTTATAAGTACTGACTACACTTTCAGACACATTCAGTAATTAACTGTTATTTTGACATTACACACAGACATTTATATGTATAGATTTGTACCCAATGATGTAATTGCTTATTCCTTGAGTTTCCTTAGGCGCCGGCGATATCTGGCCTTCCAAGGCTGGCGTCACTGTCCCATCATCCTTCTGGGACTCCACTTCCAGACCTTTGCCAATATCAAAGAAGACAGGCTCATCTTTCAATAATAGTTCTGTGTGTAGTTCAGTCATCTCATTCAATTGTTGACTAACAACAAGGGTTAAAAAATCATTTTTCTTTAATCCAAATGACTTCCATAAATTATAACCTCACGGTAAGTCCAAGGAAACGCAGAGATAATATTATATTCTCTTAGTTCTACGGTAAGTTCGAGCTTCGATGCTTATGGGGTCTTTCTCTGGATCATGGAATTTAATGGAATGGCATGGAATTGAATCAGTGTTTTCACTTTTCACTGTTTTTATCAAAGAGTAAAATAAACAGACAGGAGTTTTTATTTTTGTCGTTTGACGTTTTTGTCTGCTGTCAAGTGTCAGTCTGCTGTTGTTTTTTTTTTAATTTACTCCTTTTGTCTTTAAAGGCAAAGGAATCCAAGTCCATACAGCCAATTTAGTTTTATTTTTTTCTTCTTCTGAAGTTATTTACATCCTTGCATTGGTAAGATATGTTTCATTATTATGCAAATTCCATCACGTTTATTCAATACTATCTGTGCCCCGCGGTTTCACCCAAGTGGGACTTAAAATCTGTCTAGCCGTTTCAGAGATTAGCCGGAAGTGCCGGAACAAACAGACAGACAGACAAAAAAATTTTTTTTATGCAAATACCATAATATTATATACTTTCATACTTACCTACATTTAGTGAAAAGCTATTAATTTAGAATTACAAACAGACACTTTATACCAATTTTATTTTAATATGTTTAGATCATGGACCAAGATAGATAGATAGATGTACAGATTAACCACGATAAATTTTAAGTAGGTAGGTAGTTACACTGAAATGCATTGGTGAGGTTTTATTTTATAAAAGTATAATTGTAGGTATTATGTATCTATTTTCTGCCATAGCCTGGCATCCGTTGGTCAGGCTCCATGATGTGACTGTACTTGTAGTCACCGGCCAACCATCCGTAGTGGCCCATTGCTGACGTCACTTCTGACATCCGGGCGAACTGTAAATACCTGCATATACCAGAAGTAAGAAATCACTATTCCACAATTTTATAGAAATGTTATTAATGTTCTTCTAGGTACCTACTTTATATTGTATTACTCGCTGGTCCCCCAACAGTTTAATATTCTGTATTCTTTAGTTTCACCAAACTTTCACATTAACTTACAAAATTTACTGCTATAAATAATATTATTATAGACTGTAGAAGAAGCCAGAAGGTACCTTGATGATCCACAGAACGACCAGCCAAGGGGGGAATTTGATACGTCTTCTTCATCTGCATCTGGCGGAGGCGCAAATTCTGCGGGGAAATCGTGATCACTATTATAATATATCAGCCGACAGATGTGCCGGACATTAAAGGCCTCCCCCAACACGTCACCCAAGAGTTCACAACGGTCGCTCCTGCGCTGACCTTTTATTTATTTTGCAACAGGTCTTTCTTTCGTCTGTCGTGCTGAAGGCATTAGAATAGAAACTCCCTTTCCGACTAATCTAGTAACTCGGGCATACCTGAGCTGTGCCTAAGCCCAGTAAAGACACGGCCCGGTTTTATTCAAATTCTTTATAAAATTTTATGCGATTGTACCTACTCAAAATAAAGTAGGTAGGTGCTTCAGTCTGTCTCACAGAGTACTTTGATCTGTCTTCAGTCGTCTGTAATGAAATGCACCCGTTATTCCCCTAGATTCGTGTACCCAGAGAGTCTCTTTTTTAATCGACTTCAAAAAGGAGGTAATGTACCTATGTTCGACTCTATGAATTTTTGCATTGCTCACCTTCGAAGTGCTTACAATAATATATGTCACCGTAGCAATGATTGACGAAAGTCAGGAACTTGAGGTATTTCCCGAAGCCCCGGTTGGCGGTGAGACAGATGGGCGAATACACGTCGGGGCACGACATGGGACAGATGTGTTCGTCGTATGCGGTGTCGATGCCGTACAGGAGACTCATTGTTGTCGTAGCTGTCAGTTTGGGCTTCGCAGTCGGTGCTGGAAATTTGGAGTGAGCTAACAATAAGCTTTGTTGGCCTTCGTTCACTAACAAGCTATGGACAAGCTTTCAATATTATCTGGGTGTGATTACTTCCCATTCCGAAAATCAATTGTTGAGTAGCTAAGAGATAGGCTATTTGACAAAAAAATTTTTTTTAGTCCGTCGTGTAGATTAGTAAAAAATATTGGACACGTATTTTTTCTTTTTTTACGTAATCAAAAAATAACAGAGATACATTGAGTTGAAATTTCGCGTGACGTCACAACTCAGTGCGGTTTGTATGGCGCTTATAATGAATATTGACGTCACGAGCCCCCCACCCTAAACTTTAATGCGCTTTATCTATGTTCATTTTCATTAAATTGAAAAAGCAAAAAATACGTGTCTATTATTTTTTTATTTTCTAACTGACGGACTAATTAGAATTTTGATTTTCATACCTTGGAGCATGAGCACAGATAATACTATACTAGGCATATAATGAGTTAACAAGGGCAAATAAGTCCCTCGTTTAGCCTTACACTCTGTATAAGCTTCACCCGCGGTAATTTTGGACTTTCCGTTGGAATTCCGGGATAAAAAGTGCCCTATACCTAATATCCTCTTCTGTATCCCTGATAACATACATTTAATATATAAAATTCTCGTGTCACAATGTTCGTTCCCATACTCCTCCGAAACGGTTTGACCGATTCTCATGAAATTTTTTATGCATATTCAGTAAGCCTGGGAATAGGCTACTATCTATTTTTCATAAAGGGAGTTCCTGCGGGAATTCCGAAACTCACGCGGGTGAAACCGCGGAGCACAGCTAGTAATATATACAAAATATCATGGGGATCGGTTGAGCCATTAAGGCCTGAAAGCGTAACAATCAAACTCACATAAGTAGTAAGAATTTATTATTTTCTTTAGGTAGGTAGGTACCTACCTATTGTAATATTGTTATTTTATGTGCAATAAAGAATTAAATAAATAACATTAAGTTCATTCACCTTGTGTTACTGATCTTCTATAGTCGTATACTTCGTCGGTTACAAATTTCAAATTACGTCGCAAACTCTTATAAAATGTGCAGTTTTCCGCTGACACTATATAGTATTCTACAACAATTTACAATCACTCTTTTTTACACTGGTTGCTCACGGCAGCGGCATTAAACACAGAAACGTTTATTTAGGTAGGTCCTCGTCAAATTACAAAAACCGTTAGTTTGTAAATTAACGGTAATGTCATAAATTGTTGAGGACAGAGAATGCGTTGTGGTGGGTACTCCCACATGAGGAATATGTACCATACGGTCATACCATACCTAATCCAGGGGATCGGGGCGAACGCGGATACCTCGTCCATGTCAACCGTCTACAGTCGAATGGTTTTTACAATTACGGTGACATAATATTGTATGGGGGTCCAAGCAAATGGGTACCAGCGAAATTTCGGGTTTGCATCCAAAACTCTGCTCGTAATGTTTTATAATTATTATTACCTATTTATAAATATATATATATATATATATATAATATATATATATATATATATATACATATATATATATATACAGGCTGTTGTTTTGGTCAACAACGCCCGTCACAGAGGTGGTTGTACTAACGATACTGATGTAAAAAAAAATATAAAAAAAAATAATTATTTTTTCAAGGAAAATCCGAAAAAATTATTTATTTTGTTTATACAAGCGGGCGAGCCTACGCTACCGGTCGTTGACCGCGCGGCGCGGCGCGCATCATATGGCATGCAATAGTACCTACGTACATAGTACCTACATACACCCCGCCTCGGTGGGAACGCGGGCGAATGCGGCGGGGCGGGCGGGCGGCGGGGGCCGGGGGGCGCGGCGATGTGCCACCCCCGCCCCCCGCCCGCTGGCGCTAGCGCCAGCGGCCAGCGCCAGGCGCCAGCCAGTCTGCCTCCCACAGCCGCGGCTATTGCGCGTGCGTTGTTTCTGTGCTAAAATGGCTCGGTCGTTCGCAGGATTAACCAATAGTGAAATTTATTGAGTATTTAGTAATAGCGAAGATGAAGCGAATAGTGTAGCCGAGTGGAGTGCGACGTTTTCAACTCGTCCAAGTTTAACTCGTTACACCATAAGGACTGTTGTTTTTAGTCTCAGGGAATGGGTAACATTCGCTACACCTCGTCACACAACAGGTACCTAGAGGTCAATCTGGGCTCCCTGTTAATGTTCAAGATGCAGTCCTTGAATACCTACTTTCGTGCGCAGCCGCGCGCGAATACCTACCTACCTGGGATGCTGGGCGAAGCTTTGGCATTGACCATTTAACATCGGAGTTTGGTGATCGTTGGATAGGAAGAGGTGGACCCATACCGTGGCCACCACGTTCACCCGATCTAACTCAATTGGACTTTTATTTGTGGGGTGACGTAAAGTCGTACGCATGACGAATACGCCGACACATTAAAACAAGAGATACTGAACGCTTTAGAAGTAATTACGAACAATTAAACTGTTTTATCGCGATTAAAAGACAATTTGCGATGTCGTGCTTCTGTGTGCATCGCGTAACGCGGTAGACACTGAACAGATAAACCGTTAACGTAAAATCAGTGTAAATAAAAAAAACTTTTAGAAGACTTCGTGTTATGTGTAATCAATAATTTGTAAATCACGTTTAATGATTGTAAATAAGTTCGTTCACCTTTTTAAATACGCCAAAGGTACTTAATAACAGCGCCATAGAACTTTAATGGATAAAAATGTCATTTCTAATTTAATAATTTCTAAATTATTCAGTTCCTTTGCCGGTCCTAAGCCCAGTAAAGTATGGAGGGAAAGAGAGTCTAAAATGTTTTGTTTACTTACCGTGATCTAAATAGGTAAAACGTTTGTGCAAAAGTAGGTACCTACCTAGGTAGTAGGTAGGTAGTAGGTAGGTAGGTACCGACGACGACGAGACGCGCGATGTAGCTGCTCGTAGCGCGTAGAATCTATGATGTCGTAGCTCTAGTCTACGCGCTAAGGCTTTACCAATTACCATTTAATGTAAACATTTTTAGATATCTTGTGCAGAGATTTTCTTTTAAATAATGTTCCGAATTATAAAAAATATATTTTTTTTATATTTTTTTTAGAACCCATATTAGTTATATTACTACCTCCGTTACGCGCGTTGCTGACCAAAACAACAGCCTGTATATATATATATATATATATATATATATATATTACGATTTTGTCAATCTATAACAGATTCTATCAATATTTGAATAAATCAGCCATTGATTGATTGAATTAGAAGCCTGAAGCACCCAAAAATCCTTACAACAGTGACTGGCGACGGCTGATCACTAGTGTTCTAGGCGAAGGAGGAATTTCACATAAGTAGAAATAGACATTGTCACTTGCCTTTCCCAGGATGATCACACATATTACTAAAAAACAAGTAGCACGTGTTCGCATAATCTTTGTATTCCACCGCCCTGCGCGTCATTCGCACTGCACACACGCTGGTGATATTAGCGGAGCACAGGCTCTCACGTGCGCCGCACATACTTTTTATATGTACATATTTCAAATGGTGGTCGACGGTCCAATTCTGGGACTTCACATCCGGCAATGCCATGTACACAGTGTAGCGCAAGTTTCGGCCACATATTTCTTGGAAAATTATAGTGAGAGCAAAAATTGAGAAGCACGTGGAAATCATTACGTTTGTAATTTTATTTTCTATCAATAAAAAAAACATTTAGAAATCAACCAGTTAATCTTAATGGGTGGGCAATGATATGCTCAATTTAACTTTAATCGTTACATTTATAGTTTAACTAGCTGTGCCCTGCGGTTTCATCCGCGTGAGTTTTGGAATTCCCTCAGGAACTATTTTTTTTTTCTAAACTAAAAGTACTCCTCATAACATCAGCTATCTGCCAGTGAAAGTCCCGTTAAAATCGGTCCAGCCGTTTCTGAGATTTGCCGGAACAAACAGACAGACCAAGACCATTTTTTTTAAATGTAAGTGCCGTATATTTTTTTTATTTTTTTATTTTATTAAGAAATCAAACAGTGATACAGATGAGTATAAATATAAAACATAGGAATTCACAGCAGTAAGACCAATTACAGATTTCTTCGTAAATGTTATTATAAGTATTGAAACAGTAAGGAAGGTAGTTGAAAAGATATTATGTACATATGAGTTTAACATTATTACATTGAAGGTTATAGAAAAATAAGTTACTAATGCTAGTATAAAACTTAATTAACGCGTGTAATTGCGTGTACGTACCGAGTTGTCCGTCAGTGGTTCGAAAGTGTAGTTTTTAGACGAAGGAATAATACCAACAATATAAAAAAGAAAGGATAGATACTTAACAAAGGACTAAGGAAAGGTCTGAAACACGAGCATAAAGTGTCCATAATAATAATAAAAAGTTTGTCACAAACTAAACCTCCTTGAGACAATTGACTACTTACTTCTCTTTTGAAGGATAGTTTTGAAACGGCAAAGGGATCCAGATGAGAAAAATTTTGATTGTAGGTATATACTTTACGTATATACTTTCTTATGCATTTAGTGAAAGCTGTTAATTTGGAATTACAAACAGACACTTCAATTTTATTTATATGTATGTATAGATCTATAGATATAGATAGAGAAAAGTGTGGCACTTCAAAATAAAACTACAATTTTCTTTTATTTTATATATGTATTTATTGACTGTACAAAAATATTCGCGACATGAATATAAGTGTTATAAGCTCAACCAAGAGACTTAATTTAACAAACTTCTCGAGCTCAACACAGACGACGAGTTTTAGAATACGGCGTATGGATCACACAACTCTGAATAGTGTCAATGAATAATAATATATTGCAATGGACCCAATACTGTGGTGCCACTTAAAGCGCTATCATAGCGCTTATCCCAGTACGCCAGCATGCGCTTATCCCAGTACGCCAGCATGCGCTTATAAACGAACTTTATCAGTAGGTACTGAAATCGTGCATTATTTTGCACACTGTGCATCATAGTTGAAAGTGTGCAGTATTGTGGGCAGTGTGCATTATAGTCGGCAGTGTGCATTATTGTGGGCAGTGTGCATTATTGTGGGCAGTGTGCATTATTGTGGGCAGTGTGCATTATAGTGGGCAGTGTGCATTATAGTGGGCAGTGTGCATTATAGTGGGCAGTGTGCATTATTGTGGGCAGTGTGCATTATTGTGGGCAGTGTGCATTATAGTGGGCAGTGTGCATTATAGTCGGCAGAGTTGACTATTGTTAACTGTGCATTATCGGTGGGAAGTGTGCATTATTGTGGACACACCGCCGACTGGCTCTCGTCTGCATTGGCCCTTATACTATTATGATTATTTTAAAATATTTAAATAATTCAGGCACATCAAGTGTTTTATATTACTTATGTTAAATTACCTACTTATAAATGATTTCATATAACTGTATATAAATATAATTTGTATAAGTAGTATATTTTTATATAAATGCTAAAAATGGCGATAAACTTACTTAATTAAAATTAATAAAAATATCATTTCTTTTTTGGGTGACAAGTAGGTAACTATTATACTTACAAATATTACATATTAACAAATAATATCTCAAAAAAATTATTGTAAAATTGTTTTAATTAGGCTAAGGGGTCCCTATCACCAACTTCTAACAGTGGTCAAGACACACTGAAGTGATTCTACAGGCTTCCTTTTGATGTACGGAACCCTTAAAAAAAACTTACTATCTGGGTCAACGGGAAGTGTCCTATGGGCATTTTTATTCACTACAGACGGACAGACGGACACTTGAGGTGATTTCTATAGGGCTCAAACTTTACTATTGGGCAGCAGTCTCATCGCCTCCCGGTAGCCGGTCTCGGCGGCGCCGTGCACCGTGGAGAAGTGCTTCGGGTTGGTGGCCTCGCCGGCGAACAGCACGCGCGGCCGGCCCGCCGCGTCCGCGAGCGGCTCGCCGAGCCGCCGCCGCGCCAGCGGGGCGCGCTCCATCGCGGGGCTGTCGTACGTGTAGCTGCCGCGCGTCAGCGGGTTGCCGTGCCAGCCGGACCTGCGAACGGGTTGAAATTGAAATTGAAAAAACTTTATTTGACACAACACAAAGATTTACAGTATACGTATACAACTAGACATATATATATATATATATAACTGGTATTGTGGGTACGCTTCTCAACCGACGGACAGACGCCGCCAGCCGAAGATCTGTGGGCGGACTCCATCCAACGACTGAGAAACGGACACCTACTTAAAATAACGGAGACACTGTTGACACTGGAGACGGTTGTGCATCACTATATAATATTGTTATTTTAAGCTCTGTGTTATACCATGATGATGATGATACAATTGTGTAAACCGTCTGGCGTCTTGTTCAATATTTGTTTGTTTTTTCTGGTGGTTTGTGCTGGAATAAATATAGTTTTCTTTCCTTCTTTCTTCTTCTAAATTGGTATAATTTTGTGTACCTACCTACTTACTGCTACATTCTGTTCTCTATATAAAGGTAACTATCATTGGCAAATACTGTAATCTTGAAACCTAAAATTAATATTGTAGCTGTTGTTCTCCTAAATAAACGAAAATAAAAATAAAATTACAAATGAGATGCATGGGTAACTCCGGATACGTACGGATCTTAGGATATGTATCTGGAGGCGGAGTTGTTACGACTCCTTCACTTGTCAGATATTAAACATATCCCATAATATTAGACCTCCGGCCCCACCGACCGAGCGGAGCCGAGCGGAAGGAGTTGGAATGGTATCGACACGACTCCGGACTCGAGAGAAAAAAAAATTGGCAGAACTAATCTTTATAGGGAGCAACATAAAATATTTTAGAATATTTTTAGTATTCCATAGTTTTTAGTAATCAAAATCTAAATTAAAAAAAAATACAAAGAAAAGTGAATCACTGTAAATAATATTTGATTTTTAAATACGCCTATCAAATATTTAATTTGATAGACAGTTCGAAGTACTGTAAAGTATATTTTTAACTGCACAACAAACACACACACATACACGGAAAGTTGACAAAAATCATTTACATTTTTCTATACGAACAACTTAATGTAAACCTAGATATTTATAAATATGTATTGAATATCGTGTTGTACTAGTATTTCTTTTACACTATCATCGCGACAAAATCATACAAGTACCTCAACATGCCGTTGGGCTCCGGTATGGTGTACTCCTTGCCCATGAACCGCTGCAGCAGACCCATCAGTTGACTCTTCACCACGTCTTCCTCCATCACCTCCACCTGAACATACCGTATTAAAAACATACCATTAATTGGAGCCGCCATTTGAAGCCACTTAATGCGCTTATTACACTTTGCCATTTCAGGGCACACTTTTTTCTTTTTTTCAGACGAGAACCGAATACCTGAACAACCCACCTTCGACACGTCTCTCGTTTATCCTTACACCCTGTAGACACACTCACGCTCACTCACGGACGTGCCCACACATACACACGCGCACGCCCACGCCCACACACGCGCACGCCCACACTCGCCTGCTTGGCGGTGTCGCCGCACACCCAGAAGGTGAGCGCGTTGCTGCTGCCCATGGGGCGGCTCGCCGAGTACACGCGCGTGGACCAGAGGTCCCGCTCGGGCACGGCGCGCAGGTCCTCGCCGCGCCACACGAACGCGAAGAACGAGCGGTTGTGCGGCCACCACGCCTCCTCGAACGACAGGATTACCTAGCGGTGTATAGGACAAAACAATTGTGCTAATTGAAATTAATTTCGCAGACGTGCTAATGCTAATAAGTTAATAAGTTTATTCACAAAAAAAAAAGAAAACTACTACAGCACCCAAACAACACTTTACAATTTAGTAAGTATGCGGTGGTTAGTTAGTCAAAATGGCGACAAAACTTTACAGCACATTTAAAAACCGTTAACCATAACAAATTACAAACAGTGCCAATAACAAAGGCGAAAAGAAACTGACAAATTATAAAGAAAAGAACATGTCTAGAGATGGGTTTTGGCATTTACGGGATATTTTGAGTAAATGTACGATATCATAGACGTCCATTAACGTAGTCCGTCCGAACATAAAAGTTAACACATAATAGTTTGGCAATGAACAAAAACACAATTTAATTAAAATTAGCATCGCTCAATAGCACTGATGCTATTCGGAAATCCATGCAAAATAACTAAATGGTGATGCTAATTCATCGCTAATATCACCTTGCCGACCACTCCCATAGGCACCGTTTGGATAGCGTCGATTTTTTCTTGAGGTAATGGCGGAGAGAAAAGCGATTCGTGTCTGGAATAAAAAGTGAATGTGCTGAATTAAAACTTTATCGCAACATATCCTTACAATTATAAAATGAGAAACTGAGTTTGTTTGTTTGTTTGTCACGCTTACACGCCTTAACGGTTCAACCGATCATTCTGTTTTGCATACACGTTGCCAGCGGTACAGAGAAGGACATAGGGTACCTTTTTATCCCGGAATTACCGCGGGAACTCCGAAATTAACGCAGTTGAAACTTCCATAAATTTTGCATAAATGTTTTTTAAAAATTACCGTTAATAATAATAATAATCCACATCACAACACACAGATCTACTTGATCCCACAGTAAGCTTTTATTAGCTTGTGTCGTGGAAACCAAGCAAACGTGGTATATACTAAATAGAATTACTTATATATTATACTATAGATATATAAACACACCCAGACTGGAAAATGGAACCCTGTGTTCATCACACAAACTCCACCCCCACCGGGAATCGAACCCGGAACCCCGTGATTAGCGGGCAGGCATGGTGACCATTGCGCCAATCGGGTCGTCAAACCGTTCATCGGTTATCATTAACTCGAAACAACATATTCGAGTATACGAAACGTAACAGTTCTCTCTCTTTCTGGCTTTAGATACCAACGTATATCTCCGTCTCAACTTCCGTTCGCCTTACACAATCACACTTTTCGTAGCGCGTTCACCAGATTTACATACTTAAAAAAAATTTAGATTGAAAATTGTTACAGTTTTCATAATAGTTAGTTATTATCATATCGTTTTTAGCATTTAAACCGTACCTTTCCTTCAAAACGCCCACTGATCCAGTGTAGATGACATTATTGGTTTTGTAGACGGTTCCGTCCTTGCATGTGACTTCTACGTGGGCCTTGGGGTCCTGGGGCCAGGATATGTTGGTCACCTCCGTGTTGAGCTTGAGGTCGAGGTGAGGCAGTCCCGGGCCGTTGTTGTACTTGTTCTAGGGGCGGGTTGATGAATGGTACAACAAAAGGTGAATATTATCAGAGAAGCCAAGGAATAATCCACAATGACGAGTGTGTTTGTTTTTTCTTTGCTATACGCGGCTCAACCGATCATGAAATTTTGCAAAAAAAAATACTTTATGTCTCCGTAAGGAGTCATGGGCATGTAAATAAAAATAAAACAAGATAGAGTTTATTACTGGAGCATGACTCCAGCCGATTCATCAGACGATATGTTCACTATATTAAGTTTGTGAGTTTCACTGTAGGAAGGTAATCTGATGATGAAAAAAAAAGAACAGCATTGCATTATACTGGACGTCCTCAGTATAAAACTGCCAGTAGTGACAACTCACCAACATGATGTCGAAGAAGGTCTTATATCCGTAACGGTGCCAGCTCCAGTGCTGGTGGCCCTCCAGCGGTTCGTACTCGCTGTGCGCGGTCACGTCGTGCCAATCGTTGGACGCCTCCAAATTGCCAACCGCCAAGTTCAGGAATAAGAGTATCGGATTGATTGTGTCCGTATCGTTCATCAGCTCTGGATGATGGTCTTTTATGTACGTGTTTAGTCTGTGGAACGATTTTGATTTCAGAGTTTTGAATTGCCTCAAAGTCTGAATTATAGACCTTAGATCCGGATACCACAGTACGTTGGAGAAGAATCAAACTACTTTCACAGCACTGTTGGTACGTACAGTAGTGAATCTGACTGCTGCGCCAACTGTCGCAGGTTCAATTAGTCAATTTATGATTCAGGGTTTATTTAATTAGAAATCTAGTTTGTTATAGACATTAACTATTTATTTCCATTCCATCACCGACCTGTCAATGACCACCTGGCCGACGGTTTGGCCACTATGGTCTTCTTTATCCTCAGTGTCTACAGTGTTAGTCAACAGATCTTCAAACATCTTCTCGTCAGCCTTGGAGCCGTCTGAACGGTACACCTTAGTAATAGATGAATGAGCATTAACCTATAGCAAGCTATTAGCAGTTGATAAGAGGCAATATAGTATTTTATTATAAAAATTAATATGCTACTCTCGCTGATTGCTCTACTCAAGAGTTTTGGGAATATCGGATTTGCTAGTTTAGGCAGTCGGCAATGGCTCTAAAGATACGGGTCAAATTTATTTATTAGAGATGTGCCGATTATGACTTTGGCCGACTAACCGAGTAGCCGATTAGTCAGTTGAGAGACCGACTGGTCAGTCAAGCCGATTACGTTTTCAGGAATTTCCATGACGCTTCGTTTTACAGCTGATTCGCAATTCACGCAAGTCGCAACCTTCGTCTCCGAGCGTGTCAGAACTCTGTTTCGTTTACTTCGTAATTCACATTGTTTTTTGATTTTTCCTTTTGTACGGGTCAGAGAGCGGTGTTTTTGTGGAAGAAAAAAAATTGTATAAAGATTTTACTGTCCATTAAAGTGAA
This sequence comes from Zygaena filipendulae, assembly GCA_907165275.2. Taxonomy (NCBI): domain Eukaryota; kingdom Metazoa; phylum Arthropoda; class Insecta; order Lepidoptera; family Zygaenidae; genus Zygaena; species Zygaena filipendulae. The sequence goes on along the minus strand of OU015670.1, from coordinate 7,904,497 downwards.
AGAATTCAATAAAAAAATAATCACGTCAAAAAGAGTCCCGTGTATCGATTTTTTTTATCAATTGTAAAGTAAGAAACTGGATAGTCGGCGCTCTTTGCCGAATAGTCGCCGAGTGCCGACTACAATAGTCGGCTTTAGCGATTGGTCGAAACATCTCTATTATTGATACAAGCAGATTTTTTAAAAACTGGAAGCGGATTGTCAAATCCATGTCTACAAGGATTAAGGAATAAGGAGAAAAACTCAAAAAAGTCTCGGGGCCGATTTTGGTAAAACTAAAACTGTACATTCGAAAAGTAGAATATTATTATGGACCGATAGAGCTGCAGGTATCGCTAAAAAATCACGACTTTACAAAAGAAAAATAAAATCTAATGCTAATAAATTAATTTTAGCATAAATTTTAATCACTAGTTCACCTCCATCGTGAAGTTGTCGCGGACGATGCTAATGTTGTTGGCGACGGCCGCATCGAACACGCGGCTAGGACGCTCGCCGTGGATCCTGCCGGAGACCACACACCGAGATATAACACACATTCTTAAATAAAAGTTGTCCGTGAAATACAACAATTTCGCTAATCTCTAGAGTCTAGACTCTAGACCGATAGTGCTCTTTGCTTCATACTCATTTGAATATGAGTTTATTTGTTAGCTAATAGGGTACTTGCATGAAATTTGTAATAAGAAATTGTGTCAATATTTCAAAAATAGAGCCTTAGAAAAGCGTTATCGTGAAAGATTTACTAAAAAAAAATCAAGTTTCCGAAATATTCAACTTTTAATTTTATGAAACGGAACGTTGCAACGAAACACCAATCACAGCCCCGCTTAACACATGACGTTTTATTTTTTTAGGAAAGATTTACCTCTCAGAGAAGGCAAAAGAAACCAAGTGCATACAGTCAACACATATTTTCCATTTTCTGAAGTTTTTTACTTTAAAATGCACCGGTAAGATGCATTTCGATTCTTTACTGGAACTTTTGGAAGTAACTCGACACAGTTCAACCTTAATTTAGCTTTTGGATATTGAAATTAGCTGTCTGTCAGTGTCACATGACCTTGTCAATACGACAGTGACATTTCTATCACAGATTAATAAGGGGTAATTTTTAACTAGTGACGTCATTCCGCGTTTCGGCGGTAAAGTCTAAAGTAGGAACTTTGAAACGCTCTATTTCATTAATTTATGCATATATTTTTTTTCTTTTTGTTGCTTTGTCTAAGTAGGCCATATATCTTTAAAATAGACTGAAAAAAAAATTTCATGCAAGTACCCTATTACGCTTTACGACTCAACGGCTCGACCGCTCAACCTATCATCATTGCGCATATACGTAAATCAACGGTACAGAAAAGGACAGTTTATTTATTTATTAGCCTAAGTTCAGAACACACAAACACACACACAAAACAATTTCTTAACTACTGTAACCAGTTAAGGTGGGTCTAAAGGTCTAGTTTTCATACAAACTGCCGTAGCTATATTAAAGGCATTCCGCCTGTTTTTATTTATTAGACTTCATTTAATAAAATACTACTACTTGTTACGATAACGCACAGCCCAAAATCTTTGCATATAGTGAAGAAATAACATAATTACAATCATTTCAAAATGAATTAAATTTCGGTCGAACCTTTGCTTGTGTGAGAGAACGAATACACTATAAGTGTACGAAAATGGCGGCCCGGTCTATAAACAGCTGTAGTTTGGCTGTAGACTGACAAGTCCCCCGAATGCAGTAGTTTGTAGTGAATTCCAAAAAGATCACAAGGTGGCGCGGCGTTGAGCCGTGAGTTTTGACAATTTTACCTAACAAGATAATTTAGAATTGTATTTGAAAATATACCTATTACTGATGTAGTAGGTAGTAGGTACCTATTAGTAGCCGAAGCGAATACAAATAACTTGTGGAAAGTTGGAAAAGACGTTTTGGTTCTGAGGTATAACTTACGGGTACAAGTATTTTTACATTTTTGTGTTGAATAAATTCTTGCTATCTCTTTCTTGTTTTCACGATGAGTAAAAGAGAGAGACCATATTTTCGAAAGGTTGTAACTCACCACGGCCCGGGGTGATAAAATTCAGCGTTTATCTCCAAATTCTCCGATGCAATGAAAAGAATATTTTTATTGTGTCTTATGTGACCACGTGATGCAATTTTTTCATACCTTCAATTTTTTTTTTGTAAAGCTTATATCTCGGAACTACAAGTTACAGACCCATCGTGTTGGTACTCAAACTTCATGTTTTCGTGATATCTATGTGATCACGTGATCAAATATTCGATAGGCTATATCTCGGAAACTACAAGTTACAGACCCATCGTGTTGGTACTCAAACTTCATGTTTTCGTCATATCTATGTGATCACGTGGTCAAATTTTCGATAGCCAATATCTCGGAAACTACAAGTTACAGACCCATCGTGTTGGTACTCAAACTTCATGTTTTCGTCATATCAATGTGATCACGTGGTCAAATTTTTGATAGCCAATATCTCGGAAACTACAAGTTACAGACCCATCGTGTTGGTACTCAAACTTCATGTTTTCGTGATATCTATGTGATCACGTGGTCAAATTTTCGATAGCCAATATCTCGGAAACTACAAGTTACAGACCCATCGTGTTGGTACTCAAACTTAATGATTTCGTCATATCTATGTGATCACGTGGTAAAATTTTCGATAGCCAATATCTCGGAAACTACAAGTTACAGACCCATCGTGTTGGTACTCAAACTTCATGTTTTCGTCATATCTATGTGATCACGTGGTCAAATTTTCGATAGCCAATATCTCGGAAACTACAAGTTACAGACCCATCGTGTTGGTACTCAAACTTCATGTTTTCGTCATATCTATGTGATCACGTGGTCAAATTTTCGATAGCCAATATCTCGGAAACTACAAGTTACAGACCCATCGTGTTGGTACTCAAACTTCATGTTTTCGTGATATCTATGTGATCACGTGATCAAATCTTCGATAGCCTGTATTTCGGAAACTACAAGTTACAGACCCATCGTGTTGGTACTCAAACTTCATGTTTTCGTCATATCTATGTGATCACGTGATCAAATATTCGATAGGCTATATCTCGGAAACTACAAGTTACAGACCCATCGTGTTGGTACTCAAACTTCATGTTTTCGTCATATCTATGTGCTCACGTGGTCAAATTTTTGGAAGTTTATTTTTTTCAGACAATAATCTAATACTGAATGCCATTTTACAAAAAAATACCCTCCGTTACACCCTGTATAAGATAGATTTTACTATTGTATTTTTTTCCAAATGATGTAATGGTTCACTCATTGCTATTTACAAGCTGACCCCCGCGGTTTCATCCACGGTAATTTCGGAGCACTCGCGGGAATTCCGGGATAAAAAATAGGTACCCTTTGTCACTCAGGATCACTTTAGACTCCTATAAAAGAATTTTGTAAATCGGTTTAGTAGATCCAGAGATTATAACCTCACAAACTCTGGAGTTCCCGCGGGAATTCCGGGATAAAAAGTACCCTATGTCACTTAAGATCACTGCAGCTTTTAATTATGAAAGAATTTTTAGAATCAGTTCAGTAGATCCAGAGATTACCCACTACAATCTCACAAACTCACGTACTCACAAACTCCGGAGTCCCCGAGGGATTTCCGGGATAAAAAGTACCCTGTATCACTCTGGATCACTGTATAGCTCCCTATAAGTGAAAGAATTTTCAAAATCGGTTGAGTAGATCTAGAGATTATCCCCTACAAACGTCACAAACTCACAAACCCACAAACTCATAAACTTTTGCTCTTTATAATACTAGTATACATTATCTCCTTGATACTGAAGTCAAAGAAATACAATAAATAAAATTGATGCAGGCAAACCCGCAGCAGGATCAACTGCTAGTAAAATCCTACTAATATTATCAACGCGAAAGTTTGTAAGTATGTATAGATGGATGGATGGTTGTTTGTTAATCTTTCACGCAAAAACTACTGGATGGATTTAAATTAAACTTTACAATAATATAGCTTATACATCAGATTAACACATAGGGTACTTTATATCCCGGAATTCCCGCGGGAACTCTGAAATTAACGCGGGTGAAACCGCGAGGCACAACTAGTACAATTTAAGTATAATTTATTACAAACTGAGACTGAGATTCGCTCGCACTCGCGTGAGTTTCGGAATTCCCGCAGGAACTCTAAACTTCTTTATTCTTCTTCTTACAATAACAAACATAATAAAAAAAGAATTAGCGAAATTGATCGAGCCGTTCACGCGTGATGCTGTGCCCGTAACGTAACCAAGTGAAATAGGGATTAATTTTTTATATATATACCTATTCATATATTATAGCTAGCTGTTCATCGCGGTTTCACCCTTGGTAATTTCGGAGATCCCGCAGGTATTCCGAGATAAAAATATCTACTACCTACCATATATTTGTTTCCCTACCTAAGTAACTACTTTTCACGTGTAGTATACAAAATTTCATACAGTTTGACCCGCGTTAATTTCGGAGTTTCCGCGGGAATTCCGAGATAAAAAGTACCCTATGTCCTCTGTACCCCAGACAACGTGTATACAAAATTTCATGATGATCCGTTGAGTCGTTGAGGTGTGAAAGCGTAACAAACAAACAAACAAACTCACTTTCGCGTTTATAATATTTATTTATGTTTTGGCAACAAACAGTCATATATACATCTTAATTTTTACAATATTTCGTATTACTATGTTACAGACCTACAGTGCCGATACATGATAATAAATATACAGTACAAATGAGAGATGGCACATAAGTTGTCATCAATATCAGTAAGGATAGATAATACCTAAATAGATTACTAGCTATACCGCGTGGTTTCACCCGCGTGAGTTACGGAATTCCCGCATGAACTCCAAAGTAATCTAATTTACGCCTTATAACATCACCTAATTAGCTGTGAAAGTCCCGTCAAAATTGATCTAACCATTTCGGAGATTCACCCGCGTTAATTTCGGAATTCCCGCAGGAACTCCGAAGTAGCCTAATTTACTCCTAATAACATTAGCTGATTAGCAGTGAGAGTCTCGTCAAAATTGGTCCAACCATTTCGGAGATTCACCCGCGTTAATTTCGGAACTCCCGCAGGAACTCCAAAGTAGTCCAATGTAAACCTTATAACATTAGTTAATTAGCAGTGAAAGTCCCGTCCAAATCGGTTCAACCCTTTCGGAGATTCACACGCGTGAGTTCCGGAACTTCCGCAGGAACTCCAACCTGGTCCTGACAATAACGAACACAAAGGAAATAATTTCCCAGTTTGGTGCAGTCGTTTGGAAGTTACGCGCTTAGCAATACATTGAGCGATTCATTTTTATTTATATAGATTTCAGAGTTCCCGTGGGAATTCCGGGTAAAAATATAGCCTATGTTACTCAGGAATAACGTAGCATTCTAATGGTGAAAAAATTTTTAAATCGATTCAGTAGTTTTTGAGTTAAATCGTAACAAACAAACTACAAAACAAACAAACAAAAAATCAAATCTTCCCTTTTTATAATAATAATAATTATTGTCAACTTCCCAACGCACTGACGAACTAAATAAAAGAAGATCATTATGAAATAGAATGACGCACGACGGCTGAATGTATAGAAGTTTTTCGACAGGAGGATCTATGCGATAATGGTTTAGTGGCTAGAACAACGGGTAGCAAAGACGTAGTAGTTTTGTAAGGCCCCTGTTCAAATCTCAGCCCCCCACTGTTATACTATGATGTTTTTTTTTTGTTATCTGTCATTTTTTATTGCAATGTTTACGATTTGAAATCTATACTGTTTTTTCTGTAGATTATTGGACCATTTGCGAATTGGACGAAATGCGCCTGAACGTATTATTCACACTTCTAGACAAACCTATTATTAGAAATGTGAGTTTGTTTGTTTGTTTGGTACGCTTTCACGGCTTGATTACCTAACCGATTATTAACAAACTTTGCATACACGTTATTAGGGGCACAGAGAAGAACACAGGGTAGTTTTAATCCAGGAACTCCCGCAGGAACTCCGAAAAACCCGCACTATAATTTCTATATTGTATAGCTAATAATATTATGAAGTAGTAAAGAACCAGTTTTAAAAAAATATTTTACTCATAGGAAACTACAGTATCCCTGAGTGATATAATAGATAACAACTTGACAAAGTATCCCATGTTAGTAGTCGCAAAACTCGAAAACGATCTATCGCGATGGATTGACTTGAAATTTTGACTGGACTTGAAGTTTTGATTAGACGGGACCTGGTTTTTTTTCCAATACCTGTATATTTTTATAGCTGTTCCCCGCGGTTTCACCAGTAATAAGATAGAAGTTCCCGTGGGAATTTCGGGATAAAAGTACCCCTTTGTCCTTCTCTGTATCTCTGACAACGTGTGTGCAAAGTTTCATGATGATCCGCAGAGCTGTTGAGGCGTGAAAGCGTAACAAACAAACAAACTTACTTTTACATTTATAGTGAGGTTATCCTACTAATATGTATTATAAACTAGCTGTGCCCCGCGGTTTCACCCGCGTGAGTTTCGGGATTCCCGCAGGAACTCCAATGCAGTCTAATTTACTCCTTATAACAACAGCTAATTAGCAGTGAATCCCGTCAATATCGGTCCAACCGTTTTGGAGATTCACCCGCGTGAATTTCGGAATTCCCGCAGGAACTCCAAAATTCTTTTATATAAACCTTGTCCTGACAATAACGAACTCCAAAAAAAAATCAATTTTCCAATTTGGTGCAGTCGTTTGTAAGTTATGCGCTTACCAACACATTTGACGATTCATTTTTATTATATAGATGTGAAAGTGTGGATCTTTGTTACTCAATCACGCAAAAACGGCTGAACTGAGTTGGATGAAATTTTGCATGCACGGAATTCCCGCGAGAACTCCAAAATTACCGCGGGTGAAACCGCGGGGCACAGCTAGTGTTAAATATTTTTACCAAAATAAAAGAAGAGTAACCAACTAAAAAAAAAGTTTAAAATAATTTTAAGTCGTTTTCACAGATAGATTAAGCTTAGCCTGGAGCTACATATGTATATATAGGCTTTGTTTCATTGAAATCGGATGTCGGAAAAAAAGTTGTTGTATAAAAACCTTTCGCGCGGGTGAAACCGCGGGGTACAGCTAGTCTTAAATATTGTTGTTCTATACCCTAGAATTTTTTTTCATTACAGTTTAAAATCCTAGAAAGAACGAAAAATAAATCGTTTATAAATAAGTGTGTATAAATAAGTTTGACAAAATAGTTACAAAAAGTGGAATATAAATCTAAGGTTTGAACACAAGATTTTCACGATTCATAGTTTACAAAAAGAGACGCATTACACCACAGCGCCACCGAGACTCTTGTTGAAATGGCCAAATTACGAATCTTATTCGTCTAGTATTAATCGATTTGCATGTGTGTGTGACTACGTTTCGGCCGGTTATTCGATATTTTCGTGTAGTTAAAGGATAATAATGCGCGTAAAGCCATATAAAAATTTTAAATCAAAGATGTATTAAACACTCATCCTCTCGCACCCATCATCAAAATCTATTTTTTAACCTTGTGATTCTCTGTAAATTGAGAAAACTCTTTTATGGCGCCGTCCGCGGCCTCTATCGGAAGGGAGCTGCGTCATATGCTAGAGCGCACCCTTAACTCCCTTTTTTAGAAAAGGATGTAGACTATTACACCGACAAAAAAAATGCTAAACCAATTTTGAAAAATTCTTTCACTTATTGTAACATACAGTGTTCCTATTGGGCATTGGGTACTTTTATCCTAAGTGCCATACAAACTCCAAAAGTAACACCAGCGAAAACACAGGAGACAGCTAATAGTACATAGATGTGGAGAAGACCACATGGTCCGCTAGTCTTAATAACTAACCACTCAGCTCCAACCTCCACGATTCCATCAGCAAACTGTCTAGTATACACTCTGCCACCAATGTGGTCCTGGCCGTCGAGTCCCAGCACTCTCCGGCCGGCGCGTGCGAGCGTCGCCGCCGCCGTCACTCCAGAGGAACCCAGCCCTACCACTATTGTCTCGTATGGCGATGGCATTGCTGGGCTGTGGGCAAAATGGAACCTTCATAAAATAGGCATAGAACTGCATTCGGTGCATGCAGAGTCATGGAGTTTCAAAAACAGTAGTCAACAAGTAGGTTGTTTTGGTCCTCTAAATAGATTTTGAATGCAACTATAATGCTCCATGTTTGAGAAAGTAAAGAGAACTGTTTCACAAACTTTTATTTACTACTTTCAACCTAGGTAGGTAGGTACTTTCAATATTAATTTTATGCGTGTTTGTTTAGGTCAAAACTAGCAAGCTGAATTAGAACCACTTCCTGTTATTCTACAGAGTAATCTGAATATCATCCTGACCCCAGATTGACCGCAGTTGTGGCAAATGATGCCAGTTTAGCTCATAAATTATCTAGACATAAATAAGATTGAAGTTTCTGTTTGTAACTCCAAATTAACAGTTTTTCACTAAATGCATATGAAAGTATATGGTACTTACTAATTTTTTGTCTCTCTCTTTTTTTTCCGGCTAATCTCTGAAACGGCTGGACCGATTTTAACGGAACTTTCACTGACAGATAGCTGATGTTATAAGGAGTAGCATAAGCTACGTATACATATTTTAGAAAAAAAAAGTTTCTGCGAAAACCGAAACTAACGCGGATGAAACTGAGGGGAACAGCTAATTTGATATAAATCCCTGCCAAAAATGCAAGGTTACCTACCTTACCAACGAAGAGTCGCGCTCGCACCTATTAGTTAAATTACGATAACACAGGCGACGAAGCGGGAGGGAACGGGGGGAGAAGCGGCAGCGCAGCAGCGTAGTAACTAACTTTAAATTTTTATGATGAAAGACTGAAAATTTACTAAGGAAATTTAATTCAAAAATTGCGATTTTATTCACAATTAAAATTCTTTTTCTTTCTTTGACTACAAAAATTCGTAATCCTGGATATTCGTATCGTAAAAATTTACAACTAAAAGTAAACAAAACAGTAAGTAAACTAAAATGTTTTCGTCCACAGAATCACCTTTGAACCGCACTTATACTTCAACTAATATCATTTGTACAAAAGCTAAAGTAATATAGATAATAATGATAACTCATATCTATGTATTTAGTTAATAATATATACTAAACCTAAGCATAAATAAAAAAATCACTAACATTAGTAACATTAAAAAATTAACTGTCAAGCAGGAACAAGACCGTCTACTGTCTGTCAAGTGTCAACTTTTTTTTGTAGTGTCAAGTGTCAAACAAAAATTGACATATTTTGTCAAACATTGAGTTGGAAAGGGGGACAAAAGGAGCGTTCCGTGGATTCGCACGAATGCACTCGAGCGCGCTCGATACCCGTTCTGTGGCTTGGTTAAATTTTACTCTGACAGCTGTCGGAGCGTAGCTTCACCCATTCCTTGGCTCAGAGTGCAGCAAACAAACAACCATCTCCGAAGCAGGTGTGCGTTCCGTGGGTTTGGGCCATCGACCACACAGCCCATAGACGCCTAATAACAGGCGAATGGCTCCTGTCAACACATCTGACTTATAGTTCCGATGTGGCCTTGAATTAGCCAATCACGGCGTGTAACTAGCGCGTGTGGCCTTGAATTAACCAATCACGGCGTTGCAACCCCGCTTCTCTTACCTCAGCTAGTTGCCAGAATGCATTCAATACGCAAAATCAAACATTAGGCGTCTATGGGCTGTGTGGTCGATGGTTTGGGCGCAGTTGTTCGGTTAAAATTTCACTCGTTTGAGTTGCAACCAAGCCACAGAACGATCGAGTTGTTTTTATAACCTCAAAATACTTGAAATTTCAGGCGCCATTTGTTTTCTCTCAACTCACATTGCAAATAAGAATGTTTTTCACCCAATTATAAACTTTTTGTGACTACGACACCTCCCCTTTGTTCGTAAGAACTCCGATTAATTTCTTTTTCAACGAATCCGGTTTTTGGCGCAAACTTTGACACTTCTTAAACAATACATAGCAGCTGTCAGAGTGAAAATTAACCTGCTTCGGAGATGGTTGTTTGGTTGCTGCACTCTGAGCCACGGAACGGGTGAAACTACGCTCTGACAGTTGTCAGAGTAAAATTTCCCCAGCCACAGAACGGGTTTAGAGCGCGCTCGAGCGCGTTCGAGTGCATTCGTGCGAAGCCACGGAACGTTCACTCTGACAGCTATGTATTGTTTAAGAAGTGTCAAAGTTTGCGCCAAAAACCGGATTCGTCGAAAAAGAAATCAATCGTAGTCACAAAAACTTTATAATTGGATCAAAAACAGTCTTATTTGCAATGTGAATTGAGAGAAAACAAATGGCGCCTTAAATTTCAACTATTGATTTTTATAGGAAGTTATATATTTATTAACACATATTTTAGTAAGCTACTCGTAAGTCGTTAACATTCTTCAGAACTTCTGAATTTATTCTAAGAGTTATTACGTATAATAATAAAATTATATTTGAAAAACAAACCCTGACCTTAAGTGCCCTCAATAAAATCTAATTAATAACGCAAAATAAATAATAGTAGGTACATGTGTGAGGATTAGATGAACCAATTACATTACAAAATAATATTGTTGCTAGGTAGGTACTTATAGGCTAGTTTCCTAAGTTTTGTTTTTTAGTCCGTTTTGTAGATTATTAAAAAATATTGGACACGTATTTTTTTATTTTTTATGTAACCAAAAAATAACGGAGATATATCAAGTCGAAATTTCACATGACGACACGCCTCGCTACAGTTTGTTCGCACGTTATAGCGAGCTGTGAGGTCACGAGTCCCCCACCCTAAACTTTAATGCGCTTTATCTATGCATATTTCCATTATTTTAAAAAAGCAAAAAATACGTGTCATTAATTTTTTTATTATCTAACTGATCTAATATCTTATCTTAATATCTATAAATCACGTGTCACGTTGTTTGTCCGCGATGGACTCCGAAACTACTGAACGGATTTTGATAGAATTTTGTAACCATTTATAATATGGTCCAACTTAAAAGATAGATAGTTTTATCCCGGAATTCCCGCGGAAACTCCAGAATTAATGCGGAGAACTGCTTATCACCGTAAACTACAGCACTTTTTCCCGGAATTACCGCGGGGAACAGCTAGTATTTATATAAATTATAGCAAGGCATATCACGGTATATTGTCTATAGTAATCGACGAGTGACCATAGACGCAGCTAAGCGGCGCGATTCAGCAGCAAGTGCCTACACAGGTTTTTTTTTATTGTTTTTTTTAATAAAAAAAAAATTATGAACATGTTTACCACATGTTATATTTAGACACGCGCGAAACTCGAAATATCTAAACTTATAGGGTAGGTACGTCGGTACGCGAGTCCTATTCGCACTTGGCCGTTTTTTAAGATTTGATGGCGGACGAATGGCGTTCTCTTTCTTTTAATGTTCGATCAACTACTTACCTTGTACCCTTTCGGCAGAGCATGCAAGAAAATATATGTGTACAAATATAGATTAGGCACTGTTTATGTTTGTTTCTTTTTCTTGTGTGTTGTGCTGAAATTAATGTATTTTCTTCTTGTACTAGATGTAGTTTACCTATTATTATATTATCTGTGACTAGCTGTTCTTCGCGGTAATTTCGGAGTTCCCGCGGGATTCCGGATCACGACATAGCCTCAGGGATAATGTAGTATTCTAATGGTGAAAGAACTTTTGTAATCGGTCCAATAGTTTTCGAGTTAAATAGTAACAAACAAACAAACAAAAATTAAATCCTTTCCCTTTATAATATTAGTTTGTGACAAGATTAAAATTACTTACCCATCTTCACAGCTTGCCAAACCAATTAAAGCTACGAGCAGTAACAACAAGCGGCCCGCCATGTTAACTGAGCAGCAGTGAGTTCGTTACGCATTAAATGGCGGGAAATTATCTCTTAACTATGATTTGATTAACATGCTAACCATATTATGATATTAGTCTAGTTAATTTGCACGATAACCTTTTCCTAATGGCAAAGGTAAAAGTTCATGGCCATGTTTATGATAACATAAACATAATATAATACGGTAGTATATGTAGTTGGTGACAACTTATTTACAACAAAATTAAACTACTAACGATCCGGCATCCGCCCAGGTTTATAATAGTGTGTGATAGTGTGGTAGTGATTACCTTTTCTCTGATAGTGTGGCGTCTTAAAATTTTACTTAACCCTTCCACCGCCACGTTTTTGTAGTTTTATGATATGGCAATATGGCTACAAAAACATACCCATTACCTCCAGACCACCAAAGTCAGTGCAGTAGGGAGAGCACGAATTTTTTCGCTCTCGTCCTTTCGATATCGAGTAAGTACACAATACCTATACGGACCATAGAGGTAAGATACAGACGACCGGACGACAGCAGCGTTCGACCGACGGACTCAACTTTTCTTGATGCTCCCCGTTTGATGGAGAAACGTTAGGAATTTTCGAAAATAAGCCACAATTTTATATTTGATGAATGTTTTCATAATTTATTTACAATATTTACATAAAGTTTATCTCACTACCTACCTACTCGACCTACGTACGTTAATGGTAACTGTTTAAAATCGGCGTGGCAGTGTCAAACACTAAATACAAAAATTCTAGCAATATTGTAAACTCACGAAAACTTGTGAATATAGCGTTAAATGTACAGATAAAAAACATTAACCCTACGATAACACATAATTTCCTTAGAGCATTTCAAACGGGAGTAAGGAAACTAACAAACGCGGCCCCTTAGGTCAATAGTGATCTCTTCCAGGCTACCCGGTGGAATATAAAAATATTTATGTCATCAAAACTGGGTAGCTCGTCTCTCCCCGAAATTGTAGTACAATTTAGTATTGGGATTATCTCTGGGCTAGTCACTTTAAAAAAGCTCTAAGACCTCTCTGGGTACAACTGTCGAATGGTGATCTAATACTATGATTGGCCACCCAGTTTACAGTCAGCAACAGAAACGACTAACCACTTTTGTCAGTCATTGAATTTTATTGACAGTAAAGTGTAATTCAGCTGTAACGCCGCGCTTAAACTGTGTTGCATTTACAAACACCGTTAATGCTGGCTGCACACACTCGCCGAGACATCCCGAAACAGGGCGAGGACGAGTGTGTACACGGTGCTCACGTCTCGACTCACCCTCCCTCGCATCGCCTCGGTCAGTCTCGGTCGCTTGTCGGTTTTTGCAGTCAAGTCAAAATGTCTCATTGGCTCTCACGAGGAAAACGAGAGCGACCATGTACATTGTACAGTACAGTGAGCTGCAGAAATATGTATACACTTTTGATAGTCATCGAATCTTACTGAAATAGTAATAGCGTTCAAATACTGACCAAAAGTGTATATATATTGGTGCTGGTGAGTGTACACACTCGTTTAATGTAGTCGCCCGCTGATTGTGTTTTATTTATTAGAATTAAATGCAATTAAATAATGCTATAAATATAATTCTGATTGCGATTAAACAAAATTATACGATAAAACGCATGATGTTTTAAATAATTAAAAAACTCACAGCACAAAGACATACTGCAGCAGCAATATCTAAGTCCATTTTCGCGCAACTAACAGAACGACTCGTCGAGACCTTTTCGACCGAGACTCTCGGCGAGAGACTCTCAGCGAGTGTGTACAGCCGGCATAACACTTTCATAAGTTTTATGGGTGAATAATGGCCAGGTTGGCAACGGTGGCGGAGGCGGCCGGTGCCCGCTATCCATCGGCGGGCGGCTGCCACGTGACAGCCTGCATCTTCCTGTTGATCTCGAGCAGGATGAGCCGGCAGCGCGCCAGCTGCGCGGGCCGCAGCTGGGGCGTGGGCTCGCGCGGCCGCTCGCCGCCGCCCGCGCCGCCGCCGCCCGCGCCCGCCTCGCGCTGCGTGCGCCGCAGCGCGCGCCGCCGCCGCCCGCGGGTCGTGGCTGTGGAAATGCACACGAGTGAAGCAAAGGAGGCGCACTTCGCGCCAGGGCCCTTATTCACTATGACCAACAACATTGTTTGCCCATAACGCGCGTCCCAAAAACACTAACTCAAACGCTCCGGATGCAAAAATATAAGACACTAGCGCTGTCCCCCGCGATTTCATCCGCGGTTATTTCGGAGTTTCCGCGGGAATTCCGGGAAAAAAGAACTCTGTGTCCTTCTTTGTACCCCTGACAGTAGTTTACGGTGATAAGCAGTTCCCCGCATTAATTCCGGAGTTCCCGCGGGAATTCCGGGATAAAAACTATCCTATCTTTTAAGTTGGATCATATTATAAATGGTTACAAAATTTTGTCATCTCGGACAAACAACGTGACACGTGAAGATAAGATTTATATTCTTTATGACAAAAGAAACGTTGGAAATGTATTTTTTTTAACGTGAAACTTCTTTGAACACGAGGGAAAAGCAATTTAAGTGGCGTCTTAGGGCGGCGCCACAGTCTCGGCGGCGGCGGTGGTGGCGGCGGCAGCGGCAAAAACAAATGGTAGACAATATAATAAGTTGGCCCCAGCTCGCGCCGCTGATAGCTGTGGCCTACTTGGTATGTTGTCTATCATTTGTTTTTGCCGCCGCCGCCGCGCCGGGCGCCGAGACTGGCCAAGGGGTTATCGTACCACGACGCGTTATGGTCATAACTCATAGTGAATACGAGCCCAGGAAACGACTCCGCGACATCTGCCCCCTCAGTCAAGTTGACAATCAATAACGTATAGAAAACTTAGCAACGGAATACGGAAGCGTTATGTCACATGGTCACGCAAAACTGGACTTTTGATTGGAGGATTTTAAGTGACCACGTGACATGAGATAACGCTACGTTTTCTATGCGTTAGCGATTATTATTATACGTTGTCAGCTTGGCTAAAGGGGCTGTACTCAGAAGGTAGGTATGTCGTTGTAGAAAACCACGGAATTTACCTATCGTCGCGTCACACGGTTACGAAAAATCATCAAAAGTCCAGATTTGCGTGATCACGTGAAATGACCATAAGGTCCATAGTTTTCTAGGGTGAAGCCGCGCAGAACAGCTAGTGATAGTATTGTTCGTTTTTAAAAACAACTCATTTAAATACATAGGTACATAATATTTCTGAATTTATTACCAACCGAAAATCCATGCGTTGGTTGGTTTTTAGGGTTCCGTAGCCAAATGGCAAAAAACCGAACCCTTATTTTTTCTTTCTTAATTCACCAAAAACTATTCCAAAAAGTATATATATATATAGAAAGAATTTTAGTAGGTATGTGTGTTCAGTTAACTTACCAGTCTCATTTTTGTCTTTAAATTTTTTATCCAGATCACTGGATCTCGATCTTTTCTTAGGCGACTGAAAAAAGAAATTGCCATAACATATGTATATACATAAAACACATATTTTATAAATAAGTAGATAATATATTATATACCTACATAATTTTTTTAATAATAATTAATTGTTCAGCCTTATTTGTTTAGTACCATTCATTAAAAACAACAGACCACAGCCGCTAGCTAAATCATCTACCAAATCAAATATACTAATATTATAAAGCTGAAGAGGTTGTTTGTTTGTTTACTTGAACGCGCTAATCTCAGGAACTACTGGTCCGATTTGAAAACTTATTTCAGTGTTAGCCCATTTATCGGGGAAGGCTATAGGCTATAAGTATATCATTACGCTACGAATTAATAGGAGCGGAGCAGCAATGAAAATAGTTGTAAAAAACATGGAAAAACATTCTTTTTGAGAGCTTCCGTTGCGTACGCTGCGTAAACGGTTAAAGAAAAAGTCCTCGACAGCCCACTATATAACCTTTTTTATGCCAACCAAATTTGTTCTAAAATAATGCATTATTTGCGAAGGTAATTTTATAAATATGATATCCAAATAAATACGTTATTTATCAAAAGTACCCATTTTATTTAAAACAAAATTTCCCTTTACAACACTCATTTCAATGAATATCTTAGGAGATAATGAGATATTATTATCGCAATTTAAAATAACACCGCAGCAAAATAATGATCAAGTACTGCGGGCGCATTTATAATGTGCAAGGCCGGCGGGCAGTCAAGAGGCGGAAGGGAGGTGGCCAGTTAGCTCTGCGAGATACCATGCCGCGCGGCTCAAACGCGTGGGCCGTGGTCGGCTCCTTACGGAACGGTTGTGCTCAGCGATTTTATATGGAGTAAATTAGGCTACTTTGGAGTTCCTGCGGGAAGTCCGAAACTCACACGGGTGAAACTGCGAGGCATAGCTAGTCGTAAATATATTCCTACCTTTTTTTTGTTCTGATTCTGAACATGTCCAGCGTCGTAGAACTGCCGCTGTGACCGCACCACCCTGCCAGTTCTTCGCTTGATATCTTCCACTACAGGCAGCGAGTCTGCCCCTCGCCGCGCCGCAAAGAATGTATGGCCACATTTACATGATTTTGATGCAACTGCCACCTGTTATTATTTATTTATTACTAGCTGTTCCCCTTACAGTTTCACCAGCATGAATTTCGATATTCTTGCTTTCACAATTAAAGTAAGAATGCTATCCTAGGTTTTGATAAAAATATTGTAGCTTCCTATCTAGGTAGTAGGCTATTCAAATTTTCAATACCCTAGTTCAAAATCATGTTAACTGCAATTTTTTTATCAAATGATTAGACAACAAATAGATTTTTGGTGAAATTTTGACCCCAAATTAGTCGCCCTTAAAATCTGCCTATTCACCCTATATTTATTATCTTCACTGTTGGTCCAGTTTTTAGCAAACCTGACTCTGCTGCTTTATGGAAAAACAAAGCAACTGCAATTTTTTTCCAAATGAGGTTTTTTTGTCTTTTTTTGTAATTTATTTGCATAACGGATGTTGCTACATACAACAATCAAAAGGCTTTAGTCTTAGAAAAAATATAATTAACAAAATCATTATATTATGGCAGATTTGTTTTAAATAAAGCAATTTTCCATTTTTTGCTCTTCCTGTAAAATTTATTCAGCTGTAACAACCATCAAAAAGGATAGTCTTAGAGAAATTAAAATTAAGAAAACTGTTAAACTATGGAAGGTTTATTTTTAAATAAAGTGATTTCCAGTTTTTTGCTCCTCCTGTAAAATTTATTCAGCTGCAATTACTTTGTTTTACCATAAGGCAGCTGGACTGGTGTTGCTGGTTGGATACCCACATCAGGGTAAGTATTTAAGGGATGTATATTTGTGTATACCCTGAGTCTAGACATATGTAGCAAAATATGTATTGTATACAAGCATTGCATCAATTTTCTGACTCTGATACATAATGTGTTACTAAACCATTGGTCCGATTGTGATGAAACTTTGGTGGGTTGTTTTGCCTGCATCCACAAAGGATCAGGATTAGGATCCTGATATAAAGAGATCCTGCAGGAATTCCAATACTTATGCCGGCGAATCTCCGAAAAGGTTGGACCAATTTTGACGGGACTTTCACTACTAATTAGCTGATGTTATAAGGAGTAATTATGGCTACTGTGCAGTTCCTGCGGGAATTCCATAACTCACGAGGGTGAAACTGTGGGGCACAGCTAGTTATATATAAATTGATAAACTATCGAGACCAGGGCCGGCAGTCTCAACAATGTTTTGACAACGTTATATGGCCCTGGGGTTCTGTGTGAAATTTACTAAAACCTTCATTCACGTAGTTACTAGCTGTCTATTGCTGATTCACCCGCGTTAATTTCAGGGTTCCCACGGGGATTGCAAGAATAGTACCCTATGTCCTTATCTGTACTTCTGAGATTTATGAAAAATTTCATGATGGTTAGTTGAGCTAAAGGTGTCAAAGCGAAGGATGCCTCTTTTATAAAAACTAAAAGGTGAGTACCAAATTTGCAGGTTTATGTTGGCTGCATCACGGTTCAATAAACTTTGGGAACCAATTATCATGTTTTGGTTCAAATAAATATCGGCTCATATTTCTGATAAAAATAGGTAGGTACTAACCTGCATTTCGCATTTAGGACAGCTTTTGGCGATCATCTTGTTCTTACCCATAATGTAATTTTTGAGCACACTCGAGTGAAACAAAACAAATATTTACGCTATTCCGCTATTCGAGCATTTAGGTTTTTTTACTTTTAACTAGAAAACAACTAGAAAATTGCAAAATATACTGATAAATTAGCATATTTCCTATTCCAATTTAATTTTCAATTCCCAATATTATTTAGTTTTATAGAATGTAAGTACTTATTTTTAAAAATAAAATGTAAGTTAAAATAAATTACTTGGAGTTCAAAGATTTATATTCTCTTTGGATATTGGGTTGACACGGTTGACACTTGACAATGGTGTTTGAGGGGAGACACACGGGTTCGGGCGGGGAGGTAAACTATCTCTAATACGGGATTTACACTCGCGTACCAGCGACGAGGCGAGCCACACGGCGAGCCCCGAGCGACTGTTCACATTCGCACTTCGTCGCTCGTGCTGCTCGCGTCCCCCGGAGCGGCTTTTTTGTCACTAGTCAATGAGACGAAAAAGGAGCAAGAGGCGCGGGGCGAGGGACAAAGCGCGAGTGTGAACAGACGCTCGGGGCTCGCCGCGCGCCTCGCCTCGTCACTCGCACCGCTCGCTTCCGGAGCGGTTTTTTGGTCACGAGTCAAAAGACCTCGCGTCAAACGCGAGCGTGGTGTTTACACTCGCGTTCTCGCTTCATTCAGGTTTCAACTTTGGGCCGCGATGGTTGTGTGCTTTTAAACTGCATAAATGGATAAGTAGCAACTTGCAACAAGAAACGTTTTGGTTTCTAGAATTATTTTAAAAGAAACCGATAATTTGGGATCCCAAACATAGATTCCACAAAAATAACCAAATAGTAAACATTATATGGACTAGATTTTATTAAGAAATTAGCTGTGTCCCGCGGTTTCACCCGCGTGAAAAGTTTTTATGTAACAACTTTTTTTTCCCGACATCCGATTTCCATGAAACAAAGCCTATGTAGCTCCAGGTTAAGCTTAATCTACCTGTGAAAACCGCCTGACAATCCGTTCAGTAGATTCGGAGATTATCGTGAACAGACAGACAAAATATTTATTTAAATTTAAATTATTTATTTAATTTATTTATTTTACTAGCTATTATATTCTAACTTTTCCCCGCGGTGTTATCCTATTTCAAAGATCCTGCGGGAATTCCGGGATAAAAAGTACCCTTATTCTGAATTGCTTCTACTTGAAGCAAGATCAAAATATTAGCCTTAAATACATGCATTTAATTTTCGACGTTTACAAAATAATGGTTAACGACATCTCTTGATTATTTCAGGAATAAATGAAATTTTAACCGTCGAGAACCTGTATCACGCACATACAGGCACAGGACAGTTCAAATTTCAAAAAGCTTTTGCTGGCAATACATAGATGGCGCAATATTAATACAATAATTATTAGCCAAGCTTGGTAAAAAATCCTATAGAGCAGATAGCAGACAGTAGATATATAATATGATAATAGGCATCTATAGCTATTTTTTTTTTAGATATTTTTATAGCTGTATTATTGTAAAGTTTCATTAAAATCCATTCAGTAGTTTTTGCGCGAAAACGTAACAAACATCCATACAATCCATACAAACTTTATAATATAAAGATTTTTAGAATAGAAGTAAGGATTTCTTTTATTAAAATTAATCGAGTAGTAGTAAAAGCTCAGTAAGCAAAGTCGTCTTGTTGCCGCTAACACTTCGACGTCCTCCCTTGTTGTTAGCAATGCTAGCTCAAAGACAACTGAACGCAGGCCGCAGCTCTTTTTTCTCTTTTCCATCGATCGCGCGGTCGAACGAGCGACGGAATGAGGCAGCGTTTACACTCGCACCTCGTACCCCACCACGAAACGAAGCACAAGACGAGGAACGAGGTGCGAGTGTAAACGCCGATAAAACAGCGTTTACACTCGCGCCTCGTACCTGTCCACAAGACGAAGCACGAGGCGAGGTGCGAGGCGCGAGTGTAAATCCCGTATAAGTAGTTTGTGGGTCGTATGAAGTTTTCAGTTAGATAACAACAAAAAATAAAAATCGCATTATTTTATTTATCCCATTCCACTATTTTTATTATAACAAACGCCCATTTTAATTATATTTTCAAATTAAATGAACGTGACAGTGGCAATAATATAATTAAAGACAATTACCATAAAAAAAAATCGCTAATTGGTAGACTTCCTCTTGCCAGAGAGAAGTTCGACATCACATATGTCTAGTTAATTTGTGGAGAGAAGTGCTTGATAGATCAATAGGATTTCGTTTCGCTTTAAAATTTATTTTTTTATTTTTAACCCAATTAATAACAATCGACTCTAGATCTTTTAATCATTTTACAATAAATAGCAATTTTGCTATTATATACCTACACAACCAGAGACCTACCATCTGGTGAATAAATCAAAGTGAAACTAAGTTACGATGATGTGTATAAAAATCAGTGTTGATATGAACTCTACTAAAGACTTAGAAATTATTTTTAGAACATTAATGGCACCGTTATAAATGAAGCGAATCATGCAGGCCGAAAATGTTGATAACGATAATATCGCAAAAGATAAGTCTGAAAATACATCACATAGTAATGAAATAATCGAAAATGTTATGAAACCACCAACTACACCTACAGTTTTAAAAAGGTTTTTATTTCCTATAACTAGGTATAAATTACCTTTTTCCACGTACGTAGTTTGGCAAAAACTCTTCTAGTATAAAAGTGAAGAGTTGGTAATATGTTAATCAAGGATTCTGTTGTTTTTTATCAGTGAAAAACATTTTAAAATAAAATTGAAGAAATTGTCCCCTACACAACATTTTGCGGTTTCTATAGAAAAATGGAATTTCATGTATAAGATGTAAAGTACACAATGTCTTCTTAAACTATAAAATATCTCTTTTTTTTTCAGCCCCAAGTTAAATATGGACTTCTGTTGCCACATATGTGAAATGGCTTTCCCGAATAGGTGGCAACAAAAATACCACATAAGGTTGCGGCATTTCAACCTGAAGGCAAGGGTACCCTATTGTGAAGCAAAACAAATTAACCAAGTGTGGTTTGAAAAAGTTTTAAACTCCGATGATATTGTTGAAATTAAAAAAACAGGAATAAATTCATTACTGATGAGAAAACTTAGCTCTGATGCTAAAATTGAGATTAAAGAAACATATTTAAGAGAGTTAGATTTGACTGATGTTTATCCAGTAAAGAGATGTTTTGGTAGACCTAAGAAAACCGTTGATCTTAAAAACTCAAATAATGAAGAATCTAACAGTTCCAAATATAATGGAATCCATTAAATCATGATTATTGATGTAGTAGTCATAATTTACTAGCGTATTACTCACTGTAAAATATGTTAAAGAGTTAGATTTGACTGATGTTTATCAGGTAAAGAAATGTTTTGGTAGACCTAAGAAAGCCATTGATCTTAAAAACTCAAATAATGAAGAATCTAACAGTTCCAAATATAATTGAATTCATTAAATCATGATTATTGATGTAGTAGTCATAATTTACTAGCTACTCAATGTAAACTTTGTTTTTTATGTAATTTTAATGTAGGTAGGTATGTGAATATCTAAATTAGTTTTAAATACATGCATCACATTGTTTTTAAAATTAATATAATTTTAACATACATTTCGTTTGATAGTGGTAGTAGGTATTTCATTGTTGAGAAATAAATGAAATTATGCTCTATGAAACTTTTTTGTATTTCCTTAGTATTTTTAAAGAAGTAGGTAGAGAGGTAGTTAGTAGGTTCAACAGCAACACATTTTTTGTGAAAGGATTACCTATATTTTTACTAGCTGTGCCCCGCGGTATCACCCGCGTGAGTTTCGGAGTTCCCGCGGGAATTCCGGGATGAAAAATAGATAGTAGCCGATTCTCAGACCTACTGAATGTGCATATTAAATTTCATGAGAATCGGTCAAGCCGTTTCGGAGGAGTATGGGAAAGAACTTTTTTTTTTTTTTTTTTTTTTTTTTTTTTTTTCCTTAATGGACTTCGCACTTAGTGCATTTGCCAGTGTCGAGTTTTTCGTTTTTATTAAAAACGGAGAAACTTGTGAAGAGAAAAAGATTTGAACACGGAATTTGGAAAAGGAGACCAGGAAAAGGTTCAGGGGAGTAAATAAAATTCAATACTTATAATACACCAAAATAGGATACTAAAAATACAAATAGAATATAAATAAAAATGAAATTGCTAATTAGTAGAAGAAAAATATACATACGAATAGGTTATATTTTAATGTTATTAGACATAATATGTGAAGATAATATTCTATATATATCAGGATTATTGGATGAAAGAAGTGATGATATGGATGTAGGGAGTGGAACACTGATGGAAGTCAAGGAGTCATAAAAGGTAGAACAATTATAGGAGGTACAGGAGAAAATAATATGATTCAAATCACCAACATCTTCCCCGCAAGAACACATCTCACTGGCCACAATGCCAAGTTTAGCTAGATGTGCAGGAGAGCAGACATGGCCGAGCCGCATACGGATAATAATTGAGGTTGCAATTTTTTCCAGTTTTGTCTTAAAAAACCAAGGCTTAGTTGGAACACATGGTTGTAAACTGTAGTAATGTCTACCTTTTGTAGTGGCACTAATTTTCCATTGTTCCATCCAAGCTTTTTGAAGATGGACTTTAGGAATATTGGTTAAGTCATGGCAGTAATTATTGAAAGGGTGAAGGTCACCACACTCCACTGCCTCATTAGCAATTTGATCTGCCCTTATATTTCCATTTATACAATGTCCCGGAATCCAACAAAAATGTACTGTGTATCCTCTCATTTCACAATCATAAAGTAGCTTCCTTATTTCCAAAATTACGGGATACTGGATTTTGTAAGAAAAGGGAGGTTTCTCCAGCGCATTCAATACACTGAGGGCATCTGTGAATATGACTGATCTATTTAGTTTCATAACAAGTATATATTCAACAGCTTTGAGAACTCCAAAGCACTCACCGGTATAAACAGATGTCTCAGGCGGTAATTTAATTTTTTCTACAATATTATATTGACTATGATAAACGCCAACACCCACAAATCCATCTAGAGAATGCTTTGAAGCGTCACTGTAAATATAATGCCAGTCATGCCAGTTTATATCGACTTTATATTTAAATACTTTGTTGGAATTACCGTCATTTCTATCAATACCCAAATCATACTTTATTTCTGGTAAAATGAACAGCGATCTAAATGGGGACAGAAATATGGGTAAAATTGGAGTACGAAAAGTAGGAGCTTTAAATGCAGAAAATTTATGATAACTTTTAAGCAGACATGGAGGACTTTTATGTGACCAATATCGGGAGGAAGTTGTGAGATCAGAGAGACTATGTAGTTTATAAAAAATAGGATGATACAAAAACTACAAACTACGAAATAAATATTTATCAGAAAGAAATTGACGTCTTAGGGACAAGGGAGGATCTCCACACTCAACCTGTAAAGCATTGATCGGACTCGATTTCATGGCTCCAGAAATTATCCTTAAAGCTTTCGATTGGATACCATCTAACTTTTTGAGTCCCGCTACACTACCCGGTTCCAACAAAAAGGTGCCATAATCAATAACACTTCTGATTAAAGCGTTATAAACCAATTTTAAGCAATATGGATGGGCACCCCACCAGACGCCCGCTATACATCTTAACAGATTTAAATTTCGTTCACATTTTGTATATAAGTAGTCGCAATGTTGAAGACCCGTTAGTTTTGAATCTAATACGATTCCTAAAAACTTGACATAAGTTTTTACCGGAATTGGATCGTTATTAAAACACATTAAAATTGGAGGAGGATTACGCTTACGCGAAAACAAAACAACAGAGCTTTTACTTGCAGATAAGTCTAGGCCATTTTTATCTAACCAGATTTTCAAAAGGGATAGAGAATGGGATAATGAATTACAAGCTGTTTGGATCGATGGATCTGAAATGTAAAGGAGTAGGTCGTCAGCGTACTGTAGGGTTTGAACAGTACCTTCCAGAGATGATTCTAAATCGTAAGTGTAGATATTATATAGTAGAGGACTTAACACGGACCCTTGGGGTAGACCTTTCCAAATGTGTCTAGAAGTAGGAGTACCATCCAGAGTTATGATTCTATCCGATAAAATATTTTTTATAAATTTAAGCAGCATAGCTGGTACCTTAAGTAAAGACAGCTTTTGTATAAGGACAGTGAGAAGCACATTGTCATAAGCTGCATTGATATCTAGAAAAGCAGAAACAACTATTTTGTTTTGAGAGAAAGCAAGACGGATGTCTGTAGTAAAAATGCTGATGCTATCCAATGTGCCTTTACCCTTCCTAAATCCAAACTGACTATCAGCTAGAAGTTTGTTACTCTCAATGAACCATTCCAAACGATTCTTAACTAGATGCTCTGCAACTTTCGCCATGACAGAGGATAGTGCTATAGGGCGGTATGAGGAAGAATCAGACGGATTTTTATTTGGTTTTAAAATGGGTATTACAATTTGGTACTTCCAAGGGCCAGGAACATTACCTGTTATCATAATAGTGTTAATTAGGTTTAAGTAATATGAAAGAGCGGAATCGGTAAGATGTGCAAGGAAAGAATACGGAATACCATCATTACCAGGAGCAGAGTCTTTAACCTTGGCTAAAACAGCTTTTAATTCTGATAGTGAAAAAAGTGAGTTTAATCCGGTAGGGTCATCTGCTGTAATTGAATGTAATTTATCCCTATTTGTTAACAAATTTTCTTCTGGAACAAAAGGGGGAGCTAAACGATCTATAAAACTTTCAGATAAAGAAGAGGGCATTATTACATGTGAAGCATCATTAAAACCATACTTAAATCTTCTAATATTTCGCCATACAACAGAAGGTTGTGTATTCGGTGACAGTGTACTACAAAAACTTTTCCAGCCCTCGGACTTCTTTTTTCTGAGTAGTTTTCGGGTTTCATTTAGCACTAGTGTATAAATCGCGAAGTTTTCTGAAGTCATTTCATTGCAATAGTCTTTCTCCGCTCGTTTCCTCTTAGTGATGGCTTGTGTACATTCGTTATCCCACCAAGGTGGAGATGCAATTTTACCAGAAGTAGGATTTTTTGTAGGGAACGTTGCATCTGCAGCTCCAGCTAAAACTTCACCTAACGCATTATTACATACAGCTTCAGATCCAGATGATATAATAGGAAGTGTCGATACTTTATCATCAACAATACTTCTAAAACGTGTCCACCCTTTTTCGTCTAACCTGTATCGTAAACGTGGACTTTTATTTTGTTTTGAAGGAGTATGAAAAGGAAATGTAATTATAATAGGAAAATGGTCGCTGCCTAGTGTTGATGAAGTAACGGACCAAGTTAGTGATGAGGCAAGATTTGGGGTGCAAACAGACAGATCGATTGCACTGACATTTTCCTGTGGATCAGTGCGACGTGTGGGTTCACCAGTATTTAAAATACATATGTTATGGGAGTCAAAAATATCTAAAAGTCTTTCACCATCATGATTTGTAATTCCACTACCCCATGATCGGTGGTGAGAGTTAAAGTCTCCCAAAACCACAAAAGGTTTTGGAAGTTTTGTAAAAATATCATTAAGTTCGTCAAATACACTAGACGATGGACGGGGAATATAAACGGATACATAACAAATATTTTTTACTTTAATAGCAACTATTGAAATATTATCAGAATGTGTAGGAATAATAACTTGGGAAAAAAGCAAATAATTTTTAACGAGTATGGCAACACCGCCATACCCATCTAATCTGTCATCTCGAAAACTAACATAACCGGGGATTTTAAAAGAAAAATTTGGTTTTAACCATGTTTCAGAGAGAGCTACTAAAAATGGGTTGTATTTATTAATTAGATAGGAAAGATCAGTTTTTTTATTGATTATACTTCGACTGTTCCACTGAACAATCTTGGCTAGGCCCTCTGTGACTATTTTGATTTAGTGTTTCCAATATATTAGCAACGTTGGTCGGTGGTATTAATTTGGATTGAGATAAAAAATTTACTAATGAAACAATAATATCAGTCAAAGGACTAAAGTTACAAGGTGCACTATTTTCACTATTAAGGGCACATCCATTAGCTGACATAGGAGACATATTATTATAGTTTGTAATTAAAGCTGCATGAGCTGATTGATCATACCCTTTTGTCGGACTGAATGGGGATCTAGGTTTTAAAAAAACAGTCTTTTTGTATGATTTCGTTGAAGGATGCGAGGTAGGGACAGTTGTTTTTTGAGCTTGGTTTGTTTGAGGGCTTGCTACTATATCAGCAAAAGATTTTGTGACAGCAGGATGTAATTTAGATGCTTCGGAATAAGAAACACAATTGTTTGCCATGTATGTCTTTATGTTTTTTTGGCGGGAATATTCAGGGCAGAACTTACTAATGGCATGGTGCATGCCAGAGCACAGACAACAAAATGATGCCTCATCACTTGTGGTACAAGAATCACCAGAATGATCTTGTCCACATTTATAACATCGAGGTTTAGATCTGCAGAGAACTTTAGTGTGTCCAAACCTACAACAATTAAAACATTGGATTGTTGGATAAATGTATAAGTCGACTGGCAATGCATTAAAGCACATGAAAATGCGTTTGGGAAGTACCTGACCGTCAAAAGTGACGACAACCGACTGAGATGGCTTCCACACAGGAGAACCATCAATAATAACTTTATAATTCAGACGCCTAACTTTAATAATGTCTCCACACCCAATCGGAACTGTCATGTTATCTTTTACTTCCTCCGGGGACCACTCTGGGGGCACTCCGCGCACAATACCTAAACGGGTTATGTTGAAAGAGGGTATAAATGCTTTTAATTTGTGGGAATCCAAAAATATTTTATTATTTATAAAAAGATTGGCATCAGCATAATTTGAAAAACTTATTGAGATTTTATTACGGCCGATTTTTTTTAAACTACCATTAATTATGTTATTAAATGAGTTTCTATGCAGAATTCTGCCTAAAGATACAGGATGGAGTGTGGTACCATCATTTGGGGATGACTGATCCCGTTGAATATGCAAGATGTATGGAGATGAGTCTGTTGGTTCATAAACGGTTCGACCTATGCTTGCATTTTTCTGTTCTTGCAGGGAAGCAGGAATAGATGGTGATTTTAAAAGGATATTTTCAGAAACATTAGCTGCAGAATTAGTAATTTGAATTGGATTTTCTATTAAAGTCTCTGTACAGTTGCAACTATTAGGTTTGATTATACTTTTGTGTGTTCTTTTCTTTTTGTTGCAACCTTTACAAATCTTGTGCAGTCTGCTGCGTTTTCGAGAGCTTTTACAACCTCCATCAGTGTCCACTGAGGAGTCATTCGATTCAGACAAATGTGCTACTGTTACATTTGCTCCGATAAAAGGGATGGATCCCCCAGGATCTGGGGGATCATCCATGACAATGAAAAATTTTTATATATAAAGTTTGTGACTTACCACTATGATGAAGAAACTATACTATAAATAAATAATTAACAATATAAATACAATGAACAACTAAATATACTCCTCTAAACACTTATAACTTGACAAAAAATATTATTGAAAAAATTATCTCGAAAAAAACACCCGCCTAATTCGAGGTTTCCCGCGCTTTTTTCGGGAAAGAACTTTTTCTTGGGTAAAGTTAAAGTAAAAAAAAAAAAGTTTACCCCTTTCAAGGAAGGCAAACTTGTGGAGTTATATGCCCTCTACACTATCGTGATCGCGTACAATCGTCTGTACTCGGCGATAATGTAGTTACAGTCAGAGAGAAGGTAATCACTACGGTTACAGTTTTAGAAGTTTATTATGTATTGGTAAATATACTCTGTATTAAGTGCTATGGTGGTAATTAACTGCAACTTCATAGCTTAAAGTCCCGATTAAGCATCGAAATGCATCTCAGCAACGCAATAGGGTACTTGCATGAATTTTTTTTTTTTTTTCAGTCTATTTTAAAGATATATGGCCTACTTAATTAACAAAGCCAGAAAAAGAAAAAAAAAAAATGCATAAATTAATGAAATAGAGCGTTTCAAAGTTCCTACTTTAGACTTTACCGCCGAAACGCGGAATGACGTCACTAGTTCAAAATTACGCCTTATTAATCTGTGATAGAAATGTCACTGTCGTATTGACAAGGTCATGTGACACTGACAGACAGATAACTTCAATATCCAAAAGCAAAATTAAGGTTGAACTGTGTCGAGTTACTTCCTAAAGTTCCAGTAAAGAATCGAAATGCATCTTACCGGTGCATTTTAAAGTAAAAAACTTCAGAAAATGGAAACTATGCGTTGACTGTATGCACTTAGTTTCTTTTGCCTTCTCTGAAAGAGGTAAATCTTTCTTAAAAAAATAAAAGTGACGTCATGTGTTAAGCGTGGCTGTGATTGGTGTTTCGTTGCAACGTTCCGTTTCACAGAATTAAAAGTTGAATATTTCGGAAACTATTAAATTTTTTTTAGTAAATCTTTCACGATAACGCTTTTCTAAGGCTCTATTTTTGAAATATTGACACAATTTCCTATTATAAATTTCATGCAAGTACCCTATTGGATGTTAATATAACTTCAGAAAAAAAGAACAAGGGAATCGTAATCTATACAGCCAATTCAGGCTGTATGAACTACGATCCCTTTGCCTTCCCCAAAAAAAGGGTAAAAACAAAAACAAATATTATGCTTCACGATCCGTACTACGCAAACTAATTTAAACAAAACTAAAGTGATGATGTAAAAGTTATAAAAGTAAGAACTTTTCTTTTTTTTGGTACAATTAAATTATAAAATATGTTAGTTCTTGATATAAAACGATGCACACTATTTAAAAACTATAAAAAGCTGCTGCCGTTTTAGCTCCGGATGAATCGTGTAGAATGGAATGGATACGGCTTTCGAATGAGCTTTTACTGGCAACATTTTACACTATAAACTCGAAGTCTAGTTCGCTTTGTGTTGAGAATAGGAGATATGAAGAAACAGGTTTGAGCAGGCCAGCGACACTTGCGCTGCGCGAACTTTTTTACCAACATTGGAATACTTAACCAAATTTCTATGGCCGCGTCATACATTGCATTGGTATGGTTGGCACAAAATGCTTTCATAGATCGGATCAGCGATTAGTATGGAAGTGCCTACTCTTAAAACGTAGTGATTAATTGCTCAGTGGGTTTGAGTGTCGAGATTTTGTGGTCGACATAGGGATCGAACAGCAATTTCGAGTTCGAGATTTTTTCGAAGGAGGCGAGAATTGGGTCCCTGGCCGCACGCAGGACAAAGATGCGTACTATGGCCATGCGTGCGACCCGCGTCACAGTAAAACACACTGAAGGGAGAAGAAGAACGCCGCTCGCATATGGTTAGGTTAGCACGCACGCGGGCGTAAATCCGCATGACAGGAAAAAGGCCCCATTATTTACTCTATTTTACATAAATGATTTTCTTTTCAAACGAACATCTTAGAATATTAAAAAGGAACATAGTTCCAAAAAATTTACCTACTCCAATCCAATCCAATCCCAGAAAATTTAAACAACCCAAATCTTATAAACCAACATTTTTTAACGATTCCCCTCAGACGAAATAAAAACTCAAGACGGAGCGCTGTGAACAAAGAAGTGAAGCCGTAAAACTACGCCTCGGCGTGTACATGCACAGTTACACGCACACACATATAACGAAACTACGCCTTACCTTGTCAGTCAAGCTATTCTGACGCGCGGAGTGTTACGCTGTAATAATTTCTATTTTTTAAAGAAAAAATGCCGTATTTTGTAGTGAGAGGGTGTAAAAACCAATCTTCGAAAAATAAAAAGCAGGATAGAACCACATTTTTAATAAAATATCAATTTTATTAATTTATGACAACTTGGAACACAAAACCTCCACTACTTTCATAAGTGTTGCCACTAGTGAGCGTCACAATAGTCCCCGTTTTTTGGGTAAGTTAATGTGACCTGGAACGTAATGTAACACGTTCATTTACCTATTTCGATTTTAAGTTTTTAACCGACTTCCAAAAAGCAGGAGGTTATGCATTCGATTTTATGTATGTTTTTTTTTTTTTTTATGTAGGTTCACCGATTACTCGAAGACGGTTGGACCAATTTCGAAAATTCTTTTTTTTATTTGAAAGGGTTTAACCTGAATTAGGTCCCATTGCCACCAAATCGGGATCTGATGATGGGATCTTGGAGAAATCGAGGGAACTCTTCAAAAATAATAAGCACACCTATACCGATTTGAGTATTTTTTATAGTAAATCGTTTATTTGCTTTCGGAAAGCAAAATTTGAAGAAGTGGAACTGATGATGAAGACCACAGATGATCATCGGAACTACTCAATAATAGGTATTTCACGAGTCCCGATTCGTTAACTTTAAATGGTTTCTAAATAATTTATGCTCGTCACAACTCACAACGTATATGGCAAAGTGGAACTGAGTGTGATGTACCAGGAGAACTCCTCAAAAATTAACGTCCCTGCATCGAGAAGAGCAATATTTTGTAAAAGATGATGAGTAGTTAACATCAGGCTATTGTAACTTAGATAAATTACAAACCGTCTCACTTAAAAGCAAGAAATTAACAAATTTTTAACAAAAAACACAAAACTAAAAAGCTTAAAATATCAAAATACCGATTTAATCCAACAGACAATAATACACGTAATACCTACTATTATTGGTTTGTGCTACCACTTTTCGATATGAAGTTGGTGACAAGCCAAGTATGGAGTAAGTAGATAGATGAGCTAAGTCCACTCCCGCCATGAGCTCGTCGTGAACTGAACAACCCAAGTGGGCAGACGTAAGCGGGCTTGGCACCGAATTCAAATCGAAAAGTGGTAGCACAAACCAATAATAATAGGTATTACGTTGTTGGTCTGTTGGATTAAATCAGTATTTTGTTATTTTTAGCTTTTTAGTTTTGTGTTTTTTGGAAGTCGGTTTTAATTATTTTGTAAAAAAATTTAATATTCATAAAATTAATGTAAGTGTAAATAGGCGTTAATTTTTATTTTCCATGTTTTATCATAAATTCGAAACCTATATTTTTAAGGTTCTCGAATATACAACCGAGGTATACAACTTAAAAAAATACTAACTTATCTATTTACTAATCCATTCATCTTTCTAGAACTTAACAATTTTGGGTAATAAGTTTTCACTGCACGGCAACACTCACTAAATGCTCACATGTTTACGATACGGGCTTCACTTTGTTGTTGACAGCGCTCCGTCTTGAGTTTTTATTTCGTCTGAGCGATTCCCGGTAACGATGAGACCAAACTATCTTTCGAGAATAACAAAGCGACAAACAATGAATCTTCTTCAGAAGCAGTAAGTACCTATCCTGTAACATGATAAATAAAATTATTCTCAGCATTAAGACTAACGCCATAGGATATGACGGTATCAATGCTGATAAGGCTATTTCACTGTTGTTGAAATGTTGATATCCAATAATTACACTCGAAAATATCATGGATAAGCATAAAATAAGCGAACAAATTAATAGATTTGATTAAAAAATAAAATAATTATAAATTGTTTAATTTTGACTGTCTGTCTCTTTCCAAAAGGGAATTTTGTATGGCGGTTGTAGGGCGCTACAAGCCGAGTGACGTCACTATAGGACTAGCGCTTTCCTTGTCTCACTTGAACTTTTAAAGAGTCATATCTCCGAAAATACAAAAGATATTTGTAAAATAATTATGCTACTAATACGTAATAAATTATATACGTTTATAAAATAACTAGATTCGCCCTGTGCGCGAGCTGCCAGCAGCTCGCGAGGCTTGGTCGCCCTGTACCCGGTTGCCCCCCATTGACCTCTATTTGTTCGAGCACCCCCCACCTGACTCTTTTAGTTTCGGAGATAATCGAGTTTGAATTTTGTTCGGCGGCCATGATTTTTTCCGCTATTTTGAAAAAAAAGTTTCACTATTGAAATTTGCCAAAGGTGTGGATCAAACTTTGTAAGTAACAGTTTACTTTTGATGGATAGTTTCGGCGGGCAGTCAACTCACTACCTGATGAGGAGCAGGAATCGAAGATGTCAAGGTTTTCCCACAATCACAGAAACCTCCTTTCCACATCTTAAATACATTATATCGACCTAGAGATGCTCCTTCTGGGAGAACAATTATGCTTAACTTTTTTTCGCCAGCCATTTCGAATCCGTCCGCCATCTTGGAATTATTTATATGCCGATAGAAGAACATAGTGCACCACCAACTGTACAAATTTTTTTTCAAAACCCACGGCCGATAGTTTCCGAGCCAGGGCCGAAACAATTTCCCCATACAAACAACTAATGTTCAGCGGCCATCTTGAAAAATGACGCAATCGAAAAACTGATTCGATATTCGGCTTCAGCGACCCCAAAAACCCCCGGATGCCGAATCTCACCCGGATCGGATCAACTTTTTTTTCGGCCGCCATTTTGAATCCGCCATTTTGGATTTTTACCACGCCAAGCGGTTGCCCCTCATTGACCTCTATGACATTTGTTTGAGCACCCCCCACCTGACTCTTTTAGTTTCGGAGATAATCGAGTTTGAATTTTGTTCGGCGGCCATGCTTTTTTCCGCCATTTTGAAAAAAAAGTTATACTATTGAAATTTGCCCAAGGTGTGGATCAAACTTTGTAAGTAATAGTTTTACTTTTGATGGATAGTTTCGGCGGGCAGTCAACTCACTACCTGATGAGGAGCAGGAATCGAAGATGTCAAGGTTTTCCCACAATCACAGAAACCTCCTTTCCACATCTTAAATACATTATATCGACCTAGAGATGCTCCTTCTGGGAGAACAATTATGCTTAACTTTTTTTCGCCAGCCATTTCGAATCCGCCCGCCATCTTGGAATTATTTATATCCCGATAGAAGAAGATAGTGCACCACCAACTGTACAAATTTTTTTTCAATACCCACGGCCGATAGTTTCCGAGCCAGGGCCGAAACAATTTCCCCATACAAACAACTAATGTTCGGCGGCCATCTTGAAAAATGACGCAATCGAAAAACTGATTCGATATTCGGCATCAGCGACCCCAAAAACCCCCGGACGCCGAACCTCACCCGGATCGGATCAACTTTTTTTTCGGCCGCCATTTTGAATCCGACATTTTGGATTTTTACCACGCCAGGCGGTTGCCCCCCATCGACCTCTATGACATTTGTTTGAGCACCCCCCATCAGACTCCTATAGTTTCGGAGATAATCGAGTTTGAATTTTGTTCGGCGGCCATGTTTTTTTCCGCCATTTTGAAAAAAAAGTTACACTATTGAAATTTGCCCAAGGTGTGGATGAAATTTAGTTAGAAACGTTTTCACTTTCGATGGATAGTTTCGGCGGGCAGTCGACTCGCTACCTGATGAGAAGCAGGAATCGAAGATGTCGAGGTTTTCCCATAATCACCGAAACGTCCCCTCTACATGTTCCATACATTGTATCAACCTAGAGATGCTCCTTCTGGGAGAACAATTATGTCAATGAGTGAGTGGCAATCCAGCTTTATATATTATAATAATAATAATAATAATAAACCGAAGGCTTTGCCTGTGCAATTGCAGATGAAGTAATGATGACGAATAACTACCGAAAGTATATCCTGAAGGATGGCACGATCGACATCTGTCGGGCATGTCGTCGCCCCGGAGAGTCACTCAGGCATATTATTTCTGGTTGTTCTCATCTTGCTAATGGCGAATACTTGCACAGGCACAACCTAGTAGCCAGGATTATCCATCAACAACTTGCTCTCCAATATGGTCTTGTTGAGTCTGAGGTTCCGTATTATCAATACGCTCCCGCGCCAGTCCTCGAAAATGGTCATGCGTTGCTCTATTGGGATCGCTCTATTATCACGGACAGGACTATTATTTTCAATAAACCTGATATCGTGGTGATCGATCGGTCCCAACGCCGGGCAATGATCGTTGACGTCACCATCCCGCATGACGAGAACCTCGTGAAAGCCGAGAAGGACAAGGTCAGTAAATACCTTGACCTGGCCCATGAGGTAACCGCTATGTGGAATGTTGACTCCACAACCATTGTCCCGATAGTTGTTTCGGCAAACGGTTTAATAGCGAAGAGTCTCGATCAACATCTCGAGAGACTCTCGCTAGGTCGTTGGCTTAAGGGTCAGATGCAGAAGGCGGTAATTCTCGACACGACACGTATTGTACGGAGGTTCCTGTCTCTGTGACCTTAACCACCGGTAGTTTGAGCCCTGCTCCGCTGCCGGTAGCACACTAGGTTTAGGTTTTTTATAATATTTATTATTTTGTAAATTTATATCTACTGTAAAAAACCTAAATTTAAGATCAATAAATGAATAATAATAATAATAATAAAAAAAAAACACTACAATTCTCTAACGGCGATTATAAATCGATAAATTTAATTAAATATTTTCGCCTGGAACGCCTGGAAACGGACTCTTGTTAGACCTTTCCCAAAATCTCAGGTTGTTCAACAGCTTAAGGACCATTGTCCGATCAGCATACTTCCGGTCCTGTCGAAGCTTC
Source organism: Zygaena filipendulae (assembly GCA_907165275.2). NCBI lineage: Eukaryota > Metazoa > Arthropoda > Insecta > Lepidoptera > Zygaenidae > Zygaena > Zygaena filipendulae. The sequence goes on along the minus strand of OU015670.1, from coordinate 7,869,857 downwards.
TGGAGAGATCACGATTCATTAAGTTGAAATTTCGCGTGACGTCACTAACCAGTGCAGCTGTTTGTATGGCAGCTCATCATAGCGGTTAGTAACGTCATGAGCACAGAACACACCTACGTCATGAGCCCCCAACCTAAACTTTAACGCGCTTCATCTATGTATATTTTCATTTATTTGAAAAAGCAAAAAATACTTGTCCATCAAAGGCGTTCTATATAATTACTTAAACATCATTGGTGTCCATTATTTTTTTATTTTCTAATTGACGGACTAATTAGAATTTTCATTTTCAAAAGACTTGTTAGTGTTGTCCACAAATTAACTGCTGTGCTATATATAGTCCGATACTCTAGATAATATGCTAAGACGGAAAAAGACAAAATGCTTGCGCTAGATTTTGCTACAACATACCTACCCCGGCGAGAACACGTTACACCCAGGCTCAGACGAAATAAAAGGTTTGCCAATCGTACGAGGTTCCTCGTACAAATACGAGATTTGTGGTCTTCTGTACGAGGTACGAGGACGCCATCAGGCATCAACCTCGTACGAGATTTTGATGATATGAGGATATGGCCCTCAGAAGAATAATTAAAGCATATTCTTCTGAGATATGGCCATACCCAAAGAGTATATAACCACGCCATACCATTCTCTCTGGGCCATACGAACGAACATTAACATTTTTTTTTTTCGTTTATTTATCCTATATAGGAAAGGCTAAGAGTACAGGGCCCATACTGCCAATTCTGATGTGTATTATTTAACAATAGATATAATACGATAAGGCCTAAGCCATTTCTTTTTTCATTTTATCTTCTTTTATTTTCTTCTTTCACTTCTTTTATTCTCGTCTTTCTCTTCTTATGTCATTTTCTTGTTGTAATACTCATTTAATTTTATTCTTTGTTTGATTCCTTGTGGTGTCTTCGTGTCTTGTGTTCTCTTAACTCTTTGTTCTCTTTGATATCTTTCTGCCAATTCTGATGTGCATTATTTAACAATAGATATTATACGATAAGGCCTAAGCCATTTCTTTTTTCGTTTTATCTTCTTTTATTTTCTTCTTTCACTTCTTTTATTCTCGTCTTTCTCTTCTAATGTAATTTTCTTGTTGTAATACTCATTTAATTTTATTCTTTGTTTGATTCCTTGTGGTGTGTCTTCGTGTCATTTCAATGGTATATTTCTTCTTCTGAAGTTATTTACATCGAAATGCATTGGTGAGATGCATTTCGATGCTTTACCGGAACTTTTGCCAGCAAATCTTCGTAGTTGAACCTTAATAGGACGCTCTGTGGGAAGTTGTATAGAAAAACGAAAACCTCCCGGCGAACGCCCTATTTCATCTTATTTCACTGTTTCCGCACACTGTTCATCACTAATGAATCACTATTATGCAAAGTCCACCACATTCACACAATATTAATCACGATAAACTAATTTGCAAAACAAAGAAATAAAACTGACGTCCACTCTGCTAGAAATCCCGCCAAAAGTCCAGAACATTAACATCACCTGTCACCATTATATAATAGCACAGACTAATAATATAAAGTAAAAAACTAGTGCCATCTATCAGAGTACACTAAACATTTCATTTGGGTAATTAGCACTTTTACCTCTGAATTCCCGCGGGAACTTCGAAATTACCGCGGGTGAAACCGTGGGGGTCAGCTAGTACTATAATAAAAGAGCAGAATCCGCGATTCTGCACATGGAAGATTTTTACCTATTTTTACCTAAAATTGAGAGGGGTGATAAAAGAAGAGTAACCAAGCACAAAAAAAGTTTTTAAATACTTTTCTGTCTATTTGTCAGTCTGTCTGTTCGCGATAATCTCCGAATCTACTGAACAGATTGTCATGCGGTTTTCACAGGTAGATTAAGCTAAGCCTGGAGCTACATATACGCTTTGTTTCTTTGAAATCGGATGTCGGGAAAAAAAGTTGTTGTATCAAAACCTTTCGCGTGGGTGAAACCGCGGGGCACAGCTAGTACTATAATAAAATCTATACTTGCTTCGGAGATGGTTGTTTGGTTGCTGCACTCTGAGCCACGGAACGGGTGCACCACCCGTAGTGATTACCTTCTCTCTGCAGCAATCAGAGTTAAGTTTAACCAAGCCACAGAACGGGTAGAGAGCGCGTTCGAGCGCGCTCGAGTGCATTCGTGTCAATCCATAGAACGCACGCCAGGTGTGCGTTCCGTGGGTTTTCTTTAGACATAAGTGGACATAATAATTATGTCTAGTTAATTTGTGACATAAGTCTAGTTAATTTGTGGTGGGTTTGGCCGTGTTGTTGCAACCAAGCCACGGAACGATCGAGTTGTTTTTATAATCTCAAAGTATTTGAAATTTCAGGCGCCATTTGTTTTCTCCCAACTCACATTGCAAATAAGGCTGTTTTACATCCAATTATAAACTTTTTGGTGACTATGACACCTCTCCTTTGTTCGTAAGAACTCCGATTGATTTCGTCTTCGATGAATTCGGTTTTTGGTGCAAAATTTGACACTTCTCAAACAATATATAGCTGTCAGAGAGAAAATTAACTTGCTTTGGAGATGGTTGTTTGGTTGCTGCCTTTGAGCCACGGAACGGGTAAAACTACGCTCTGACAGCTGTCAGAGTAAAATTTCACCAAGCCACGGAACGGGTAGAGAGTGTGCTCGAGCGCGTTCGAGTGCACTCGTGCGAATCCACGGAATGCGCCCCTGGGGAGTACCAACCATAGAGTTAATAGAGACAGCCTGCACTGCGAAATCTCACCGACCGAGGTCATTGTAATTTTCAGTGTTGCCAAATTTCGATCATTATTTTGCATTATTTTGTATGCGAAGTTTTTTGAAATCGATTCCGGAGAAAAAAAATAAACAAGATTTGTTTTATGATTTTTCTAGCAGCAATTAGCTTACTTACATCCAAAAGGTATATAAATATTGTAGGATAGATCAAATATCCCATGGAACAAAATGTACTAAGACGTTTGTCTTTCTGGGCAGCACGTGGTCCACCTTCCATACGAAGATTGGCTACCTATGTCCTTTAGCATATTATTTTCTTCTTGTTTAGCATGTTTTTAGCTTTTAACATAATATAGCATATTTATTTGGCTCATTTTTACAAAACAAACCATGGTGGCAACGCCTACATTTTTTGTCAGTTTTAACTTCTATCAAAGGTTCTATGCAGTATTCAAATTTTCGACAGCAAAGGATTTGTCTGAACTACATAATAAAAATCGTAGCAATTTCATAGTAACTTTCATTCAAACAAACCTTTTAAATACTTTTTGTAAATTTGCATGAATAGATAAACATACTAACAACATAATATGGATGTCATAAATGTCTACAGTTCCCTGCAGTTTCACCCAAGTAAATTTCGGAGTCCCCGCGGGAATTCCGAGATAATAATCCTGTTAAGTACCTACTCCTGTCAATGTGTATGATCGGTTGAGTAGTTAAAGCGTGACAAACAAACAAAATCACGCCATATTAAGAATTAATTATGCGAACACAAATACTTATAACATAATTTTGAACATACAATAGTATCAAAGCTTAATTAAATCACAAAATATTCTTAAATGCCTACGTGATTATTTCTCAATAACCGTCTTTTTTAAGTCTTAGCCTGCCTTAGCTTTGCATTGCGGAAGAATTCCGTACGAATTTACTTATTCAATTCTCAAATACTTGGAATCTTATGTAAGTTTGGATTTAAATCTGTATTTTGTTATTTATCGCTTTTTAGTATACTTACTGCATTTTTGTATTTTTTGATGTTTAAGTTTTTTTGTTAAAATTTTGTTTATCTAAGATTTAATATATTTTAATACAGTACACCGCCCACTATTTCAAACACATTCAATGAATGAAGTGTTGATGATCGATGATCGATATTAAAAAGTTGATGTTAATCGTAATAAAATTTTAAAACTGGCAATCTTGTTTCGAACAGTGGGGACTTTCTTAGAATTTGCGAGAACACGGCGAGAACCTTTTGTCTATGAAAATGGACTTCACCAAAAAATGTCTATGAAAATGGGGCGCGTTGGCGTCGCGCTCGCGAGGTCGCGACATCCGATTCCGGTCGCTGGAGTATAAAAGTGCTTCGACTTCGGTCCAAATTCGCATTTAAGTTCGCTTTAGACATATGTCTAGTTAATTTGTGAGTTCGCTACTCGCTAGTTGCTACGATTTTTAATTTTTCATAATTTTTGTAATTTGTTGATTTAACTTCAATCTTCATAATTCAGTAGCCTTATTTTCATTTAGTCATTCATTTAATCTTACGAAATGGCTGCAGTAGCTTTGGACTGCGAAATGGTTGAAGTTATAAGCAACGGCAGCTACAAGAACGCCGTGGCACGTGTGTCTATCGTTGGCGGGAACCTGTCGGTTCTTCTAGATGAGTTTGTGAAACCAGAACAACATGTATCTGATTATCGCACGAGTATTAGCGGTATAACAGCACGTCACTTAGTTAACGGAAAGTCTCTTCAGGAAGTCAAAAGTAAAATCCTGAACATTATACATGGCAAAATACTGGTCGGCCACGACCTACAACCAGATTTACAAGCGCTGGGAGTAAGCCATGGAAACGTCAAAGACACGGCCCTGATAGAGGAATTTATGCGGGTAAGTTCAGCAGCTCCTTAGTTAGCCGGTGCCCGATCCTGTCTCCACGAGGGCTGGTCCTCTGGACTACACCGCTTCTACCACACCACACACCTATCGTGTATTGTTGTTCACTTCTAGCTGTTCCCCGCGGGAATTTTCGCGATCCCGCAGGAATTCCGGGTTACAACTTACAATAAAGCCTTTGTCACTCAGGGATAGTGTTAGTAGGTACCTAGTATTCTAGTGGTGAAAGAATTCTCCAAATCGGTTCAGTAGATCCAGAGATTACTAGGTACCCCCTACAAGCTCTCAAACTTTACCTCTGTAAAATGTACCTATAATACATATAGTCTATACTTACTTTATATATGAACTAGCTGCCCCGCGCGGTTTCACCTGCGTGAGTTACGGAATTCCCGCAGGATCTTCAAAGTAATCTAATTTACTCTTTATATTAACATCACCTAATTAGCAGTGAAAGTTCCATCAAAATCGGTCCAAATCGAACACTTACCGACATGAACCGCGCTGACAAAATATTCTTTCCGCGAATACAGATTACAGACCGAGTACGGCCCGTGTCTGTCCGCGGCGCATTTGCGCGGCGGGCGGGGCCGTATTACGATAGAACATATTATGCTACGTTCACACGCGCGCCGTGCAGCCCGGCGGGCTGCCTGGCGGGCTGCGCGGCATGCAGCCCGTCCCGGGCGGGCGGACATTCAAGCTGTTTACACGCACGCCGTCGTGTCAGTCAGTGGCAAAATGGCGAGCAGCGAGGATCTCGGTGTTGTTGCTGCCATATCCTTTGGCTTAACTTATTTTTATTGGAAAAAGAAACAAAATTATGACCATTCCGCCATGTTGTAATATCCGATCGTAGCGACTTTCTTAGCAACGTTGAATGAAGATCCACTCGTCGCGAAAGCGCGGGACAGACTGACTGCCCGCGCGCGTGTAAACAGTCACCGGGCGCCCGCACATTCATCCTTTGAACTTTGCCAAAAAACCGACACTTGCCCGATTCGCGGCATTCACGTTCACAGGCGCGTTCACGGGCTCGGGCGTACCGTTTACACGCTCGTGAATGTGAATGTGCACGTTGAATGTAGACTTGAACGCACGCGTGTGAACTTACCATTAGAATTATAGATGTGAATACGTTCATACATGGTTCATACGCACGGTATTGGAGAATATTATTAATGTCTGTAGATATAACGAACTTTACTCTGCTGTAATATTTGAATCACTCTAGTCATTTTCGCACACGGAATCGCGAATTCACTTCCGAATGCTGATACATTTTTAAGCTTTCACAATATGTCGCAATTCGGTGTGCGAAAAGCTGAGGCGAAAAGTAATTCGAACGATTCAAAAATACGACCCCAGTTCCTGTTGCGTTGGCCGTTGAGTGAGGATTGGAAGGGCGCTGACTCTTTTTTTTTTTTTCAGAGGAACTACGGCCAAAAGCCGTCGTTAAAAGATCTCGCTCTAGATCTTCTTGGTGAATCCATTCAACTTGGGGCCCACGACTCTGTGGAAGATGCCAAAACTGCAATGAAACTGTACAAGAAATATCCGTGGTGAAACTGCCTGTGAAACATTTTTCGTTGACTTTTCCTACGATTTTTCTTTTCAATAATATTTTTTTATGTTTAAGGCGCATGGAGTCGTGAAACGATCATTTTTGAGGCTCTAAAGCTCATAAATTAGCCTACTGACGATTCCAGAATTAACATATATTAAAGATTGATATATGAACTTCAATCTGAGCATTTAAATAAATTGTAGTCTACAAAATACTATTCAAAAAAAAACATTGAAATGAAGCTGTTTTCAACTTGAAATACGCTACTGCTTCTAAACTACAAGTGATAATTTCACGATTCTTTCAGGAAAAGATTGCTAACTTGTTTAACTTAAAACTGAGCATTTATCGTTCCAAAATAATACATAGTTTTGACGAAATGTTTTTCATACCACATTCACTACAAATGGTCACGAGCGGGTCCGTGCGCGGCCGGGCGACGGGAGTCAGTCTGGCGCTGGCATTCAAACGGGTAGGCTGTGCGTCGCGCTGTCGCAATCCGCTTGGTTACGCCAAATTAATTTTGTGAGCAAAATAAGGTAGCGTAGCGAACTAGCGACATCAAAAATGCCACGGAAAAAAAAGCTGCAAAAAGTTGGGCAACTGGACTTCACTGAATTTTAATTATTGGTTCATTGTATTTTTTTGTAACAAAAGGCAATTTTATAAACACATTTTTGTTTTATTACTTTCTTTTACTAAATTAATCAATAAATTAATAAAAATATACAGCTACAGCATTTTAGATATCGGAAAAAATACAGCAATTTTCTATCTGCATACAAATCGAAGAATGCTGTAAGTAGTAAAACCTGTTTCCTTGTAACTTTAGTGAAAATATTTTAATTGCAACTAACATTAAGGTGGGTCTAAAGGTCTAGTTTTCATACAAACTGCCGTAGCTATATTAAAGGCATTCCGCCTGTTTTTATTTATTAGACTTCATTTAATAAAATACTACTACTTGTTACGATAACGCACAGCCCAAAATCTTTGCATATAGTGAAGAAATAACATAATTACAATCATTTCAAAATGAATTAAATTTCGGTCGAACCTTTGCTTGTGTGAGAGAACGAATACACTTATAAGTGTACGAAAATGGCGGCCCGGTCTATAAACAGCTGTAGTTAGGCTGTAGACTGACAAGTCCCCCGAATGCAGTAGTTTGTACTTTGTAGTGAATTCCAAAAGGATCACAAGGTGGCGCGGCGTTGTGCCGTGAGTTTTGACAATTTTGCCTACCAAGATAATTTAGAATTGTATTTGAAAATATACCTATTACTGATGTAGTAGGTACCTATTAGTAGCCGAAGCGAATACAAATAACTTGTGGAAAGTTGGAAAAGACGTTTTGGTTCTGCGTCACGTACAATTAGGTATAACATAACTTACGGGTAAAAGTATTTTATATTTTTGTGTTGGATAAATTCTTGCTATCTCTTTCTTGTTTTCACGATGAGTAAAAGAGAGAGACCATATTTTCGAAAGGTTGTATCTCGGCCTGGGGTGATAAAATTCAGCATTTATCTCCAAATTCTCCGATGCAATGAAAATAATATTTTTATTGTGTCTTATGTGACCACGTGATGCAATTTTTTCATACCTTCAATTTTTTTTTTTGTAAAGCCTATATCTTGGAACTACAAGTTACAGACCCATCGTGTTGGTACTCAAACGTCATGTTTTCGTGATATCTATGTGATCACGTGGTCAAATTTCCAATAACCTATATCTCGGAAACTACAAGTTACAGACCCATCGTGTTGGTACTCAAACTTCATGTTTTCGTGATATCTATGTGATCACATGGTCAAATTTTCAACAAGCTATATCTCGGAAACTACAAGTTACAGACCCATCGTGTTGGTACTCAAACTTCATGTTTTCGTGATATCTACATATGTGATCACGTGATCAAATCTTCGATAGCCTGTATCTCGGAAACTACAAGTTACAGACCCATCGTGTTGGTACTCAAACTTCATGTTTTCGTCATATCTATGTGATCACGTGGTCAAATTTTCGATAGCCTATATCTCGGAAACTACAAGTTACAAACCCATCGTGTTGGTACTCAAACTTCATGTTTTCGTCATATCTATGTGATCACGTGATCAAATGTTAGATAGCCTATATCTCGGAAACTACAAGTTACAGACCCGTCGTGTTGGTACTCAAACTTCATGTTTTCGTCATATCTATGTGATCACGTGGTCAAATATTCGATAGGCTATATCTCGGAAACTACAAGTTACAGACCCATCGTGTTGGTACTCAAACTTCATGTTTTCGTGATATCTATGTGATCACGTGGTCAAATTTTCGATAGCCTGTATCTCGGAATCTACAAGTTACAGACCCATCGTGTTGGTACTCAAACTTCATGTTTTCGTCATATCTATGTGATCACGTGGTCAAATTTTCGATAGCCTATATCTCGGAAAATACAAGTTACAGACCCATCGTGTTGGTACTCAAACTTCATGTTTTCGTCATATCTATGTGATCACGTGATCAAATGTTAGATAGCCTATATCTCGGAAAATACAAGTTACAGACCCGTCGTGTTGGTACTCGAACTTCATGTTTTCGTCATATCTATGTGATCACGTGGTCAAATATTCGATAGGCTATATCTCGGAAACTACAAGTTACAGACCCATCGTGTTGGTACTCAAACTTCATGTTTTCGTGATATCTATGTGATCACGAGATCAAATCTTCGATAGCCTGTATCTCGGAAACTACAAGTTACAGACCCATCGTGTTGGTACTCAAACTTCATGTTTTCGTCATATCTATGTGATCACGTGGTCAAAAAGTGGAATCGAAATCTAAGGGTTGAACACAAGATTTTCACGATTCATAGTTTACAAAAAAAGACGCATTACACCACAGCGCCACCGAGACTCTTGTTGAGGTAGCCAAATTACGAATCCTAATCGTCTAGTATTAATCGATTTGCATGTGTGTGTGACTACGTTTCGGCCAGTTATTCGATATTTTCGTGTAGTTAAAGGATAATAATGCGCGTAAAGCCATATAAAAATTTTAAATTAAAGATGTATTAAACACTCATCCTCTCGCAGCCATCATCAAAATCTATTTTTTAACCTTGTGATTCTCTGTAAATTGAGAAAACTCTTTTATGGCGCCGTCCGCGGCCTCTATCGGATAAGAGCTGCATAATCTGGCGGAGCGCACCCTTAACTTAACAAAACAAGGTACAGAAAAAATCATAATTCTGTCAGTTCTTGTTAAAAAGTTGCTTTATTTTCAATTTTATAAAAAAAATGTTTCTGGTGAAAAGTTGGTGTTTTGTTACTTACAGCAAATATGTTTTCTTACGGCGAAAATTTTGATTAGTCTACTACTTTTTTCTGGGACGATATAAATTAAAAATAAATTCGGTACCTAAAGGTACCAAATAGGTACCTACTAAATATGTGAAAAGAAAAAAATCAATTTGTGTATAGGTACTAAATTGTACTAAATAAGTACTAAATTGTAAAATAATAAATTAATTTAACTACCTAATTAACTACGAATTTGATATCATTAATCCTTTATAGTAAAATTACAATATAATAAAAATAAACATCAATAATTATTTACCTTCATTATTAAAGTATTAAAATAAAACATAAAAAATACAATATAAAAATATTTGCATGACTCAATGTAATATCAATTAAAATAATGATAGATTTGATGGAGTGCCGATAACTGTTCCACTGACCCTACGTACATTATCGCGCGATGTTTGGGTGCGGGTAGCGGGGCGAGAAAATTAGGCCACGCCTCAACGCCCAAGGTCGTTGGCGACACCACGAGCCTTAATTGAGTGCCAAATTTAAAAATGAAAATAAACTGATTTAAAAGTAGTAATAGTACATAATTAGTTGACTTGATTGTAAATGACCAATCAAGGGGTGCTGGGTTCGATTCCCGGTGGGGGTGGACTTTGTGTGATGAACACAGGGTTTCGTCTGGGCGTGTTTATATAATTGTATATATTGTAGGTATAATATATATGTAATAACATGTATCTAGTATATAATAATAATAATAATTCTTTATTGCAGGCATAAAAATCTCATTAAACAAATTAACAACATAATAATCAGTTTAATAACTAAATAAACGTATACACCACGTTTGCTTAGTTTCCACGACACAAGCTTATAGCTTAGTGTGGGATCAAGTAGATCTGTGTTGTGAAGTGAATTATTATTATTATTTAAGTTAAAAAAAGAATTATTAAATGTTATTTTCAAACAGAAAAATATTTTTTATGGAAGATACCTCGGGTACAATAGATTTGTAAAAATCTAGTTCTTCTTTATTCATAGGTCGGATTGAATTCTCAAGGCGACTAGTTTTAAGGCATATTCTACAAAATATGACTGAAATTTCTCCCTCAGGTTCAGACATGGTAGTCAAAGATCATATAATCACTACGATGGTAGTTATAACCAACCAACTACCTACTTTAGTAGAGTCAAAAGTTAATAGCCGACAGCCGTGAGCCGATTTAAAAAAGTTTGTTTTAATATAATTTATCTAATTTCATTTTACTTCTAAGTGGTTTGCACGTAGGCTGCACGTAGGTAGTGATTAATGACTATTGACTTCAGGATTCAGGATTTCAGGATAATCACACTGGATAGCATAGATAATACAATGCACAAACTACTTATACGGGATTTACACTCGCGCCTCGTTCCTCGCCTCGTGGTTCGTCTTGTGGCCAGGTACGAGGCGCGAGTGTAAACGCTGTTTTATCGGCGTTTACACTCGCACCTCGTTCCTCGTCTTGTGCTTCGTTTCGTGGTGGGGTACGAGGTGCGAGTGTAAACGCTACCTCGTCCCGTCGCTCGTGCGTGCGACCGCGACCGCACGATCGATGGAAAAGAGACAAAAGAGCTGCGGCCTGCAGTGCGTTCAGTTCAGTTGTCTTTGAGCCGGTAGTATCTCTAAGTAGTTTGTGCTTTGAGCTAGCAACAAGGGAGGATGTCGAAGTGTTAGCGGCAACAAGACGACTTTGCTTACTGAGCTTTTACTACTACTCGATTAATTTTAATAAATGAAATCCTTACTTATTATTCTAAAAATCTTTATATTATAAAGTTTGTATGGATTGTATGGATGTTTGTTACGTTTTCACGCAAAAACTACTGAATGGATTTCAACTTTACAATATTTGAAACAATATTTGAAACTTTACAATAAAACAGCTATAAAAATATCAAAAAATAATAATAATAGCTATAGATTCCTATTATCATATTATATATCTACTGTCTGCTATCTGCTCTATAGGATTTTTTACCAAGCTTGGCTAATAATTATTGTATTAATATTGCGCCATCTATGTATTGCTAACAAAAGTTTTTTGAAATTTGAACTGTCCAGCGGAGCTAGGATGCGCAACACGATATGTTTATCGAACGAAAGATAAAATTGTCGACACGACAAATATTTGTGGGCGTCCAAGCAAAAAAGTGCATTAATGAGGTATTGAGTTAAGACTAAATTCGGTTAAACATTTTTTGCTGCCATGTTACCACTGGTAGACAAAACGATATATATGTCGACGAGAATCGATAAAATGGCTCGATAAAATTTTATCGTGTTGCGCATCCTAGCTCCGCTGTGCCTATATGTGCGTGATACAGGTTCTCGACGGTTAAAATTTCATTTATTCCTGAAATAATCAAGAGATGTCGTTAACCATTATTTTGTAAACGTCGAAAATTAAATGCATGTATAGGCTAATATTTTGATCTTGCTTCAAGTAGAAGTAATTCAGAATAACAGATAGGGTACTTTTTATCCCGGAATTCCCGCAGGATCTTTGAAATTAACGCGGATGACACCGCGGGGACACGCTAGAATATAATAGCTAGTAAAATAAATAAATAAAATAACTAATTAAACTTTAAATAAATAATTTAAAAAAATAAAATAAATAAAATTGTCAATATCATCTTCTTCTACGCCGGGTGTCATCGACTGTTTTTTGTGCAGGAGATGCTGTCGAAGGGTTTATTGTTTAGTGCGGTTGGAGGTCTACATATCTATCTATCTATCTATAAAAGATAGAAAGAATCCGCGATTCTGTACATTGAATATTTTTAACAAAAACTGACAGGGAACGGAACGGAGCGGACGGACGGGGGGGGGGGGAAGAGTAACCAAGCACAAAAAAAGGGTTTTTATAAATCTTTTCTGTCTTTCTGTCTGTTCACGATAATCTCCGAATCTACTGAACGGATTGTCATGCGGTTTAGGATTAAGCTTAACCTGGAGTTACATAGGCTTTGTTTCATTGAAATCGGATGTCGGGAAAAGAAGTTGTTGTATAAAAAGAAGTTGTTGTATAGAAACTTTTCGCGCGGGTGAAACCGCGGGGCACAGCTAGTACTAATATAATAAAAGAGTAGAATCCGCGATTCTGTACATTGAATATTTTTAACAAAAATTGACAGGGGACGATAAACGAAGAGTAACCAACTATAAAAAAAGGGGTTTTAAAAAATCTTTTCTGTCTGTCTGTCTCTCAGTTCGCGATAATCTCTGAATCTACTGAACGGATTGTCATGCGGTTTTCGCAGGTAGATTAAGCTTAGCCTGGATCTACATATAGGCTTTGTTTCATTCAAATCGGATGTCAAGAAAAAAAAGTTGTTACATAAAACTTTTCACGCGTGTGAAACCGCGGGGCACAGCTAGTTTCTTAATAAAATCTAGTCCATATAACGTTTACTTTTTGGTTATTTTTGTGGAATCTATGTTTGGGATCCCAAATTATCGGTTTCTTTTAAAATAATTCTAGAAACCAAAACGTTTCTTGTTGCAAGTTACAACCAATCCAATTATGCAGTTTAAAAGCACACAACCATCGCGGCCCAAAGTTGAAACCGTTGTTTCGAATAATTGAAAATTTATGTACAAAATATAGTAATGTATTAGCGATAGGTGATTTAAATTCATATTCTAGTTCAAAAGATATACGACATTATTATGAATACTTTTTAACTTTTTGTGGATTCACTCAAAGCAATAACGTCAATAATTGTAACAATCGAATTTTAGATGTGGTGCTTAGTACGTTTGATAGTATGAGCTCGGCGCGGGTGGAGGTTTGCGCCGCGGGGGAGGGCCTGGTGGCGCCTGATGCGCAACACCCGCCACTGCTGGTGGAAGTGTACTGTGCCACCGCCGCCACCAACGCCCTCACTGACGACGCTGATAATGACCACCCAAGGCAGTTAAAGTGGAACTTTTGTAAAGCGGATTTTATGCTATTATACCAATTAGTAGGTACAGCTGATTGGAATCCTATGTACAATCTATATTGCGTAGACGATTGCGTTTCCTATTTTTATAATGTAATCTATGAAATATTTGAGCAATGTGTACCAAAAAAAAGGACGTCACAGCGAAGTCTAAATATTGTTACCCCAAGTGGTATACATCAGAAATTATACGGGATATAAAAATTAAGGCAAAATTACACAAAAGCTATAAAATCACCAAATCACAGTCAGAATATGCAGAATTCTCTTATTATAGGGCTAAACTAAAACGCGAAATAAATAGTGCTCTGAAGCAATATACACACAAAACTGAAAATCATCTATCGGAGGATCCAATGTCTTTTTGGAATTACATAAAACAAAAAAGGGGCGACCGTACTAATGAGAAAGTCCTAAAAGACGGGCGCATATTATCAATAAAAAACTGTGCACACGAGTTCGCAACATTCTTTCACTCGGTATACAGCAATATCCCACCAGTTTTGGATATCGACGAAGCAATTAGGCTGGCAGGGGCCGAGAACGCAGGTGCGAGTGTAGATGTTGAGGATCTGGATATCGAGGATGTAAGGGCTTCTTTGGATAAATTAAAGCCAAAGCGATCTGCGGGACCGGATGGTATACCGGCATATCTGCTCAGGGATTGCCGTTCAGCCCTGGCTGGACCATTGCATCACATCTTTAATGTATGTCTCCGATCAGCTTTGTTCCCAGACGCATGGAGGATTACTCGTGTTGTGCCTGTCCCCAAAGGAAAGGGCGGAGAAAGCGTAAAAGACTTTCGACCTATAGCTATTCTCTCTGCACCAGCCAAGGTCTTCGAAGCTGTGCTGCATAAGAAGATTTTATCACAAATTAACATACAATTACATAACGCTCAGCATGGTTTCAGGGAAGCAAGAAGTACAAGCAGTAATCTATTGGCGTATATGATGGAGCTAGTCCCAGCAGTAGATGCGGGTCTTCAGGTAGATGCAGCCTACTTTGACATTCAGAAGGCTTTTGACACTGTAGACAATGATATCCTGCCGTCAAAGCTAGCAGCAATCGGCTTCACTCCTCATCTGCTAAAGTTCTACGCCAGTTACATGCGCGACCGCCGCCAGTATGTGGATTACTTAGGACACATTTCTGAGCCATATTTCACTTGGTCGGGTGTAAGCCACTCTAGGCCCGCTGAACTTTCTAATTATGGTGAATGATCTGCCTGTCGTAGTTGGAGAGTCGAAGTGCCTGCTATTTGCCGATGACTTAAAGCTATGTTGCCCAATTAGAACTGTGGATGATTGTGAGAGGCTTCAGAGAGATATAGATAGTGTTGTGGCGTAGAGCGATACCAATAGATTACATTTTAGTACGTTGAAGTGCTCCGTCATTACCTTCAGCAGAGCGCGAAATCCCCTACACTACTCCTATCAAGTTAACGGAGAGATTCTGCAGCGAGTCACTGCCGTGCGTGATCTAGGGGTAAGATTTGTTTCTGGTCTGACGTTTCGTGATCATATTAATGATATTTGCACGAAGGCTTTTCGTACGTTGGGATTTGTTCTGCGCCATTCGTCAGAGTTCTCCAATATCAAGGCTATAACAGCACTGTACAACGCTTAGGTTAGAAGTCAGCTGGAATCAAACTCAGTGATATGGGCACCACATGAAGTCAAGTATAATATCATGTTGGAAAAGGTACAAAACAAATTTACTCGTTTTTTGTATCGTAGGTTGTATGGTGTATACCCTTTTTACCCATTAATGTACCCAACACTATTTGTACTCGGAATGGTAGGTTATAATAAACTATCGGTAAGAAGAGAACATACGCTTTGCATGTATATTATGAAAGTACTGTTAGGTAAAGTTTATTAGACATATGCGTTCCCGATAACTACGTAGGGCGGCGGAGATGGCCGGGGTTTTTGCGGGTGCCGCACACGCGCACCAATCTGCAGCGGTGCGCTCCCTTCACGCGCGCCCTGCATGCGGTCAATAGAGTAGCGGTTGCAATTGATATTTTTAACGCACCTTTGAGTGAGCTCACGAGAGTAGCATTGGGTATTATATGTTATGGAGGTGCCGATCGAGGTGTCGGTTATTATCAAGGCGTATAATAAATTGTCTGTAAAAACCGCAATCGCATTAGGATATATACCTGTAATGATTGTAGTTTTTGGTTGAATAAATAAATAAATAAATAAATCTCACCAATGCATTTCGATATAAATAACTTCAGACGAAGAAAAATACTACTGACTTGGCTGTATGGACTTAGCTTCCTTTGCCGGACTTAGCTTTCTTTGCCTTCCCCATTAGGGTAAAAACAAAAAAAATAAAAATTTACAGGCTGTATGGACCTAGAATCCCTTGCCTTACCCGAAAAAAAAAATGTCTGTTTCTTCATCGCCAGATTCAAAATAAATCTATGTTGTAAGGCGGGATGTCAATCTTATTTTAAACGTAATTATTGTAATATAATATTTGACTGTTGCCAAACTAATAATATTTGTAATATCTGTATATTAGTTTATTGTCATTTATTAGTTTTTAGTCCAATATACCTAAACCTACCTATAATTTACATTAATAAACCATGTTACGGTTTTTGAACACACAGTACACAATACAATCACAGTTATCAATTTTATAATTTAAATACTACACAGTACACATACTAGCTAAGAAGAAACTCGCAAGCTAGTTGGTGTCTAAATAATTTGTATGGAATTTACTAGCTCTTCTGTCGCTAAATTCGATCCATAAACGGAATGGTGCGTTTATTGCGTATATTTTTAAAGCGCTTTTTTGCTGCTTAAAAGACCTCGTCTTGAGCACGTGCTCCGTCTCAAATAATCCGTAGAAACTAGAAAAAAACGAATACCTACCAAGTACCATACCAATCGTGGTGACTCGTGACTTGTATCTATTGCAACTCCTTCCGCTAGAAGTCGGTTCTGTTCGCTTCGGTACCTACTCGGTTCGGGAGTCGGTCGGCGTCGGAGTTGCCGGAGTTGGTTGGATATAGGATATGTCAGGGCGTTATCATTCCAACTCCTTCCGCTCGGCTCCGATCGGCGCTCGGTTCGGTTGGTCTCGGAGTGGTCGGAGTTGGTTGGATTGGTTGACAAGTGGAGTTTTAACAACTCCGCTTCGGGATACATATCCAAAGATATATACAGGTCCGGAGTTACCCATGTCTACACTATCCGATTCCAGATATGATACGGTAGTATCTCTTAAGTAGTTTGTGCATTGTATTATCTATGCTATCCAGTGTGATTATCCTGAAATCCTGAATCCTGAAGTCAATAGTCATTAATCACTACCTACTCTTTAGACATAAGCTTATTAATTTGTGCTACCTACGTGCAGCCTACGTGCAAACCACTTAGAAGTAAAATGAAATTAGATAAATTATATTAAAACAAACTTTTTTAAATCGGCTCACGGCTGTCGGCTATTAACTTTTGACTCTACTAAAGTAGGTAGTTGGTTGGTTATAACTACCATCGTAGTGATTATATGATCTTTGACTACCATGTCTGAACCTGAGGGAGAAATTTCAGTCATATTTTGTAGAATATGCCTTAAAACTAGTCGCCTTGAGAATTCAATCCGACCTATGAATAAAGAAGAACTAGATTTTTACAAATCTATTGTACCCGAGGTATCTTCCATAAAAAATATTTTTCTGTTTGAAAATAACATTTAATAATTCTTTTTTTAACTTAAATAATAATAATAATTCACTTCACAACACACAGATCTACTTGATCCCACACTAAGCTATAAGCTTGTGTCGTGGAAACTAAGCAAACGTGGTGTATACGTTTATTTAGTTATTAAACTGATTATTATGTTGTTAATTTGTTTAATGAGATTTTTATGCCTGCAATAAAGAATTATTATTATTATTATATACTAGATACATGTTATTACATATATATTATACCTACAATATATACAATTATATAAACACGCCCAGACGAAACCCTGTGTTCATCACACAAAGTCCACCCCCACCGGGAATCGAACCCAGCACCCCTTGATTGGCGGGTAGGCATGGTGAGCTACTGCGCCAACCGGGTCATCAATGTCTGTGCTTTATCTGTCTTACCATCATGATTTAATAATAGTGAGAGAACACCCTTCCTCCTATTTACTCCTATTAGTTCTGTAAGTAAATATATTATTAAATATTCCACAGGATCCTGCACCGAATATGGTCATGTCGATTTGCTATCGCTGCTCATTAATAATGTTGAAGTACAGAAGTTTCCGAAGTGAATGTCAATTGACTGGTATATATTTGAAGCTGATACATAACTTAGTAGCAGAGGTATGAAAATTTCATTATGTGTATTACTGTGTTATTTCATTATTATCCTATTATATTACTAGCTGTGCCCTGCGGTTTCACCCACATGAGTTTTGGAATTCCTGCAGGAACTAGTTATTTTCAAAAATAAAAGTAGCCTAAGTTACCCCTTTTATGCTCAGTTAATGTATAACTCTGAAACACTTTTTAAGTGTGTACACTTAAATTTTTCACTTTTTCACTCATCTGGAGGCACAGATTTGTTCTGGACACAGTACAAAGAGTTAATGAGGAAATTCCAAAATTCACATGGGTAAAACCTTGCGACATGGCTGTATGTTATGATAAAAAATTTTTATTTTTTATATACAGGACTCTGACTCAATCCAACGACCAGAGTTTATATCCACACACAACTTGGAGTCAACAAAAGCTAGAATAACAAGCATATGTCCAGATAAAAGTTGCTGTACATTTGATTTGGACCCGATAACACTTGAAGTTGATGCCAGTGTAGTCGCTGATGATCATTTTGTGAGCTGTCAGTATGATGATGGAGGTGACGATGAAGCATTAGTAATGAACAGTAGCGATGATGAGGTCCCATTGGTGTTGCTCAAAGATAATGCACAGAAAGATTTGACCAAAGAATATAATGAGAAGGGAAAGAATAGGAAAGTTAAATTGAGGAAAAAGGTGAGATCAAAGAAGAGGGAGTGACTGTGATATTCGGAGGGTAGGTAGGGTTTCTGACCTGTACTTGTACCTGTGGGTCTTTTCTAGAGTTGCAGTGAATAGGGATGTTGACGACTTTTGAAAATAAAAAAAAAAAACAAAATTATAATTAGTCCGGTTTGTATTTTTTGCTTTTTCAAATTAATGAAAATATACATAGATATAGCGCATTAAAGTTTAAGGTGGGGGCTCGTAACGTCATTAACCGCTATAAGCCCCCAGACAAACTACCGAATCGTGACGTCACACGAAATTTCAACTCAATGTATCGCCGTTATTTTTTGATTACATAAAAAAAGGAAAGACACTTGTCCAATATTTTTTATTAATCTACAAACCGGACTAAAAATATTTTGTCAACTAGCCCATTGTGTAATCTATTGAATCTCTATTTCCTTTGGATAGTATTATATTATCTGTGCCCTGGGTAACGGCATCACACGTGAACGGCTGGACCAATTTGGCTCATTCTTTTTATGTTGTGTTTGTTATTGTAAGGAGAAGGTTCTTATGAAAGAAATTTGGAGTTCCTGCGGGAATTCCGAAACCTACGCGGGTGAAACCGCAGGGCACAGGTAGTCAATACATAGTATAAAACAAAGTCGCTTCCCACTGTCTGTCCCTATGTATGCTTCGATCTTCAAAATTACGCAACGGATTTTCATGCAATTTTTACCAATAGATAGAGTGATTCATGAGGAAGGTTCATATCTATATTTTATTCTGGAATTCCTGCGGGTTACCGAGTCCCGAGGGTGAAACCGTGGGGGACAGTTAAGTAGTTGTAAATAATTTATTTTAAAAATATCCTTTCCAGACCAAAAAGTCTAAAGTTATATCTGAAACTGAGGTGACCAATGTGGATAACGGTAAACAAGAAATCGATTACTGTACACAAAAAAGCAAGAAATATAAAAAGCCTTTGCGTGAAGGATTCTCTTCGCGAATGGTGCAAGAGACTGACGAATATCTGGTCATCAAGTTATCCAAAGAACAGGTAAGTAATAATAATAAATATATAAGTCAAATACTACAGGATAAAAATATTTAAAAATACACCCTCAAATCACAAAAAAAATGTCACTCAAAAATACCGCCCCGGGTCATACCAGCGGCAAAGGTGCCCATGACACTCGCTTCTTTACGAAGGTAGTCAAAAAATAAACGTGACACATCGAATTGACATTCGGTTTGACGCCACGCCGGACACTTTATACTTAGTTATGACGTCTCGAGTTCCCACTCCTAAACTTTAATTCGTTTTATCTCAGTTTTTTTTTCACTAATTTGAAAATAAAAATAATGTTCTACTATTTTTTTTACCCCATCATCATGTCCCTTGCACATGTATCTCCCTCCCACCTTCCTTTTTATCCACGTTCGACTTTCCCAATTCCCACTACTTTCTCACTTCATCTTACAGGATGTTATTTGACTGGAACAGAAAACGTGGACTCGAGCTGATTGATATAATTGTAAAAATTTTTTTAGGTATTGCAAGAAATGGCGGAGAAATCCAAAGGTGTGAGATACCAAAGGGCGCCGTATAAATGTGATAGGTGCGTGAAAGGATTCAACTTCGAGGATGTGTTGCAAAGCCATCTGGAGAAGCACGCTATGGTCGGTTGAGTGGTTTGTTTGTGCTATCCATATACCATTGTCCACTAGCCACCAATTCCCATAGCGGTCTTTTTTAATATCTTACTTCGAATTTTCGATTTACGACCTTAAATCTTTTATAGAAAATCGAAATTTCGGTGGGCGAAATATCGAAGTAAGATAAAAAAAAAACTGCTATTAGAGGTAGTGGTGGAGGGAGGGGGGCTGCTCTTTGCAAATCCTAATCTACACTAATATTATGAATTGGTAAAGTTTGTAAATTTTGATATGAGTGAGTGAGTGCACAGATTCTAAATGCTCTCTCATTAATCGAATATTTTTGTCTTTGAAATCTGAACATTTTAATATTTTTTTAAACATTGACTTGTTTTTGAGTCTTGAACTCATGCAGTTTAGCTCATTTGAAGCGTACTAATTACTTAATTTAGCTTTCATTATTGGCCCTTCGGAGTGTTGGATCTGGAACGCGCCACAAAAACTAAAGCTAAAATAAATATAATATTGACATCTGGAGCGTTTGTGGTTGTGTTTTTGGGACGCGCGCTATAGACAAGGGATGTTGTTGGTCATAGTGAATAAGGGCCCTGTTGTGAATTCAATGTTTTCAATTACAGAAAGAAGGTTGGCTAGAATGTGAGCTATGCGGCATGTACTGTCCGAGCAAAGTGTCGCTGCGGGGGCATATTAAATCTCATACCACAAGGTAAGATTTGTAATGTAACTGGGATTCATATCATATTATTGAAATACGCAGCTTTATCAAGTACAATTGACTATTGAATCAACATTTTCCAAGTGGCAATTTTCCATCGTCAATGGGTAGCGGTCCTGGCGACAGATTGGTGCAATGGTGTCATGGAGCACCTGGTTTTGTACCCTTGTGTACCCTTCAACGGCCAAGTCACACAACACTAACTATATTAATAAAGAAATCGCAGTAAGGAACCTTAGACTTGGCACGATTTCATTACTTTTTAGAGATAAACAAGCAGCTCCATCGAGACTTGGCTAGTTTTTTACAGAATGTTTTTGGTGGGATAATTTTTTCAAATAAACTTATTGCAAACATCAACATTTTCTGGCGCCCCTTGCTACCTGACCACTAGAGCGACCGCCCCTCTCGCTCTATCCACGGGCCGGGCGGTTCAGTCGGTTGAGTCGGTTCGTTTCACAGAACAGAAAATAACAGATAGAGGGGACATCAACTTAGTTCAGTATGAAAACAGATGAAAACCAGTGTCGCCGGGTGATTTTCGCACACAAAACTATTCGTCACGCATAAAAAAATTTACTAACGTAAAGAAATGTATTAAACCCTTTACGATTATGTTTTCACTTAGTCACAGTTTTCAAAATTCACAGTTTTGGGAATATTGTGATAGACTTGGAATGGCAGCAAAGGATGTTTTGGGCAAGTTAGAGCATTTGCTCTGACTTCCTTTGCAACGGTGGCGCGCCTGCCTCGCCTACATGTCCTCTCTAGTTAATTTATTTGCTCTGTGGTTCGTTTATACATGGAGTGTCTCGTGTCGGTGGTGACTGGTGTGGTGAAGGTACAAGTGCAAGGTGTGCGGCGAGGCGCGCATCTCGCGGCAGCACCTGCTCGAGCACCACGCGCTCACGCACGCCGCGCCCCGCGTGCCCACCCCCGCCCACGCTCATGCCCACGCCCACGCCGCGCCCACATACACCTGCGGCAAGTGCCCGTTCGCCACCGAGTGAGTCCTACTACTTAATTTTTACAATTAATAGTAATTTTTTATTTTTTTATTCACTACTAGCTGCACCCCGCGGTTTCACCCCACAGAAAATATTTCTAACGGTCAAGCAAATTCTCACATCTCACCAGGGGGGGGGGATCGAAAAATTGCCTCACGTCGGTAAATAATGAATGGATGCCCCCTTGGGGACTAATTACATTTCTTCAGCTCCATTCGAGTTTCGCTGAACAAAATCTATCCAAGAACTGTACAGGAACAACGTGCGCATGATGATTACAAATTTTATTTTAATTATTTACATTAATGGGCGGGCGTTGACCAAATTTTTTTTAGTCCGTCGTGTAGATTAATAAAAAATATTGGACAAGTATTTTTTAATTTTTTTACGTTATCAAAAAATAACGGCGATACATTGAGCTGAAATTTCGCGTGACGTCACTATTCTGACAGTTTGTATGGCGGTTTTAGCGGTTAGTGACGTCACGACCCCCTCACCCTAAACTTTAATGCGCTTTATCTCTGTATATTTTAATTAATTTAAAAAAGCAAAAATTACGTGTCTATTGTCTTTTTATTTTCTAACTGACGGACTAATTAGAATTTTGATTTTCAAAAGTAGTCCACATCCCCATTAACATTAATTTAATGAACGTCTCTGAATGCGGCAGTTATGTTAAAAATCTTCACTTAAAATTAAGTAATCATTAAAACGCCTTGGAGTGCGACCGTTATACCGGTTAATGACGTCACGAGTCCCCCACCCTAAACTTAATGCGCTTTATCTATGTAAATTTTCATTAATTTGAACAAAAAAAAAGTGCCTATTTTTTTCTAACCGAAGACAGACTATTAGAATGTTGATTAATAATTGGACGCAGATAAGCAATAAAGTGTTAACCCACAAAATTAAGTTATCGATACAGAACGATTTATTGAGAGTAAGAGAACGTTTTTCAATTATGTGTTTACCTTATTACATTGTTTATTTATGTAACAATATGTTGAACATGAAAAAATGTTGACACAAAATGACGCCTACAATTTTAAAACACGACTTACTCAAAATTTCTCCAGTGTGGGTTAACACACTATTGCTTATCTATGTCCAACTGGTCACCATCCCAACGGCCCGACGCGCGACGCAGCAAGCGCACGACGATGCAGCGGCACGCGCGGCGGCACGCGGGCGGCGGCGCGCGCGCCTGCCACCGCTGCGGCAAGCTGTTCAGCAACATGGACTCGCTGCGCGCGCACACCGCGTCAGTGGACACACTCGTAACACCTCGACGAAACTGGGCCCTTATTCACTATGACCATAACACGCGGGATAAGATAGCACGCAGCAAAAGTTGTTTTTTCCACGCGATCAAAGAAGTTTCACTTAAAAAAAAAATACATTTACAACTTGTTTTGGTTTTATTTCTAATATTTTGGCACCTGGAGCGATCGGAATTGTGTTTTTAGTACGCGCGTTATGATATATGGGAAGAAATGTTGTTGGTCATAGAGAATAAGAGCCCTGATTGTCTACATCTAGATATATAAATAAAATTAAAGTGCCTGTTTGTAGTTTCAAATTTTTATTTTACGAAATTGAACTAACATCAAAAAAACAATTTAAAAAATTTTCTCTTTCGGTGTCTGTTTGTTCCGGGTAATCTCTGAAACGGTTGGACCGACTTTAACGGGACTTTCACTGGCAGATAGCTGATATTATAAGGAGTAACTTAAGCTGCTTTTTATCCCGGAATTCCCGCGTTATCTCTGAAATTAACGCGGGCTAAACTCGAAACGGGTGGCTGATGAAGTGAGCAGATGCAAAACATTTCGATTGGTCACTGAAAAAACAAGGCGTGGGCTGCCGGACTATGTGATTAATGCGCTTATTCAACTTTTAGGGATACAATTTATTGTAGTCGATTTAGGGTACAATTTAATGTAGTGTGATCATTCGCTCTCTCTCTCACTCACTGACCATAAATCGGGTACACAAAATTGTATTCTATTTAGACTCCCTAAAAATTGGCTAGAGTGATAATGCGTTTAACCGTCGATCGTGTCACGTGCGTGCGTCCCACTTGCCGGCGAGCAGGCGCCACGACGCGTCGAGCACGCTGCGCTGCCCGCACCCGCAGTGCGCGCGCCGGTTCGTGCACCCGTCCACGCTGCACCGGCACGTGCAGGCGGTGCACGTCACCAACGACTACTACTGCGTCGAGTGCGACGTGCGCTTCAAATCACCCGTGAGTTTCGTCCCGCGCGGTCTCACGGCCAAACCACACGGTGCGGTGCGGCGCCGCAGCGGTGACAAAAAAAATATAGGCTTGCCCATCGCTACGTACGACAGAACCAGGACAAACAACGGCAAGCCGCTTGCTCCCCTCCCCGCCTCGTCTCGATGCGAGCGCGGCGCGGCGCCGGAGCACGCCGCACGGAGCCGTGTGACTACAATGCATTTCTGTATGTAGTATACCGTAGCGGCGCCGCACCTGAGCCGCACCGCACCGTGTGGGTTGTCTTTAATTCCCATATGAGAAATGACCAATAAAACTGTGCTTGCCGACAATCGGAGTCCCGCGGAATAGGGTATTACACCTTTTTTTTAAACTCTAAAGTTAATCCTGAGATAGTAAAGAACCGTTATGAAGTGTAATTTCAGGGTTTTCTTTTGAGGTAGTATGTTATTTTGAAGGATTTCTTACAATAATAATTGGTACTTTACCGTCCTTTTGATTGGTATAATAAACATACAGATTTTGATACAGTACCCGGAGCACGAATTTTTTCGCTCTCGTCCTTTCGATATCGAGCGTTGTTTTTTTGTATGGAAAATGAACAACGCCATCTATCCAGTGTCGTTCATTTTCCAGACAAAAAAAAATGCTTTGACATTACGACGGTATCGACAGACGGGAGCGAAAAAATTCGCGCTCCCCTACTGTTTGCGCCGAATATTTTATAGTTGGTTTGGTGGCTTAATTTGTGAGCAAAACCAATCCAAATAATCGTGACTTGATCTTGGCCCAAGATAATGGCCAGTAAATCCGTCGCATAATAAAACCATGACGTTTTATGTCAAACAAGAAAAGAAGATCAAAATTTGTCTGCTTCGATGGCTGCTTAATATCGTTGCATCAACCGCTTTAAAATATCAAGTTGTGACTCCGCTGACCAGAATCCAAACCCTAGCGCCGATCGAGCTCGAGGATTTGCAAGGTACGCATGCTCACTATCCACCTCTTTCTATATTTTTATTCGGCGCAAATTAAGGGTTCTCGGACTTTGTAATATATTCGCACCGCCGCTCAGGTAATATAGTTTTTGCCAAGTTTTCGCTTAAACAGGTACCATTTGTCCGATTCCCGATTTTAAAGATAGAAACACAATAATGTTATCGTAAACCCAATTTCGTTTGCAGGAGAATTTAAAATTGCACTTCTTGCGCACCAAAAGGCACCGAGATCCGGCTTCCTTCAAGTGAGTTCAATACTTTTACCAGCGACGCGACAAGTCATAAGGACACAGCCGTATTCATAACATTAAGGACTAGCTGTGTCCCGCGGTCACACCCGCATATATTTCGGAGATCCCGCGGGAATTCCAAGATAAAAGTATCCTATATCCTTTTCTGTAATCCTGACGACGTGAAGCATGCCAAATTTAATGCAATTTCACTCGCATTAATTTCGGAGTTCCCGCGGGAATTCCGGGTTAAAAACTACTGAATCGATTTCAAAAATTCTTTCACCATTAAAAAGCTACATTATCCTTGAGTAACATAGCATAGGCTATATTGTAATCCGGAATTCCCGCGGGAACTCCGAAATTATCGCGAATAAAACCGCGCGGGACAGCTAGTTAAAAATAAAGTCACTTTCGCATTTGGACATAGATAAGCAATAGTGTGTTAACCCACACTGGAGAAATTTTGAGTAAATCCTGTTATAAAATTAAAGCGCCATTTTGTGTCAACATTTTTTTATGTTCAACATTTTGTTACATATTTAAACAATGTAATAAGGTAAAGCGTTCAATAAAGCGTTCTGTATCGATAACTTAATTTTGTGGGTTAACATGTTATTGCTTATCTGCGTCCATTTATAAATAATAGTAAGGATAATGGGCATGTTGACTAATTTTTATTTTTTAGTCCGTCTTGTAGATTATTAAAAAATATTGAACACGTATTTTTTCTTTTTTTACGTAATCAAAAAATAACGGCGATATTTGAGTTGAAATTTCGCGTGACGTCACTATTCTGACAGTTTGTATGGCCGTTTTGCGGTTAGTGACGTCACGACCCCCTCACTCTAAACTTTAATGCGCTTTATCTCTGTATATTTTAATTTATTTAAAAAAGCAAAAAAAATACGTGTCTATTGTTTTTTTATTTTCTAACTGACGGACTAGTTAGAATTTTGATTTTCAAAAGTAGTCAACATCCCTATTGTGTGTGTGCGCGCGCGCAGGCACCCGTGCCCGCAGTGCGCGTCGCGCTTCTTCTCGGCGGCGTCGCTGGCGGGGCACCTGAGCGCGGCGCACGGCGCGGCGCGCGCGCACGCCTGCGCCCTCTGCCGGCGCGCGTACGCCAGCGCGGGCGCGCTGCGGGCGCACGGGAGGCGCGCGCACCGCGCCGTCGCCGGGCTCGCGGTGAGACCCTGCCCCCACCACCCTCAGCAGAGGTGCAGCCGAGCTACCCGAGGCTTGGGTGCACTGAGCAAATAGTCACTACGTTTTAAGAGTTGGCACTTTCATGACGACCCGATTGGCGCAATGGTCACCATGCCTGCCCGCTAATCAAGAGGTTCCGGGTTCGATTCCCGGTGGGAGTGGACTTTGTGTGATGAACACAGGGTTCCATTTTCCAGTCTGGGTGTGTATATACAACGTGTTAACGAATTAACTGAAAACTAGAAAGTAGTTTGCTCAGAATCAAATAGCGAACCGATCGCACTATGTCTTAATATAGGTTATATTTTTTCATTTTTACTAGCCCATGTCTAAATTATTTATAATAAATTTAATATATGGCGCGTACGCCGCTCGCAGCAAAAAAGTTCGAACCGGTAGGCGCGGGCGTAGCACTTGGAATTTCGTAGATAGGTCACCTCCAAACTAATGTTGAATAACTTTTAAAGTAATTTTTTTTTTTCGACATAAAATATATTTTAATCATATTATTGTTTATTTTTTTAAATGGGGTGTATCAGGTTTTCAGTTAATTCGTTAACACGCTGTATATATCTATAGTATAATATATATGTAATAATATGTGTAGTATATACCACGTTTGTTTGGTTTCCACGACACAAGCTTATAGCTTAGTGTGGGATCAAGTAGATCTGTGTGTTGTGTAGTGGATTATTATTATTATACTTATTGCTGAACCGATCTATACCTAAGCATTTAGTGCCAACCTTACCAATGCAATGTATGACGCGGTCATAGCCTCATAGGGATTTGGTTAAGTATTCCGTTGGTAAGGAGTTCGCGCATAGATCCATAGTAACTTTTGCTTCAAAGCAGAGTCCAGGTTATATACTCTTTGGCAGTGTCGCTGGGCTGCTGGGGTGCAAACAAAACCGGGACCCCAAGCAGCCCGGTGACACTCCATAGTATGAACTGATTCAAGTACATTCCGACAGGTGCACGTGTTGTGCGCGTGTGCGTATCGTAGGGGTGACAGCGAGCTGTCAGTAACTGTCGGCTGTCAGTGAATAATTGTCACGTGTAGATTCTCTGAGATTCTAACACGTGTCAAGCTCGTTGCTCGTATAGCGCCATTTGTTCTTAGGTAGAAAAACAAACACTCATTTTTCATTGCCTGAAAATACGGATAAAACGACATTTTCTAAAAATGAAACCTGGCTAGATCGATTAATCGCCCCCGAAACCCACAGCATGCCAAATTTAATGAAAATCGTTAGAGCCGTTTCCAAGATTCAGATTATATATATATTTATATAGATATACCTATACAATAATTGCTCGTTTAAAGATAGTTTAATATTATGTTCCCAGCGGAAGTCGTCGGCTGCAGCGCACTCTGACGGCGTTGAGGCGAACCACACACCGAAGCATCACGTGAGATAATCTATAATCCATATCTTTTTTAACCAGGCCGTCTTGCAAAGGCTTGGTCCCAACAAAAGAATTTGGGTGTCTTTGGGCAAACATAATTTAGTGGCACTGAGGCACCGAGGTTAAGAAGTACATGATATGTATTGTGTGATAATCACAGGGTTCCACTATCCAGTATGGGCGTGTTTATTATCTATACGTACATACACACATATGTGTAATAATAATACCTACGTGTCGCTTGACTCGCTTGGTGTGGGACACAAGCTGTGGGATCAAGATCAAGTCTGTGTGTTGTGAAATGTTATTATTAGTTACAAAAAGAGTTTTCACATTTCTGGTACCCACATAGTGCAAGTTCTGCTTAATTTGGTACCAGGTGGCTCTATATAATAAAATAGTCAAGCATTATTCTTACTTCTGTTACAGAAAGAGAACGACGACAATGGCCGTTGTGAAGTGACTGAAAATATTACGCTTGAAGAAGATTGATATTGTTAAGATAAAAAAGAAAAAGCTAAATCTACTTTATACAACAGAGAGAGATGGCATGATAATTTGTAATGGATAGTCTATAAAAATTGAGTGACTGAAAGTGTAAGAATTTAATCTTTTTGTTGTCTCTGTTTGAGTTGTCGTCATGCACATTGTTTACTGAAGAAATAGAGTTGTGTTAGATGGGTTCTATCCATTTTTATGTAGCTTGTAGGTAAGTGTAAGATAGATATTGAATAAAATAAATCAATTGAACAGTATTATATTTATTTATTTATTTTAAATGCAAAAATAAACTCTGAGAATATTAATTCCTATAATAAACGAGTTAATGCACCATATTTATTTAATTTTCAATTACCTAATTTAAATTTAAACTATATATTTACATTATAATGTCTTTTAAGCAATACCCGAATGATTTCATAAGTAAACGATTATTATCACCATTGTTCTAATCTATGCATATTATAATAAAATCATGACTTACTCACTGACTCATCAACGCCCAGTAGAAATTACTGAAGCTAGAAACATGGAATGCATAGAATTTGGCGCAAGGCTTCTTTTTTAGAGGCAACCAGTTTAGAATGGATGTCCGACCGAACCGGAAACGAACCGCAATGCGGGGATACGTAATTTAAGAATATAATTTAGATACATATTTCTAGTAACATTATGTAAACGTCAGGCAAAGAAAGGTACGTAATAAAAAACATCAAAAACATCGCGTTCAAGTCCCGCGTAATTAACAAAATATAATGTGCTCGAAACGCGAAAATCATTACTTTAACATTATGTAATGTTCTATCACTTCTATCGTATGTATAACTAGCTTTTCCCTGCGGTTTCACGCGGTCTCCGCGGGAATTCCGGGATAAAGTGGGTTATGTCCTTTTCTGTACCTCTGACAACGGATAGGTGTTATTCTGAGCTATGTATATATTTTTGTAAAGTTTCATTAAAATCCCTTCAGTAGTTTTTACGTGAAAGAGTAACAAACATCCATACATACAAACTTTCGTGTTTATAATATTAGTAAGGATTAGACAAAATTTGTTACATTGTAGTAAGTCAATGTAACTTTTTTCCGAGTGTGTGAGCAACATAACAGTGCCACTTGAAATCACCCCCAGGAGTACCTCTGTCAGTCCCCCCGCATGCACTTGCGCTTCTCCATGACGATGATGCTCTTTAGAGCGCTGGCCACCGCGAACCTCAGCTCGTGGAACTGACCCAAGGAAAGGCGATAAGTGCTCGTGCGGCCGTCGGTCAGCCGCAACGCCAGGATGACGTGCGCGTCGCGGTGGAGCCGCTCCTTGAGCTGCTGCGAGTCCACAGGGGAGGTCAGGTTAGCTTGGCTGGAAAGCAGACATTATTGTTCTATAGACAGCATATTAAAAAAGACTGGACCTCAAGGGCTTAAATACAAACAAACCCCAACCAACTAGTGGCAAGAAATCACTAATTACTATTTTTTGAATTAAAACTTCTTTGAGTAAGTGGAGAAAACAATATTTTTGGTGTGTTATTGTAAAGTGGTGCATTACGATCCCACAGTGAATCAGGTATTGCAACTCTGTACAGTCAGCAGCAGCAATATGTAAACTCTGGTCAATGTTGGGCTGGTTGGAAAAAAAGACCACACACACACACCTATGCATGACCACACAACACCCAAATGCCAAACCTTACATACCATAGAGACAGATCAATTTTCCACTGCAGATTGACGAGACCAGGTTTCAATCGCAAGTGTTTCGGTATGGTGTCATATATCTTCTCCATGCATAGAAGTGTTGCCAATTCGGAACAGCATTCTGGTGAGAACCTGCAATTTTCAAACAGGATTTTACAGTGGTCTAATTCCAAAACAGTCAATTTCCTAGTAGCTGTATTTTCTCTGCTGTTTCACCCACGTCACCTAATATGTTTTCTTTGTTTATTTATTTGAAAAGAATCCGAATACCAATTTTCATGAATTCTAACTATTACCATACAATTTTTAACCGTACTTTCACTGAATTTCCAAAAACCTTTCCTTGGTGTTTGCCTACATTTTATATGGAAGCCTGCAAAGTTTCAAGCAGTAGCAGCAGCAGTATAAGTGTTGATGAATCAGTGTATAACTATATTTTATTTTTATGTACATAAATTATTTTCCATAAAATCTTTCCCCAGTACACATACTACAACTCAAAAAAGTTTTATTATTATTAAAATAGTAGCGGGTTAAAAACAAACCTTAAGCCCTCTAAGAAGATCGTCATATCCTCAAGACTCCATGGCTCTTTAGTCCCTGACCGTAGCCTTGTGACATGTCTAACAACTGCTCTTACTGCAGCAAACTTGTCAGTGTTCATCAGACTGGAGGTTCTGCTGTCTGGATTGCCTTCCAACTCTTTAATTGATACTGGAATGTTTTTGTTACTTTTAAAAATCCAGTAGTGGTACTAAAGGTAAGGATCAGTTAAAATTAACAAGCAGTGATTGACTCAGCTGACATTTTACTAGAGTCTAGAACTATCATGCCTTGTAAAGTACATTTCATGACATATTTTTATTTATTTAAATTGTTTATTTTGGTCAAATTTTTACACTTGACATTTTTTATTGTGGCTATTATCAGCTTTTACCATTTTATGATAGAATTTGTAAAATAATTATTAATGACAATCTCTTTTGTGAATTTATTTATATTTTGGCATAAAATTTAAATTAGAGAATAAAAATTAAATTTTAAAAGAGAGAATAAAACATCTATCTATCTACGGCTGCAAAATCTCATTCCTCAATAAATTTATATAGGTATTCGTGGATGGTGTCAGAAAATGTGTGTACTTACAAAGTACGAAAGGTTTGATTTCTTTCTTTTGTATATTCGGGGTAACAAACGATACAGACGGCCATTGCAAAGAGCTTTCGGTTAGCAATTCTAATTGTTGAGACATTTTACATCAATATATTTACAAATAAAATAGGTAGGTAGATTTCGTCAAAAGATAATTTATCCACTGACTTGTCACGAAAATAGATACTACAGTCAATACTGCAGTATTTTTTAAAATTCTCAGCTGACCAATTGTAACCTTGACAACAGTCAACAACTGACAGTCAGCTGTTCTGTATTCAGCTGTAAAGGACAATGGGCATTTTGGGCCGTCGGCGGCCATGAATGAAAGTAGTATCAAATGAAAGTACTGTTCCCTATAGGAATAACTTTTGCTATGAACGTTTCATTGTTTTCCATTAAGGAAAAAAAAAATGAATGTTTAAGTAATGTAATTGCATAGAACAATATTAAATTAAATGTAATAGGAATATTTTCATTGTATATATTGCATTATCCTGACTCCAAAACTTCTACTATTATTGATTACAATACTATCAACACAAAACCTGCTTGCTCTCGCACAAAACTTTGTTTACTAACCTAACCTAACTTTCATTTTTATCTTTGTTTTGTTTGGATTTTGTTGACTATGGCTAGGAAATTAGTGTTTTTTTGCAATCGATCAGTGCTTAACGCCAGAAAATTCGAGATAGCCCATGCTTTATTCGAAGAAATGCCACAATTGTGTCATTACAGAGCATATCCACTAAAAAGGTATTACTTAGTTTGCAGCATAGCAAGTGTTATTATAAAAGAAGCACGAGACTGAAAATGTTAAATCTAGTTTAGAATCGGTCGTTATAGTACAATCATACTACGATCGTAATGTTTGTGCTTATTAGTGACTAGTTGACTCGCCACGGTTTCACTCACGTTAATTTTGGAGATTCCGGGGGAATTCTGGGATAAAAGTTACTCCATCTCATGAAACTGTAGCTGTATTATCAATGACTGAGCTTCGTATTAGTTTTTTAAGTCGGTTTAGTATTTTTTGAGTTTATACATAACAAACAAACAAAAAAACAAAAAAAATCTAATCTGTTCTCATTATAATATTGGTAAATACTTAATTTTTAAATGTTATATTATGAGATTTATTATTTCTTAAATATAAAATACTATTCAGATTTATTATTTAACTTTACTTTTCTATTTTGTACTGAACTTAAGCCAAAATATCCAGTAAAATATACAAAATCAAAAATCTATTTTATTAGTTTTAGAAGTACATGGCAGTGCTAAAACTTTTCCACAGTAATTGTGGGACTAACCCACATCAATAAATATCAAAATTATTCTTGGCCGCGGACGGCCCAAGCTCCATACAAAAATGCCCATTCTCCTTTTTAGTGCAATTTAGATTCGGAGAAGGCAAAAGGATCTAAGTCCATACAGCCACGTCGAACGCTTTCGACTCAGTCTCGACAGTACTCCTTCTCAGAAAACTCGAGCTCTCGGGAGTTCGGGGTTTGCCACTGAGATGGTTCCAGAGTTACCTTTCTATAATATAATATAATATAATAAAGCCCTTTATTGTTTCTCGTTTTCCATGCAAATTTACAATAACAAATAATAGTTACATGCAACCAAAGAAAGTAATTAGATATAAAATATAAGTAGGTGCATATTATAACGTGCATATTTAATTTCATTTTAATTTTATTTTATTTTAATTTCATTTTAAATTTATTTTATTTTAATTTAAATTCCATTTTAATTTTATTTTATTTGATGATTTATTTATATGGGTTATTTTACCTGAAATAAATGAATTATTATTTTTGTTATTATAACAATAATTCACAACAATCCAATTGATTGTTAATTAAATAACAGTCAAAGTCTGTGTTTCCAATTATTATTTAATTAATTAATTTTTATTTTTGATTTAATATTGCGTTAATTTAATTTTATTTAATAATAATCATTCAGCATCCAATTCATAATTATCCAATATAATATGTATAGCTATTTCATTATTTAAATTTATATTTTTATTTAATTATTTAAATTTGATAAAAAAATTGATTTTACTATTGAGTTGCATAATTTTTATATTCCTGTCTATTTAATTAGCAAAATTAGATAAATTTCAATTATTTAAATGAGAATCCCTCTGTAGGGTAAAGGCCTCCTCCATTTTTATCCATTCTTTTTTATTTCTCGCCTTAGATTGCCATTCGTCTCCCGCTATATCCTTGATGTCATCGACCCATCTTCTAGAAGGTCTCCCTCGTTTCCTTTTTCCCTTTGGTCCTTTCCATGCCACGACACTTTTTGTCCACCGGGCGTCCTCCGTTCTAGCTAGATGTCCTGCCCATTTCCATTTCAATCTCATAGAATGGAGTAAGAAATCTATTTGTTTTGTCTTCTCTCTGATCTTGGTGTGCCGTACCTTATCGCTCTTTCGAAGTCCCATAATGGATCGTTCCATGGCTGCCTGACATATTCGGATTTTTTCTTTCACCTGTTTTGTGTATGTCCAGGTTTGTGAGCCATACGTTAGGCAGGGGAGAATACCACTATCCATTACTTTCTTTTTCGCAGAAAGTGGCATATCGCCCTTCATTACTTCTTTGTGAGCCCAGTATTTTTGCCATGATATATTTATTCTTCTATTTATTTCTTCTAAGTTGTTGTTCTGGTGAAAAGATACTTGTTTTCCGATGTATATATAAGTCTCTACATAATCTAGATTTTTGTTACCTATTTTTATTGAATGTTTTGTCGAATTAGTCATCAGTTTTGTTTTTTGCAGGTTCATTTCTAATCCCACACGTACACTCTCAGTGTAAAGATCGTGTATCATTTTTTCTAGTTGTGAACTATATTCTGAGAACAATACTATATCATCAGCAAATCGCAAGTGGCTGAGGAACTTCTTATCTATTTTAATACCAATATTCTTCCAGTCTAGTTTTTTGAATATGTTTTCCAGTACAGCGATAAAAAGTTTGGGAGATAAGGGGTCGCCTTGCTTTACGCCTCTTTTAATTTTTATTTCTGGGCCTTTTGTTTCCAGACTAATTCTACTTGTACTTCTGTCATAGATGTCTTTTATTATATTGCAATAAATGTCATCTATATTGTTCTCTTTCAGTGCTTCCCATATCGAGATGTGTGAGATGCAGTCGAAGGCTTTTTGATAATCTACGAACGCTAGGTAGAGAGGCCTTTGAAATTCTTTATACTTTTCTATAATGCTCTCCAAGGTTTGAATATGGTCGACAGTCGAATATCCTTTTCGAAAGCCTGCTTGTTCTATTGGTTGGTTTATGTCGATTTTAGCAGATATTCGGCTTAGGATACACTGTGAGAACAATTTGTAGAGACTAGGTAGTAGGCTGATAGGACGATAGTTTCCTATATCTTTTGGATCCCCTTTCTTATAAAGTAATATAATATTTGATTTAGTCCACTGTTCGGGAACTTTCTGCTCTTTGTTTATAATATTGAATAAAAAGGTTATTGCAGGTGTTAGCAGTGTTCTTCCCAATTTTAATGCCTCATTTGGAATACCGTCTGGTCCTGGGCTCTTATCTGATTTTAGCCTTTTTATTTCACGATCTATTTCTGATTCGTTCCAATATATGTTAGTTATATTTTCGTTATTTACATTTTGAGAGAGAAAAGTTACGGTTTCGGAATTCCCAAGGGCCTTTTGATCATAGAGATTTGCGTAGAAACTAGTTGCTATTTTGAGGATGTTTTCTCTGTTTGTCGATGAAGTGGAGTTTTCTGATAAGCTAGGTATCCAGTTTTTATGCGTGCGAAGTTCTTTAAATGCGCGTTTGCAACTTCCACTAGTCATTAAATGTTTCTCTATTGTTTTTGATCTGTGGTTCCTGTAGTCTCTTCTAATGCTTTTATTAGTTAATTTATAGATATTTCTGAGTTTCAACTTATCTTCAGGACTTTTAGATTTGAGATTTTGTAGTAGATGGCGTTGCTTAATCAGGCTTAACGTTTCTTCAGTGAGGACTTTGTGTAATTTGCGTTTTTCTGTTTGATTGTCTGTCTTCATACTTTGAAGTAGACATTTTTCTAGTTTATTGTACAAGTCTTGACAAGTGTATGTTTCTTCTAGTTCAATAGGTTGTAAATTTTGTTCTAGTTTCTCAAGATAATAACTTGCTTCATTTTGATTGTTCAACATGTAGGTAGAGTTTTTATATTTTAAGCGACTCTTTTTCATTAGTGTAAATGATATTTTTGATCTAACCATTCTGTGGTCGGATGAAAACATGATGTTATTTAAAACATGCACATCTTGAAACCGGTTTGGGAAATTTGTAAGTATATAATCTATTTCATTCCTAGTTGTCTGGTCAGGAGACTTCCATGTCCATTTCTGATTAAACTTTTTCTTGAAAAAAGTATTCATAATAGATAGATTATGTTCTTGGGCGTAATGTATTAATTGCTGTCCTCTAGGGCTTCGTTTTCCGGATCCAAAATTTCCAAGTATTTTGTTTTCTTCTGGTTTTTGTTTCCCCACTTTCGCATTAAAATCACCCATAACTATTACATTTTTCCTCGAAATTTCATGAGCTTTATGCAAAGTGTTGTAGAATAACCTGATTTCCGACTCTTCAGACTCTTCTGTAGGTGCATACACTTGAATAATACTGATTGGTAAGTCATTTATATCGATATCCAAAAGTGCCACTCGATCGGACAAGCCTCTGAAGCTTATGATGCAAGTTTTTAGATACTTTTTTATAATGAATCCTACTCCATATCTTCTCTTTGTCTGTCCGTTGTAGCACAATATAAAGTCGTCGTATTCTTCTACACCGTAGCCTAATCTTCTCATTTCTGACAGTCCGATAACATCAAATTTAATATTGCTAAGCGCGTTCATAAGTTCAACTAGTTTATCCGGGCTTGCCAGCGTTCTCACGTTATATGTGGCAATGTGGAGGTTGTATTTTTTTTCCTTGTTGTTTTTTAAGTTTTTCTGTTGTTTTGGAGGGTTGTGGTCAAGAGAAAAAGCGCTTTTGTTTTTCTCCCCCGCGGTGACCAGCCGTGTTGGGTTTTGAGTTGTTAGAGGGGGCCCCGCTAACTGCTAGATGCTGGAAGTAGGCGTTCCAGTTGTCGTAGATTGTTCGGAGTCTTTTCTTTGTCTCAGAAAAGCTGTGATTTTGTTCTTCTTCGAAACTTGGCTTCCATGACTTGTTCCATCTTGGTTCGGAGAAATATTTAAATTGCGTTTCTTTGAGTGCTGCTGACTGGTCTGGTTTTTGTTGGATCTATTTTCATTCAGAATTATTAGTTTGTCATACTTTATTATCGCTTTTATGCCTTCCGCTTTATATTTTAATAATTCGGTTTGTAGTTGTTTCCTTTTTTCTAATATTTTATGTGGGTAGTCTTCCTTGTAATATATAGTACTATTTTGGATATTTTTTTTTGTTTTGTAGTAATGTTATTTTTTTCCCCATCGTTGTGAAAGTAACTACAATCGGTCTAGGCTCGTCCCTTTTTTTCCCTAGACGTTTTACTGATTCAATTTCGTTTCGATCACAGGAGATATTAATTTTGTTAACAAATGATAGTATTTTATTTTCTAGCTCTTGATATGTTTCTTCTCCCTCTACGATTCCGAAGAATACCAAATTTTTCTTTCTGATATGTCTCTCCATACGATCCAGAATGATTTGTTGATTTTGTACTTGTTCATTCAATTTACCAAAATTAAGTTCCATTTTTTTGAAATTTTCGCTGATATTGTTGTTTATGCTGTTCGTAATATTTGTTTCCATTCTTTTCGTTTCTCTTTTTTGTTCTGCTAGTTCGATTTGGATTGATTTTAAAATCTCTGCTATTTCTGCCATTTTGTTCGCTATTCACCAGTAGATGTCGCTCGTTGTACGTTCTGTGTTGATTATTGTTGATGTTTGAGCCTTTGCTTAGGTGTTTTTTCCACTTGATGCTAGATGGCGCTGACTTTAATGGCGTTGAAATTCTTTTGTTGAATGACTAATAAATTTTTCAAAAGTTAGGTTATGCCGATACTTTGTCGACACCAGATTGATCTTTTCTCACTATTTTGTATCAAATTTTGGGCCTTCACTTGTATATCTTTCACTGTATTTGCCTATTTTTTTAAATTTCTTGATTATATTCACTGATCTGTCGTTGTTGAACTACCTACGCGTTTAATGAATTTTGTTTTCGTTGGTTTTTCCAATTTTTAGTTGAATCTCACCTGTTCACTTGTATTTACGATAGCTTCTAGCTCACTTCTTCAAATTGTGAATGTTTTTAGATTCAAATAACACAGTTAAATATTTTTTTGGCACTTTTTATTGCGGAGTTCGTAAAATAGCTGTTGACAGGACAACGGTGGCGCCCTCGCTCCTTTCTAACAGATGCCAATGTTTAAGAGTTGGAGAGCACGTAAGTACTATCTCTCCGATCAGTTTCGGCGTCCCGCAGGGAAGTGTCCTTGGCCCGACCCTCTTCAATATATATGTTAATGACATCCACCGAATATCTGAACTGGAGGGACGCCTAATATGCTACGCGGACGATACAGCTGCTGTTTTTCACGGAAACACCTGGGATGAAGCTATGCAAAGAGCAGAGGCGGGTATGACTGCATTAAAAACCTGGTTTGACCTTAATTTGCTATCAATTAATCTTGACAAAACCAAATTTATTTGTTTTAGTAAAACACAAAGATCTGAACCTAAAGTCTCCATAAGCTTGAAAATCCATTCTCTGTGTGCAGAATCTCCGTGCAATTGTCGGGAGTTGAGCCGGGTGGACTCTGTCAGGTATCTGGGTGTTGAAATAGACAAAAACTTATCTTTTAGGCAGCATTCTGCCTCTCTGGCGCAGCGACTAAGAAAACTCATATATATCATGCGACTTCTCCGAGCTTCGGCGGATATTCACGTCCTACGAACAGTATATATAGCGCTATGTGAATCTATAGCCAGCTATTGTATTACGGTTTGGGGAGGAGCCGGCACCAGTGCGATGCTTAAGCTGGAGAGAGCTCAAAGATCCATATTAAAAGTGATGTTTAACAAGAAACAGATGTATCCAACCGATCAGCTATATAGGGAAGCCCACGTCCTTAGCATAAGGCAACTTTTTATCTTGAGGTCCTCTATGATTATCCATCGCAAAGTGATATCCTCTGAGGACTACGATAAACTGCTGAAACGGAGAATACCTCAAATCCCGCAGACTTTTGTACGATCTGCGTTTGCTGGTCATTATGCCTATTTTTTGCATCCCCACATATATAACAAAACTATCCGTTTCTGTGACATAAGGCAGAAATCAGTTCGCCAAGCAAAGCATATTGTTGCGAAGTGGTTGCTGTGTTTGACCTACGCCCAGACGGAGAATCTGCTCAGGGTTCAGTCTTGATTTTCTACTGATGCACTGATCACCCAGACCCATGCACGCGTACCCACACAATTTAATATGTCATATTAACACACACATGTCATATTAACACACACACACACACACCACACACACAAACATATTCACGCACACCCGTACACGCAGACTCACGCATACACGCATATACCTATGTACCTTGACTGAGGGATAAGTATGTTAACGCACATTACGGTTTTGTCATCACTTCTCTGAAACGGCCCCCACGTTACAGGCTACGCCTAGTGTGGGGACTACAAGTAATTTGCTATGTTATGTGTGTTATGGTAATAAATAAATTTTTCATTTTTTTCATTTTCAAACGTTTAAATTTTCTCAAGTTATTTACATTGGAATGCATTGGTGGGGCAGTGGGATGTACTTAGAATTTCGAAATTTTGGAAGCAACTCGTCATAGTTGAACGTTAATAAGATGCTCTATAGGAAGTAGTTAAGTACAAGGACAACTCTCCCCATTCTAATTAGACCGTCGGTTAGAAAATAAAAAAATAATAGACGCGTATTTTTTTCTTTTTTAAATTAATGAAAATAAACACAGTTAAAGCGCATCAAGGTTTAGGGTGGGGGACTCGTGACGTCAATATTCAGTATAAGCCCCATACAAACTGCACCGGGTGTGACGTCACGCGAAATTTCAACTCGATGTATCGCCGCTATCTTTTGATTACGTAAAAAAAGAAAAAATACGTCATCCGTCTACACGACGGACTAAAAAAAAGTTTAATCAAGTAGCCAATTATAGGTTGGCAACTTTACTAAGGGTTCACTTAGCAGGTGTCGCGGGTTTGATTCCCGCATCAAGGTTGACATTTATATGATGAACATTGGTGTTTACTTTGACAGCATCCTGGTTATCACTAATAAGCTGATTCCACCACGTTCATACAAAATTAATAATTAAAAAAAAAATTGTATCCTAACTAAAAAAAGAGTTTATATCGTTCAGTATTTTTTTTCATTTTTGATTTGTGGCATTTAAACGGAACTAATGACCCGAGTTTAAACCCGAAAATGGCTGACTTTTATCGGGTTTAATTCTAAGCACCGGGTAGATTGCCTATTTATAATGGTAAGTAGGTACCAGCCATCTACTATTTACTAACTTAAAAATTGAAACTTGCCATGTCTTCTTCTTCTCTTCAAAGTACTTTTATTTTCAATTATCAATTACTTCCATGGCCAATGAACATTATTGGTAGGTAGTTTTTTCGATATTGGTGCATGATCGATTTCGATAAATAATGATATTTTTAAGCGTTAGGTTCAAAAAGGTTAGTCGACAACTCGAGATCACAGGAGACCGAAGAGCTGGCAGCTACCTCGGACAAAAAATTAGCCTAGCCATTCAAAGGGGGAACGCTGCCAGTATCTTCGGAACCTTGCCTAAAGGGACTCCTTATATTTTAGCTTTATTTTAGGTTAGGTTAAGTTTAGTTTAT
This sequence comes from Zygaena filipendulae, assembly GCA_907165275.2. Lineage (NCBI taxonomy): Eukaryota > Metazoa > Arthropoda > Insecta > Lepidoptera > Zygaenidae > Zygaena > Zygaena filipendulae. The sequence continues at coordinate 7,829,597 of OU015670.1, read as the reverse complement.
TGTTATATTAATTTACCTATATTGTGTTCATTCTTATATTAAATATTATAATAATAAATTATGTCGGTATGTACAGCAATTAGTCTAGTTAATTTGTGTGCTCAAGCCCTCAAATCTTTTTAAGCGTTGATGTCGATAAATATCGATCTTATTAGGCCAATGCCTCACCCCGGTCACTCACATGCGCGCAAACATTATTTTTGTACGCATACACGGATACCTTCGCAGATGGGTTCGCATACTTAATAGGGATGTTGACAACTTTTGAAAATCAAAATTCTAATTAGTCCGTCATTTAGATAATCAAAAATCATTAGACACGTATTTTTTTATTTTTCAAATAAATTAAAATACACAGAGATACAATGCATTAAAGTTTAGGGTGGGGGCTCGTGACGTCACTTACCGCTACAAGCCGCCATACAAACTGCACTAGTTAGTGACGTCATGCGAAATTTCAACTCAATGTATCGCCGTTATTTTTTAATTACGTAAAAAAAGAAAAAATACGTGTCCAATATTTTTTATTAATCTACAAGACGGACTAATAAAAAAAAATTAGTCAAATAGCCTATTCGAGAAACTGTGAACAATAAAGTCGACACGCGCTTGGCCGACGCCAAATAAAATCGATATTTATCGATTTTCCGCTATATTAGCGTTACAGCCCTAGGAAGCGCTAGGAGGGCACAGATTACTAATGTTTAATGTACTGACAAGTCATCAAGTGACAACTGACAATGACTAATACTAAAAAGTTGCCATATTTTAATAAAAAAGAAGAAGAAGAGTTGAGTTCTCTTATTCGTCTGTGGTTGAATAGAAGCGAATGAACGGAATGAACGCCGCTTTGCTTTTTGCTCAAGCCTCAAAAGTTTTTTGTGAATTGTATTGTAGTTGTGACTTGTGAGTTGTTTGTAACATTTCATTAAAGTTTTTTGTGTTGTGCTGCTTTGGGTAAACTTACTGAGATATTTATTTTCAAACCGATTTCATATCTAGTCTAAAACAATGGCTGCAGTGCAAGGGGCGCCTACCAACAAACCTTGGCCCGCTCGTCCCGGGCTCCAACACCAAGGAAGTCAAAACAGCGCTAACTTAACCTTAAATAGAACAATCAACTTGTACCCGCTAACTAACTATACATTCGGAACGAAGGAACCGCTGTTTGAGAAGGATGCTTCTGTGCCGGCGAGGTTTCAAAGGATGCGCGAGGAATTCGTGAAAATCGGCATGAGGAGGTTAGTTTTTTATTCTAATTAAACGTTAATTATCACAAGCCAGTACTCTTAGTTTGTATATAGTTCTTGAGCTGTGATTTTAGCTCTTGTGTAAACCTGAACAAGAAAAAAAAGCGCGGGAAACCTCGAATTAGGCGGGTGTTTTTTTCGAGATAATTTTTTCAATAATATTTTTTGTAAAGTTATAAGTGTTTAGAGGAGTATATTTAGTTGCTCATTGTATTTATATTGTTAATTATTTATTTATAGTATAGTTTCATCATAGTGGTAAGTCACAAATTTTATATATAAAAATTTTTCATTGTCATGGATGATCCCCCAGATCCTGGGGGATCCATCCCTTTTATTGGAGCAAATGTAACAGTAGCACAAATGTCTGAATCTAATGACTCCTCAGTAGACACTGATGGAGGTTGTAAAAGCTCGCGAAAACGCAGCAGACTGCACAGGATTTGTAAAGGTTGCAACAAAAAAAAAAGAACACACAAAAGTATAATCAAACCTAATAGTTGCAACTGTACAGAGACCTTAATAGAAAATCCAATTACTAATTCTGCAGCTAACGTATCTGAAAATATCCTTTTAAAATCACCATCTATTCCTGCTTCCCTGCAAGAACAGACAAATGCAAGCATAGGTCGAACCATTTATGAACCAACAGACTCATCTCCATACATCTTACATATCCAACGGGATCAGTCATCCCCAAATGATGGTACCACACTCCATCCTGTAACTTTGGGCAGAATTCTGTATAGAAACTCATTTAATAACATAATTAATGGTAGTTTAAAAAAAATAGGCCGTAATAAAATCTCAATAAGTTTTTCAAACTATGCTGATGCCAATCTTTTTATAAATAATAAAATATTTTTGGATTCTCACAAATTAAAAGCATTTATACCCTCTTTCAACATAACTCGTTTAGGTATTGTGCGCGGAGTGCCCCCAGAGTGGTCCCCGGAGGAAGTAAAAGATAACATGACAGTTCCGATTGGGTGTGGAGACATTATTAAAGTTAGGCGTCTGAATTATAAAGTTATTATTGATGGTTCTCCTGTGTGGAAGCCATCTCAGTCGGTTGTCGTCACCTTCGACGGTCAGGTACTTCCCAAACGCATTTTCATGTGCTTTAATGCATTACCAGTCGATTTATACATTTATCCAACAATCCAATGCTTTAATTGTTGTAGGTTTGGACACACTAAAGTTCTCTGCAGATCTAAACCGCGATGTTATAAATGTGGACAAGATCATTCTGGTGATTCTTGTACCACAAGTGATGAGGCATCATTTTGCTGTCTGTGCTCTGGCATGCACCATGCCATTAGTAAGTTCTGCCCTGAATACTCCCGCCAAAAAAACATAAAGACATACATGGCAAACAATTGTGTTTCTTATTCCGAAGCATCTAAATTACATCCTGCTGTCACAAAATCTTTTGCTGATATAGTAGCAAGCCCTCAGACAAACCAAGCTCAAAAAACAACTGTCCCTACCTCGCATCCTTCAACGAAATCATACAAAAAGACTGTTTTTTTAAAACCTAGATCCCCATTCAGTCCAACAAAAGGGTATGATCAATCAGCTCATGCAGCTTTAATTACAAACTATAATAATATGTCTCCTATGTCAGCTAATGGATGTGCCCTTAATAGTGAAAATAGTGCACCTTGTAACTTTAGTCCTTTGACTGATATTATTGTTTCATTAGTAAATTTTTTATCTCAATCCAAATTAATACCACCGACCAACGTTGCTAATATATTGGAAACACTAAATCAAAATAGTCACAGAGGGCCTAGCCAAGATTGTTCAGTGGGACAGTCGAAGTATAATCAATAAAAAAACTGATCTTTCCTATCTAATTAATAAATACAACCCATTTTTAGTAGCTCTCTCTGAAACATGGTTAAAACCAAATTTTTCCTTTAAAATTCCAGGTTATGTTAGTTTTCGAGATGACAGATTAGATGGGTATGGCGGTGTTGCCATACTCGTTAAAAATTATTTGCTTTTTTCCCAAGTTATTATCCCTACACATTCCGATAATATTTCAATAGTTGCTATTAAAGTAAAAAATATTTGTTATGTATCCGTTTATATTCCCCGTCCATCGTCTAGTATATTTGACGAACTTAATGATATTTTTACAAAACTTCCAAAACCTTTTGTGGTTCTGGGAGACTTTAACTCTCACCACCGATCATGGGGTAGTGGAACTACAAATCATGATGGTGAAAGACTTTTAGATATTTTTGACTCCCATAACATATGTATTTTAAATACTGGTGAACCCACACGTCGCACTGATCCACAGGAAAATGTCAGTGCAATCGATCTGTCTGTTTGCACCCCAAATCTTGCCTCATCACTAACTTGGTCCGTTACTTCATCAACACTTGGCAGCGACCATTTTCCTATTATAATTACATTTCCTTTTCGTACTCCTTCAAAACAAAATAAAAGTCCACGTTTACGATACAGGTTAGACGAAAAAGGGTGGACACGTTTTAGAAGTATTGTTCATGATAAAGTATCGACACTTCCTATTATATCATCTGGATCTGAAGCTGTATGTAATAATGCGTTAGGTGTAGTTTTAGCTGGAGCTGCAGATGCAACGTTCCCTACAAAAAATCCTACTTCTGGTAAAATTGCATCTCCACCTTGGTGGGATAACGAATGTACACAAACCATCACTAAGAGGAAACGAGCGGAGAAAGACTATTGCAATGAAATGACTTCAGAAAACTTTGCGATTTATACACTAGTGCTAAATGAAACCCGAAAACTACTCAGAAAAAAGAAGTCCGAGGGCTGGAAAAGTTTTTGTAGTACACTGTCACCGAATACACAACCTTCTGTTGTATGGCGAAATATTAGAAGATTTAAGTATGGTTTTAATGATGCTTCACATGTAATAATGCCCCCTTCTTTATCTGAAAGTTTTATAGATCGTTTAGCTCCCCCTTTTGTTCCAGAAGAAAATTTGTTAGCAAATAGCGATAAATTACATTCAATTACAGCAGATGACCCTACCGGATTAAATTCACTTTTTTCACTATCTGAATTAAAAGCTGTTTTAGCCAAGGTTAAAGACTCTGCTCCTGGTAATGATGGTATTCCGTATTCTTTCCTTGCACATCTTACCGATTCCGCTCTTTCATATTACTTAAACCTAATTAACACTATTATGATAACAGGTAATGTTCCTGGCCCTTGGAAGTACCAAATTGTAATACCCATTTTAAAACCAAATAAAAATCCGTCTGATTCTTCCTCATACCGCCCTATAGCACTATCCTCGGTCATGGCGAAAGTTGCAGAGCATCTAGTTAAGAATCGTTTGGAATGGTTCATTGAGAGTAACAAACTTCTAGCTGATAGTCAGTTTGGATTTAGGAAGGGTAAAGGCACATTGGATAGCATCAGCATTTTTACTACAGACATCCGTCTTGCTTTCTCTCAAAACAAAATAGTTGTTTCTGCTTTTCTAGATATCAATGCAGCTTATGACAATGTGCTTCTCACTGTCCTTATACAAAAGCTGTCTTTACTTAAGGTACCAGCTATGCTGCTTAAATTTATAAAAAATATTTTATCGGATAGAATCATAACTCTGGATGGTACTCCTACTTCTAGACACATTTGGAAAGGTCTACCCCAAGGGTCCGTGTTAAGTCCTTTACTATATAATATCTACACTTACGATTTAGAATCATCTCTGGAAGGTACTGTTCAAACCCTACAGTACGCTGACGACCTACTCCTTTACATTTCAGATCAATCGATCCAAACAGCTTGTAATTCATTATCCCACTCTCTATCCCTTTTGAAAATCTGGTTAGATAAAAATGGCCTAGACTTATCTGCAAGTAAAAGCTCTGTTGTTTTGTTCTCGCGTAAGCGTAATCCTCCTCCAATTTTAATGTGTTTTAATAACGATCCAATTCCGGTAAAAACTTATGTTAAGTTTTTAGGAATCGTATTAGATTCAAAACTAACGGGTCTTCAACATTGCGACTACTTATACACAAAATGTGAACGAAATTTAAATCTGTTAAGATGTATAGCGGGCGTCTGGTGGGGTGCCCATCCATATTGCTTAAAATTGGTTTATAACGCTTTAATAAGAAGTGTTATTGATTATGGCACGTTTTTGTTGGAACCGGGTAGTGTAGCGGGATTCAAAAAGTTAGATGGTATCCAATCGAAAGCTTTAAGGATAATTTCTGGAGCCATGAAATCGAGTCCGATCAATGCTTTACAGGTTGAGTGTGGAGATCCTCCCTTGTCCCTAAGACGACAATTTCTTTCTGATAAATATTTATTTCGTAGTTTGCAGTTTTTGTATCATCCTATTTTTTATAAACTTCATAGTCTCTCTGATCTCACAACCTCCTCCCGTTATTGGTCACATAAAAGTCCTCCATGTCTGCTTAAAAGTTATTACAAATTTTCTTCATTTAAAGCTCCTACTTTCCGTACTCCAGTTTTACCCATATTTCTGTCCCCATTTAGATCGCTGTTCATTTTACCAGAAATAAAGTATAATTTGGGTATTGATAGAAATGACGGTAATTCCAACAAAGTATTTAAATATAAAGTCGATATAAACTGGCATGACTGGCATTATATTTACAGTGACGCTTCAAAGCATTCTCTAAATGGATTTGTGGGTGTTGGCGTTTACCACAGTCAATATAATATTGTAGAAAAAATTAAGTTACCGCCTGAGACATTTGTTTATACCGGTGAGTGCTTTGGAGTTCTCAAGGCTGTCGAATATATACTTGTTATGAAACTAAATAGATCAGTCATATTCACAGATGCCCTCAGTGTATTGAATGCGCTGGAGAAACCTCCCTTTTCTTACAAAATCCAGTATCCCGTAATTTTGGAAATAAGGAAGCTACTTTATGATTGTGAAATGAGAGGATACACAGTACATTTTTGTTGGATTCCAGGACATTGTATAAATGGAAATATAAGGGCAGATCAAATTGCTAATGAAGCAGTGGAGTGTGGTGACCTTCACCCCTTCAATAATTACTGCCATGACTTAACCAATATCCCTAAAGTTCATCTTCAAAAAGCTTGGATGGAACAATGGAAAATTAGTGCCACTACAAAAGGTAGACATTACTACAGTTTACAACCATGTGTTCCAACTAAGCCTTGGTTTTTTAAGACAAAACTGGAAAAAATTGCAACCTCAATTATCATCCGTATGCGGCTCGGCCATGTCTGCTCTCCTGCACATCTAGCTAAACTTGGCATTGTGGCCAGTGAGATGTGTTCTTGCAGGGAAGATGTTGGTGATTTGAATCATATTATTTTCTCATGTACCTCCTATAATTGTTCTACCTTTTATGACTCTTTGACTTCCATCAGTGTTCCACTCCCTACATCCATATCATCACTTCTTTCATCCAATAATCCTGATATATACCTATAGAATATTATCTTCACATATTATGTCTAATAACATTAAAATATAAACTATTCGTATGTATATTTTTCTTCTACTAATTAACAATTACATTTTTATTTATATTTTATTTGTATATTTAGTATACTATTTTGGTGTATTATAAGTATTGAATTTTATTTACTCCCCTGAACCTTTTCCTGGTCTCCTTTTCCAAATTCCGTGTTCAAATCTTTTTTTCTTCACAAGTTTCTCCGTTTTTAATAAAAACGAAAAACACGACACTGGCAAATGCACTAAGTGCGAAGTCCATTAAGGAAGAAAAAAAAAAAAAAACCTGAACAATTATTCCCCAGGTCTGTTGAAGGAGTCCTCTTGGTCCATGAGCATGGTCTGCCCCATGTTTTGTTGCTGCAACTCGGCACAGCTTTTTTCAAGCTTCCTGGTGGGGAACTCAATCCTGGCGAGGTTAGTATTCTTATCCATAGAGTGTACTATTGAAATAAGTTACACAGCTAAGCTAGTTCCCTAGTTTTATGCCAAAATCTGAAATCATCACCCTACAATATCACATTTCTAAGGAATTCCAGAAATAATTTGTTACTTGGTAGTTAAGACAATAGGCATTTATTTGGCAGTTCCTATTAGATTTGTTATACAAACTATTATCATTCATGCATGCATATCAAGTCTGTCTGGGTGCTTTATAATATTAAATAAATCAATCAGTGGGCATTTAAATCTGCAGTTTTTGACCATTTGACTTAAAACTTTCAAATTTCACATATAGCATCATACAATTACATCACCAGTAATGAAAGCCATCACATCACCAGTAAGAATAAAAGTAATTTAAGTGATAAGATTAGCTTTAGTAGTGTACACAATACACATTGTGAGAGGTGGCAAAAGTCATGGTCTTGATTGATCTGGTTCATACTTGTTTAACACTGAATGAATGTTATGTTGCAGGATGAGATTGACGGTCTGAAAAGGTTATTGACAGAGACATTGGGCAGACAAGATGGTGTCCAGCAGGAGTGGCTCATTGAAGACACCATAGGTGAGTTACAATTTACTGCTTTTTGGTTGTAAGAAGATTGAATAAAAAGTATATAAAATATAATATGTCACCCTTCCCATTGTATATTATTATTATGTAGATTGTAGAAGATATTCTCAGAAAGGAAAATGTCAGAAGCAATAGGATGATGAGCATGATTTTTTAATTTTAAGTCAGTACATATACTGTGTCTGACATTATACACACAAAATGAACTGTTTCCTGTATAACTGTAAATATGATCAGAAAAGCTTTGTAGAGGAAGTAATTGTGCAGGTAATATGTATGAAATAGCAAGTAAAACTCAGGAGTTATTTTAAGAGGTGTATTTAGCTAGGTAGCTAATTGCCAAGTAAGTAGGTCATGTCACAACCACAATCCATAACTACCCACATAATTTACTTTATTAAATCAATAAAGTAAAAATGTACCCCCACTAAATTATATTATAAATATCTGCCTACTTTGTATATGACAGCAGGCCAGTAGTTGTCCCATTCTGGAATTACGATGGGGTGATGTCACAGGCTTCCAGAAGTGGATCTTTGGGATACCATGCTTTTGTCGCTACAGATGTCAGAAGAGACTGGTTTTGGTTGCATTGTTATTTTGTCTGTTACAAGAGAGTGTCATTAAGCCACCAAAATTTAAATTTGCAGGCAACTGGTGGCGTCCGAACTTCGAACCACCCCAGTATCCGTACATACCACCGCATATCACCAAACCCAAAGAGCACAAGCGCTTGTTCCTTGTACAGCTGCAGGATAGAGCGCTGTTTGCTGTGCCTAAAAACTATAAACTGGTAGCGGCGCCACTCTTCGAGCTGTACGACAACGCTCAGGGCTATGGACCGATTATCTCGTCGCTGTCTCAGAGCCTGTGCCGGTTCAACTTCATCTACATGTGAGCGACGGACAACGGTGGTTCGCTCGTGCACTGATCTGTATATGTTTTGTCTTGCTAAATTGATAAATGTCATCTCACGAAGTCTCATTCCACGCCCTGACTCTGTGTGGACACTCAATTTGTGTACAATCTGATTGTCCACCAAAAACTCTCATGTGGAGGCGACTTACGATTCTTTTTTAATAAACATCAATTTTAGGCCCTGCGCGCACCAGTGAGACGACAGAGGGTTTTATGTGACGAATATTATTAAAATATTAAATTGTATTTTGAAATTTGAGTTTAAATTTTTAATGGTATTTTGATGTGATTATCAACTCTAATATCTTATTATTTATTATGATTTTAGTACTATTTGTCAATTAAAAATCTCTTTCCGTAACACTAGTGTACCCAGGGCTCTATTTTTAATGTTGTTTAGCAGACATTGACAAACTACAGTACAAGTTTCGTGAACAAAAAACAAGTGGACATTCCGACACAATCGTCGAACAACGACGTATTTGAACAAATCTTTTGATGCAGAATCGTGTTTTTGATACCACCAGCAATAAAATATCACTGTCGCAATAGGATACGATGACATCAACAGTCAAAACATCATGCGTTTATATTTTTGTTCTGTAACTTTATTTTCAAACTGAAGTACATTGTGGTTTTCATTCTTCATTGATATTAAGCTAAAATAGTGTATAAAATACTAGCTGTTCCCCGCGGTTTCACCCGCAGAGATCCCGCGGGAATTCCGGGTTACAATAGATATAGCCTATGTTACTCAGGGATAATGTAGCATTCTAATGGTGAAAGAATTTTTGAAATCGGTCCAATAGTTTTTGAGTTAAATCGTAACAAACAAACAAAATTACAATTTTATTCTTTCCTCTTTAATATTAGTAGGCATAGACGACGCTAATCTAATTCTAGTTCACTTTTCTGTTGCATCTACTGCTGAAGTAAACAGTGGAAGAAGTATAATATACCTTAATGTCATGAAATTACAGTTGAAGTTTGAATTAGCAAAAAAAATACACAAAATTATTACAAACAACACGGTTCCTTTTTCAATCAAATTAAGATCACATACGCCGTTTTTCTACGATAGTGTCGTTATAATATAATTATATAAGTGCGAAAACATTGTGTGATGTTTATCGTTAGTTATAAAGAAAACGTACAGTCGCCAACCGAATTAGGTGGAAAAATTACCTCGTTAAGGGATACGAATACGGTTAAGGGATATTCAACTAACTTTTGTTGGCAGCTGTACAATAAACGTGCAGTGTGACTAAATTGTATAGATAAAAGAAAATTACTATGGCTGTTTTATTTAATCATTGTACCTCAAGAAAGAAGACTGTTTTAGTTGTTAAGAATCAACAAATAACTTATTTATATTTTTTGATGTTTATACATTTTTCTAAACGTGGAAGCAACCAGAGCTATTTACATATTTATATTTATTAATGTTTAAACTTTTCTAAACGTGGGAGAGCAACCAGTCCACGCTACCACAGATAATACAATACTAACGCTACGTATATATTATTGACACTCGACTGTACCACGTCTAGTGGTTATAGACCTGACCGCTACGCTATTTGTCGCGGGTTCGATTCCCGCGTCGGTAAACTTGTAATGAATATTAATTGTGTTTATCTTGAGTATGGGTGCTGTAATATTATAGGTTCTTAAGGTTTTTCTCTGACGGCTATGCTAGTCAAACTTGATACGCTTTCAGTCCGTCTCGCTCATTGCCTTGGAAAATGAAAGAGACAAACAGAGAAAGAGAGAGAGCGTATTAATGCGGGGGCGTAAGTGCAGGAAATTTGTGTCGACTGCACTAGAACTGCCATTTTGTAGCTGACTTAGACCTCCATTTCATACCTGATATATGTGATAAAACGATCTGTGATAACAATAGAAGTGATTAATTGTAAATAAAATACTATAATAGAGCATTGATATTATAGCAAAACAAATACGTTTTACCCAGACACTAGTGCCAATTGTCACATGTTTTGAATAAATAACCATAATTTGGTAGTTAAACCTACTTAGTAAGACATAAGGCTGTTTTAAAAATAACAACCTAACAATCGTAAGGTACTACAGGTTTTTGACAGATTTCAATTTTGCATAATTTTTTTTAAGGATCTTTTTGCTTGTGTATCTTATAGGTACTAAGTAAGTTAATGGACTGTAAGAATACTAAACTTATATTATCACTGACTGTAAGACGTAATAAATTCTATTTTGCATGGTCTGTGCTCTGTGGCACACCGCACGCGTAGTCCATGATGTTGAATTTTCTAAAGTCACTAGCGCCCTCACCCTCAACTTTTTGCTGTGAACTTACAGAAGTATTAAAAAAAGTGTTTAGGTCAATACGTACCTTCTTAAGTTCATACTACGCGGCGTTTAAATAATGTTACGCTATGACATATTATATATGTGAATGAGAAAGCTAATACGGAAATTATGCAATAGAATGAGATAAGAACGCAAGGCCCTAATAATTAGGGGCAATTGGAGACCTCAGTTTCCACGCGCTAGTGCCATATCTACTTCCTTTAATACTTCATTGATTTAGGTACCCGTTTTTGTATTTTTATCGATTCTTTTTGAATGAAATGTGTATCTTATTAGATGACTGATTTTTAGCGTGTCTCATTGAACTTTGGAGCCTCACTCTGTTCCATCTTACAACAGTAAATACCATTGGTTCACATAAAAAAAAATCCGTTGTAAATGCGTTACGTACAGTGTGTAAGGTTGAAATTTCATCTGACGAAATACGATGGAAGGTTTTAGGACTCCTTTTTATTTAGAAAACAATTTATTTTATACAATACTAGATGTCCCCTGCGGCTTCACCCACGTAATTTCGAAGTTCCCGCGGGAATGCCGGGATAAAAAGTACTTTATGTCACTTAGGATTACTGTAGCTTCCTATAAGTGAAAGAATTTTCAAAATCTGTCCAGCAGATCCAGAGATTACCCCCTACAACGTCACAAACTCACAAACTTTTGCTCTTTATAATATTAGGTAGTAAGATAGATAATAAAATTGTAATTAAAAGCGAGCCTGTACAGTGTACAGTCAACGGTTTCTTTATAATCTCCATCTGTCTGTATGTATGGAATAATAGAATTTTTATTGCACGATTCTACGTTCCTTAGTTTTCTGTGCGTTAACGATTAGTACCTATATTATATTGTAAACTTTACTTAGGGGGCACTTCCGAACATAGCACGAGCGTAACCGCGGAAAATAGCTAGCTAATTAATTTATTAATTCATGCCGGTCTATATGAACGTGAAAGAACTTTGTAAAAATACATAAAATAACTATGTATACAACGAAAAATCCACAGATCCGTCCAAGTTTCAATATCGCTTGATGCCGCACAAACAATACCTATTGGAAATTGCGTTTTTTTTTTCTGTACAATAATTATGCAGTATTGTTTACGCCGCGCATGATGTTTTTAAACTCTAATATCCTGTTCGGGGGTTGAAAATTAAAATTGTGTTTAGTATGTCGTCGGTTAAATAATAAAAAAATAATGGATACGAATATATTGCTTTTCCAAATTAGTGAACAAGTGCTCATGAAGCGCAATAAAGTTTAAGAGAGGAGGCTCGTGAAGTCAAAACTACATAATATTACATACAAGGCATACGTCACGTGACATTTCGACTCAATGTATATCACCGTTATTATTTAATTACGACGACGTACCTACAACTCAAAAGTAATGTGGTTTATTGTTCAATAATTTTACAACACTAATTAAAACTAACACATATTATCCATATTAGTAGAGAAATTCGATAAGTTTTAAGTAAAAAAGTTTACAACCAGCCCGACATTCCAATTTTTTTATATTTTACTACAGCTGCCACTATCGCAGCTTGCGACACGCGCACTGCAATCGAAGAGCTCTAGAGGCCTGTAAAAAATTTGATGTGATATTTTTACGAGCGATAAAAATCCAATGAGATTACTCAATGTAAACGTTGTAGAGAGTTGGCGAAGGTGGGATAAAAATGCATGGATTGAGCTTAGCTGTGGTGATCGTCAGCGTTGGAAGCATTCGTGGCATGCTCTGGCCAAAAGGGGTCGTTCATTACACTATCAATAAGAAGGATTATGGTAAGTTATCCTACTAACATTTATTAATGTGAAAGTTAAGCATGTTTGTTACTCAACTACGCAAAAACGGGTAAGCGGATTCGGATGTGATTTGGCAAACAGATAGTTTATTACCTGGACTATGATATAGGATATATATATTATCCCGGAATCCACGCTCGCACCGAAACTGTAGGGAACAGCTCAAAATATATGATATGCGTATATTCAGGGAGTCACGTGAAGTGAAACTGTTATAACGCCACCTGTTAACGAAAAAGTAAATTAGTTCAATGTACGTATAAAATTCTCGTATGCTAAAACGCGTAACATTACGTAGGTAGGTAGGTACCTAACGAGTCTTTATCCACTACCTCCAAAAGAAATTTATTTAAAAAAATACAGGTATAAAGTCACTCAAAGGGCAACAGTGAGTGCAGATCTCGAAGTTTCTCTGTGAGATCGAATTAGGAAAGAAGACCAAGGTAATAGACAGCTCGAAGCAAGAGGAAACGCGGGCTCCGTTTATTCCATACAAATGACACAAATACCTAAGCTCGGCTTAGACTGCCGTCATAGGTATTCTCTTTGCCCGTCATCGGGCACCAAAGAAACAATTTGATAAACATCCTACTAATATTATAAATCTGTCTGTCTGTTACGCTTTCACGCCTTAACGGCTCAACCGATCATCATGTAATGTTGTACACGCGTTGTCAGAGGTACAGAGAAGGACATAGGGTGCTTTTTATCCCGGAATTTCCGCGAGAACTCCGAAATTAATGCCGGTGAAATCTCAGATCTCATGATTTTTGCATATCTACACGCTGTCAGGGGCACAGAAAGGAACATAGAGTACTTTGTATCCTGGAATTGCTGCGGGATCTCCGAAATTTCCGCAGTTGAAACCGCGGGGAACAGCTAGTTAAAAACTAAACAAATATACAGGTTAAATGCGTCTAAAAAATAAACAGAAGTAGTTTTTCTCGGCTTCAGGCTTAGATTCATGAGAAAGGTCTTCTGAGGTTTCCTTTTCAGGCTGCGATATCTTCCAGACATCCATTCTCAAGATGTCGTGTCATCCACCTTCGCGCAGCTGGAGAAGGAGGTGTGCGTGAAATTCTTCAGCACTCCCTTCAACTACAGCGCGTCGGATAAGGACAAGATCCTGTACATCAGCAACCCTGACAAGCGGAAGACGTGCCCGCCCGACCACTACGACTACAGCGGCAGTGTTGTGGTCAGTGCAGTTGGATTATCGAACTAATAATCACTAAAACTATTTAAAGAACTAGTTGCTCCCCGCGGTTTGACCCGCGTTAATTTCGGCGCTCTCGCGGGAACGGGCATGATGACGAGGTATAAAAATCTAAATTCTATTTAGCCCTTCCGTCAGTTAGATGTTAAAAAAATAATAGACACGTACTTACCTATTTGTTGCTTTTTCGAATTATTGAAAAAAAAAAATTGAAGTTTAAGAGTGGGAGGTCGCGACGTCATAACTAAGTACCTGCTTATAAAATGTACCTAGGTGTGACGTCACACAGAATTTCATCTCAATGTATCGCCGTTATTTATTGATTACGTAAAAAAGGAAAAATACGTGTCTATTATTTTTTTATTAATCTGCAAGACGGACTACAAAAATTAAAATTTAGTCATCATGTCTATTCCGGGATAAAAAGTAAGTACCTACCCTATATCCTCTATACGCCTGACAACATATACAAAAAATTCATAATGATCGGTTGAGTAGTTAGGCGTGAAAACGTAACAAACTCACATTCGCTTCCTTCCTTACCTAGTACTATTTTAAGTGATATTGTTAGTAAAAAAATTGTAAGCGTTGGTGTAACTTTTAAATAAATATTGACAGGACATGCCAATAGGATACAAGTGTCTCAATCAACGGGACATCGCCAGGATTGCGGTGGATATGTTGCGAGCCAGCATAGAGCAGACCGGTAGGTCGCGTCTAGTATAATCAGTACCTAGGTATTTACTTTTTAATGTGCCCACTGCTGGGACTGCTCACACAATTACAAAGTGTCACGGCCGGCCTACGCGCGCGCCGAGTCCGGCTCTGTAGCGAGCGGCGCTCGGCGCCCCCTGCCTAGGAGCGCTGCGACCGTGTGCAACGCCCACCCTGGACCATAGGTAAAGACGCCTCTGGTTGACATTAGTTTTTCGCACACACAAGCAACTTTTCACTATAAACGCATACAACTCCGTTGCACCGTGGGTAAAAGAGGTCAAGTGATTGCAGTTACGCATTCAAAATTCGTTTTTGTTTACACAGTATCACCAGTCAACAGTTACGACTTAGTGAAGAAGTTCCAGCAACGGGTATGTCCTACGAATTTGGTTGTAGCTAGTTTTAGAGATTGTCCAAGACAAATTGTGCCTGTGTTCGGTGTCCCGTAAATCGACGTCAAGCCAGAACCGGGTGATAGGGTAACTTTAGAATAGAATAACGTAAAAAAAAAATCTTTAAAATTTATAAAAATGATAAAAATTTACACCCTGCGACGGTTCTTTAACTCCTGTTGCTACAAACCTTACCTTTTTTTAAATTTTCTTCTTATAGTGTAATCCTGAATAGTGTTTCTGAAAACTATTGCTTGAAATTTAAGTTTTAAAAAAATTTAAGTTGAAGTCTTCAAAATTATTGCTTTCGTCAGTTTTTAATGACTGTCCTTTTTTAAATAGGCATAGCAACATTTTTTATATTTTTCTGTTAACAGCTGTTATGACTTAGCCTATCACCTGGTTCTGGTTTGACGTCGATTTACGGGACACCCTGAATATACTAGGTGGGTTGGTACATACGATATGAAGACTGTGCCTTGACTTACTTTAGGACCAGGACACGACCCGGGCGTCTCTTCTGTCACCGAACGATCGGAATTACATAAACGCGCACTACCACGGCGAGTGCGGCACCCTCGCCGCGCCGGGCGTGGGCGTGGGCGTGGGCGCCCGCCGCGCGGCCGACCCGCACACGGCGTCACAGCTCAGCGACGCCAACGAGGACTATTACAGGGACAAGCTGTGGCCGCTGGGGATCGTGCTGTTTGGCGTCGATGAGAAGTTGCGTGAGTACCTATAGGTACATACAATAAAGACACGGACACCGATGCACTGCACTAAGATCAACAACATTCCGTGCCCACAACGTGCGTGCCAGTAACATAATTCTAACGTTCTACCTAACAATAAATAGCCAAAAGTTACAATATAGTAAGTATTCGTAATGTCTTAAGATACCTACGTTATCTATGTATTTTCTTAAACTGGAACTTCTTTAGCCCCACGGGGATAGCACTCATTCTGCTATGGTCATATGGAATCCGAGTCATAGAGAGCTACTTAAATTTTAACATTAAATAATTAAGTATCGTTCGAGCTGTGTTTCCCAATAGTTTGTGATCTTTTTTGTCTATAGGTGGTAGTACATCACATTCCCTCTTGAAATATGCGATGGCGTCCATCGAGCTGTCCACTTGCGTGGTCTTCCAAGAGACGAGGCCTGATGACGTGTTATCCCCCAAGAACTTGCTCTGGTTCGGCAGTGACGGAGAGGGCATACCAGCCCTCGGTTTCAAGCAAGGCAATCAGGTCATACCGACTATTTCTGCACCTTGTAATTTGTAAATCTCTTTATCTGACTTCCAGTAAATTACTTTCAAATCTGAACACGAGTAGATATTATGGAAACACAGAATATAGAATCATCAACTCAGTTTAGGATGAAAACAGATGAGATCCAGTGTCGCTGGGTGATTTTCGTACCTAAATGAAAATGGTTCATCACATTCAAAAACGAAAACACACATTAACGTAACAAAACGTATTAAACGTCTTTCAATTACAAAGTCTTGGGAATATTGTGGAACTTATACTTGGATTGCCAACAAAGGAAGTTTTGGGAATGTTCGAGGATTATGATTTGCTGTAACGAACCTTTGCAACATGGGCGTGCCTGCCCGCCTACATGGCCTCTCTAGTTGATATAATTTTTTCCTCATGAATGAAGGACAAAATATTTTTTTGTTTGCCCATTAGTTTAATCTTGAAACATCTGGTGTACCTATTTATTTCCTGAGAACAAAGTGAAGGAACAGCTAAGTGTTCATTAAATAACCCGAAGCAATCCGCTTCAGACCATCAGCTTGCAAGGCATGACCCACGGCGCCCCGGGGCACAGCGCCCACACCATCTGCAACCTGCTGCGCTCGCTGGGCCTGCCCATGATGTCCAACCGTTACGACAGGGATAACTACGTCATCGTCAACTGGAAACATGTCGAGAAAGGTACGCCGCCACCGCCAACCTATTGGTTGAGTCCAAGGTACTGCCTCTATAAGAATCTCCAAATACACGATGCAATTTGAAAAGAAGAACTTTTTCTAACCCTTGAAAATATAATATTGTTTTGACGACCCGATTGGCGCAGAGGTCACCATGCCTACCCGCTAATCAAGGGGTTCCGGGTTCGATTCCCGGTGGGGGTGGACTTTGTGTGATGAACACAGGGTTCCATTTTCCAGTCTGGGTGTGTTTATATGTATATCTATAGTATAATATACATATAAGTAATTCTATGTAGTATATACCACGTTTGCTTGGTTTCCACGACACAAGCTAATAATAGCTTACTGTGGAATCAAGTAGATCTGTGTGTTGTGTAGTGGATTATTATTATTATATCACCAATCCTTACTATCTTTCACTCCTTACTATCCTTACTTATACTTATAAATGCTAAAGTGAGTTAGTTTGTTTTTTAAGCTTTCACGACTAATTATAATCAACCGATCATCATGAAATGCCTAGGGATACAGATATGGACATAGGGTGCTTTTTATCACGGAATTCTCTTGGGAACGTCCGAAATCAAAGCAGTTAAAACCGCGGGAAACAAGTAGTATTATGTAAAAATTATATAGATAGGTAAGTTTGAGATTGTCCGTTGGGCAGGCAAGGAGCACTACGTCGAGAAAGCCCCGCTAGAGGCGTGGCTGCAACACCTGCCGTACGACTTCGACAGCGCGACGCACGCGCCCGCCAACTACGTGTGCGGCGACTGCGCGCTGGGCGCGCGGACCGTGGAGCCGGTGCAGGTGCGCCCTCTCGCACCACCCACCGCCGTTGTTAGGGCCTAAAATCTAATATCTTAAATTCTTAATTCATAGGCTGACTGACTGGCTTCACAGTTCACCCACATTGAAGTAGGTACCTGCTGAACTTAGGAGATGCAAAAGATGCAATGTAGTGAACAAAAACTCTGTCACTCTGAACTTTAGGGTACCCAAATTTGGACAACGTTACCACTAAGAAAATCGTAGCAAAACAAAAATATAGGAATGAGTGTAAAAGAATGATTGTAAGGACGGGACGGTCCCTGAAATCATTGCTTTTTTCTTATTATAAAAGGGGAAAGATTTGATTTTTTGTGTGTTTGTTATAATTTAACGCAAAAACTACAGGACCGATTTCAAAAATTGCCCGCTAATTATTCAAGTTTTGATTAGTTTAAGACCAGATGGCGTCGTGTGATAATGTCCAAGCATTTTAGTATTATTATTATTACAACTACCTACATCCAGGACCACTTGTGGCAGCGGACGCTGTCGATGGGCCACACGGCGACGCTGAGCGAGAACGACGTCCGACTGGTCAACTTGCTGTACTCGAGGGAATGCCGCCACCGATACCTCTCTAGGGAGATTTAGCTGTATAAAGGCTGTAATAAAGCTGTTAAAACGCCTATCTTGTTTTTTATAACGTATACTTTCAGCCTTGTAAATATTTACAGGTAATTTTGGAGCACCTTATATGCATACAGACGTTAGATGCCTTTTTTTGGGTTTCGTAGACAAACGACAATAATTGTACGGAACGCTTATAATCCTGTCGTGGCTGTTTGTCCGTGTGTCACAGTCATTTTACTTATAATATATTGGCTTAGTCGAGCCCCACGGTTTCACTCGCGTTAATTTTGGAGTTCCCGTGGAAATTCTGAGATAGAAAGTAGGAACCGTGTGTCACATTCATCTTACAAGTGAAATAATAAAAAAAATCGGTTATTAGTGTGTGAGTTTATCCGTTACAAACAAACAAAAAAATTTATATGAAAAACTCTTAATTAGTAGTCAAATTAAAAAAAAACAATATAAATTAGTAATTTAATAACTTTATTCATATTCCATTAGAACCAATGTTACATAATACTTGTTTACACTACGGCCGTGCTATTCCGATAGGTCATTCGCGAAATCACTTCAGAATCAGCGGTGAGATTGTATCCTTAAATATTGAGCGAGTTTGACAACCAGTGCCACCAAGTGCTAAAGGAACGGAAGTGAGAAAAAACATGCATAGTCAAACATAGCATCACCTCCATTTTGAAAGTCGGTTAACGTCGAGTATAATATGGCGTTTTTCAAACTCGCATCGCTAAGCCTTGATGGTCATATCTTGGTATACTCATAAATATACCAAGTAGCCAAGATAAATAATTTATCACAGTGAAATGTAAAGCGAAGTAAGTTTAAACGGACTTGCGAGATGAAATTCGTGAACAACAAAATATATAGGATAACAAAAAAATAATAATATGTACAAATACGAAACGTGTATAAAACTCAATAAGAACATGAGTTACTTATATACGAAAATATATAATTATTGTAAAAACACAACTTAATTTCAAAACCGGAATAGGAACTCATAAGGGTTATCAACTTAGTGTTAATTTCATCATAACTTCTTATTAACGTCCGCTCAAAATTATATTATGGACGGACTCTAGAAATAGGAGACTTGTCGCTAAATGTAATACATATGGAGTTAAATTAAGACTTGAAAACGCAACCCCTAACGGGATATATTCGGTTAGACTGAGGGGAGCCGTTAGTACCTAATAGTGGAATTAGTAACATTTCATAATGGCAATAGAAACTTATTCATAATTAACAATTACTACATAATAATATTTACAATATAAGTACAATAATACCACAGACCAGATGAGAATAGATAATGTTCAAGCACGCTGGCACGCTCTTGACTTTATCTGAACCAGCACTAGGTATACATATAACTTTTAAAGCCGTTTATGATTCATTCTAAAATAACTTTACAGCGATTGACAGTTGAGTCGGAGTGCAATTGGCTTATTTGCAAAATACAGTAGAGTCTGTTCGGGTAAGTTCGGTCATGGGGCAAGCGGCAAGCCTCCCCCCCTTTATCTTGCTCCGGAGCCATTACCTCATGTTATTAATTTTCCACACAGAAAACTTTCTATGATGAAAGACGTCATACGTCTGTGTTACACATTATTGTGTATTCGACTGAAGGTCGTCAAGCACTGCTAAAATAGCTAAAATCAATGCCATACCATCGGCAACTGTCGACAATATTCGCAATGCTGCGTATCATATATGGAAGAGCATAGAAAACAATACTTGCTTTTGACACAACCCGGTACAGCAATAGCGTTGTTTTCAGCAACGCTGCACGTTTCGCATCGCTCATTCTGATCGCCGGACGTGGACGGAGCAGAATCGACGTCTGTGCGAGGTTCGTCTTCGATTGTTCTCTGATTTGGGCTTTCTTCTTTAAACTTCCAAATCAATTCCAAGTTGCGTTTTCCTTGATTATAGCTCTTTTCTTGTTGCTTCAGTATATGTTTACATTTCTTAAAAAACAAATTGATTTTTTTGTTTTTGTCGTCTTCACGAGTATTTTTTGTGTCTATTTTATTTGGGAGCTCGTCTGCTAAAACTTTCACATTACTATCGGTTTCTTTAGAAATTTTAAGTAATACTTCTTGAATTGTTATACTTTTATTTTTAACTTTGGTATTTTTATCGTCCTCTTTATTGGCTACTGTTTCTACTTTGTTTGTAATTTCAGACGCTTGAACTTTCGCATCACTTTCAATTTCAGCTAATATTTCAAGCCCCGTTTCATTATCCTTTATTTTTATAGTTTCGTCATAAATTTTTGTTTCCACTTTATTTGTAACTTTGGGTGTAACTCTCGCCTCACTTGTTTCTTTACTAATTTTGTTTAAGATTTCATGTATTGTTACACAATTTTTTAAATTTCCTTTACCTTTATCATTACTGACCGACATATCTTTTGAGATTGAATGTATGTGCAAATCACAATAATCTTTATCATTTAATGGTTTGTATACAAGATCGTTATTTACAAAAAAATCATCACTTATATTTTGCTCCATAGTAACTCTGCTTTTATCGAATTCATTATTTTTATACAAAAATTGTACATTTGTGTCAGAATTAGAATACATACCTTCGTTCATGTCACTTGTAGACGATTCATTAACCATATCACATTTATTTACATTCACACATGCATTTTCACACACCAATGGCGGAATTAGATTTCTTTTTTTCGATAGTGAAGGATTTTTCAGCTTTATCTTTTTCATACTTACCCGATCGCACTCAGAATTACGTCTAATGTCATTTTTATTCTTAAGTCTTGGTTTTGTTGTGTATGTGTGTTTTTTTTCAAGTTTGTGAGGTGTTATCAAGTCTTCCAGATCAATATCTCTGTTGTCATTAGTGCGTTGTGCATCTGTATGTATCTGGGACATCTTATTGTTACCTTTAGTAACAACTTTTCTATTTGATTTTGACCGTTTTTTTAATTTTAATTCATTTTTGATCGGAGTATCACACGGAGTTAATTTAACTAGTTCATTACTAACTTCATTTTCAATCGGAACACAATCAGAATCAGTAGATTCAGACCTTTCACTACTTGACCGTTCTGCTATAGGTATAAACATGTTTTCTAGGTTTTTTATGATTTCATCATTGATACTAAATTCGGAGGTATCGGTGTCAGTGCTCTCTGACACTCGTTTCGTGGATGAGTGTAGATTTCTTTCTATTTTATTATTAATCAATGTGTTTTTTGAAATATCTTGAATGACCTCTGTATCATCATTCGATATCGAATTTGTTACAGCAACATCATTTATTTCATAGTTTAATATTGGATTAGTATCGGCGAAATTTATATTCGATTTTGTATAATCAACAACGTGATCACTAAGATTATTAACAGCTAAATTATCACTAGGCTGAGATATATTATTTGAATTGGCAATTTTGTTCTTAACACTACCTAAAATATTTTCTAATTTTGTACGTTTCTTCATCCAATGATCGACCTGTTTCGTCGGTATGTCTGGTTGCTTTACAGAGTTAGTTTTTTTATTAAAACTATCAGCTTTGATAGTTGACACAGTATTACTAATATTATCAACTAATTGAATGTTCACATTTTTGGGCACAACCACGTTTTTGTGTCCCACTGGCTCTGTATTAAGAGGCTTGAGGGAACATATTGCTTCTGAAATAAAAACAAAATAGATAAGTTATATTAAATTTATATTATAACTAGCTGTGCCCCGCGGTTTTACCCGCAGTAATTTCGGGATAAAAAGTACCCTATGTCTTTCTCTGTACCCCTGACAAGTGCATGCCAAATTTCATCCAAATCCGTTCAGCCGTTTTTGCGTGATTGAGTAACAAACATCCACACTTTCACATTTATAATATTAGTAGGATTATTAACTGCACTGACCTTCAATATAAGCTTCGCCAGGAGGATCCTCCCACCACACCGGACTGGGACATGTCAGTATCTCCAGAAAATCTTCATCAGTTAACTTATCAGTGTCTTCGGTGATCCTCATGACTTCCTGCATGCTCAATTCAGCATACACAGGACTTGGAGTCTTAGATTCAACTATCATTGGTTCAAATTTTTCTGTAATTAACACTGGGGTTGATATTTTTCTTTCTGGTGTTGCTCTACAGAATACTATGGGTGATGTGGTGCCTGAAAGATCAAATCAAATTAAATATGCTTTATTGCCCCAGAAGAGAAAATAAAAACTAAGACAGATAAAAAGTAAATACAGAGCAAAAGGCGGCCTTATTGCTAGAGGCAATCTTTTCAAGGCAACCTTAAGGTGATAGAGAGCTATAAATAGAAACTAGAAGCGGGTGCTGGGTGCACAACGTAATACCTAGCTATATACTATATAAGGATAATACAACGCTAATACTTAGATATCCTAAATAAAATACAACATACATATGCCATACATACATACAAGTAGCAATAGGTAATATAATACACATATAAAAATATAATAAAATACACATATAATAAAAGATATTAGATATGTACACATTATAAAAGTTTGTTTATAGATGGTAAATCTCTGGAATAGCAAAATCGATTCCTTCTAAAGATTCTTTCACTGAAAGGAAGCCAGCACAGTATCTTAGATTAGAGTAACACTTTTCATTTCGGATCAACAAATTATCAAGAGAGTCCCTATGTGGGATGGACCTCAGGATGATATTATGTAGGTGGAATATTGTTACAAGTAGGTAATTAAGGTCTTGGAATAGGACATGAGGTACTTTTTATCTCGATACGAGGAGATCAAGCCGCACTCACAATATCTGCCTACAAATAAAATAAATCTGTTCGTTTGTATGTACATCACCTAAGAACGACTGGACTCATTTGATTTTTTTTGAAGGTGTGTAATAGTTGAAATGACGTTTTTAGTTAAAGGAAAACTGGAAAGTTGCCCACAACCAACATTTAAAATTGATTTAAATCTGTAGCATCAGTGTACCTTTTCTCGGTAGGCATGTTTTCCTTCTGCTAACACTCTTCACATCCCCAATCATTTGCAATTTATTCTGCACTTTCAGGAATGTCTTCTTGTTGTACACTCTTTTTTTTATATGGGGGCAAAACTCTTCATTGTCAACGGTTATTATGCTCTTTGGACTATTCACTCGGGATTTCGTGCTATCCATTTTATGTACAGTTTTTTTTTCCACTTTTTGAGCTTTAGATTTTAATGTGGACACTTTTTTAGGTTTAGATTTAGATTTTTTGCCGCTAGCTTTGGTTGGACTACGTAGGAGTTGTGTTATTTTCGTCATGCTCCGGTCCTTGACCCTCAGCTGGTGCTTCATTTGAGCTGACCTTCTGCGTGTTACCATCATCTCCCTAGCAGGTATCCTCGGTGACTGCTGTACATTTGGTTGTTTTGCTGACATGATTTTTCAGTTGATTGAACTGCAATCATAATATAAATGGACAAATTAGTTTTTTTATTTCCTTTAGTGCAGTTACAAAACTTGGTCATTATATTTAATGAATGTAGTTATTTGCTAGTAAAACAATTTTTTTAACAAGTCTGTAGTAAATTCTGGCATGCACATGGTATCTAAACTGATATTGTAAAATATAAAATTTTGATTAAATTTAATATACCTACCTACTTACATTTCAACACAAGGTTGTAATTATCTTAATTTAAGGACAATATGCTAGAATAACTTTATGGAGGAGACACAATGCTACCACATACCAGGGATCCCATGGAGGTGGTAACAGAAATCTAACTCGACATGGTTTTTGTAGAACTGAAAGTTGATTTGGTATTTGGTACTAAACCTTCTATTTAATCTAAATATACGAATAAAAGATTGTGTCTGTTTGTTTGTCTAGCTTTCATATCACAACAGAAAATCAACACAAAAAAAAATGGGGAGGGTTATCAAATACATTTGTTCATGGAATAGTAAAACCTCAAATATAAGCTAATACATTAGAATTCTGTAATTCCAATTTATTAGCTTATATTTAAGGTGTTATTAGTTACAGTAGGTTACAGGTTTGATTAGTACTATAGACATTTTATTTTAATAATTTTTGCATATTTTAAATCACCAGGATAACTTTTGAGTTAGAAGTTTGGTCACCTCAGTCTGATTATTACAAACTAGTCTTGAGCAAATGGAGTGTCATATTGTAAAAAAAAAACCATAAAGTTTTAGGTGAGATTGCTTCATATTCAAATAACACAGTATATCATAAAAAGTTTATAAGTCAGCTTTAACTAGGTAATTAGGTACCTACCACAAACTACTTAGAGATACTACCGTACCTACTTTGATTGTAAATTTCATATTTATACATTTTCATAGAAATCCTAAATTTCAATTCTACAAAACCTCCAATCGTTACTGTTATCAGAACGTACAATCTTTATGAGTTAATTGAGTAATTAAGACCGTTCTAGTGTTCTACTGATATCGTTACGTTGTATTCCATAATCCATTAGCTATCACTAGTCAGGTGCAAAAGTATCCCTATTACGTAGGTAAACAGTCCCACCTACTAATTACGTTACAACTTACAATATCGATAAAACCAGCGTAAATATTAGGTTTGTGACGATAATATTCAAAACTAAACCAATAATTTACTTACCAAGCTTAAAAATCAACTCGCCACTACTTGGCACCTTTGCTAAACGATAAAAATAAGAAAAGAATTAATATGGATCAAAGAAGCACTGGCGCTACCTGTGGTCAAATTTTAACTTCTATGGTCTATGCCACAAAGAAGCTAGGCAAAACTGAACTTTATTCTCAGGTAGCATAGTTGCTTTTTCTGCCACACAAGAGCTAAACATAGATTGACGGATTCCATTGCCGCTCTCACTTAGAACCTTGTCACTTTTAATGTTGAACAAAATTGCTTCTTGTCTACGCTTCTTGTAGGTAACCAATGTAGGGCGTAGATGGAGAATGAATAGATGAGGCGATTTCCTTCTCTTTCGAATAGTAAGCGAGACAGTGTTATGGCTAAGTTCTTAAGAGTGAAAGAGATTTCCAATTATCTTTTGTCCTTATCTAGCGTATAGGTTTTTTTTGTTGGGCAAAGTTATAGTTTGCCCAACAAAGCGAAGTGCTCTTTGTTTATTTTGATAAAAAACGTTGTTTTTTTCAATTATTGAAAGCTAAATAGACTTTCATATCGTGTTTAAAGTGTATGTTTTTGTTGTGGACATAGTGATATTTTGTATTTTAGGCTGTAAGAGCCGTAATGAAAGGAAAACGGAGCATGTAACATTTCATCGGTATGTAATGATTTACTTTCATGTAAATGTGTTTTGTTTATGCAAAATAGCAAATATATTCATAATAACAGCTTTGTGGTATAAATCGTAGAAATATAACAAAAAAATCAACATTAATTTGCCTTCTTATTTTAATGTATAATCTTGCCAAATTACGTAGTCCTTATTCCATAATGGCGACTATGTCCTTACCACGTCGTTACTATGCCTTCCGTAATATGTCGGGTTATACTACGACAAAGGTTGCTAGTTTACCCAGATTAATTTCCCAATTTTTTATAATATTAGTAGGTACCTATGAGGTGTAACAAAATAGGGTACTTGCATGAAATTTATTATAAGAAATTGTGTCAATATGTTAAAAATAGAGCCTTAGAAAAGCGTTATCGTGAAAGATTTACTAAAAAAAATTTAAGTTTCTAAAATATTCAACTTTTAATTTTGTGAAACGGAACGTTGCAACGAAACACCAATCACAGCCACGCTTAACAGATTACGTCACTTTTATTTTTTTAGGAAACATTTACCTCTTTCAGAGAAGGCAAAAGAAACTAAGTGCATACAGTCAACGCATATTTTTAATTTGCTGAACTCGACACAGTTCAACCTTAATTTCGCTTTTGGATATTGAAGTTATCTGTCTGTCAGTGTCACATGACCCGACAGTGACATTTCTATCACAGGTTAATAAGGCGTAATTTTGAACTAGTGACGTCATTCCGCGTTTCGGCGGTAATGTCAAAAGTAGGAACTTTGAAACGCTCTATTTAATTAATTTATGCGTATATTTTTTCTTTTTCTTGCTTCATTTAAGTAGGCCATACATATATCTTTAAAATAAACTGGATTTTTTTTTTTATCTCTACCAAGTTTCATGCCAAGTACCAATCGTTTCCATCTTTTGTTTTTTTTTTCAACGTGGGATAAAATACTGAAAGATTCTAGTCAACTATGTCTCAGACGCTGTATTTTAAAACTTCAGTATCGAATCGAATAAGTTCAATTTGACCGTCAACAGAATCACGTGTACTGTACCCTTCGCGTGTAAGACTGGCTGAAAATCTTGCATGCTCTTGACTGTATGAGTAGTATATGAAATAAACAATTTTAGATTCGATTTGGAAATTTTAGAATATTGGGCCTGATAAATACATTGTCCACGTCAAATATTTTTTAATTTTTCATGTTAATACAGTGTGTATTCTATATTTTTTTTCTTTTTCAGATTTCCTTTTAAATTAGTTACTCTTATTAACTGGATAGCAAGCACTGGTCGTGTAAATTGGAAAACAAATAGCTATTCAAGGATTCGTTTCAAGAATTTCCCAAGCAGTTTCTTTCGAAAAACTAAACTTAATTACAATGAGTGCAGCTGGCGCGAACCAATAGCAAGCAATAATAATAATCGTTTCAAAAACCATAAGCCAAGCGCGCAACTTTTACGATGCCCTGACGAGAAATAAGCTGGTTTGCTCATCCGTACCGTGCGCTAAGTAACTTAAGTTCCAATAAAACGTTATTTGCACCTACATAGTATTCATTTTACTTGCCCCGCTTCACTACATAGTATAAAATAAAGTCGCTTTCTCTGTCCCTATATCCCTATGTATGCTTAAATCTTTAAACTACCCAACGGATTTTGATTCGATTTTCACCAATAGATAGAGTTATTCATGAGGAAGGTTTGTAACTATATTTTATCCTGAAATTCCCGCGGGAACTCCGAAATTACCACGGGTGAAACCGCGCGGGTCAGCTAGTATATTATAAATCCCTTCGACACCATCAGGGATCGATGATTTATAGTTTATATACAAAACAACCTATCCTATAAAACTACATTTTACTTCCTATAGCTGTTTCATCACCAAACAAGCTAAAACTCCTTGGAAATTGGAAATAAGTTATTTAGTGGCAATACTGGTAGTTTACATGTGTGCATAGGAAGAATATCACTTTCTCTTACGCTATACGCGAATGCCTCGTCTAGTTCATTCTCCGTCTACGATGTAGGGCCTAGATCATGCCAGTAGCTCTTATTTTGAACCATTAAATATTAAACTACTAATAACAGCCTAAGTTCTGCATTTTCAGCTATATTTTAAAATAAAAATGTGTAGTAAGTAGATCAGACAACCATACAATATTGTATTATCTATGACCATGAACCAGTGATGAACCATTAGCAATAATTAGCATAATATATTATCTTTATTTTATACTGGCTGTGCCCCGCGGTTACACCCGCGTGAGTTTCAAAATTCCCACAGGAGCTCCAAAGCATTTACTTCTTAAACCTTCCCTGAACTTCCACAAATATTTCAAGATAAAAATTCGCCAAATCGGTCCAGCCATTTTCGAATTTTATCGAGATAAACGAACAACAATTCATTTCCATATATAAGATTAGCGTTTGTTTGTAGTGGTGAATAATGCTAATATCAGTTATAAAAGAACTGCTATTTTTTTGGAAAGAAGCGTTCTATGTTTTGACACTATTTCGATGTGAACCTTTTTTTAACCGTTCTCAGTTCGACGCGTATGTATTTTTATGTTTGTTATCTGACTGTTAAGTTTAACTCTGTAGTCTTGTTCAGTCTTGTTCCTTAGTTTGTATTAATAAAAATCAGTATCGCTGAATGTATTATTTTGTTATCAATGTGTTTACTTCTTCTTTTTTTATGTGGCAACACGTATTATTGCTAGCACCGTAGACGGAGAATCTACGACTAGCCGTGGACGGAGAATAGAATGGACGAGCTGCTAAAATAATAATAATTACAAGAGTGAGAAAGTGCGAATGGTAAATACGTAGGTGCGAGCTGGACGAAACAATTGTTTTTGGTCTCTTTCTTGCGTATCGTTTATTTTTGTCTGCCTACAATTATATTGTAGGCAGACATCTACATTGCTCTTTGTTTATTTGGATAAAAAACGTTGTTTTTTTCAATTATTGAAAGCTAAATAGACTTTCATATCGTGTTTAAAGTGTTTATTTTTGTTGTGGACATAGTGTTATGTTGTATTTTAGGCTGTTAGAGCCGTAATGCTAGGAAAACGGAGAATGTAACATTTCATCGGTATGTAATGATTTACTTTCATGTAAATGTGTTTTGTTTGTGCGAAATAGCAAATATGTTCATAATAACAGCTTTGTGATATAAATCGTATAAATATAACAAAAAAATCAACATTAATTTGCTTTCTTATGTATAATCTTGCCAAATTACGTAGTCCTTATTCCATAATGGCGACTATGTCGTTACCACAAATTAACTAGAGTTGTTATCATGCTTTCCGTATTAAGTCGGGTTATACTGCAACAAAGGTTGCTAGTTTACCCAGATTAATTTCCCAACCCAATTTTTCATAATATTAGTAGGTACCTATGAGGTGTAACAAAATTATTTCGACCAAGTATCGTGCCAAGTGCCAATCGTTTCCATCATTTGTTTTTCTTATCAACCTGGGACAAAATACTGAAAGATTCTAGTCAACTATCTCTCAGGCGCTGTATTTTAAAACTTCGGTGTCGAATTGAATAAGTTCAATTTGACCGTCAAGAGAATAACGTGTACTGTACCCTTCGTGTGTAAGACTGGTGCAAAGTGAGTCTAAGCTGAAAAGCTTGCATGCTCTTGACTGTATGAGTAGTGAATGAAATAAACAATTTTATATTCAATTTGATTTGGAAATTTTAGAATATTGGGCCTGATGACTACATTGTCCACGTCATATTATTTTTTAATTTTTCATG
This sequence comes from Zygaena filipendulae, assembly GCA_907165275.2. NCBI lineage: Eukaryota > Metazoa > Arthropoda > Insecta > Lepidoptera > Zygaenidae > Zygaena > Zygaena filipendulae. The sequence goes on along the minus strand of OU015670.1, from coordinate 7,800,055 downwards.
TTAATACAGTTTGTATTCTATATTTATTTTTCTTTTTCAGATGTCCTTTTAAATCGGTTAATCTTATGAACTGGATAGCAAGCACTGGTCGTGTAAATTGGAAACCAAATAGGATTCAAGGATTCGTTTCAAGTATTTCCCAAGCAGTTTCTGTTGAAAAACTAACCTTACTGACAATGAGAGCAGCTGGCGCGAACCAATAAGCAAGCAATAATAATCGTTTCAAAAACCATAAACCAAGCACGCAACTTTTATGATGCCATGACGAGAAATAAGCTGGTTTGCCTCATCCGTACCGTGCGGCGTGCGCTAAGGAACTTAAGTTCCAATAAAACGTTATTTGCACCTACATAGTTTTCATTTCACTTGCTCCGCTTAAATTATAAATCCCCTTGACACCTTCACGAATCGATGATAACCTATCTACTCTATAAAACTACATTTTACTTCCCATAGCTTTTTCATCACCAAACAAGCTAGAACTCCCTGGAAATGGGAAATAATTTATTTAGTGGTAATACTGGTAGTTTACATGTGTGCATAGGAAGAATATCACTTTCTCTTACCCTATACGCGAATAGCCTGTCCATTCTATTCTCCGTCTACGCGACTAGCTGACAAATGCAAGGTCAAATCAAATGTCAATATTCCATTCATTCAATTTCGTTCTGCATGGCATTCAGCTGGTAGGTAATTCTAATTTAGTTTGTTTCAAAGACTACTTTTTGTTTGTTTGTGACCTGTGTTTGTGACGATCTCTGTGGTTTTTCGTTGTGCGTAGATAGTATTTTGATCTTGTTTATATTTCTTAGTTTTATTTTGTGTCGAATTATCTCGATTTTAAAACCTTTTTAACTCGTACAATCATTAGGTTGTTATTTACTTTCGCAATGAAATACTTGAAAATAACACAAAAAATGCATTAAAAAATGTTCACAAAGTACAGTCAGTGACTAGAAAATGTCATTGAAAGGTATGCATTGCAACTTTTGTAAGAAAACAGTTCATGGTAGCAAACATGATTTTCAATCCCATTTATTAACACACAATGTGGAAGCAAGGTTTGTGTGTTTGCATTGCAACAAATCATTTTACAGAAAGGACCAGTACACCAAGCACTTACTTACACATAGTATTGGCGGTACTCTTCCGAAATTTATTTGTGATCATTGTAAACGTGGATTTGTGGATAAGAGAAATCTCATTTCCCATTTAAAATGTCACTATGGAATGGATTTTGGAAGCCGCTATAAATGTACAGCATGCGAAGTTGGTTACGCGGAAGAAAGATTACTGAAACGTCACGTAAGAGACACCCATTTTAACTTAATTAATAAGGAGCCTTTGCACTTAAACAAAAAATTAAATGAAACATGGATAGAAAATGTAATGGATTCCGAAGTGTGCGTCCAGATAACTAAAGTTACCAACAATGTTTTAACAATAAAAAAATGTGACAAAATAAAAACCGAGCCACATGGCAAAGTTACCAAGGATAATGCAATTGAAAGTTTCTCTTATGAGTATGAAAATTTAATTTACAATAATACGTATTTCTCTAAAGCGATATGCGATTATTGCAAAAAAGAAATGCTAAAAAAAAGTATCTTGCCGCATATCAGAGAAAGACATTTTAGGTCACCAAGGTTCCGATGTGAAAAGTGCAGTTGGACTTTCAGGCGACGTTATCAATTTATTCAACATGTTTGTGGAAAAAAGAGGAGAAAAAGAACACAAAAAGACGGAGTTTTGGCTAACGTTATATTTTAGTTGTCTCTTCTCTATTAGATATCTTTAACATTGTTAAGTTGTAATATCAAATTTGAGTGACACGTTTTTAAATGAAATTAATTTAGAAATTAAAGACGAAAAGAGGTATTTGGTCATAGACGAAAGAGACATTCTTTAGAAACAGAACGTGAATATTTGTATATTTATAGAAGATACCTATTTACATATACCTTTACTTATATCAACCAGTGTAATAATAAAATAAAACTATTATATAGAATGAAATTTGTACAATAACAGCATTAAAGTCAAATGATATTATAAGTATTAAAAGAGGGTAAAAAATACCTATTAAAGACTTCTTGTTCAAATAAGAGGGATGGGTTGTCTATAACGGCAATATTTTAACTGTCGTAATAGAGATTATAGTTTTATGATAATTACATCAAATTCTACATAATATTCAGAGAGCTTTATGGTTGTGCCTCGTAAATCTTTTTAAAGTGATAGCTGTAAGTAGGTCTTGTAATTAATGTGCACATACAATGTGCTATAATGTATTTACAGTGATTTTTAATAAAAAACTGACATTTTGTTTAAAAAATACAAATAAAATTTATTAAATTGTGCCTTAATAAAAAAAAAAAATTATAAAAATAATAATAAATAATTTTTTTCTCTTATTTAAATATATTTAATTATGTATGTCTCATCGTTATTCATTAGTAAGTAAATAAGTAGTCTTGTATGAAAAAGAAATAATTTAGATCTTTTACAACGTTAATACCTACATAAAAATTACATTATTAAACGTTTCAAGTTCAACGGAAACAAAGTTGCCTTTTTACCAAGTTCCAACTGATACTTGTTAAAGTGCTGAGAGAGATAAAAAACACTGTTTAATTGAAAAATTAAAAAATAGCTTAGGAGTCATTTAATAATTTTATACATTATGTGAAAGGAGAATAGTGTCAAATTAGTTTGTAATAGATAGATATATAAAAAAAAAATGATATTTTTATTAGTGATTTCGAATCATTTTACAACAAAAAAACGGATAATACTAAAATATTTTTTATATTAAGTATATTTATGAACATAATCAAAATATTTTTATCTACACTAATGTTGTAACATTCTACTTATATTTCCAATACTTGACTTATAATTACTACTGTTATAGCGCAGACAACAAAACACTCAATTTAAGCAATTTCACATGATGGTATAATATCCACATCGATATCGTAAAATCTCATTATAACATCAATAAAACGCGACCAACTTGATTGCAGGGCCAATCAGGTTGGTCGCGTTTTATTGATGCGCGCAGCTGCGCTCTCATTGGTTAGATTTTAATGGCGGCAAAATCAGTGTGACAGTACACGTACGCGTGAATTTAATTTAATGCTTTTACTCTTGTTGTTTGATTAATTCTGCATCAGTGAAGATAAAGTAATGTATGCAACTGCATATAACACGGGTATTAAAACACGAGTGTGAGTTTATGAAACGAGCGCAGCGAGTTTCATAATAGTAACTTCATTATATGACAGTTGCATAAACTACTATTAAACAATCTAAGTCTCCTCATATATCACAAAACAGGCGACTGTACGAAGGTTTTATAAACATAAGTAGGTACAGAAAGTTTATTATTTTCTTTGTTAAAAATAATAGATTGAGAATAAATATACAAGTTTTAACTGATAACCAAAAAAACTGGAATATATTCATTCTATACTTTGTAGTCTCTGTATTATCCTAATTTTAACCAATATGAATGTGTGTTGTGTAATTTCACGCCCTAACTACTGCAAAATTTCATGAAACTTTGCATACATGTTGCCATGGGTACGAAAAAGACAAAGGGTACCTACAACTCGAAATTCCTGCGGAATCTCGGAGTATCTGGGCGACCGAGCTTCGCTCGTAGCGCCATCCGTTATTAAGAAAAGCCCTACCAAACACTCATTTTTCATTGCAACAATGACACAAACACAAACATAGCTAGTTCGATTAATCGCCCCGAAACCCCTTGCATACTAAATTTCATGAAAATCGTTGGAGCCGTTTCCGAGATGATACTCTTTATATTATATACAAGAATTGCTCGTTTAAAGATTGTAGATAAATAAAATTAAAGAATAAAATCTAATTATATTTTTTAATTTAATGTACTATGTATTTGTTAAATTAAGAATTTTCTTATCTGAAAGATTCAGTGTCGTCAATACTGTCTTCATATTGTATTTCAATCAACTTTCTACAGTGAGATAACGTTGTTGACTTTATTTCTGGTTTTGATTGTCTCGGAGGGCCTTCGAGAACATTATTATATTTTTGACTATCATTATATTTTGTTAATATTGTATTAAACTCATTATTTTTGATAACTAGTGGGAATAAAGAGGATATCGAACTGTTTTTACTTAAGGCTGTTGAATGTATTTTGCCTTCCTTATTTAAAGGTACATCTTGGTACTTATTTTCTCTTTTGTTTTTACGAGGTATTGAATCTAGTAAATCTAAAATTAATGTTTGCTCTTTTCTTGTAACGATCATAGTTTCAGGATCTATATGACCACAATCTTCAATGCATGCGTAATTTTTTCTCCCATTTTTCATGATTCGCGAATATATTATATCGTTCGTCGAATTTATCACTCTAAATATAATTGAATCTCGGAATATCTGAAACATTAAAACCATGACTAAAATACTAAATTTTCATCTTGATGATAAAGTGCCTTTTTAAACAATGAGTGATGTACAACCGAATAATTAATTATTTAACTAGAAATTATGGCTTATATTAGCAAATATTGCGTCTTACTTGGTATAAAGTAACTATTTCACATGCGTCGCGACCTCCACAAATTATAGTGTTAAATTATTAGCATTAGTAAGGATACCTAGTAAATAAAACAACCTGATTTTAACAAAACTATTCCTTTGTGTCTGTATTACCAATTATAATAAAAACTCTTTGATATAATTTGTATCAAATTCTATAATAATCAAAGCCAGTATAGATAAGCAATAGGAATCTCAAAACATGTTACGCACAAAGTAATCAAATCTCTGAAGCTAAAGTTAAGCTTGAACAGTATATTTTATGAGAACAATACAGTAATAACAATTATTATTACAAGCATTAAATAGAGCCAAAACTGTCTACCAATACTTAACTTTCGATGTTATGATGTCTTCCATCTAGGAAATCACCAGCACCACTGACCCGATCCTTTGTTGCTGCCATTATGTAAACATGTTCTCCCGCGCGTTTTTCCCGCTATCTCAAATAACATTTTATTTACTCTACAGTCTATGAATTCACAATGTTGCCAGTTATTAAATATGAATTGGCCATGGAAATGCAATTTAAATCACTTTAATAAACATTGGTATAATTATTTAAATTAAGAATCACAATACATAGCATAAGAATCATAATAATATTAATCAATTTTAATATATTAGTACAGAATACCTAAATCACTATTCACACTCGCCCATCCTGACATCTTTGCGACCCTGCAAAGTAAAAAGGTTTTGTAAAAATAATTTCACTTTATCTAAATGTAACACAAATTCAAACCATGATTCTTTTTTTATCCAATCCATGTTACTAAGTTCCACCAACTTCCACTTAACTTCTATCCATTATCCATAATAAGATTTTATTTTATTCCTTAATAACCAATAATATTAATAATAATATTTAGCATTGAACCATTTATCAAATATTTTATCTGCGGACTCGCTTAGACGATTAGATACGTAATTTCCTTCCAAGTTCCAACTGCTACTAAAGTTGCGTTAGCACAATCACTCCTTTTACCAATGATCGACTATGCCGATACCTGCTTTACTGACATTAGCGAGGAGCAGCTAAATAAACTTGAGCGCCTCCAGAATCTATGTATCCGGTTCATATTTGGTCTACGCAAATATGACCATGTCTCCGAATTTCGTACCAAGCTCAAGTGGCTTCCGATTTGCCTTCGCCGGAATGCGCATGTCCTCTTCCTTCTATATAGCATACTGTTCAATCCACCTTCCCCCAACTACCTAAAAGACCTCTTCGTATTTCAATCTTCTTCCCATAACCTGCCTGTTCGATCATCCCAGAACTTACTTCTTATGATTCCTGCCCCTAGAACCAACTTTTATGATTATTCCTTCTCTGTACAATGTACAAGCAGTCCGCTTGTGGAATCCGCTACCTGTAGAGGTGCGAATAGGCCAAATCACTACCCACCTTTAAGAGCCTGGTGAAGACTTTCTACCTCACTCATGGATTGTGACTCGCTGTAGTGTAACCTTATTATTTATAGTATGCATCTGTGTTTAAACGCATTTATAAAATTAGTATTTATACCCATAAATATTGTACGTATATATTTTCTATGTGTATATTTTATATCTATGCGTGTATCTATGTATATCCATTTTTTGTGTATGTCTTTTCTATGTGTCTCTTCTATATTATTTTATGATTCGTTTCACCTATACATATAATATACCAAATCAACATATAAATTTACTGTTTTTGTCCTGTCCACCCAAAGGTTGTCTGGAAAAGATCGCTAGTAAAGCGATAAGATAGCCTTTTGTATGCCTTTATTTATAAATTTTTATTTTGTTACCACACTAAAATTATTCTTGTATAAAATAAAGAGTATTCTATCCTATTTTAAATTCAACGAAAATGGGAAATCTCTCAAAATACTATGCTGCAGGAAATAATGAACCAGCTGATGAAAAGTTTAACCATTTGCTCTACATGGATGATATTAAATTGTACGCCACCACGAAAGACCTATGTTATTTGGCTGATCTTACGGAAACTTTTTCAAAGGAAAAACGTCGGGTCATATTACCTTTCAGATGCAGACTGGCCAACAGATACCTTCGCTTAATGAAAAAGAGACAAGTACTTGGGCTTCAATCAATCTAAACAATAACAGATCGACAACTAAAAATACAAGAGTGGACTCAAAAGGGTATGCATAGACAACACCGGCAAAATTTGTGCAAGTCTAACGTCGATAAAGAAGCATCCAATGCCTGGCTTACTTGGGGTGAACTGTTTCCCGAAACAGAAGGATTTATGCTTGCCATTCGAGACCAAGCCATCGAAACACGAAACTACCAAAAGCATATACTAAAAGTTCATAATATATCAAATGACAGCTGCAGAAAATGTAACGGTGCTCCGGAAACGATACAGCATCTCATAAGTGTCTGCAAGTCAATAGTACAAAAAGATTATAAACACCGCTACGACCAGGTTGCTAAGATTATTCATCAGAAACTTGCAAGCAAATCTAAACTGAGGACGAATGAACCAATTTCTTATTAAAAATACATACCTGACAGCGTTCTAGGGAATTCAACCCACAAGCTGTAGAGCACAATATCTGAAAGCTTACAAAATATATTGACCTCAAAACAAAATAGCAAAAAATGTGGAAATTACAGAATATTACCTTCATCCCTGTTGTACTACCACCATCTGAAATCCCTTGTCAACTGCACCAACCCTTCGCTACCCTCCAATTACCTAGGTACACTTACATTATTATGCAGAAGGCGGTAATACTAAATACATGTCGAATCGTCCGCAAACTCCTCCAAACTGATGACCACACAACTCTTAATACTTCCACTTAAACTAACCTCCACTTGGCTTTGGCCCGTGGTTGCCAATTAATACCGGTCTAGCTGAGAAGAATTCAAAAATCCAAATTCCCATAATAATAATAATCCACTTCACAACACACAGATAAGCGTCTTGACCCCACACTAAGCTATAAGCTTGTGTCATGGCAACCAAGCAAACTTGGTATACCTATAGGTACTTACTACATATTATTACATATGTCGATATTACACTATATTATATAGTATATTATATATTCACGCCCAGACTGGAAAATATAATAATATAACAAAATAAAATATAAAAATACAATAATCTATACATACATAATTATAAATAAAATTTATGTGCCTGTTTGTAACTCAAAATTAACAGCTTTTTAATAAATGCATAATATGAAAATAAGTATAATTATAATATGGCACCTACTTATATGTCTGTCTGTTCCGGGTAATCTCTAAAACTCTATTCATTTAGTCCAATTTATTCATTAATACCAGAGATCCATTTAATTATTCCATTTATTACTTTTATACCATTCATCACTTAGATTATCAACCACTTTTAACCATTACTTTAGTATAGGTACATCAGGTACATGACCATATATTCCAGTATTTAATTTTTGTACCTAATCCATTAGTAATTAAATCCAATAATCAAAATCGCTTTAACTAGTTAACCAGCTAGTTATTCCTTACACAATTGGTAGAGTAAATTCTTTTTCCCTCAAGTACCTAGATTAAATTGACATCATCAGAAACGTACCGGGAGATCGCAAGCGCACCAAACCCAAAATTAACTATAAATTCTTCTATACTATTCACCTGACTCGTCTGTCGAGATTGTATCGGTCTCAGAGTCTATTTAGAACAATTGTATGTAATCTGACTATGCTTTGACACCTTATGGACAAGTTCTAGTTGAAGAAAAGAAAGAAGTCTATCCATTACAAACAACCAAGGAAATAAACAAAAATGGATTTTATGTCCTTATTGGCGCCTATTAGATAATATACGGAAGTAAAGTTATATAAGTTTGCAAACTTTGTAAGTTTGGATGTAGTGGGTAGTCTCTGGTACTACTGAACAGATTCTTAAAATTCCTTTATAAAAGATACTGACACAGCACAGGAGTGACACGTACTTTCCATTTCCAAACAAAGAATTCCTGCCGAAATATCAAAATTCACGCTGGGAAATCAGCGGGGAAACAGATATTTTAATAGGTTACCTATGGATAAAAGTGAAATAAGCAATAGGGTAGATACATTTTTATCCTGATGTAAAGGAATTTCGCGGGTTGAATCGCGGGGGATAGTAGGCACCTAGCAGTAAAATATTACTTATCGTTGAAGGTAAATTATGATAATACTCTAAAACTGATTTTGTTCTCTATACGTATCTATTTAAGTATTATTAATGAATGTTGGCATATAATCAAAAAAGAAAACTGTGACTATTGTTTTAAACAAGATTCGAATTTAAAAACTAACTTAGAGACCACTTGAATCGCAACCTTTTAATGTGTTATACAAATGCATATTACGTTTAATTAAATTGTTTAAATTACAGGAGGATTACAGAATAATTTCACAGAAAGTACCTTTACCTATCTATTTTCTTCAAAAGCTCAATGGTTAAATAGAGTTACTACTGCATTAATTAACATCAAGTTAAATATTGTGTAATTCCACTACAAATTATTAAGAAAGACTTACCGCTACCACAATAACCACGAGTATACTCCGCTACTAAGCGCACTAAAGAAGAAATGCTGTAATTGAATACCCGCGCATAATCACACATTTTTAGACTTATAAGCATTGAAATATTCCTATAAGAAAAAAATCTCCAGGACTTCAAACCCATTTACTATAACGAATTCTATCGACACCTGACCTTCATACTTTTATTGGACTACCTCCAAAACCTTTTACAAAAATATCTGATGGAAGCAACAAGACAAGTTTTAGCGAGCAATCTCGAGTATCTAAATTAACCCGTGTAATCGATATTGTCAGGGAATGCCTCTAAAATCTTTTGTTTCTATTTATGCCATGTAAATTCATAAGAACGCAAAGTCTTGTGCCACAACTTAGCCAATCCAGTCAAACGTGACTGCACATAATAACTTTTCCATCATCGTTCCAACCATGTATTGCCCTTAGATGTTCGATTTTATCAAGATTTTATTAAGCCATTGTAATACCGGCAATTCCGATTTCTCAAAATCGAATTCGGGAAAAATACGGGTTTAACCAAGACGTTACTATAATATGGAGCGATCCTACCAGTATCATCCAGTTGTGAAGATTCTTTATTTCTCACGGCCCGTGGAGAAGGCGTATCTCTAGGCCGCCATGGCGCCCAGGATCTGGAACTGATCCATGACCGTCGTTTCGTTTAACAGGACTCCGAGAATGCTTTGGCTGCTTGAATCCTTAATAATCCCACTTCTGAAATGTTAAATTATTAGCATTAGTAAGGATACCTAGTAAATAAAACAACCTGATTTTAACAAAACTATTCCTTTGTGTCTGTATTACCAATTATAATAAAAACTCTTTGATATAATTTGTATCAAATTCTATAATAATCAAAGCCAGTATAGATAAGCAATAGGAATCTCAAAACATGTTACGCACAAAGTAATCAAATCTCTGAAGCTAAAGTTAAGCTTGAACAGTATATTTTATGAGAACAATACAGTAATAACAATTATTATTACAAGCATTAAATAGAGCCAAAACTGTCTACCAATACTTAACTTTCGATGTTATGATGTCTTCCATCTAGGAAATCACCAGCACCACTGACCCGATCCTTTGTTGCTGCCATTATGTAAACATGTTCTCCCGCGCGTTTTTCCCGCTATCTCAAATAACATTTTATTTACTCTACAGTCTATGAATTCACAATGTTGCCAGTTATTAAATATGAATTGGCCATGGAAATGCAATTTAAATCACTTTAATAAACATTGGTATAATTATTTAAATTAAGAATCACAATACATAGCATAAGAATCATAATAATATTAATCAATTTTAATATATTAGTACAGAATACCTAAATCACTATTCACAATAGCTAGATTTCCTTCGCGATCACCAGCTTTATACACTCTCTCGATACGCCATTTAGTTTTAGTTGGATTGTCGCATGTACCCGATATGTCGATGAATGTATACGGGACTGCAGAAAGATGACTGAACTTCTTAAAACTCGTGTAATCGAACGCACAAAACTGATGGTCATTTATTAAATAAAATAATTCAAATGGACACGGAGGCTTCTCTTCTATAACCTGAAAACAAAAACGCAGTGATCAGGTATAGGTATTCTTTTTCGTCACTTATAATATCACTAGCTGTTCCCCGCAGTTACTACACCAAAGATGTTAAAATACACAACTTCATTTGGGGGCAATTTCTTAATTTAGATTTTATTTCTCTTTTATCCACGTATACCTACATCTTTACCTATTGAATTGTTCTATTGTTATTTTGTATCGAAATGGTTAAGAACATTTGAAATAAATTATAACTAATAGGTAAATAATTTACAATGGAAATCAAAAATAATATAATCTTCTTCTTCTTCTTTAATAATGGCGTCTATAATTATAATTTGCCAATGACAATGTTTCTTAATAATAACAATCTCTTCATCTACTTCTTCAATTATGGCGAATCGCCAATGACAATGTTAGATTTTTCCCCAAGTTAAAACATGGCTCTTTTGAAAGTCAGTTTCCTGCTCAGGGTCCAAAATAGATGCTGAAAAGTGACTGAAATAACGAAAAACGTGACACACGTGTTTTCGATACGGCTTTCACTCGTCAACAACCGATCTGGGGGCACGGCAGTGCCCCCGCCAAGTCGAGCAACAAAAGCGGCACGGCCGTACTATCCTTTTCTTGAAGCAATTCAGGCCATTTTCGACCCCCTATAACTTCGTTGTGGATAAAACTAGAAGCCTGAATTTTTAGTAAACAAGCAGGTATTGTATAAAGACGGTATAATTTAAATTTCATTCGATTTGAACCAGTAGTTTAAGAATTATAACTAGTCAAAGTTTCTTAATTTTGTAGGTCACTCACTCACTCACTCACTCACTCACTCACTCACTCACTGACCGATCATCAAAATTCTAAGGCACTTCTAGCAGACATAGAAGTTTGAAATTTAGAATACAATTAGTGTTTATTGTATAAATCAAGGAAAAATTAAAATATTTAGCAATTTCGGTCCAGTTTTCTAGATACACTAACTGCATAAATAACTTTGTAATCCCATATAAATGTATGGAATTACAAAGTTATATATGCAGTTATATGTACCAACTGCACAAATAACTTTGTAATCCCATATAAATATATGAGACTAGCTGTTCCCCGCGGTTTCACCCGCGTTAATTTCGGAGATCCCGCGGGAATTCAGAGATGCAAAGTAGTTAGTACCCTATATCCCTAGGTTTTCTTTACCCCTGACAACGTGCATGCAAAATTTCATGAGATTTCACCAGCGTTAATTTCGGAGATCCTTCGGGAATTCCGAGATAAAATTACCCTAATCTGAATGCTCCAACGATTTTCATGAAATTTTGTATACAGGGGATTTCGGGGGCCATAAATCGATCTAGCTAGGATTCATTTCTGGAATTCCCGCGCGAACTCTGATATCAACGCGGGTGAATTAATTATTGCATACTACACGTTGTCAAGGGTACAGGAAAGGTCATAGGGTAGTACTTTTATCTCAGAATACCCGCGGGATCTCCGAAATTAACGTGGGTTAAACCGCGGGGAACAGCTATTTAAGCCGTTGCCCAGATATTAATAAATAATAATAATAAGTGTAGCTATAGTTACCTACCTAGATATAAAGTGTAGATACATAGTTACCTAGACATAATTATGTTCAAAGGTACAATGGTCAACGGAATGAAAAAGCAATGTGTTTATATATATTATAAAGTTGTACCAAAATCTTTCAAGTTATTAAAGTAGACTAAATTGCTCAAAGGAGGAAGACCATTTACAAAAAGAAATGAGATCCCATCAAAAACAAACTTGTAAAAAAGTCCAAGTCTCGCAACTCACTTCTTCTACAGTAAAAAGTTGTGAGATCAATGTAATACCAAGTCGGTTAATTTATTCAGTGCCTACTTAAGGGTCCTTCTGTCTAAAGTTATCATGTTATAAGCTAATCTAATAACATTTAAAGTGACCATATCAAATTTAAAAACCTTTTATGTTTTAAATAGATTGATTGGCTTGGCGATCACGTGAAAACACAATGTATCTCACAAGTAATACGTATTATAATTAAATTAGATTGTTTAGAACCATAATTATGTATTACATGTGAGATATATTGTGTTTTCACGTGATCGCCAAGCCAATCAATCTATTTAAAACATAAAAGGTTTTTAAATTTGATATGGTCACTATAAATGTTATTAGATTAGCTTATAACATGATAACTTTAGACAGAAGGACCCTTAAGTAGGCACTGAATAAATTAACCGACTTGGTATTACATTGATCTCACAACTTTTTACTGTAGAAGAAGTGAGTTGCGAGACTTGGACTTTTTTACAAGTTTGTTTTTGATGGGATAATATAATCACTACGTTATGGAAATTGCTCACCCAATAACCACTATTGTGACAGTTGGTACAATTTGTCGTTAGGTCTATATCGCTTTGACATTTGTAGCATATTAATATGTCGCTGCCATTTGGATATCTCACTTCCCTCCATGTCCTCCAGTATGTATCCCTTTTATAAACATATTTAACACCCTTCATGGTTATTAACTTTATGAACTCTTTTTCAATTTCATTCACTTTATTCCATTGAGAATGCTTAATGTTCACTAAGACATGCGGTATTCGATCAAAATAGATCGTATTTTTAGTAAAGTAACGATCCAATAAACGAATTTTTTCATTTCGTGCACGATTCTCCCTTTTCTTGTTTAGAAATATTTTTCTTAAATTAACTTCGTTTTCACCTAAGCTATCGGTTCCTGTTAAAAGAAAAACAGAAATAATACCGACTGACGTTAGCAACATGTAAGCCATTAGTGCTGCTATGAAAAGTTAAAAAAGGAAGTGAGAACACGAGATTTCAATGTTTATAAACAAATGCATGAAACTTAATATCGTGACTACTTTGCTTTGTTTCACATAACTTACGTTAAGGCTTAATTGAGAGGAGAATATTCTAATGAAATATACTACTAATTAAAATTTCACGATTATTACTTCTGCTGCTACGACTTTCGGAAAACAAATTCATCTTAATTAAATGGCCAAAGTTGCGTTAGATGACGAAATTTGGTCAAAAGTCCAAAAATAAAATAGTAACGTCGTGAAGAAGATCGAAGAAGAACTAGCTCCTGCTCTCAAAGGTATATTTATCCTTATCACTCTCACTTCTGGTCCTTCGAGTCGGATTGCCCATATTTCTGGTCCTGCGAGTCAGATCACCCACATTTCTGGTATCTTTAGATCTACATATTAAAAAAAATATAATTGCGAATAAAATGCAATGAAAATGAATTTTACTAATCTATGTATAAAAATACCTGCACTATTTTTTAAAGAGTAAAAATTGGGATTCTACTGAAGTTGAACTTATTCAAAATATTCTTTCATTGATAAAAGCTATTTACAATATCTCTCGGTAAAGTATGACTATACTTTCACGGCATAAGGAGTTCCCGAGGGAATACCAAAATTCATACAAGTGCGAGTGCAAGTATGAATTTTTGAAGTACCTAATCCCGAAATTCATGTGGAAATCGAAAAACCGTGGAGGTAATAGCGAATCATCACAAACAAAGTCCCCCACCGCGTCTGTCTGTCTGTCTGTTCGCGATAAACTCAGAAGCTACTGAACAGATTTTCATGCGGTTTTCATCAATAAGGAGGGTTTTCATGAGAAAGGTTTAGGTAAGGTACCTATATATAGTATAGCTGACCCCCGCAGTTTCACCCACGGTAATTTCGGAGTTCCCGCGGGAAATCTGAGATAATAAGTACCCTATGTCACTCACGATCACTTCATAGCTTCCTATCTATAATAAGTAGATCCATAGATAACAACCTCACAAACTCTGGAGTTCCCGCGGGAATTCCGGGATATAAAGTACCCAATGTCACTCAGGAATCACTGTAGCTTCATAAGCTCAGACGAAATAAAAAGACTTTTTATTTCGTCTGAGCTTATAAGTGAAAGAATTTTTAAAATCGGTTCTGTAGATCCAAATATTCCTCCCTAAAATCTCACAAACATACGAACTCATGAACTCCGGAGTTCCCGCAGGAATTCCAGGATAAATAGTAACTACCCTATGTCACTCAAAATCACTGTAGCTTCGTATAAGTGAAAGAATTTTCAAAATCGGTTCAGTAGATCCAGAGATAACTATTCCCCCGTGGTTGTACTCGCGGGAAATTCGGAATTTCCGCGGGGATTCCGGAATAAAAAGTACCCTATGATACTCAGGACTACTGTAGCTTCCTATAAGTGAAAGAATTTTCAAAATCGGTTCACTAGATCCAGAGATAGCTGTTCCCCCGTAGTTGTACCCGCAGGAAATCCAGAGTTCCCGAGGGAATTCCGAAATAAAAAGTACCCTATGACACTCAGAACCACTGTAGCTTCCTATAAGTGAAAAAAATTTCAAAATCGGTTCTGTAGATCCAAAGATTACCCCTACAACGTCACAAACTCACAAACTTTTGCTCTTTATAATATTAGTATTTAGTATAGATAATTTGTCAAGGTTTTGCGTAAATTGGTTGAAATATAACGATAAAATATTGTAGAAGTTTTGGAAAAAGTGATTTTTTTTTCATGATACCTACAAAATGTCAGGGGTACAGAGGAGGACTAGCCCAGTCATATTAGGGCTTTCACCTCGGAATGAAAGATAATAAGCTGCAAATTGGTATGAACCTTTGTTTTGTCATTCTAAATGTTGTCTCAAAAGTCACAATCGTTATCGTGTCCGCGTCTCAAGATATTCAAGGTCAAAGGTCACAAAAATCGGTTTTTCGCGAATATCTGGCTTCCTATCGGTTAAATGAGATTTGCATTTATTATAAAAGTTGTAGGCTATAAAATTCCCTACAACTTTTGTTTAAACTTTTTTTTCATACGACCAACCGTTTTGAAGGTAGAGCGCGAAGAGTGCACATCGTACAGTCATATACGGCCTAATGCAAGGTCAAGCGTGAGTTATGGTTATCAGTACGTTATAAAGTCAATTATTTACTTGGAAATTATAATTATTAAACAATGCCTATTATTTATGTACTAACTATTAATTATTTATATTTAATTAAAGTAAGTAACTTGATTATTTATATATAATTATTCATATTTAACTATTTAAGTATAAAATATTATTAATTCTGGATTATATATTTTAGTTTTATTTTAAGTTAAAATGATAGTAAGAGTATATATTTTACACATATTTTTATTTATTATTAAATACGGCATAATATACATTTATCAAAATGTGAGTTCAAATATCAAAAGTATCTTTGTTGATTTTAATTGTAATGAAATTGGAAATGGAAGCTAATTATCTTCTTCTTGTTCGTCGCCTTCTTCTTCTTGTCGCTCAAAAATGTTCGATTCATTGTCATCATCCTCATTATCTGTCATGTTCATCTCCAAACCTTCCAGAATATCGGGATCATATGTATTTTCTTCATCGGGATTACTTGGATACAGTGAAGCGTTGAGGCAAGCTTGTCCGTTGCACTGGCCGCAAGCTAAAGAACATTGTAGCCCTGATTTTCTGCATCCACAGCGGGAACCACAACCATTTTTGCAATTGGCTACTTGACAAAAAATTTTTTTTTTGTCCGTCGTGTAGATTAGTAAAAAATATTGGACACGTATTTTTTCTTTTTTTACGTACTCAAAAAATAACAGAGATACATTGAGTTGAAATTTCGCGTGACGTCACAATTCAATGCGGTTTGTATGACGCTTATAATGAATATTGACGTCACGAGCCCCCCACCCTAAACTTTAATGCGCTTTATCTATGTTCATTTTCATTAAATTGAAAAAGCAAAAAATACGTGTCTATTATTTTTTTATTTTCTAACTGACGGACTAATTAGAATTTTGATATTCAAACCTTGGAGAATACCCAATTGCAAAATATTACGTTTAGTAGTTCGGCTGGTGCTGGAGGTAATAACGTTCGTATGGGCTCCAGGATTTCATTTTCAAGCATCCAGCCCCATTCTTGAGGTTCTAAGTCCTTCCCTAACCACGTTTGAATCTGGTAGTAGACACGTTTTATGTGTTGATGAGCTGCTACACTTGGCACTGCTACACTTGGCATAGGGTAGGGACAAGTATTTCCAGGTATATAAGTATTGAGAAATTTACGCGTTTTAAAGAAAAGATATATAATGTCGTGTTAACTTAAAATAAAACTAAAATATATAATCCAGAATTAATAATATTTTATACTTAAATAGTTAAATATGAATAATTATATATAAATAATCAAGTTACTTACTTTAATTAAATATAAATAATTAATAGTTAGTACATAAATAATAGGCATTGTTTAATAATTATAATTTCCAAGTAAATAATTGACTTTATAACGTACTGATAACCATAACTCACGCTTGACCTTGCATTAGGCCGTATATGACTGTACGATGTGCACTCTTCGCGCTCTACCTTCAAAACGGTTGGTCGTATGAAAAAAAAGTTTAAACAAAAGTTGTAGGGAATTTTATAGCCTACAACTTTTATAATAAATGCAAATCTCATTTAACCGATAGGAAGCCAGATATTCGCGAAAAACCGATTTTTGTGACCTTTGACCTTGAATATCTTGAGACGCGGACACGATAACGATTGTGACTTTTGAGACAACATTTAGAATGACAAAACAAAGGTTCATACCAATTTGCAGCTTATTATCTTTCATTCCGAGGTTGACCCCTTTTTTTACCTAATATGACTGGGCTAGACATACTTTTGTCCCTGAATTACTGCGGGAACTCCAAAATTAACGCGAGGAATTGGTAGTTGAACGTGCAGCTAGTTGTATGTTTGGGTATAGCCTAGGTGTGTTAATGGGTGGTTAATGACCCTTAACGATATTTTAGATGCGCACCTCTGGCGAAATCATCCGCTTTTTAACCGACTTCAAAAAAGGAGGAGGTTCTCAATTCGACGCGTATGTTTTTTTCTTACAAATCATTAAGAATCCGAAGGCGAAGGGAGTCGTTAATGAAAGAATTTTTCCTACTCGATTAGTAAGTAATAATAATTACCTACTTATTTTATTACTTGACTGTACTGAAACTAGATCGTGGTCCGTGACCGCCCCGTCCGCGTCCAAAGAATATATAACCTCCGCACAAACTACTTTAGAATAGAAATTTTGAGTCGTTCGTTCAATTGGCGTTCTCTCTTTCCAACCTATTTAGCAAGAGAGGAGTCCTCTCTTTCACACAGTGGTTATCTCTTTGAATAATATTGTTCTAGGTACCTATGTGTACAGGTAGTAGGTACTCAGTAGTACTCTCAATTCTCAATCTCATTCCATAATTTCATTTCATTCATTGTTGAATTATGAAAGGAGGCGGTCGTGTTTATCGAATAAATAATGGAAAACTCCATTGTTTAAATAAAAGAAGTTAACATAAATCGTGTGTAATGTACCTGAGAGGATACTCCGTGTGTGATTTATGTTTTGTGTAATAATAATATTAGGTACATAAGTGGTTTTGTTTTGCCATTGTTTGTGTGAAGTTGGTGCGAACGAACGTTTTTTACTACATATCTGTAAGTAATAATCTCGAATAAAACTTATTTTTTTATTTTATTATATGTTAATAAGATACGTGCTGCCAATGTAATTTTTACTTTATATTTTGGCAAAATTTAAGTAATTCTAACCTATAGAAATAAGTACCAGTATTCAAAATAGATACCTACTATAAACATTAAACAAATAATTTGTAAAAAATACAAATCGGTAAGCTTAAATCTGCCAAATTCAAGCAGAGACTTTATTTTATTCGATTATTTTTTGCAATTTTCTTATAGCTACTAAAATATTGAAGTTGAATTCTAAAACCTTTGTTATGGTTTATGAATTCTATCTCTACAAGGTAGCTAAGTCCCTGGGATACCCACGAGGACATTTTGTTCCAATTTAAAAGTATCCTATCATTCAGGATATTTTAGTTTATGCCCGGAGTGACAAATATCTAAAAATCTGATACAGCGATGATAGCTCAGTGGTTGGTGCGTTCGGATCAAACGCCGCAAGGCGTAGGTTCAAACCCTATCAAAGAGCTTGAGCTGTCGGTGAAGGAAAACATCGTGAGGAAACCATAGCATGGTGGTAGGGCACTCTCTAGTGCCCGGCTGGCTAGCTTAAAGTTGCAAATCTGTCGCCTAGCAACTAACGGTGGTTCCGGCAGCCCCACTCGAAAGCCAGTTTCCATCCCCATTCCAGGTCGGCAACGCACCTGCATGCCTTCTGGTGTTGAAGATGTCCATGGGCTACAGTGATCACTTACCATCAGGTGTACCACTTGCCTGTTAGCCCCTATGACATAAAAAAAAATATCTACCTATTATTTTTTATTACGTAGTAGGTTTCCTGTAAGAATACTAGGTAGGTACCTGTTCTTGTCTTTTATTTTCTTCTCAGTTTGTTTTCTCTTCTTCATTTAATAAAGGTTTTGAGTTCTTAATTTTAGCCTTTTGTACACATACTCCACTGGTAAGTTCATTATTGGTTGGAGGTTAACTACCACATTATTGCAATTTGTCAATGTGAAAAAAGGAGGATGTTCCCAATTCAACTCGGATGTTCTTTTTCTTTGGTTAGCCACTGTTTTCTCTTTATTTACCAAAACAAAAGTTACATTATAAACAATAGCTGACATAGCAATTAAGAAACCACTTATATCTAGCTATTGTTTTTAACTAAAAAGAGACTCCATAGATAGACAATTCCCTCTGGCAAAAGTAAGAAGACTGTATTGATATTTGATATAAAGTTTGTTCTTTGTGTGCATTCTGTTATGTGATAAAATTCTGCCATTAACAAATTTAGATCCGAAAATGGCAGGCTTTTATCAGGTTTAATCCCAATAACCAGGTTGATTACCCATCTATAGCTGTGGTAAAATGTGTTACCTCCTGCTGCTCTGCTAAAAAGGGCAGATTTTTTTTTATATACAGCATGTCCCGTAAATCGACATCAAGCCAGAACCAGCAGGGTTAGCACGAATTTTTTCGCTCTCGTCTGTCGATATCGTCGTAATGTCAAAGCATTTTTTTTTGTATGGAAAATGAACTACACTGGATAGATAGCGTTGTTCATTTTCCATACAAAAAAATCGCTCGATATCGAAAGGACGAGAGCGAAAAAATTCGTGTAGGGGTACAGGTGATGGCTAAGTCATAACAGCTGTTAACAGAAAAATATAAAAATCTTTGCTATGCCTATTTAAAAAAAAAAAGGACAGTCATTAAAAACTGACAAAAGCAATAATTTTGTAAACTTCATTGGCAAAAACTTATAAGCAGTAGTTTTCTGAAACTCCATTCAGGATTACACAATAAGAAGAAAATTGAAAAAAAGTTAAGGTTTGCAGAACAGGAGTTAAAGAATCGCAGGGTGTAAATTTGTATAATTTTAATAGATGTTAAAGATTATTTTTTCACATTTTTCTATTAAATTATGACTTAGCCTATCACCTGGTTCTGGGCTTGACGTCGACTTACGGGACATCATAATATGTATGTATATAAATTAAAGTCATGTACCTATATGTATAAAAATTAAAAAAAAAATTAAAACCGACTTCCAAAAACACAAATCTAAAAAAGCTAAAAATAACAAAATACTGATTTAATCCAAAAGACAAAAAGACACGTATTATTATTATTGGTTTGTGCTACCACTGATAGGTTTGAATTCGGTGACAAGCCCGCTGGTGTCTGCCCACTTGGGTTGTTTTGCTCACGAAGAGCTGGTGGCGGGAGTCGACTTAGCCCATCTTCCCCCTCCATATTTGGCTTGTCACAGACTTCATACCGATCAGTGGTAGCACAAACCAATAATAATAATACGTGTCTTTTTGTCTTTTGGATTAAATCGGTATTTTGTTATTTTTAGCTTTTTTAGATTTGTGTTTTTGGAAGTCGGTTTTAATTCTTTGTTAAAAATTTGTTTATTTCTTGCTTTTTAGTGAGTCGGTTTATAATTTATCTAAGTTACAATAGCCTACTGTCAACTGCTCATAACCTTTTACAAAATATAACTTTTCCCGATGCAGGGACGTTAATTTTTGAGGAGTTCTCCTGGTATATCATCATCAGTTCCACTTCACCATACACCATGTGACGAGCATAATTTGTTTAGAAACCACATTAAAGTTAACGAATCGGAATCTGTGAAATACCTATTATTTAGTAGTTCCGATGACCATCTGCGGTCTTCATCATCAGTTCCACTTCTTCAAATTTTACTTTCTAAAAGCAAATAAACGATTTACTATAAAAAATACCCAAATCGCCATAGGTGTGCCTATAAATTTTGAAGAGTTCCCTCGATTTCTTCAAGATCCCACCATCAGATCCTGACTTGGTGACAATGTGACCAATTCGGAAGTATTCCCTTTCAAACAAAAAAACAATTTTCCAAATCGCTCTAACTAGAACCCCTGAAATACGTATTATTGGTTAGTAGTTCCGACGACCATCTGTGGTCTTCATCATCAGTTCCACTTCTTCAAATTTTGCTTTTCGAAAGCAAATGAACGATTTACTATAAAAAATACCCAAATCGCTATAGGTGTGCCTATAATTTTTGAAGAGTTCCTTCGATTTCTCCAAGATCCCATCATCAAATCCCGACTTGGTGGCAATGGGACCTAATTGGGAGTATACCCTTTCAAACAAAAAAAGAATTTTTGAAATCGGTCCAACCGTCTTCGAGTAATCGGTGAACATACATAAAAAAAAAAAAAACATACATACAATCGAACATAGAACCTCCTCCTTTTTGGAAGTCGGTTAAAAAAATGCTGTTGTGTCAAGAGACATATTGTGCTAAGATAGTAGGTGATTAGTTGATGTACACAACAATGAGTTCCCTTCTCAGTATCAATTTACACTTCCAAAGTTTACCTACCGCTTAGCTTGACTAATGCACCTTCTCATGCAGTTGTGACCTCTATGTTCATAGTCACAAAAGCTATATTAGTTATCACCTTGGTCCAGTTGCTGGTAAAACATGTTTGAATAATGTGACAATGACATTACACATTATTATTACATTATTATTATTATCATCAAGTATGCTTACAATATAATTTTGCTCTGTTTATATAAAAAAATTAGCTGTTTCTTTCTTTAGTATTTCCTTATTAGTTACATATTAGCTTTTTGTGTCCTGATAAAAAGTACCCTATATGTGTTAGGTACTAGCTGTTTCTCCCACAATTTCTATCACATAAAATTCCCTCTGCAACTCTTTTTATTTAACCTCCAACAGAATCAAGGAACCCTGTCTGTCGGTCTGTCTAGACCGTTTTTCCCAGCAAGGCAAGGCAAGGTATCAAGTTCAAATTAATATCAAATATATACTTAGGTTTGCTATCCCTTGACTTCTAAGTCAACACAATCAAAAGATAATATGTGGCACAATCAAAACATAATATGTGGCACAATCAAAACATAAGTGGTGTACTCAGACCAAATAAAAACTAAAGACGGAACGTCTCGAACAACGAATTGAAGCCGGTTGCGTATGCATGTGGTGCTTAGGAAAGTGCCACAACGATTCCCAGGTATGGTGTCTTTTTCTTGTAAGTGTGTGCGTGTTTCTGTGTACGTGCACGCCGATGGTGCCTTTTTCCTGGCTTCACTTGTTTGTTCTACGTGTTCCGTCTTTAGTTTTTATTTGGTCTGAGGTGGTGTATTGACAATTAAAGGGAATTAAACTTAAAGGGATTCGATAACGCTGAGGGCGGTAGTTTGATTGTTGGGCTTTTTTTTTTCATGACCCACGGTACACACGACCAACGACCACTGCAGCAACAATAAGAGCGCATTCACCCAATGACCAATGATTCGTAGAGGCCTGGGCCCCCCGTTTCACTATGCTATGACCATTGACCAATAATATCTTTAAATTTTCTGTTTAAAATTTCTTAACACTTTTATACAAAATGTAGTTTTGATCGAGGGACATATTTAAACCCTCGATTGTTTATGCATGTATGTAACTTTATAATTAAAAACTGCTTAATTACCGAGAAACTAATGTAGGTATTTACGCGGATTAACGACCTTTACATTACATGTAAGTTGTTGGTTAATTTTTAAACTGTCAACGATTAGGGTTCATCAGCTGGTTGGCAACTTGCCCGCTTAATTTTTGTGAATATTTAATAGACGAGAAACGATTGTTGAACACCCTTCTTCAATACGTCCTTCATTTAACCTTACACCCTGTAGGCTGTAATGAACGTAAGACCCATCTCTGTCATTTGATCTCCCTTAGGCGTAGTTATTTGTTGATCGGAATTTGGAGTAGACGATAAGATGGATAGAATTTCGAAGTGTTAGGAGAAAAATCGAAGGCCGTTGGCTTGGTCATCTTTATTTGATGTTGATAAAACAAAAGAAAATCTATTTCTATTCTTATCTGTACAGATAAATAAAATGTGCATGGTAGGTACTTACATTATGAAAAACCATTTTTATTAATTTTTGTCTGTCTATCTATCTGTGAAACGGCTGGATCGATTTCAACGGAACTTTCACTGGCTACTTTTATATTAGAAAATAATAGTTCCTGCGGGAATTTCGAAACTGATGCAGGTGAAACGCGGGGCACTAATCTACTAAGTTATCTTTATAAAAGCGAAAGGTCACACAAAGGACTTACTGAAAAAACACGATACATACATAAATATCGAAAAATACTTGATTTCCGAAACTAGAATTTTGCAGGTAGGTTGTTTTTATGTAGGAGACGCTAGTTGAGAACGGATTTCACGGAGTTCCCGCGGGAACAGGTAGGTGGATTTTGTTGTGTGTGGTCTTATTCAAAAGCGTTTCACATTAGCGGTTTAAACTTTAACGTCTGCTTATCAAACTGGATAAGTTCTCAGGTCTAAGTTTGTCTTCTTCATTATCCAGTGCGATGAGCGAGAAAGACAATATCTGGAGATATGACCTGCTCTGGAGTAGCATTTATTAATACCGGCATATTAAGTTATATTACATCACGGCTTTCGGTGTCCGCTAAGAGCTCCAAGGAATATTTTGCAGTCTATATAGCACCATAAACTGTAATTTCAAACCGTACGAAGACGTAATAAAAAACTTACCTATATATCTACCGTGTACCTCGACTGTAGACCATGACGTTGGCCAAACGGCTGGCACTACGTATGTGGAACTTCATATTTTAAAGAAGGTGAATACTTAAATTCAAATCTCGAATTCTCTGAAGCTAATAACCGAAAAATTATGTACGTTCATAAAGCGTTTTAGCACATTTAGCACTCTATTTTTATAATTTATGACTTCTGGGAGGCAATTCTCACACATTCGAAGTAGACTCGAACTCGAGATAAAGTTCGAATTCGAACATTAAATCGAGATGAAGTCAAGTTGAGCAATTCTCGACATGTCGACTTCGACATTTCTCGAATGGAAGTCATTCGAACTGCTTCGACTGGTCGGAAGCGGTCGAGACGTAAATTTCGAATTCGAATCTTCATAAATGTCCAATAGCGGTGTCGTGCGTGACAGTTTCAGAAGTTGTTGTTGTTTTTTATCTTCGCCCCTTCTGGGACAGGCAAGGGATGTTGAGCCATACAGCCAAGTCGTATGTTACAGTTTTAGAAGTTTATTATGTATTAGTAAATATACTCTGTATTAAGTGCTATGGTGGTAATTAACTGCAACTTCATCGCTTAAAGTTCCGATTAAGCATTGAAATGCATCTCAGCAACGCAATTAGATGTAAATATAACTTCAGAAAATAGGCTATTTGACTAATTTTTTTTTATTAGTCCGTCTTGTAGATTAATAAAAAATATTGGACACGTATTTTTTCTTTTTTTACGTAATTAAAAAATAACGGCGATACATTGAGTTGAAATTTCGCATGACGTCACTAACTAGTGCAGTTTGTATGGCGGCTTGTAGCGGTAAGTGACGTCACGAGCCCCCACCCTAAACTTTAATGCATTGTATCTCTGTGTATTTTAATTTATTTGAAAAATAAAAAAATACCTGTCTAATGATTTTTGATTATCTAAATGACGGACTAATTAGAATTTTGATTTTCAAAAGTTGTCAACATCCCTATTTATATAAATCTATCAAATTAAAACTAACAAAAAAAAAAAATGTAAATTTGACATTGTAAAAATTTATGCAAGAAATAAAAGGCTTTTTTATTTTTATTTTTTATAACTTCAGAAAAAAAAGAACAAAAGAATCGTAATCTATGCAGCCAATTCAGGCTGTATGGACTACGATTCCTTTGCGCTTAAAAAGGGCAAAAACAAAAACAAATATTATGCTTCACGATCCATACTACGCCCACTAATTTAAACAAAATTAAAGTGATTATGCGAAAGTGATAAAAACAAGAACTTTTCTTTTTTTTGGTACAAATATATTATAAAATATGTTAGTTCTTGATATAAAATTATGCACACTATTTAAAAACTATAAAAAGCTCCGGATGAATCGCGTAGAATGGAATGGATACGGCTTTCGAATAAGCTTTTACTAGCAACATTTTACACTTCATACTCGAAGTCTAGTTCGATTTGTGTTGAGAATAGGAGATACGAAGAAACCGGTTCGAGTATCGAGATTTTGCGGTCGACATAGGAATCAAACAGCAAACTCGAGTTCGAGATTTTTTCGAAGGAGGCGAGAATTGGGTCCCTGTTCAGAAAAGGTAAGGGTCGGCGCTAATCTGGCGATGACGGTGAACGACGAAATATGTACCTCGAACGAGTTCAATACATGGAATTCAAAATTCAAATAAAGAAGGTCTTGTGTGCATCGTGTATTGTACAAGAAAAACGCGACCTTATTTCTTTGAACTATGTCGTTTGGTCTTTTTAAGTTTTTAAGTTTGTTTGAAAAGTAGGTAGTTCATGGAAACCCTAGTTAAAAAAATACAATACTAACGGCCGCACTCAGAGTCGACTTTAATGATTACTTAGTTAAGTATAGATTTTTAAAACAAAACTGCCGCAATCAGAGACGTTCAGTAAACTAATGTTAATTGACATTTAATGAGATGTAACTTAATAAGTTAAATGCCAATTAACATTAATTTATTAAACTTGTCTGATTGCGGCAGTTTTGTTTTAAAAATCTATACTTAACTAAGTAATCATTAAAGTCGACTCTGAGTGCGGCGGTTACACACAATACTTGACAGAACTGTTGGTGTAGGTACTAGTAAGGTAACTGAATACTACGCCGGGTGACGCGGATTCGATTCCCGCATCTGGGTAAACATTAATGTGATGAACATTGGTGTTTACTAGTTATCTATACCAATATTATAAAGAGATAGTGAGTTTGTGAGGTTGTAGGGGGGTACAGCTTGGCAAAAAGTCTAGAAACGGAACAAATTTTTTTTTTCACAAAGGCATTCTCACAAAAGTGCTGTTTCACATAAACAAAGCATAAAAGATCGCGATTTTTGTATTTTTTAACCGACTTCCAAAAAGGAGGAGGTTATGCATTCGGCTGTATGATTTTTTTTTATGTATGTTCACCGATTACTCGAAGACGGTTGGACCGATTTGGAAAATTCTTTTTTTGTTTGAAAGGTTATACTCCCAATTAGGTCCCGTTGCCACCAAGTCGGAATCTGATGATGGGATCTTGGAGAAATCGAGGGAACTCTTCAAAAATTACAGGCAAACCTATAGTGATTTTGGTTTTTTTTTATAGTAAATCGTTCATTTGTTTTCGTAAAGCAAAATTTTAAGTAGAACTGATGATGAAGATCACAGATGGTCACCGGAACTACTCAATAATAGGTATTTCACGGGTACCGATTCGTCAACTTAATTAAAGTTTCTAAACAATTTATGCTCGTCACAATGTATTTGGTGAAGTGGAACTGATGGTGATGTACCAGTAGAACTCCTCAACAATTAACGTCCCTGCATCGGGAAAAGCAATATTTTGTAAAAGGTGATGAGCAGTTGACATTAAGACTATTGTAACTTAGATAAATTACGAACTAACTCACTTAAAAGCTAGAAATTAACAAAAAAATTTAAAACCGACTTCCAAAAACACACAACTAAAAAGCTAAAAAAACAAAATACCGATTTAATACAAAAGGCAAAAATAAACGTAATATTATTTTTGTTTTGTGCTACCACTGATCGGTTTGAAGTCGGTGACAAGCCAAATATGGAGTGGGTAGATGGGCTAAGTCGACTCCCACCACGAGCTCGTCGTGAGCAGAATAACCCAAGCGGGCAGACACAATGAAACTATATTAAAAGTTCTGCCATATCAACAGCACAGTGGCGCCTCCATTTCAAAATTCTATTACCAATAGAATGCTACAGTGTTTGTCAGTTTCACAGGGTACTTCTTGTCCCGGAATTCCCGCGGGAATTTCGAAATGCCCGCGGGTGAAATCGCGGCGAACAGCTAGTGTATCATAAGAAGACAACTACGGTGCCGGCCCGGTGAACGGCCGGATCGAGCACTTTTGTGATGACACCGAATAAAACTCGTACATATAGTACGGGTGAGGTTTTCCCCCCACGCAGATTGGTTGGAATACCGGCAGTATTCCAACCAATCTGCGTTGACCCTTAGCGTATGTGTCATGTTAGTATTAATTCGCTGGATCACACCACGGCGTGGTTATGAAAGACGTCGCCCACTGAGCAAATAATCACTACGTTTTAAGAGTAGGCACTTCCATACTAATCGCTGATTCGATCTATGAAAGCATTTTGTGCCAACCTTACCCAATGTAGTATGACGCGGTCATAGAAATTTGGTTAAGTATTCCAAAGTTGGTAAAGAAGTTCGCGCATAAATCTATAGTAACTTTTGCTTCAAGGGAGTGTCGCTGGCCTGGCGTCGCCCATCTAAATATAATCCGGCGCAACACAAGTTCATTGGAGTGCGTTCTATTTTTGAATTTTGGCTGCGTATTAGTTTTTCTAGCATCTTTGTCATCATTTCCACGCTCGGTTGGTCGTCTTTGTCAATGTCTTCAAGTACCTACAACTATATTGGAGCGAAGTTTCTTTTGATATTTGCTAAGTGTTCCGATAAGTAGTAGGTACAGATCGGTAGGTATAGGTAATACAGGGTGGAAAGTTGAGATGGGGCAGTGACCTGACTGGCGTTATATTGTTAACATTGCGGTATCTAGACTTATAGACAAAGATGTAGATACATATAATTTCTCTGTGCGTTAATTTTTAATTGGTTTTATCGTTATTCGTTAAATGTCAAACAGACATTCATCAAACTAAGATGAGCGCTCTTCCTCGCCAATAACCTATTTATAGGTATCTATATGTATAAGTCATATTGTATATTTGTGGATAAATAAATAAATAAATAATAACAAGGAATCTAACAATAAGGTACCATGCATTCTCATTGCGATATGATTGAACCGGCCGCTTACCAATTGACCGATGACATCCGCTTGTCGGCATAATTATTATACCCGATGGACTTTGTCGTCTGTCAAGAGAGTATGTAGATATGTAAAGTCGCGGTCACACCAGAGTTGGTTGCGTTGGCTGTAACATAATATTTGCAGTGAAAACTCGCATTACCGAACTTATTTAGTACTTGGCACCTGAGATTTGCAACGAAAGTTACACAAGAAGTGGTACCTATTACATAATGCATAAAGTATACAGGATTTTTCAGACTTCCGTAGCTAAATTGCCAAAACGGAACCCTTCTTATTTCGTCAGTCCCTATGTCACACTCACAGCCAAGTTCTAAGTGTCGTTATTTTTTATTGTTTTATTAATCACCCAAATTTTTTTTACTGTTGAAATTTTTTGGTTATATAATATATAGGTATCGCCAACGAAAAAATTGTACACCCTGTATACTTGTTTTATATACAAGCCGCCTAATGCGCTTATTACACTTTGCAATTTCAGAGCACCAATTTAGGGCTCTAAATCGGATACAATTTAGGGTCCGTGAGTGAGAGAGAGAGAGAGCGAGTAATCACACTGCACTAAATTGTACCCTAAAACGACTACACTAGGTTACATTTTAATGTAGTGTGATCTCTTTCTCACTCCCCGACCCTAAATTGGATCCAATTTAGGGACCAATTAAGGGTCGGTGAGGCGAGTGATCACACTACATTAACATGTACCCACAGTGTTCGATTTAGAGTACAATTTAGTGTAGTGTGATTACTCGCACTCTCTCTCTCACTCACCGACCTTAAATTGTATCCGATTTAGAGCACTAAATTGGTGTCTTGAAATTGCAAGGTGTAATAAGCGCTTTAGCCATGTTGAAAAATATATGTATATAACAATATAAGTAAGGAAAAAAAACGTCATGTCACGACGTGGTCACGTAAACTCTCTTCCAAGTTTACTTTACCTAAATTTTATACCTATGAATTAACGATTATGTAGATTGTCAACTTGGTTACGGGGGCCGGTATATGTTATAGCTGTTATCTTAGCGTCGAATTCATCGGTACCTTCGGCCACTCCCTCTCATTGTGTGCGTGTTGTCATCAACTGGAGCGGGCGGGTCACGTGCCGTCCGATGACGTCACTTGCCACTATCTTTGGCGCCACCGACCTTCACTATTAACCCGCTCCATGGCGCCACAATGATGCCTCCCGGATTGTGATACGCGACGCCACGACTCGAGGGTCAGTGAGTGACGTCACCGCCAGCTTCCTTAATCCTTACTAACTTCATAAATGCGAAAGTGAGTTTGTTTGTTTATTGCACTTTCACGAATTAACGGCTCCACCCATCATCGTGAGATTTTGCATATACCTACGTTATCAGGGATACAGATAAGGACATAGGCTACTTTTTGTCCCGGAGTTCCCACGGAAACTTCGAAATTAACGCGGGTGAATCTACAATCAATTTTGCATACTACACGTCAAGGATAGATGCAGAAAAAAAAGGGTAGAACTTTTATCTCGAACAGCTATGTAGTTCTTAATAAATGCGAATGTGAGTTTGTTTTGTTACTTACGCTTTCATGCCTCAACTACTGAATTGACCGTCGTGAATATTTGCGTACACGTTGTCAGGGGTGCAGAGAAGTACAACATAGTGTCGGTACCCTCCATACAAGTCGAAAAGCCCGATCTGCCTAGTAATATTAGTTCAATGGTAGTAGTATAAAAATATTAAATACTAATTGAAATATAATTTTGATAGCCCACAGTAAGCACTCCAGCTAGGCAAGCTAGCTTGTATAGAGGCACCGCCACTAGCTGGTTGCTGGTTGGATCATACGAGTATTACAACATGATAAAATGATGATGATTATTATTTATTATCAAAAACGCGACCGGAAATTGCAATTAATACGGCCTTGAGTAGCGATATCGCAACGCGATGTTGCCTAGCGGGAAATATCCTTTCTTAGTCTTATCGTTAGTGCTCACCTTGTCCACTTAATATGGTGTTATAAATGTGAATGTGAGTTTGTTTGTTTGTTTGTTACTCTTTGATGCCTTAACTATACTTAACCGATTATCGTGAAACGCATACACTTTGTCAGGGGTACAGAAAAGAATATAGCTGAGACCTTTTATCCAGTTTTTTTTTTTTTTTTTTTTTTATTTCATAGGGGGCAAACGGGCAAGCGGTACACCTGATGGTAAGTGATTAGTGCCGGAACACACCGTTAGGTGCTTGGCGACAGATTTTTATTTTATACCCCGTCATCATGCCTATTGTAGCGATTTCCGTTGCGTGAGCATTTATCACATCGCATTACTGTCCTAGGCATGATCCAAACTCGGACTGGTTACGCTTCCTACTGCTGGTTGGTGTGAGAATAATGTCGGTATTCTGAAGGTTAATACGAACAGCGAACGAAAACAAAATAGAAATCTATTTTCAAAGAAACCACCCGCGTCACTGACCCAAAAACATACAAGATGTAGTTCAAACTTCAAATTAATAAGGTCGAGTTTTGATTGTAGGTGTCGAGTTCTGAGTATAGCTACGATCTAAACTAGACCCAATCTCTCTGAACTTTGAGTTCGATGTAGGTACTAAAGGTGTATACTTTGGTACAGACGACGCGCGCGCAGTTAGTGCATTTTCCAGCTCGAAGTGCGAGTTCCGTGG
This sequence comes from Zygaena filipendulae, assembly GCA_907165275.2. Taxonomy (NCBI): domain Eukaryota; kingdom Metazoa; phylum Arthropoda; class Insecta; order Lepidoptera; family Zygaenidae; genus Zygaena; species Zygaena filipendulae. The sequence goes on along the minus strand of OU015670.1, from coordinate 7,769,226 downwards.
TTCGTGCTCCGGTTAGGAACAACTCATTGGCATTGAGCTGATAAGGGCCCATATTCACTATGACCAATAACATTCCTTGCCCATAACGCGCGTCCCAAAAACACAATCCCAAACGCTCCAGATGCAAAAATATAAGAAATTTATATTCTTTATGACTAAAGAAACGTTGTAAATGTATTTTTTTAAAGTGAAACTTCTTTGAACACGAGAGAAAAGCAATTTAAGTGGCGCCTTAACTTATCTTAACGCGACGCGTTATGGTCATAGAGAATAAGGGCGCAGCTTTTGAATCGGGAAGTATGCGGAGACCTTACCTTATGCGATAGGTTTTTCCTTTTATGTTTTTCGTGAGCTATATTGGCGCTCTGCACAACGCGACGCGCGACGCTATGAATCAGAGAGATGTGGACGAGGACGGTCGTTAAAAAGAACCCAATTTCTCTAACGCCTGCACTCTCAGGCCTAGTTTAAAATAAACCGCCGCGCCGGGAGTTGTTGGATACCCCATTTCTTTACCTTAGATATTATTAAGGTCAAGTCAGACATAATACTTGTATGCTGTTATCTATAAGTACATACCTACTCGTATACCATAAAACTAATGTTTTCTTTTATAAAGTCGGTGGGGACTTTTAAAGGGTTTTTGTCAAGACCTTTAGGAAAAAAGAGGGGGGGAGAGAATTTTATGAAAGTACCGTTAGCTTTTGGTCACGGATTTTGAAAACCTAACTCGCAAGATGATAAAGAGGAAACGCGGGTGAAACTGCGCGGGACAGCTAGCTAAAATAATGATAATACAGCGTAGAAGAATGAGGAAGCATTGAGCAGTTGGTTGTAACTTGTAAATTGTCGTTGAGGTAAATACGACCTTTGAGAAATAATTAAAGCGCGGCCAATCGATTCAGCTTTATTGTACTCTGTGACGGAGAAGTGAGGAAACGTTCATCAACTGTCCTACCTATACATATACAACGTGTTGATCCTACGTTTTATTCCAAGATCTTCGACTACGCTTAAAATACTGTCAGCATAACACATTTACGTAACATGACTGTGTTCTTTTACGGCAATTAATTTCAATTTGAATATTTCATGCAAATCCGTTGAATTGTTACTGAACTTTGTAACTACTAAAAAAAGCAAGAAGCAACTACATAATAAAAAAAAACATACATACATACATACAATCGAATGCATAACCTCCTCCTTTTTGTAAGTCGGTTAAAAAACTCAGCTGATACTTCACTGTGTTTGTGTGTGTGTTTAAAAACCTTATTTTCTCCTCATTTCAGACTTATCAACGCCAGCCAAAGAGAAGACTGAAAAAAATAGATATATTTTTACACAACGCTACATAGGAATTATGTAGCTTAAAGCTTAAAACATTTATATATTACGTAGTAAATAGACGACACATTCCATTGTGGAAGATGGTGGAAAATAACTAAGATAAAACTCTGAAGGTGAATCGAGCTGTGGAGCATGTGCCACTTGGTTTCCAGCGACCATTTCGTGTAGCGAGCGCATGACAAGATGACCGCCGCGGCGCCAGCCATTCAATCGGCTTTGGAAGACAGGGGGGGTCTGGGAGAGAGTGAAAAGCTGCTAAATCGGAACCAAGTGCTCCTCGTGCCTGTCGCGAATCAGGAAGATGGCGGCTTGCTGTCGAATAAATCTTCGAAAAAAGGTAAATTATTGAAAGAACTGAAAGAACTTAATTTGACACAACACATGGAGAATTAAAATGTATATTACATTACATCACATCACATCACAAATTAAAGTTCTACCTACTTCCAACGCGTATACCAACCACACCAGACACCGTTTTTTATAGTTAAAAGGAAACGGACTTCAAATTGTAATTTATTTAATTAATAACTTAAAAAAGGGAGAAAATCACTCTCCACTGAAAATCAGCGCTGGGACCACTACGGTCGCAGCAAATGCTGAGTGGAGTCCCTTTTAGCAAGGCACTGCACCACATAGTTTTATTTATCTTTAAATTATTAAATAGTTGTTGCATGGTGTATGTGTTTACTTTGCTAAATAAAGTGTATCATAAGATATTATATAAAAGTTTTATCTTTTAATTTTTTTTTATAAAATTGATGATGTTTAGGAAATGTTAAAAAGAATATTAAAAGCAGAAGCGATCATTCGTTGCATGATATATATATAAGTTCGGCTGCCAATGATTTCCTCAGCGGCGGAGCAATTTAGTGCAAAATAGGTCATAATAAATTCGATCGTTGAAGAATTAAAAAAATGGGTACTTATATTTTGTCTTGCGGCGACACGAATTACCTATTTACTTAAAATTTTCCCAAACTACCTTCAACAATTTTTTCTCTTATCGCACCGCATTCAGTCGTCGGCGGATTTGCTCCGATCACTCGTGTGTAAAAATGCAGTTTTAATTTTATTTTGATTTCTTTTATTCATATATTTTTTTGTTATACATAGTTTAATTTATAGTGTTTTATTTGTTAGTATAATCGTTCTATTAACGATGCCACCAAGATATAAAAGAGTGAAAACAGGTTAGTAGTGTTGTGATACTGTTCATTGACTAACTATTTTAATTTATTATAGATTATCAGGATGAAAGTACCCTATCTCCTTGCCAAGACCTAAATACCTCATAACAGAATTAAACACCAGATCACTGTTTTCCCCCCGCGTGGTTTCACTTACGTGAATTTCGGTATTCCCGCGGAAACCCCTTGTTCCGAGATAAAATCTCATGTCACTCCTATCCTACTAATATTATAAATGTGAAAGTTTGGATGTTTTGATGTTTGTAACTCAATCACGCAAAAACGGTTGAACGGATCTGGATGAAATTTGGTATGCACGTTTTCATGTGTACAGAAAAGGACATAGGGTACTTTTTATCCAGGAATTCCCGCGGGAACTCCAAAATTACCGCGGGTGAAATCGCGGGGCAAAGCTAGTTTAAAATAAGTTTAAAATCGGTTAAGTATCCAGACGCTTTATTTTTACCTCGTTGTTATTTATTATACCTACTTGTGATTCAATGTTGTATTTGTTTCAAATAAAATAAAGTTTGCTAGATATCTAAACTAATATGTATTAAAAAGGGGAAAGATTTGATTTTTTTTTTGTTACGATTTAACATAAAATCTGCTGGACCGATTTCAAAAATTCTTTCACCATTAGAATGCTACATTATCCCTGAGTAACATAGGCTATATTGTAAGCCGGGATTCCAGAGGGAACTCTGAAATTACTGCGCTTAAAACCGCGGGGAACATCTAGTTATATTATAAAAAGATAGTAAACATCAAAACATAATGACTAATAATAGGTATGAAAATATTGTAGATACATAAATAAGCGGAAGGGGTGACGTCACCACTCAATAGTCCAGTTATCAGTATGTCGCGGTCGTAGATAAGTAATTGTATTAAAAATTTAACAGTAACCGAACATATATGATTTGCGAAGTGGTCACAAAATGGACCCAATCTAGCAGAGCTTGTACTTTGCATACCAGACGACTGATATAGACTGGTATACTAGCTGTTCCCTATTCATCCGCCGCAATTTCGGAGTTCTCGCGGGAATTCCGTGTTACAATATAGCCTATGTAGCATTCTAATGGTGAAATAATTATTGAAATCGATCCTGTAGTTTTTGAACGAACAAAAAATAAAATCTTTTCTCTTTATAATATTAGTGTAGATTGTATAACTTTTTACATTGTATACAAATACAGGAATCTTTACATAGTATATGATGAAGTCGCTTCCGCTGTCTGTTCGCGATAAACTCAAAAACTACTGAACGGATCTTCACCAATAGATAGGTGATTCATGAGTAATGTTTATATATTCTAAAGTTTATCCAGGAATTCCCTCCTGGAAGTCTACTACAATCCTAACTAATCTGAGTGCACTTACCCTGTAACCCTGTATACTTACGATGCATACTAAGCTTCCAAATTCAGGGTAAATTCAAATAACTATTGAACACAATTTTTTTTTACCCCGACGTGGGAACTGAACCCGCAATACTTGGCCTAGCAGAGGGGTATCTTCTATTCCGACTGTATGCTGTAAATATTAGGTAGGTAGGTTGTTAGATTTCTTGCGACAATATACAGAAATAGATGCTCTACTTCGCTGGTTTCTTCAACTCAGTTTTACCGGAAATACGACGTGTTAAAAATAGTTTTACTCTTCCCAGCAAAGACATTTTGCTTCCCAGTTAGTATTTTTGCAGAGATGCTTTTTTTTTCTTTTATCCTACGACATATTATTTTAAAGAATGTCGCTAATGTAAAATGGTTAGCTACGGCCACGGGTTCCCAAACTTACCTTTTTGTTATGCGGCTGAATATCTATACTTAGTATTATAAAGAGCCAAAGTTTGTGGGTTTTTTAATTGTGGGTTTGTGAGTTTGTGACGTTGTAGAGGGTAATCTCTGGATCTACTTAACTGATTGTGAAAATTATTTTACTTATAGGAAGCTACAGTGATCCTGAGCGTCATAGTGTACTTTTTATTCAGGGTTTCTCGCGAGAACTCCGGAGTTTGTGAGTTTGTGACGCTGTAGGGGGTAATCTCTGGATCTACTGAACCGATTTTGAAAATTCTTTCACTTATAGGAAGCTACAATGATCCTGAGTGACATAGGGTACTTTTTATCCCGAAATTAATTAAGTTTTACCGTTTTCAAGATTGGCGGGTAAAAGCTGTTTTATTTCAGAGCGTCGGATTCCTCATCTGAGATCTCCGAATTTTTTGGACAGAAAATTTTATAAAACATGAATCATATTTTAATGTTAAATTTACCATAACCACATATTTCTAATTTAGATATTAATAACCAAAAATTTGCAACAGTTAGCAAACTAGTCATTAATCCTTACTAATATTATAAATGCGAAATTCACTCTGTCTGTCTGTTACGCTTTCACGCCTAGACGGCTCAACCGATTATCATGAAATTTTGCACATACGTTATCAGGGGTACAGATAAGGACATAGGGTACTTTTTCCTGGAATTCCCGCGGGATCTCCGAAATTAACGCGGGTGAAACTGCGGGGAACAGCTAGCTATTATTATAATTGACTTTGAAAAGTAGAAGCCATTTTTAAACTGACTTCAACGATCTTGATCATTTTGGTACCTTGTTTAATTTGTATTGGTTAAAATCAAACATACTTTGGACTTGATTGCGATTAACTTTTTTATTCTATTCTGAGTTGACATAGTCCCATCACAAGAACATACTTAAAAATAAAAATCTTCAATCAAAATTTTTCTTCGACCCACACAAAAATAATTTTGTATTTGTGCCCACTTTGTTAACTAACCACTGCTAACAAAACTTTGGGAACCGTTGCCGCGTTGATCTTTTGAACCGTACGTACAGTCAGCAGCAGCAGCAATTGGGTAGTTACCGGGGTATGGAAATCAAAATTCTATTCAGTCGTATTTTTGCTTTTTCAAATTATTATTGAAAAAATACTAAGATAAAACGCATTAAAGTTTAGGAGTGAGGGCTCGACTTGACGTCATAACGTGCTATAAACTGCAGCATGGCGTGACGTCATGTGACATTTCGACTTAATGTATCTCCGTTATATTTTCATTACGTAAAAAATTAAAAAAATACGTGTCCAATATTTTTTATTAATCTACAAGACTGACTAAAAACTAAAATTTGGTTGACAAGCCAGCCCACTATGTAAGCTGTTTTGAGAGTTATTGAATCTTATTACAATAGCAATAAGGTTCAAATACTGACTAAAGTATTAACATATTGCTGTTTTTGACCGTACGCGTTCGTGCGCTTGTTGATGCGCGTGCGCATATCATATCCACAGCGGATTCCATGAGCGTTGTGTCTGTTGGTAAACACTGTCGTTGACCCGCGACCTCGCTTACCGACGGATCGACCGCTGACTAGCTAGTTGAATGACGCAGCTGATATAGACACTTGTTTACTAGGAAATGTGTGCCCAGTGACCCTAGAAGTTACAACTCGATATCAGTGGTATAAAAGACAGCGCCGTTGGTGTAGTGGCTAGCGAACCCGACTGCCACATCAGGTGGCGTGGATTCGATCCCTGCCTCAGGGTAAACATTTGTGTGACATAATATTTTATGTTTAACCTTACGCTAGATGTGCAGTATAGGTATTATAAGTTTTTTTTTTACAACAAAACAAGTATGTATTGTGTTGTGTCCAAGACGAGGCGGCACTCTTTGATAATGTTCATAAGCATTAGGTATTTTAATATTTTAAAAGGATTTTTTTCTTAAACTTTATAAACCTATTCTATTTTAGCCAGGATATAAAAGAGGAAAAAAAATTGCTTAAAAATTAAAAATATTTTTATGGAGTTTTGAGATACGGAACGTTAATATCTGTTATATCTCCGTGACACGTATTGCCGCTCCCTTCACATTCCCCATTTCTGCGGGTCACGTTGGGTGCTTATCTAATAAACCAGATTAATTAATTCCTGAGTTTTATTAATAATACAACAGAGTTCAAAGGAATAAGACCGAGTTTTGAGATGTACAATGGAACCTCGACCTTTTTTATCTGAACTTCTACATAGCTTGATGTGCCAAACTCCGTTAGTGGTTCAGATAATTTTGGGTTGTTTAGGTTATTTCGGTCGTGTGCGACCTCCATGTTTTTTTTATTCACCGAAACCCACGCGATGATAGTACCGAGTGGAAGAAATATATTCCAAGCATCGATGAAACATTTTTTTTTCTCATCTCACTGGTTGAATCGCGGACGGCCCTTCGATATTTTTTTTAAATAGAACAGCAATCGCCCCCCAAACTTTTGGCTTCCAGCCAGTTCGCCTATAGTGTTTGATGGAACTGGATCTGTATTGCCATTTGCCAGCCGTGAGTTTATTAATTTCCTTACAATAAATAATGGCTTGCGGAATCGTCTCTTTTATAGTACGATACGATCGCTACTCAAAGTAGCCGGTGTGTGTGCTCTTTAAAAAGAAAATGTGAAAATATTATTTGCGTTGTGAAAACGAGTGAGTTTATATTCAATACTAGTCGTTTTTTTTATATATTTAGTACTTTTTGTCGATATTGATCAGTCTCTTCGTTATCGGATGAATGGTATATATGTATATAAATGGTATATATGTATATAACCTGTCTCCCGCGCTTTCACCCTCTGCAATACCAGGATTAAATTTACGTATAAACCTTCCTCTTGAATCACTCTATTGGTGAAAACAGCACGAAAATCCGTTGAGTAGTTTATGTGTTTATCGCGAACACACAGACAGATGCGGCGGAGGACCGATTTCATCCGCGTGAATTTCAGAATTCTCGCAGGGTCCCAACTATCTTTAATAGGTGCAAACCTTCTCCTGACCAATAGGACCACAACAAAACATAATATATAATTGACTGTTTATTGCAAAAACATAGATAAATAAAAATAAAAAAAAAGAATACCTACTCAAATCGGTCGAGCCATTTTCGAATTTTTGTTTATACTAAATATTGATGTGTATTTATACAGGGTAATTAAAACAGGGGAACTGTTAAACTGGGAGGGCATCAAAAAAATCCTTGCCAAAAATAAAATAAAAACGCATTTTCAACTGTATCCTTTGTGATCGTATTTGGGATGATTTATAATGTGATTGGTCAATTATTCTAAACAACCCACTGTTTTTCGCGCAACTAGCTGTCGGTCGCCCTTCGTTGCCCGACGGATGTGTTGGCGACACAATATCAGTGATCACTGACCAGCAGGCACAGTGGCCGACCCCGCACGGTGTCAAAATGTTGACCAATTTTCGGTGGGGAACTTTTCGATCGCGAACTTTACCGAACAAGCTCCTATTCGTTCTTAAAATTCACATCGACGCTTATAAATTAGTTCTTCCGTTCACTGTTTAACCTCTCTCCATGCATGCATGTTTGTTTGCAGTGAAACTACCGGAGGATGGCATCCCGTCGGTCGGCAAGGGGCAGTTCACGATCGGGCCCGCGGAGGCGCCGCCCGAGAGGGTGCCGCCCGACGGCAACTGGGGGTGGTTCGTGCTCGTAGGTAAGCAGCTGGCCAATAACCCAGTCAAGATGGTTCGTGCTCTTAGGTGACACCGGTGAAGGAAAAGAAGCGTGGAACCCGCCTATCCCCCCTATCCCCTATGGTCCAGTGGTCCCCACCGTTGCATACAATATCGGTCCGCTTGTACGCGGAGTGTCGGTGGCATAGGACAGAAAATAACATACCTATTAGAAGGGACATCGACTTACCATGAAAACAGATGAAGACCAGTGTCGCCGGGTGATTTTCGCATACAGAACTATTCATCACGCATAAAAACATTCATCATCGAGAATAAATGTATTAAACGCTTTATGATTATGTTTTTACTTAGTCACTCACTGTTTTCAAAATTCACAGTTTTGGAAATATTGTGGTAAATATAGTTGGGATGGCAGCAAAAGAAGTTTTGGGCAAGTTTGAGCATTTGCTCTAACTACCTTTGCAACGGTAGCGCCCCTGCCCCCGCTTACATGTCCTCTCTAGTTAATTTATTTACTCTGTGGTCGGTGGTGACTGGTGTGGGTGTGCGCAGGCGCGACGGTGGTGAACATCCTGATCCCGGGCACGATCAAGTCGTTCGGCGTGCTGCTGCTGGAGTTCAACGACGTGTTCCAGGCCAGCGCGAGCGCGTCCTCGGGGATCGTCGCACTCTGCTACTTCCTCTACAGCAGTTTGGGTGAGTTCTATATACTATACTGTACACATACATATAGGATGAGATGCGGGGTTCACACGGGTGACTAAAGCCAAACATTATTGTGGAAAAAAAACCAACATACACCGTTTATTTTCAAAAGACGTCTGCCCGGTTCCGATGCCGATTTTCTATTCACACTGCTCGACATGTAGCCACAGACACGTACAGAAATGTACCGCGAGACAAAATATTTTTTCCCCGAATACTGGCTCGTGTCTGTCCGCGTCTGCGCGGCCGTGTTATGATATATATGAACGCGACGGAACGTGTCTGGCACGCTCAATGCCTGTTGATATAAATGGACCTTAAATAGAATTTTGGAAACAAAAAAAATGGTCAAATACCCAATTCACGTTCGTTCCAGGGCCGCTGTCGTCCATCCTGTCGGTGCGCTGGTCGTACCGCACGGTGACGCTGATCGGCGGCAGCTTCGCCGCGTTCGGCATGATCCTCAGCAGCTGGGCGCAGTCCATCAGCTATCTCTACTTCAGGTGACACACTGGAAACACTCTCCACACTTCTATACTAATATTATAAAGAGCTAAAGTTTGTGAGTTTGTGAGTTTATGAATTTGTGATGTAGGGGGTAATCTCTGAATCTCTGAAAGCTACGGTAGTCTTGAGTGACGTAGGGTACTTTTTATCCCAAAATTCCCACGGGAACTTCGAAATCACCCCGGGCGAAACCGCGGGGGACAGCTAGTCATCTATAAACCTTGACCCTTTCATATCACGCCATCCCCGTAATATCAAGATCTACGAAAGAAGTACTCTTGGGGCCATAACGTAATATCACGTTATTATCAGACTGCATTGATTTATTTTTATTGGATTAAATTATATTTATTCCCAACACTTAGCGAAATCATGACTAAAGCGTTGTTTTTGTAGCCTTAACTTATTAAGGCTACAAAAACGTGGTGGTGAGAGGGTCAAATTAAATGCGAAAGTACCTAACTAACTGTCTGCGACCTTTTCACGCCTTATCTATTCTATCCTATCGTCTTGAAATTTTGCATTCACTTTGTACAGAGGGGTACAGAAAAGGATAAGGGGTACCTTTCATCTCGGAATTCCCGCGGAAACTTCGGAAAGCTAGTTTACTAATTCCCTATAATAATGACAACTTTGTTTCCAGGTCATATATACATATTTTTTTGAACGCATTCGAAGAAAAGAAATCTTTTTAAAGTTTTTTTTAATTTTTTTTTGTTTTTTTTTTTCGCGCCGCCCGCCAGTTTCGGCGCGATGGTGGGCGCGGGCGCGGGGCTCGCGTTCCCGCCGACGGTGTACATCGTGACGTCGTACTTCGTGCGGCTGCGCGGCCTCGCCAACGGCATATGCATGTCGGGCTCCGCCTTCGGCAGCATCATCCTGCCGCCGGTGCTGCGGTATCTGCTCGAGACGTACGGCTACCAGTGAGTGTGAAGAGAGACCTAATTTTTTTGGCACTAACAGCACTATATAGTCCCTAAGCTAGGATTCCCTGTGTTATAGGGACCAAAGAATGGTGCATGTGACTGCTTGCGATCAGGTTCTCAGTTATTAAATAATAATTGAATGAAAATACTGTATTTTAAATAAAGGACTGTTCCCTGCAGCTTCGCTACCCTACCGTGCGCGTCAGTTCCGTTAACTTCATAGTACATGCGCGACACTTCCGTTGACTTCATAGTCAATGCGCGTCACTCCGTTGACTTTGTAGTCCATGCCGTCACTCCGTTGACTTTATAAGCCCGGGCGCGTCACTCCGTTGACTTTATAAGCCCGGGCGCGTCACTCCGTTGACTTTATAGCCGTTCATGCGCGTCTTTTCTTTAATTTTTATTATTTTTTTTTTTAATTTTTAAAAACCAATAAGTACAAAATACAAAATTCACATATTTCCAGTGCAACAAAAACCACATTTGGTTTGTCTGTGCACTGCGACGGTTTGAGGCTACATTTACATTATTCTCTGTGCGTTATCTATAACTTTCTCATGGGTATAACGTGTATTAGTTTGTAAAGGGTTAAACAGTCAATAGATAAACAGATCTTCCGACCTATCCTTACTTTATACATATTACTAGCTGTGCCCTGCGGTTTCACCCGCATAAGTTTCGGAATTCCCGCAGGAACTCCCTTTAGGGGGATGAAAAATAAATAGTAGCCGATTCTCAGACCTACTGAATATGCATAAAAAATTTCATGAGAATCGGTCAAGCCGTTTCGGAGGAGTATGGAAACGAACATTGTGACACGAGAATTTTATATATTAGATGTAGTTTATGAATTAAATTAAGGCTCGGTAGGTAGGTAGGTACTAAAAAGGCTGAGGTAAGGTAGGTGTATAGTTAGTTATAGTTATACGTGTGTTGTTAGGATTATGCGAGTGTTTGCGCCCGTGAAGAGCATGCAATGCGTGCGTGAGTCATCGAAAGCGGACTAATTGTACGGTAAAAAAAAACAATCTTGTATTCCCAACCACACACAGCATGATTCTTTTCACAATACCTAAGTACTTTCGTCGCATTTGAAGTCCTTAGCCGGCTGATAATAGTACATTGTTATGCTAGGGGTGAAAGTAACTTATTTAGTCCTGAGACGGGGTTTGGCCAATAGATCGAGGGACTAAATAAGTCTTTCTCCCGAGGATAACACTGTGCTTTTCATTACGAATGCAAGGAAAGTCAAAATAAAAATAGGAATTAGCTAAAGAAAAAAATGAGTGAATTTTATTTTACATAAATCAACCATTAGGTGTGCTACTGGCCAGTAAGTAAGGCCCCTATGACATAAAAAAAAAACTTGAGTTTCTGCAGTATCCAGCTGTCAGTTGAAAGCGATTCTCCCTAGAGCTGAAAAGTGTTACTTTCAACCCGCTTCTCAGGCAACTTCAGACCTACTTTCCGAGTATGAGTAATGAAAATAATATTTATACTATTGTGCGCGTCACTTCCATTGACTTCATAGTTTATGTGGGCCAAAAGCGATGTGAACTTCAAAAGTGAACCTTATCCTTTTCGTTGGTGAGTCTTAAATTCACAGTGTACCGTTGCCCGTCCCCGACAGAGGCACGGTGCTGGTGCTGGGCGGGATCATGCTGAACGTGTGGGCGGCGGCGCTGCTGTTCCAGCCGGCGGAGAACCACTACGTCACCAAGCCGAGGCCGCCCGACGACGACGACGACCAGCCACAGGTCAGTCGTGCGACACCCTCGACGTATACAAAGGGTACCAAAAGTGAACACTAAGATACACACGACACGTACAACGCCCTTATTCACTATGACCATAACACGCCGCGGTGCTGCACTGCACAACCGTTTTTCCCTCGTGATCAAAGAAGTTTCACTTACACAAATACATTTACAATGCGTGTTATGGTATACAGAATATTAATTTCTAATATTTTGGCATCTGGAGCGGTCGGAATTGTGTTTTTAGGACGCGAGTTATGGGCAAGGAATGTTGTTGGTCATAGAGAATAAGGGCCCTGGTGGTTCCAAAAGTGAATATTGAGCCGAGAATAAATATGGCACATGATTGTTCCAAAAGTGAACATTGAGTCGAGAACAAAAATAAGATACACATGATACCAGGCTGTTCCAAAAGGGAACATCGAGCCGGTAACACAAATGGTACATATCGTACAACGTACAAATGATGTCTCGAAACGATATACAATGACACGTATTATATTATCTCCCAATTCAACAAATCGACACATTCGGCGTTCGATGGTGATTTTATTAACGGAATAAATGCCTTAAATTTTGAAATGCCAGACTTAGTTATCTATTGCCGGTTTAAAACAGGCGAAGTTCGAAATTTTGTATTTTTTTTTACTGTCTACCGTTCAAATGGATCATTCCTAAACACTAAAGCCGTAACCAGTGAGCAAATAATCACTACGTTTTAGCCGTAACCGATTTATATTTTTCATTACACACGTGTGTTTTCTGATATTTTTATCATCGGGCAAAATAAAACGTGGCATATTTCTGACCGTTAAAATTACGATGTCATAAATTTTTCTGGCTCAATAAAACCGATTTTATATACATTGAAATAAACTCAAAAACGGATAAATATGAGATTTACTGACCTTTAGGCGCGACTGCTCTTGGAATCGAAAACAGCTCAAAATGACATGATGATGAATGAAATGATTGATATCGTAATGATCCGTTTCGACATTTTAGAGCGATGCTTTTGGTGCCATGTCCTGATATCGTTTCAGTGAAATTAACAGTCTTGGCGTTGTCAACTGTTGAGCTGTTTTTGGTATTGACTGTTCCTGCCACAGACATATTATACAAAACAAACAATGCAAGTGTCCCATCCAAGCGTGCCGCAATGAAGCTCTATTGTACGCATGAACAGTTTAATTTCAAATTGCTATCAGTCGATATAGAATGATGTATGTAGTCACGTAAGGAGTTATGCTTATTCCTAGTTTCGGCAGTAGTATGGAAAGATGGCGCTGTAGACAAATAAATAAATAAAAACTAGGTATACCTAGTGTTGACATGTTAATGTAGTTTTTCACAAAATCTTCGTAAGAAATCACTCTAGTGCCAAAAATGATATAGTTCAAATAGGCTTTTTTGAGTATTCAAAGTCAAAATCATTATTCGAATTTGGCTCTTTTTGTCGTCAATATAATTACAGTTATAATGATAGCATCCATAAAATATCCACACTTCACAGCTTCCTAGTGCTATGGCTGAAGAGATTGCGTTCCCATTACGATGAAATTGTGGCACTCTTGACTTGATACAAATTTACGACAAATTTTACCATATTTATTCCCTTCAACTTGATGTATCTACTCAAGTATATGTCTGCGGTATACCTACATTATACCATTTCATATTATAACCATCTTTCGACGTAATTTTCATGTAATGTTTAAAAAAGGGATGTTTTTTGAAAATGAAACTTCACATCATTGGTGACTTTTCTCCCATTGCTCTCATTTTTGGTGGCCATGTTATAAAGTAAGCAAATTCATATATATTATTGATATTTTTGTAAATAAACATAATAAAATATATTTTAGATGTATTGAGCAAATAATAGCGATTGAATAACTATTTTTTAACTTTAATATGATAGTGCTATGTGGTGTTTTGTGACTGATCTGTATCGTTGCGCTTTTATATTAAATCTATTTCCAAGCAATGTCTAGAAGGACAATAATCAAAATGGCGGGGGACGGCCGCCATTTTGGTTAGATTTCATTGAAAGAAATCATCATTTGGTTCTTTTTTTTAAATACCAGATGTAATTTGCAATCTCTACTTTAGGAAAATTGCATCATTCCGCGTGTCCTGAATACGGTTATATGAATATGTTAATTGGGTTCTTTATCGACAAATTAGGTTTTTTTGCGTGGTATAAAAATCATAATTCTGTTTAGGCCGTTGTGATCACTTTTGACAACCGTTGATTGTTAATGCAGTAGCAATAAAATTGAACGACTGGGTAAAAGTGTATAAGCGCACCACCTTCACTGTACTCGACAGTGGATCGCTGTTGCGCTTCTTTGAAAACTTTGAACGATGAATTAAATTGTTATGTATTATTTACATTAAAATACATTATCAGCATTATAGTAATATCCGTAGAGAAGAGAATGCGAATATTATATCCGGTATTATTTTTTACTTAAAAAAACAAATGTATCCTTTTATTGAGAACTTTAACAAAATTATAATAATAGGCCTTTTCAGCGGGTCTAACTAACACCATTTGCTATAAAAATGACGTTTCTAAGATATTCATGTAGATCTGATGATGAGAGTCAGAGACATACTTACGGTACTCTTGAAGTCGGTTTTATTTGGTAAAATTTTGATTATTCCAAAGATCAATTTGAACACCGCTAGACGTGACCTTTTTTATGCATTTTTTGATATCATTAATACTGTAGATTTATCATAAAAACTAGAACTAACCCTATTCAACATATTCTCCTAGTTTTAAATGAAATATCTTAGAAAATATGTATTTTTAGCGGTGGCAACTGGCACTATTTTAACCATTCTAAGGGCGTGCTAACAAAATACTTGAATCACTGCTTTACAAATTTTACAGCTACTAAGTAGTTTCATTTTCAAAAAGAAGGCACTAAAAATCCACCCTTTTGGTCTGCCACTTAGTAACTTGGTTGTTTTAGTTATCTAGATATTATACATAATTTTATACGTAAAGAAGGTATGTGAACCATACTTGAAATGCAGTTCCAAGTGGCGATGGAATAATATTACTAGCCGTCCCCCGCGGTTTCACCCGCCTTAATATCGGAGTTCCCGCGGAAATTCCAGGATAAAAGTACCCTATGTCACTCAGGACTACCGTAGCTTCCTATAAGTGAAAGAATTTTCTAAAATCGGTTCAGTAGATCCAAAAATCAACAAACGACTTGTCTATCTTTTTTACATTATAAGCTGTTTCGCCCGCACCAATTTATTTGCTAACTTACATCCTTTCAACTAACTCTAATGGCACCTAGCTATTTATTTTTATCTAGCTCAAATTATTCCATCGCCATTGCGATCTCAGATTGAGAGTTTATCAACTAATCGTATTTTGCTAACAATATAGTTTCATTTTGTTTCTGTTTTGGTTTTTAGCTAAAAACTGTATGGTATTTAGTAGAAAGTAGTTTGAATAATATTCTATCGCAAAAGCACTTAAGACTCGTCGTTTCATCGTTGCAGGACCAAAGAGACGTGTTAATGGAAGAGGAGGAAACGGAAATGGAATCTATGAATATATCAAATGTGGCGGGAGACCAGGCGCCACCGCTGCGGCCCGCGCTGCCGTCCGCGCCGTCGCAGATACACATGAGAGCGCCGAGACGTAAACTCTCGCAGCCGCGGCCCGTGATCAGAACCGAGTACAGCTCGGCCTCCATAACCATGGAGGAGGTAAAGAGGGGCCAAGACGGCAGGAAGTTGAGCGCCGCCGGCCCCAGGAGGAACTTCTCCACGTCGAGCTTCGCCCACGTGGCGACGCCCTTCCACGGCTCGACGCTGTCCGCTTTCGAAGCGCCCAACGAGTTCGCTTCGCAGTTCTCCATCAAATCCATCGCCGAAAGCGTGACGGACGTCGTCGTGTGCTGTTTCTGTTTCAAACGCAAAAAGAGGGATCAGAGCGAGAGGGATAGAAGCAAGAAGTTCTTGGACTTGGATCTGTTGAAGGATCCGACGTACCTGGTCATACTGATATCCAGCTCGACGGTGGCGATATCGTGCACCAACTTCATCATACTGCTGCCGTCGCACGCGGCCAACATAGGCTTCGACAAAGCGAAGGGCGCTCTGTTGCTCAGTACGGTGTCGGCGCTCGACCTGGTCGGTCGCATCGGCGGCTCGACGCTCTGCGACCTCAACATCATGCCGAAATCCTTCTACTTCGTCGGCGGTTTATTCTTCTCGGGCATATTCCTGGCGACGATACCGTTTTTGAAGTCGTACGTGGCGCTGAGCGTGTTCTGTGCGCTGTTCGGGCTCGCGTCCGGCGTGAACAACAGCGTCACCACGCTGGTCATGGCCGAGGTGTTGGGCGTGGAGCGGCTCTCGTCCACGTACGGGATCAGCCTGTTCGTGAACGGCATCCTGCAGCTGATCGGCCCGCCCCTCTGTGGTCTATGGTTCGAATACGACAGGAACTACACGCTGATGTTCCTCACGTTCGGCATGATCTTCATAGCGGGCGCGTCTCTATGGCTGCTCATGCCGGTCATAGAGAGGCGCAAGCGACGGAAGCTGGAGGCTGGCGGCCGGGCGAACGGGGTCTGAGCATTGACCTTCATACGGGGTGTGGGTGTTGCACTGGCAGGGGTCGCCAAGAGCGGAGCTGTTTTGTGACTCGATCTCGAAACTTGTATTAGGATTGTAGACTAGCACTGGGGGCGTCTTGCATCAAAAATTTTATTTCGTATTATTGCGTATAATTGTATTTAAAATGTAGCTCAAAATAGCTCAATTTGGCTTAAGTGTAGTCGAAAGTTTAATTTCACGTGGAATCTTTAAAATTGTGTGTTGATTTGTGATCGAGTTAAAACTACTAAACTGTGATTAAATATTTTGGTGTAGTTAGCCCTAAGAGCCTTGACGTTTTATTTAGGAAGAAGGTGGTTATAAATAACCAAGTAGGTGAACTAATCTCGTATGAGTATCGGTGTGTGAAAATTGTGTTAAAGACTGATAGAGTTATGATTCCATGCATTATGCATTCCAGGCATAGAACCTTTGCCTGTGATCGTTCCAAAAAACGAAACTAATGTTACCTGTAGATTAAAAATTGTGTATGAGTTGAATTTTTTACTCGTTGCAGCTACTATTTTAATAGATTATATTTTACACATACTCACTCATACTATTTCCATTTCTTTATTTTCTCGATGACAGCTTCTGTGGAAACTTGAACGAGCGTCATTTTTACATTACGTATGCATTATTTAATAAAAATATGACACTTACGCACGTACAAGGTCATAGCAGAGTCGGAGAAACTGATAGGGATGGAGCTATCGATAAACTTAACACGATAACAGACCCGATATTTTTTTACAAGAAACTAAACTGTTGCCGGATAATTTTGTACAAATTTATTAACTAATATTACATTTCATTACAAGATGTAATTATATTACAACATGGCGGCGGGTCATTTGAATGTTTTTGTTGTATTTGTCTTTGTTCAATACATAATAAAGAGAATAAAGAAATGGAAATTCGATTTGCGCGATGGGCTGCAACAACTTCAAAATTGCACGGCAGGTGGCAGCACTGGCAGCATTGTAGAATTATTCATTTTTCAGTTTCACACTTTTTTAGGCGAATACTACATTATTTTGTATTTTCACCACATTATGAACGAGCGCATCTATCTCTATACATTATTATAAAATTAATCTATTGTACTTTTTTTTTTATTGTTAATGTAGGTAGAGATCATCTAAGCTAAAATGACGCGCCCCTCCATCAGGTATGCGCACACGCACAACCGTTAAAATATGGATACGACATATATATATAAATCTGGTCTGTCTATTCATGACAAGTGCGCAATACTGTCGCCGCACTCACACTATCAAATAGATATTATCTGATACATGATCCCGCACATCTAAAACTGCTATTGAAGTAGTGGGGCGCGTCATTTTAGTTTAGATAAGCTCTACCTATTTTACTAATTTTGAATAATTTCTTTGAAGCGAAACTTCTTACGCACGTTTTGGATAGTCACTTGAAAGTGAGACGTCACAAACGGAATTTGCAGCCCTCATTGGCTGGGCTGCGCGATTGTTGCCGTGTGAGTGAACGGGACGGCACTACAGAGTGGTAATGTGAAACACAGCGCGAAAAATTAATAAAAATAAAATACCTATTATTTAAATAAAAAAAATATACAACGTGTTTAATGAATTAACTGAAAACTAGAAAGTAGTTTGCTCAGAATCGACTAGCGAATCGATCGCACTGTTTTAATATAGGTTATATTTTTTAATTTTTACTAGCCCATGTCGAAATTATTTATAATTCAATATTTGTCCCGTATTTTAATCATATTATTGTTTATTTTTTTAAATGGGGTGTATCAGGTTTTCAGTTAATTCATTAACACGTTGTATAGTCATACAAGATTTCGTATAACCAAAATTGTCCAAATAATGCAATTTACTTACTATGCAATAATAAAAAGAGTTGCAAAATCAAATGATATTATAAATTCGATCATAAGAGTAAGAAGTTTCGCTTCCGTCGGGTGTCGCAGCCCGCAGGACACATTCTTTTTTATTTTTTATTATTTCATCAATCATTCCATATATATTTGGCAACCATGTATTCATTCCATTAATATAATTGTTTTTAATTGTTGTTTCTATATGAATTAATTGTTGACATGACATTTATTGTGTTGAAGTTGAACAGTATGGTCGGTACAACAAATAAGCATGTAAATGCAAAGGCGGAAACATACTTATGTGTAGTGTCGTGTTGTGTCGAGATAGAAGTATATCTGTTTCATACATTCGGTATGGTCAGAGACGCACCACAACAAAACGCGCCACAACACGACACAATAGAGAAATGTCTCTATAACCATACTAAATGTATGAAACCGATATGCTTCTGTCACCATACAGTGCACAACACAATACACAAGTGTGTTTCCGCCTTAAAAATTAAACCAAACACAATCTGTGTTCTCTTTTGTATGACGAAATATGGTATGATGTATCTTTGAGTCGACGACAAGTATTTTTTTAATTTTTGTATTTTTTTGTTTTGTAATTTTAGTTGAATCAATTATACATTGTGAATAAAATATTTTGTAAATAATTACCAAACAATGAATAAAATTGAAAATCGTATATTTTTTTGTATTATAAAGTGGTTTTATTTATGGAGTGATGTGAGTGGAGAGTTTTATGAAATTTGAACACATATTTTTATTTTTTTAAGTATTAAAATCAATATGACGTGAAATCACGAAATTTTAATCCTACGTACGCAAAAACATATGTGTACCATTTTTCAATTATCTAAATGAATGACTGAAAAGTTTTGATTTTCACACCTTGCGAGGTGCCATCATGCCCATTGGTATTTGTTCAAATAAACACCCGACCCGATTGGCGCAGAGGTCACCATGCCTACCCGCTAATCAAGGGGTTCCGGGTTCGATTCCCGGTGGGGGTGGACTTTGTGTGATGAACACGGTTCCATTTTCCAGTCTGGGTGTGTTTATATATGTATAGTATAATATATAAGTAATTCTATGTAGTATATACCACGTTTGCTTGGTTTCCACGACACAAGCTAATAATAGCTTACTGTGGGATCAAGTAGATCTGTGTGTTGTGATGTGGATTATTATTATTATAAACACGGGTAAGCTTTATTCAGACGACAAAACAAACAAAAAAAACCGATTCATCCACAGCTAGAACCGTTCGCCGAGGAGGACGACGAGATGGAGCTACCCGACGACCATTCGAAGATGTTGTACAGCGAGGACACGGCGTCGCAGCTGAAGCACCCGAACGGCTCGCCGCCGGGCCGCGCGCGCGCCGCCGCCGCCTCGCTCGACGACCCCAAGATGTCGCCCAAGGACTTCGCGCGCTCCGCCAGCGCCGCGCAAGTGGCCGTCGACCGGACGCGCAAGTCCACCCCGGTGTCCTCGCGCCACAACCTCCACAACACAAGCAGCCGGGCCTCCAACCACCTGCCCTCGAACCCGTCCCTGCTGGAGTCGGTGCCCGAGGGCAGGACCGGCGTCTCGCAGGATATGTTCAGCAGGAAGCTGGGAGTGTCGAAAACGCCCAAGCGCAGCGTCTCCACCTCCAGCTTCCAGTACATGTCGACACCGTTCCACGGCTCCACGCTGTCCGCTTTCGAGAAGCCCAGCGAGTTCGCTTCCCAGTTCAGTTTGAAATCCGTCACGGACAGCTTAGCGCCCATAGCGTACTGCTGCGGCTGCAGAAAGAAGAAGCCGAAAGACGACACCGGCAAACATGAGCGCAGCAAATACTTCGACATCCAGCTGCTGAAGGATCCCATATATCTCGTGATACTGATATCGAACTGCACGTGTGCCATATCGTACACCAACTTCATCATCCTGGTGCCGTCGTACGCGGTCGAGTGCGGGTTCGACAAGTCGCGCGGCGCGTACCTGCTGTCCATAATATCGGCGCTGGACCTGGTCGGCCGGATCGGCGGCTCGGCGCTGTCGGACGTGGTGGTGACGCCGAAGCGGTATTTCTTCATCACCGGCCTGCTGTTATCCGGCGTTAGTCTCGCTGCGATACCGCTAGTGTCGAGCTACGCGGCTATATCCGTTTTCTGCTCGATATTCGGCATCGCGTCCGGCATCAACGTGGGCGTCACGGCGCTGGTGATGACCGAGATGCTCGGCACCGAGCGGCTCATGTCCTCGTACGGGATCAGCCTGTTCATGAACGGCATCCTGCAGCTGATCGGGCCGCCGATATGCGGCTTCTGGTTCGAGTACACCAAGTCCTACAAATCACTGTTTATAACGTTGGGCTTCGTGTTGGTCGGTGGCGCTTGTCTGTGGGGGCTCGTGCCGCTCATAAACAGCCGACGGAGACGCGCTCTGATACAGAAAGACACCATCGGTGATCAGGCGTAGTGGGTGACTTAGCATTCATGCCCAATAAAGTGGCGTAATTTCTTTTTGGCAACTAAATTACAAAAGCATAAAATACATATTATATCAGAAAACCATTTGAGGCCTTAGCCAAATTGACAGTCTTTCCGCCGCTCTCAGAGTCGACTTTAATGATTACTTAGTTAAGTATAGATTTTTAAAACAAAACTGCCGCAATAAGACCAGTTTAATAAATTTATGTTAATTGCAATTTAACTAATTAAGTTACATCTCATTAAATGCCAATTAACATTAATTTACTGAACGTCTCTGATTGCGGCAGTTTTGTTTTAAAAATCTATACTTAACTAAGTAATAATTAAAGTCGACTCTGAGTGCGGCCGTTTAACCTACGCTATAGAAAACTTAAGGAACTTATTATCATGTCACGTGATCACGTAAAATCGTAGATAATTTTTCGTGACCACGTGACAAAATGGCGTCAAGTTCCTTAGTTTTGTGTCAACTTGACTAACCGCCGCACTCAGAGTCGACTTTGATGATTACTTAGTTAAGTATAGATTTTTAAAACAAAACTGCCGCAATCAGACAAGTGTAATAAATTAATGTCAATTGGCATTTATCTAATTAAGTTACATCTCATTAAATGCCAATTAACATTAATTTACTGAACGTCTCTGATTGCGGCAGTTTTGTTTTAAAAATCTATACTTAACTAAGTAATCATTAAAGTCGACTCTGAGTGCGGCGGTAAGACCTCTGGCTGCTATATAATACCAGGTGTCGCGGATTCTATCTACGTTGCGTCAGTGTAAACATTTGCATTTGCATACCTATGTTATGAACATTTGTGTTTACTACCCTGAATCTGGACGGTTGATAAGTATTATAAATAGATGGGCAATCAACCCGCTGCTTCGGATTAAATCCGATAAAAACCTGCAATTTTAGGGTTTAAACCCAAGCACCGCGTTGATTGCCCATCTATAATTGGACTTAGATAAGCAATAGTGTGTTGACCCACACTGGAGAACTTTTGAGTAAATCGTGTTTTAAAATTATAGCGCCATTTTGTGTCAACATTTTTTTATGTTCAACATTTTGTTACATATTTAAACAATATGATAAGGTAATCAAATAATTAAAAAACGTTCCCTAACTCTCAATAAATAGTTCTGTATCAATAACTTAATTTTGTGGGTTAACATGTTATTGCTTATCTGCGTCCAATTATAAGTACCTATGTATATCCTAAACAAATTATTATATCAGCAGGGCAATTATGTAACTTTTGTTGCTTTCATATTTCAGTTTCAAACAGAAAAATAGCGATTTTGTGATTAATAATCATGTTTATAGGCATCTTCAACTTTTGAAGTATTGTTATTTTGGTCGATTGCTAGATATTGTAGGTTTCACCGTGTCCAAACATGCATATTGTAATCGCAAAACTGTCATGTGTCCGAAATATGATGGAAACAAAAGTTACATAACAGCCCTTCAGTTGTTTGTATGGTGCCTGCAGCACACGCTTTATTTGGTTCGGGACCAGGTGGCGCTGTTTGTGAATCTCCAAGCATTACTAATTACTCTAATTATTTAATTTTGTTTGTTTCAACTACCATTCGAGCAGATTAGAATGGATACTGTATTATTATAAGTATTATAATAGGTATATTTAAATTCTGGGTTTAAACCCATCGTCGATATCACAGGTTGACCTTAAAAAGGCTCCCGAAATCGTTCGAAGTCATTCAAAGACTAGAAAATTTAATTTTAATATCTTAAACAGATGACGATCTAAAAACGTCGTTTCGATGAATCTCACCCACGCGCTACGATACCAATAAAATTCTATTCACACCGTGCAATAAGTGGAATACTTAGTCACGGTTAGTTTCCATGCGAATTTCAAATAATTTTTAAAGATCACATCAAACATTCAAAAAAAATCACAAGTTATCTCATTCATAATGTTGGTAGGTAGGTCTATGTTGACCTAGAACATCTAATTGTTAGTTTCATTCAGATCCGTCCAGTAGTTTTTGCGTGATGCGCGTTCAAACGAACATAGATTCCAAAATAAATATTGTAGTGCAGCTATTTTGTGTACAGGATGTAGCGCAGCGCAATGTATACAGGGTGTAAAGCTAAACGAGGGACATATTGAAGGTATTCAATATGGTATTTAGTATTCCTTTAGTATTCCATTCTTGTCTCAATATAAAAATAAATAGCTACTCAAAGTATCTATGTGATACATCTTGCTCTCTCCGAATTTGAATTTGTTTTGTGCTGTGCCCTATAAATAGGGTCCATAAAGAACTGTTTACTAACTATCTTAACACCTTTTGTTACTTGATGGATGTGCAATAACAAATAAATAAATAACACATTATTCTCATGAAACTGAGAGCCCATGAAACAGACGCACAGACAAACCGATCATACCTAAAGGTATTTCAACGGCTCTTTTTATTGTCGCCGGTACCTTTGCCGGTAGGTACGCCAGCATATCCTAGATAAAAGTCATTCAAACTAGAAAGCCGTTTTTTATTAAGGCATTTTTATTTTTTTATGTTGTGTGTTTCTTTGTTTATTAGTCACATGTAAGCTGGACCTATCGAAAACTCGAAAATTTCCCTCGTTTAATATTACAATGCGTAGTAAGGTATAACGTTATATGGGGAATTATGTTAAAACTTGACGCGAACGGTACATCTATCATGCATCATCGGCAATTAATGGAGTGTTTAATGAATATAGTAATTCAAATGTTTATATTATGTATTTTTTTGACTCCAAATGTTATTTAAACTAAAATAATTCCATGAAATGTATAATTTATTTATAATCAATTCAACGGAAGATGATAATTTATTTAAATCTCTGACTGACCTTCATTTACAATATATTTTAAGGTGCCTACCTCATTTTACTCCAAGGATCGTTTTTTCTGTTCACCCTGCAGGTACAGTTGGCGACAAGTTTTAATAATCAGCCTTCAGTCATTTTTGGTTTATTATGGCGATACAATATTCAATAACATTCAAATCGCTTTTGTGTGTATCTACGTTGTATAAATTTGTAAATTAAACAATTAATTAGGTGGTATAATCAAAGCGCTTGTAAGATGTCAATTTAGATAGTGCCACTTCCATTAAACTGATTTTTATAGCAAACTGATAATCAATTTGCACAAATCATGCCTTAATTGTACCATATATATATTAAGGGCAGTCACTATAGCAGCCAATTAGTTCCAAGGGAAAGTTAGACTAAATTTTCCATTTCCCAAACAATTTTTATGATTGAATGTTCGTTTGCGGCTTGGAAAACATAAAAATAATGTCACGCTTCTTGCGGTGCATTTAGGCAGTAAAGATTCTTATCATAACGATCTATATTAAGGAAATCAATATCGTAAAAATCTATATCGTGACCTATATATCGTAAAAAAATCAATATCGTTTGGTAGGAATAACCGTCATAATATAGAAATTTTAATTGAAACAAATGATTTGCACTGTATATACAGGATGTCCCGTAAAAAAAATCTTTAAAATTTATAAAAATTTACACCCTGCGACGGTTCTTTAACTCCTGTTGTTACAAACCTTAAATTTTTTTCAATTTTCTTCTTATAGTGTAATCCTGAATAGTGTTTCTGAAAACTACTGCTTGAAATTTAAGTATTTGCCAATGAACTTTTCAGAATTATTGCTTTCGTCAGTTTTTAATAACTGTCCTTTTTTTTAAATAGGCATAGCAAAGATTTTTATATTTTTCTGTTAACAGCTGTTATGACTTAGCATATCACCTGGTTCTGGCTTGACGTCGATTTACGGGACAGCCTGTATACGCAAACACGCTCCATTAATAATGGGGATGTGGACTACTTTTGAAAATCAAAATTCTAATTTGTCCGTCAGTTAGAAAATTAAAAAACAATAGACACGTATTTTTTGCTTTTTCAAATAAATTAAAATATACAGAGAGAAAGCGCATTAAAGTTTAGGGTGAGGGGGTCGTGACGTCACTAACCGCTAAAACCGCCATACAAACTGTCAGAATAGTGACGTCACGCGGAATTTCAACTCAATATATTGCCGTTATTTTTTGATTAGATACGTAAAAAAAGAAAAAATACGTGTCCAATATTTTTTAATAATCTACAAGACGGACTAAAAGTAAAAATTTGTCCACATGCCCATTCTAGCCTGATAAATTGATCCCTAGTGAAGGCTAGCAACAGTTAAATATACTCAACTATGGATGAATAAATGCATCATACGACGCGAAAAATTGTGGAGACAAATTGGACCATTCATGAAATGACAAGCTGAAGCTTTCTAGGCCTCTGCCAGGAATGTTTTCAATCAACGTAAAATGCAATATTTAAGGTGGATTTTACGGTATCATGCAAATTTCTACACCTAGTTTTCTCACACGACAAATTATTTTCTACTCATTTTTCCTAATCCTGCGAATACGATATGACAGTACATATAGATTTTTTTCTAAATAATGCATTTGCATCCGTGGGATCATAATTATGTCTCTACCTTTAAAACCCGCAAAAGTTAGATATCATGTAAAATAATATTATTGAATAAATATTATATCATGTAAAATAAATATGATTATATTATTATGATGTAAAGAATGTAAAATAGTTGGATATCACGGAAAATTAATAAAATACAGGTAACACTAGTATACTTACGCACGTACCTAAGTGTTGGCGTTATTAATTATTACCTACTATTATTGTCTTGTATAAATATAAATGAACTAATAGAATATACTAGAATTTTTTATAATAACTTTTTGTATAGCAAAGTGTAAAGTGATAATGTATTAACTGATTTACTTATGTACCTAATATAAAACTATTTTTTAATCTATTTACCGTGTTTTATTTAAAATATGTCAAAATGGCGGCTTCATTAGGGTTGGCTATGATTAGAATTTTTCACTTGTAAAGCTGTTTGTACGTACTGCAAACAATTTGTACAGTCAGCATCACGAATATTTTGTGGGTAAACACTTTTATCGGTCGTTGAACTTTGTGCAACAGAAATAAATACATAATTCAACTACTGTCAAAATCTAAAAGTTATTATCATCCGATATACGCGTCCATTTTTGACATAAAGGTGGAAGTTGATGTCGTGTCCTTCGATCAAAGAGAAAGAAATTATGTGAAGTTTCACCCGCGTTAATTTCGAAGTTCCCGCAGAAATTTCGGGACAAAAAGTACCGAATCTCACTCAGGACTACTGTAGCTTCCTATAAGTGAAAGAATTGTTAAAATCGGGTCAGTAGGTCCTGACATTACCCCCTACAACGTCACAATCTCACTAGCTCTTTCTTTATAATATTAGTATAGCCATAAATTAAAACTTTTTGCACATGGTAGGTACAAAAGGACCTCTCTCTGCTTAGTGTTTCTCAATCAAAATGCTGTGCCTTTGTATAATTATACCTGAATAAAATAAAACCTTTCAAAACCCAATATTACAATAATATAATGAATTGAAACAAGCGCATGATTTTCGTTATAACAATATATTTATTGCAGGCCTTATAAACTAATTGGATCACAATTCTTAAGATATGTGTACACTGTGTATATTGACTTAACGCTAAGGATAAACGCAGACCTGACGGAGAATTCATCGACTGATAGCTACGAATAGATCGAGATGATACAGTTTCGAGGGAAAAAATTCTCTATTGTCTATCCAATATATAGAAAGAGTGATGATAAAATTAGTGCAACGACACCTTAACGCAAGATTGACATCATTACAACAAGCAACTATCCCAATAAAGTTAAAAACCCTTTCACCTTGTAGCTTTGTTAAGGCTACAAAAACATGGCCTTACCACCAGACCATATGTTTTAGGCATGTTTTCTCCCAATTTTGGGAATGCTTAATATTTATCATTTAATCTAATAACTAGGTATAAAAGTCAGTCAGTGGTTTCTTAGTTACCTAATGTTACGTTTATGATTCCAGGATCTTCCGTAAGTCATGGTTTTACGGGGATGGCGGTGAATGGGTTAAAAAATATTTTGTATCTACATATTGTTTATTTAAAAAAAAAATTAAAAAGTTTGATCGCATGCCAAATTAGAATACCTTTTAACATCGTATAGCGACTGGAATATACTTCAATAGGGATGTTGACAACTTTTGAAAATCAAAATTTTAATTAGTCCGTCTTTTAGAAAATTAAAAATCATTAAACACGTATTTTTTTTATTTTTCTAATAAATGAAAATACCCAGAGATAAAGCGCATTAAAGATTAGGGTGGGGGCTCGTGACGTCACTTACCACTACAAGCCGCCATACAAACTACACTAGTTAGTGACGTCACGCGAAATTTCAACTCAATGTATTGCTGTTATTTTTTGATTACGTAAAAAAAGAAAAAATACGTGTCCAATATTTTTTATTAATCTACAAGACGGACTAAAAAAAAAATAGTCAAATAGCCTATTTGGAAATAAAACAGTTCTTTTATTAATCAACGCTCCTAAGGGAAAGTTGTAAGTTATCATGAGTAGGTACAATCATGCTTCTAGGGATCGTTCTCCAGTGACCTTATTTAAATAATATCTATACCTACGTCAGGCTGATCGTTTATACTGTGTGCATTATTGAATTAAAATAAATTATTGATTAAAAATAATGATAAATTTTCCTTTAAACTGGTCGAGTATAAAAATCTATGTACTCAATACATAATAGCTACCTTGTATTCCAGCGAAATTACCCATTGCAAAATTAGCAACATTGGTAATTTTGACAATAAAAAGTTCTCAAAAATTCTTGACCCTCAATTTCAAAGGTTACCGATAAATAATTGTTTGCGTGTTTTTCGCACACAGTTTCAAAAAATTTTACTATGCAAATCTTTATATTGAACAATTTTTGACTAGCACACCCACGTGTAATTGCTTTTGTAAAACAGACAGTTCTGAACCAATTTTTTCATGACGAAAATCCTAAAACATTTCATTATTTTATTATGGTGACTTAAAGAAGATTTTGAAACACTTCTCGGTGTGAGTGTAAAACAATATATTCAAAATAAAATACAGATGCGTCTCCGGTTAGTTTTATTATAAAATATTTAGATATTAAATAAAAAAAATATATATATAACTAATTTAAGAGATCTTTTTATTATTAAACATATATATGGTGCTTTTAAAATACATGCCGCGGCTGCAATGATGGACGAAGGATTTGTACGGATTACATACTTCCACTTTTACACTTTTGACAAAAAAAAACCTTAATGCGAAAGCGAGTTTGTTTGTTACACTTTCACGCCTTAACTGCTCAACCGGTAGTGAATTTTTGCATACACGTCAGGGGTACAGAAAAGTACCTAGGGTATTACTTTTTATCACGGCATTCCCGAGGGAATTCCGAAAATAACGCGGGCAAAACCGCGGGGAACAGCTGTCAGCTAGTAGAGAAACAAACATTACGGAGTTGTTTGGCACCCATAGTACAAAGCTCTGCTCAGTTCGCAGTCACCATTTGCAGCCGTGAAACATATTTTAATTTCATCTCATATAAATATTTATATCAAGGAATGATCTAGTCGAAATTTAGTCTAATAAATAGGGGGAGATTTACACACTTAATGCATAATTTTAAAATTTACTTTTTTTCACTTTTTTTTAAATCACGACGTAAAAATTGGACCTACACGTTTTAATGTAGGTAAAAAGTACATTTTCACTTAGATATTTCTATTATATTTTAGCTAAAAAAATCTTTTACAAAACCGCTTCTCACCTTGTATAATAATAATATTATGTACATTAGAAAATATTAATATCAGCCTATAAAATATCCCACTGTTGGGCAATAGCCCCGTTACAGAAGTGGGCGGACTTGGACCGGTAAGGTGTAGTTAGAAAATTTGAACTTCAAAATAAGTTGGATTACTTATAATATTATAAAATTTTATTAATATTTTTTATTAAGTTTTTTTAGTTTAAAAAGCAATATGCATTCGAACTGTCGATACAGTGGAGATAATATAACTACAGGAGGAGCGAAAAGTCGGTCGTTGAACAGAAAGTACCTCATACTATAACGTAGATTGAAGGGATATTTCAGAAATTCAACCCGCAACGGGTGAAATGCGAGTGACTGGGTGTGCGGGACTCAGTATTGTCAAAACAGCTGATTAGATAACGATAAAATTTGACACAAAGATAGAATATGTCCTAGAATAACCGGTTTTAAGAGACTTTCTAACTTAGGCCACTTTTATCGGGGTTCCTGCGGGAATTCGAAACTCACGCGGGCGAAACTGTGGAGCACAGCCAGATTGCAATATTTACGATACCTACTTTTCTCATAACGGACCGACTTTATCCAACCCTTCCTACAACGTTCACAGTATTCTGTGCAAGTGTACTACAATATAATATTATGATAGAAAACAACATTAGAAGTAACCACTAACCTTCGCTATGAGGTATGTATGAGAAAGATAAGTAAATATGTATTTACCTATAAAGAAAACCTAGCTGCATCGAAACCCAACTGTAGAAAAGTCTTCACTGAAACACAAATTCGTAATTAAAGCTGAATTTGTTTTGTAAAGTGCACTAACTACTGCTACAGAATCAGCACAGATTAGGGATGTTGACTACTATTGAAAATCAAAATTCTAATTCCGTCCGTCAGTTAGAAAATAAAAAAACAATAGACACGTATTTTTTTTTTTTTAAATAAATTAAAATATACAGAGATAAAGCGCATTAAAGTTTAGGATGAGGAGGTCGTGACGTCACTAACCGCAAAACCGCCATACGAACTGTCCGAATAGTGACGTCACGCGAAATTTCAACACAATATATCGCCGTTATTTTTTGATTACGTAAAAATAGAAAAAATACGTGTCCAATATTTTTTAATAATCTACAAGACGGACTAAAAAATAAAAATTAGTCCACATGCCCATTGTTTTAGATTAATGCAGTAAAGCGAGGTATCGAATAAGTACTTAGTTCATATCTTGCACTTACTATATTGTTCCCTACTCAACGTGTACTGCATTATTTCACATAGTAAAAGACTATTAAAAAAAATTTCAGTCAGCGAACTTCGCAGTTGTAATTTGTTTTACCAAAAAACACAAGACTCATTTAGGCCAGCCCGTACAATATGCTATACGTTACACTATTATCGTTGCGAGTCGTCTTTTTGTTGCTGCACTTGCAGACGCGTTCAAGGGAAAATCACCCTTATCTGATAGACAATAAGGGTCTATTTGCCTTGATGGCGGCTCGCATTTTCTTGACGAGCGCCGCCGGTTGGATCAATATGAAAACTTCGGTGCCCCGCTGACTTAGCCGGTTCATTTCTTCTTCGCCACCCTGTTCATTTGATATTCATATAAATATGTATATTTTTCTATGAGATTTTTGTAAATTTGAAATTTGGGAAGGATGTTTGTCGGGTCAGTTAGTTAATTATAAATGTCTGGGTGTGTTGACTGCCCAGTGGAATTTTCTGTTTTTGAGAAGCTAAGTTATAAGTTATAACTAACGTGTAAAACAAGACACCGATACCAACCAATCTACATCAAGACATCAATTATTATATAGGGTGTTCCGTTAATCGACGTTAAGCCAGAACCGGGTGACAGGCTAAGTCTGAAGTCATAACTTAATAGAAAAACTTCATAAAATATTTTTTTAAATTTATAAAAAATTCACACTCTGCGGGCTGCGACTGTTCTTTAACTCCTGTTGCTACAAACCTTAACATTTTTTAAATTTTCTTCTTATTGTGTAATCCTGAAGAGTGTTTCTGAAAACTACTGCTTAAAATTTAAGTATTTGCCATTGAACTTTTCAAAATTATTTCTTTCGACAGTTTTTAATGACTCCTTTTTTTTTAAATAGACATA
Source organism: Zygaena filipendulae (assembly GCA_907165275.2). Lineage (NCBI taxonomy): Eukaryota > Metazoa > Arthropoda > Insecta > Lepidoptera > Zygaenidae > Zygaena > Zygaena filipendulae. The sequence goes on along the minus strand of OU015670.1, from coordinate 7,738,355 downwards.
GCAAAGATTTTTATATTTTTCTGTTAAAAGCTGTTATGACTTAACATATCACCTGGTTCTGGCTTGAGGTCGATTTACGGGACAACTTTTATGTCAGCAGAGGTCACCGATCTAAATAAAAAAACGTGTCAATGACTACAACGTAAGGTCACTGACGCACGATGCGTGGTCACTGACCTGCGATGGGAGGTCAATGACCGTAAGCGTGTTATTTAGATAAAAGAGTGTAAAAAACCGATTTGGAGCACCTTGAGCAGGTTGATGGGCTTGTTGTTGACCTCGGTGAGCGCCCACTTGCCGGGCGGCGGCAGGCCGGCGCGCGCCGCGGGCCCGCCCGCCGCCACCGACACTATGCAGCACTCGCCGTCCAGCTTTATGCCTGGCCGATGGGTGACATTCTTTATTTAATTTCGGAGTTCCAACGGGAATTCCAAGATAAACTATAGATATAAACCTTCCTCATGAATCACTCTATTTATTGGTGTAAACCGCATGAAAATCCGTTTAGTAGTTTTTGAGTTTATCGCGAACAGACAGAATTCCATATAGTTTTCTGTACCGCCGCGATAAGGTGTATGCAAAATTTCATGATGACTGGTTGAGTAGTTAAGCTTAAAAACCAACAAACTCACATTCTTAGGTTATTTATCTAGGATCAATAACGAAAAACTAATGACTCACCGATGCTCTCATGGTCCCTCTTGTTCAAGACGTACACTTTAGCGAGCGGCACCCGGTGGAACAGTATGTTCACCTGAAATGTATAAGTAAGCAAAGTTTTACCAAAAAAAGCTAAACCGCAGTTACGTTGTCTGTCTCCGAAACTCATCATCAGATCTTTATGAAATTTAAACGGGACCATTTCGGAATAAATCCTTTTCGAACTAAAAAATAATTTTGCAAATCCATCTATATATAACGGAGTTTCGCCCGAACATAATTCAAAAACCTAATGTATATTGTCGAGAATCAAAGATGGCGGTTTGGTTATTTGTTTTCGTGTCGATAAAAAATGATTAAAAATGAATTTTGTTGTGTTATAAGGTGCTGTATTGAACAATAATTTTTATGTGCTCAAGAAGATATAATGATATTTCGAGCTGATTTCTTCGGTTTCCTCCAAGAGCCTTCTTCTTCTTCTACCGTGGCTTGCAATATCAAATCGTACAACGAAGCATCTTAATAGAAAATATATTGATCGAATTAATTTTACTTGAAACTGGCTAAATGCATTATATTATGCGAAAGTCCATAAAAAGTAGAAAAAAAAAAGAAATTCAAAGACTGACCATAGTGTTGACATATGCTGTTGCTGACTGTATATCTATATAATAAAAATGAATCGCCAAATGTGTTGGTAAGCGCATAACTTACAAACGACTTCACCAAATTGGAAAATTGTTTTTTATTTGTTTTCGTTATTGTCAGGAGAAAGTTTATATAAAAGAAGTTTGGAGTTCCTGCGGGAATTCCGAAACTCACGCGGGTGAATCTCCGAAACGGTTGGACCGATATTGACGGGACTTTCACTGCTAATTAGCTGTTGTTATAAGGAGTACATTAGACTGCATTGGAGTTCCTGCGGGAATCCCGAAACACACGCGGGTGAAACCGCGGGGCACAGCTAGTTAATATTAAAAGTTGCGAGCGCTTATTTCTCCATTTCTCTTATGCTTTGCATCGTTTCTAACCCCCACGAGCCGACGAGCGCGGTCCCGGCTGTGATCCCCCCCCCCCCCGCGCCGTGTGCAGGTGCTCACCACTCACCAGGTGCTTGTGCGTCCCCTTGAGCAGCTGCCGCGCGTGCGCCGCGTCCGCCGCCGCCGCGCCGCCCAGCGCCGCCACGCGGTCCCCGCCGCGGCCCGCGCAGCGCGCGCCGCTGTAGCCCCACCACGCCACCCTGCCGCCACCCGACCAACGTCACACTCAATACTCAGCAACTATACATACCGAGTGACTACATAGTAACTACAGAAAGGGTAACTACACAAAGGTGCTCTTTCGCCAGAGCGCGCCACGCCCTCAACAGGGCCCACGACTCCCTCGTCAGGGCCCATAGGGATGTTGACAACTTTTGAAAATCAAAATTTTTAATTAATCCGTCTTTTAGAAAATTAAAAATCATTAGACACTTATTTTTTTATTTTTCAAATAAATGAAAATACACAGAGATAAAGCGCATTAGTTTAGGGTGGGGGCTCGTGACGTCACTTACCGCTACAAGCCGCCATACAAACTGCACTAGTTAGTGACGTCACGCGAAATTTCAACTCAATGTATCGCTGTTATTTTTTGATTACGTAAAAAAAGAAAAAAATACGTGTCCAATATTTTTTATTAATCTACAAGACGGACTAAAAAAAAATATTAGTCAAATAGCCTATTAGGGACCGAGCCACCCCCATCAGAACCAAATCCATCTTCTTCGAGGTCCACGTCACCCCATCAGGGCCTGTGACGTCCCCGTCACGGCTGGCCACGCCACCCGTTCCGGTCCCATACCTCTCCCGATGAGCCGAATCGAAGCCCATCAGAGTCAAAGAGCAAATAAATTAACTAGCGAGGACAGTAAGCGGGCAGGCGCGGCTACCGTTGCAAAGGAATTTGCTCTAACTTGCCCAAAACTTCTTTTGCTGCCATCCCAAGTATATTTACCACAATATTCCCAAAACTGAATTTCAAAAACAGTGACTAAGTAAAAACATAACCATAAAGCGCTTTACGTTAATGAATGTTTTAGTGCGTCATGAATATTTTTGTGTGCGAAAATGGTGATTTTCAACACGGGTTTTCGTCTGTTTACATACTAAACTAAGTTGATATCAGGTCTATCTGTAATTTTTTGTTCTGTGATCAGAGCCAAATCCACCTTCGTTGAGACCCACGTCGCTCCTTTAGGGCCTGTGTTAATCCCGTCAGATCCCATATTCTCCCCATAAGCACCCAAGCTACTCCCATCAGAGTCAAATCCATGTTCGTTGAAACCCAGGTCGCCGTCACCAGGCCGACGCTGTCACCATCAGGGCCTACGCCACCCCCACCAGGGTCCGCACCACCCCTATCACGCACCACAGCTGCTTGTTGTAGTCGCAGAAGAGCGGCGGGTCGCGCGCGGGCAGCGCGGCCGGCAGCGCGGCGCCGCGCGCCTGCTCGCCGCGCAGCGCCGCCGCCTGCCGCTGCCACAGCGACTGCAGCGCCGGGGGCGCGCCCGCCCCGCCGCCACCGGGGCCCGCGCCACCGCCACCGCCCGCCAGCGACACACCTGACGGGGACCATCCACGCTTGTACATATCATGTTATCACTGTTGAATAGGGATGTGGACTACTTTTGAAAATCAAAATTCTAATTAGTCCGTCAGTTAGAAAACAAAAAACAATAGACGAGTATTTTTTGCTTTTTCAATCCAATTAAAAATATACAGAGATAAAGCGCATTAAAGTTTAGGGTGAAGGGGTCGTGACGTCACTAACCGCTAAAACCGCCATACAAACTGTCAGAATAGTGACGTCACGCGAAATTTCAACTCAATATATCGCCGTTACTTTTTGATTACGTAAAAAAAGAAAAAATACGTGTCCAATATTTTTTAATAATCTACAAGACGGACTTAAAAAAATAAAAATTAGTCAACATGCCCATTAAAATACAAGAAAGAAAGCAAAAAAAAAAATTCAAACAGATGCTCAAAAAGTGCTATAATACGCAACTGTTTAGCGTGCGGAAATATGACGATTACACCTTTGCTTTGCTGATTTTTACGCTACCAAATAAAAATAGAACTGTCAAAATTTATTTATCCTCTCTTTTAACTTCTACACTCTTTGCCTACTTTTTCTACGTATTATTCATTCTATCATAATTATGCAAATTTCACGAAAAAAGGAATTTACAACACACTCTTTCATAAAGCACATCTAAACTCACCTGGTTTTAGATCCTACTAATATTATAAACGCGAAAGTTTGTAAGAATGTGTGTATGGATGGATGGATGGATGGATGGATGTTTGTTACTCTTTCGCGCAAAAACTACTGGATGGATTTAAATGAAACTTTACAATAATATAGCTTATACATCAGATTAACACATAGGGTACTTTTTATCCCGGAATTCCCGCGGGAACTCTAAAATTAACGCGGGTGAAACCGCAGGGCACAACTAGTATTATATAAAGCAGCTGTTAAAACACCCATGACTTATACGCTATAACCCACTAGTGGGTTTGCCATGGTCAGTTTGCCTCCTTATTTTAGACATTATTTTGTACTTTACACACTTTTACCTACTGTGTGACGGCTTTCCGCAACAAATGTTAAGTTAAAGTATATACCTACTTAAGTACCTACCTTATCTTAACGCCCTCACAAGAGTGTGTTGAAAAACAACGTGCGCATATACACACTCGGCTCTACTCCTCGTGACCAACATTACGCTCTTGTATCGTAATGTACTATAACTGTACTTATATTACAAAAAAAAAACCGCACGCGCTACACCAACGGTGAACAGTGGTGGTAGGTATATATTGATATAGCGGTTATAGTTACCGTTGCTGAGCGAGTTGCTGCGTCTCCTGGCGGTGTCGGGCCTCGCCTCCGGCCGCGAGCGGCGCACCACCCGCACCGGGGACGTCGCCGACCTGGAACAGGCGAGGCACAAAGTACCATAGAGTCATCCGAATCGAAGTACAACGGGCGGCTGCTTTTGACGGTAGTAAAATTACAATTATGACAGCAGTGGAAATCGTTAATTAAAAAAAATACATTGACGACGGCTTTCAGCGCTTGCAAATATATCAGACAGTGTGCCTCTTACGAGATTTATTTATTTATTCAAAACAACAAGTGTGGTACTCCACATCCGAGGCGCCTCGTAACCTCCCGCCACCTCACCCGTAGCTCCCATCAAAATCTCACCCGTAAGCCCCCGCCACCTCACCCGTGGCCCCCGTAAGCCCAAGCCACCTCACCCGTGGCCCCCGTAAGCCCAAGCCACCTCACCCGTGGCCCCCGTAAGCCCCCGCCACCTCACCCGTGGCCCCCGTAAGCCCCCGTCACCTCACCCGTGGCCCACGTAAGCCCCCGCCACCTCACCCGTGGCCCCCGTAAGCCCCCGCCACCTCACCCGTGGCCCCCGTAAGCCCCGCAACCTCACCCGTGGCCCCCGTAAGCCTCTGCCACCTCACCCGTGGCCCCCGTAAGGCCCCGCCACCTCACCCGTGGCCCCCGTAAGCCCCTGCCACCTCACCCGTGGCCCCCGTAAGGCCCCGCCACCTCACCCGTGGCCCCCGTAAGCCCCTGCCACCTCACCCGTGGCCCCCGTAAGGCCCCGCCACCTCACCCGTGGCCCCCGTAAGCCCCTGCCACCTCACCCGTGGCCCCCGTAAGGCCCCGCCACCTCACCCGTGGCCCCCGTAAGCCCCCGCAACCTCACCCGTAGCACCTCATAACCACTCGCCGCCTCACCTGTGCGCGTCGTCTTGCCTGGGCGGGCTGTCGCGCCGCTTGCCACCGGCGCCTCTAAAACGGCTCAGCAGCGAGAACTCAGTCAAGCCGCGCTTCCATATCGGTTTCGCTTGGTGAGACTCGGTCTTGTCTTTGTTTAAATAAAAGAAAACACATTAAATATAGCAGAATAAATAATAGACGAATAGTACTTGGACATTATGCTTGTACTAACTGTACAAACGGTACTGCAAAAAACTTAGAAAGTAGGTAAATTGGTAAGTTACCAGTTTTCTCATCCCTTTTCGGACTGCTATTATGAACGCGCCTCAGCAAACTCTCTCTCAATCTCGGCGGACCGTCGTACGAGTTCTGACTGTGCGACCTTTCAATATTGGACCTTCCACTCCTAGCGCTAGAGTCCATATTACTGCCAACCGACACCATACTACATAAATTCACATGGACATTCATAGGCCTCGGGGACTGCGATGTAGCCATTGCACTGGAGTTTTGCCCATTCTGTGGTGGTCTTGCAACATTTTGAACATCATTGTTCACCGTGACGCTTCTCGCTTGACTAGTATTCGAATTTGGAAACAGACATTCGTATGTCGATTCCGAATTCGAATCTAAGTTTGGTAATGATGATTTTCTTAATTTCTCACTGGCCAGTAACTTTCTGACGGGCAAAGGTGAAGCGTTTTGCTGTGATGTGGATGCTAGACAGAGTTTTTCATATACAGCCTCATTTCTCGTCGCTTCAGGTAGATTTACCGTTGTAGTTAAACTTATGTGTCCATAGTCGTTGTTAGAAAACACGGTCCCATATCCGTTTTGGTTCGTATTAGCTTCTGTGTGGACTATGTTAATATAATTTTTTCGTTCACTCTCCAGATTGACAGAGACGTTTTGTTTGAAATCGAAATTGAAGACATTTGTTTCTGGTCCGAGCACGGGAATCGCTGTGTGGGGTGGACCTTTATTCGATACTTGGATCACAGTTACATTGGTCCCTTGGTAATCACTGAAAACAACAAAATTTAATTAATTTACAGTAGTAAAATAAACGTTATCCGCTATAAAAAATCATGTTGTCTATATTATTGAAAAAGAAATCGATCGAAGAATATTTGTAAAACAGGTAAACGAAAAACACCCTAACACCACTCAGGGTAAATACAAACATTCACCACTTAAATACATATATACCCTAACGCCGGAATCGAACCAACGTTACCTGGTAAGATGTTTTAGCAACTCATTCCTGCAGGAAGTGCGGCGTAGAGGTAGAAACAATGGCACATCTTATGTGCTAGTGCGATGCCTTGGCTCGCAAACGTATGGACCTTCTGGGGACGGCTTACCCAGAACCAGAGGACTTTGGGCTCTTACCCCTCCACTGCACACTAGCCTTCGCCGCCGAGGTTTCCAGGGAGTAGAGGGAGGATCACAGGATGGGGATGGTACAAGGGTCGAAGTACCGAGGCTTTACTTGCCCACCCCATTATCTAAGATAAGATGGTAGAGCTTTAAAAAAAAAGTTTTAAACATTTTGCAAAAAAAGACAAAACGATGACCATTTTGTCTTTTGAAGAAAAATTGTTCGACCGTTCAATCTCGAGGAATACAGAACACTACGCATCTATGACCATAAAATACGTGTACGTGTACGTACTCATTATGCAGATCATCGTGGTCTCGTGTCCCCGACCCCCCACCCTCGTTACCGACCACCACAGTCTGCCTGTAATCCTTCACTTCACTCGACGTCGACACGTTCACCCCAGCCGAGTTCACTTTCACGGCGAAATTTGTGTTCACTTCTTGTTTCGTTTCACTCGTCACGTTCACTTCACCCATCGATAAGTTCACTTCGGCCGGCAGGTCGGCTTCAGTTAAATCTAGATTGGAGATCGATTCGTGTATTCTATCTATTTCGGCGAAGAATTCTTCGTCACTTGTATTTTCAGCATTCGTCTCACGTTTCAGTATGGAGTCATCCAGGCAGATGTTTTGGCCGCAGATTTTAGCTACGCTCCTTCGTGGTTCACTCCTTGTGTCGTGGCTGGTGCTGGGCAGCGATGAGAACGGGGAGTCCCAATTGGATATGTCAATGTCCTCTGAACTTTCTGTACTCTGGCTGGGTTCAGTATTCTGGGCTTGACGCGAAATGGTTTCGGTACGGTTTGGTGTTGGTTCCGGGACGGTTGGAGGTGGTTGTGTTTGCTGTATTTGTCTGGACGCTGGTATGGTGAGTTCTATACCTGGTACCCTGCAAAATTAATATAATATGTACAAAACTGTTATCTGTTTCTGTTATTTATCCATACCAATGTTATAAATTCGAAAGTAACTCTGTCTCGCTATCCTTTTTTACGCCTTAACTACTCAACTGATCATCAAGAAATTTTGCATAGACGTTGTTAAGGGTACAGAAAGGGTCATAAGGTACTTTTTATCCCGGAACTCCTGTGAGAACAGCTAGTAAAACTATAAATCCGTTGAATTGGAAGCAAATTGATCCTTATTATCGTAGTATTAAGGGTCACACCTGTCAGGCGGCACGGGCGGGGTGGGCGGCAGCGGCGACGTGGGGTCGCGGGCGGGGGCGCGCGGCGGCGGCGCGGCCGGCGGCGCCGCGTACACGTTCTCCCCCCCGCTGAGGATCTTGAGCTCCTGCAGCTTGCTGCGCAGCGTGCTCACCCAGTCCTGCATCGAGTCCCTGGAAAGTGCATTGAATCAGTCAACAGACGTTCATTGCTGGAAAGAATCCACCTCTCACCTCCACAGCATGTCCAATTCGAATGAGTGTAATTATCTATACTAATATTGTAATCTATGTGAAAGTTTGAATGGATGGATGAATGTTACCCAATCAACATCAGAATGGCTGAACGGAAGTGGATGGAATTTGGCTCAGATATAGATTATAGTCTGGAATGGCGTAGATTTATCCCGGAAATCCCGTGGGAACTCCTAAAAACCGTTGGGGTTTGACTAGTGTAAATTAAATTATGTATATTAATTTGTATAGTTACTGTTGGACACAGTAGTTTTATAATAATTATAATAATATTTTTTATTATTAAAACCATGGACCAATGAAATTAAAACTTAAAACCTGTCTATATATACATAATTTATCCCAGGAAAAGAATTGAAAAAATTGTAAACACGTTTGCAACTCACCAATCCGCCGCCAGCATCCTGACGGGCCCCTCGTCGGTGTCTACCAGGAAGTCGTACTCCTCGCCCGTGTGCGGCTTCACGCTGGCGGTGACGTGGCGCGCGGTGCGCAGGCTCGCGCGCCACGCCGGCCGGTGCGCGGCGGTGGCGGAGCCCTCCGCCTCCGGGTACTGCTCCAGGTACGGCAGCCGGCCGTTGTGCACACACAGCACCGTCCACATTGGTTTGAGGACAATTCTCTGGAGACAAAACACATACTGCACATTAGCCTCATAGCTTACAGAGAGAAGGGCCGAGGCGGCCCGTGTGGCCCGTAAGAGAACCCATCACCATACCAAGATGGGTTTTCTTCAAACCCACTTCAGTCGCATCAGGCTGTGCTAGTTATGAGTTTATGACGTCAAGTGCCCCCACTCCTAAAACTTTGATATTTTATCTTAGTAATTTTTCTGTAATTTGAAAAAGCAAAAAATACAGGTCTATTACTTTTTATTAATCTACTACGGATTAAATAGAATTTTTATTTTTATGCCCCAGAAACAAGCCTATTCAGATGTTTCTACGCTTCAATATTTTACCATAATAATCTGCTAATAATCAGCTTTTTTAAATGTTTCTACTGCTGGGACACAGGCCTACCCTAACACTGGGGGTACATACACAATTTTAAATTGCAGGGCCCTTATTCAATATGACCAACAACATTCCTTGCCCATAACGCGCGTCCCAAAAACACAATCCCAAACACCCCAGATGCAAAAATATTAGAAATTTATATTCTTTAAGACAAAAGAAACATTATAAATGTATTTTTTTACTTGAATAAGGGCCCTGGTTTCATTCATTCATACCCTCGTAAAAAAAGTATTATAATCCAATAGCAAACTGCAAAGACTGTGCCTCTCCAGGAATAACCCACATAAACACTTTTTTGCTTACAGAGTGGTTACACCTTGCAATGGGCTACCAGAAGGAGTAATTTTGGTACCTAAGATTAACAACTTTAAAAACAGACTGGATAAATTTAAAACAATTAAAAGACAAAAAATAATAATGAATAACTGGATAGAGGCACCTATCAGTTGCCTCAACTGCCTGCCTGAATTATAAATAAATAAATAAACCTTGTGTCCCAAAGGTCTGAGCTTGCTGCCACCCGTTTCATTTGGTATTCGTTTTAAATAAGTATTCTTCTGTATCTCTCGGTAGTAGATTGGCCCTTCATCGCGGTCCCGGCTTGCTGACATGGCGCACTATCACAATAGGTGTGGGCTGTGGATAAAATTTTAAATATTCACACACAATAACATTTAACACAACAATAATCTTTTATTATTTGAACCAATTTTTGTATCTTCTATATATCTTTTATTTATTTTTTTACATGTATGTATTTACCAAAAGAGTGACATATTACGTTCGTCGTTCATGCTAATTAATGTCTAATTTCTGAATAGATTTTCTTAGTTTTCACAAGCGGATTCAACTTAGCTTTGAGCAACATCATATTATATTTATATTTACATACATAGTACACTGTCTTAATTCCCTAACTAAGAATTGCAGTTCATGTATTGTATTCTTAAATAAGTTTAACTGTTGTGGTTGTCATCAAGCTAATTAAGGACAACATTGAATTAATAAGTGCACGACTGGAGGCACTTACCGTGACTCAATCGCGAAATATGTCCAAGGATGGCTTATGATTTTAAGGCATGCAGACATTAGCTGATATGTCGGTAAAGAGAAAGTACAATCGAAAAAAAAGTATTTAAATTGTTCAAAAAGTAACAACAAATTCATGTGCAGGATAATTAAGAAACAGTAGTCATTAAATATTTTTCAATGCAAACTTAATACGTGGAAAACAAATACGTATCACTATAAACATACCTTAAAAATAAACAAGATGTTTGCTTGCTCGCTATTTCTAATTATTATTAAACTAAATATAAAATGTCATAGTTCCCCGACAATGCAACATTTGAATTCATTTGCACCGTTTATGATATGTTTACAGGATCGATGAATACCTATCTTATTCCGTAACAAAGTTTATTTAATAAATAACAGATAACTTTTAGAACACTGAACCGACGCCATTGCTTGCGCTTCTAATTGACAAATGACACCTTGAGACTTGAGTCTTGACAACTGACAAGTTCAAGTGACAGGTTTTTATTTTTATGCCGGCTGTACAGTGTACACACTCGCCGATATAATATAATAATAATATAAAACATTTATTTCCAATTCTCCGTCTACGATTTCCAATCACAATGACTAAAACCACTTACACAGAGTTATAAAAAAGAAATAACTTATTTAGTACACTTTTTTGAATGTAGAAGTTAAAGCCAAGGTGAGAGAGCGGAATCCGTGCTAGGATATCCCGTGTTACGGATTCCGGCCCCCAACCCCAGACCAATCAAGGTTAAAGCAAAATAAAAATAAAATTAAAACAAAATAAAGTAAAAAAAAATTGGATTTATGAATATTATACTCTAAGATTGTGTGTTTGAGTTTGTGTGCATGTGTATGTGTGCGTGTGTGTTTGTGTGCGTGTGTGTATGTGTGCGTGTGTGCGTACATGCGTACGTACGTGTAGTTGATTCGCGGTTTGTTAGGTATTTAGAGAGCGAGTTCCCTCGTATCGCCTCGTTTGTATGTATGTATGTAATATATTTATTCACTCAAGGTTTTCACACTTTCATTTAGACCATGCCCCGCAAAACTGCTTACGAAATTTGACTGGTCTCGCTCTAGATCGCTTGTCGGTTTTTGTGCCCGATTCATAGGTTGGCTCACAAATTAACTAGACTTACGAGGTCTAAATGTCTAAACAGTCTTCTTCTTCTCCAATTATGGCAATCTATCCCGATTTATCGTCTTTAATTCTGCCAATGTAAGTATTTTTAGTGATTTAAGTAATTATGGCGAAACGCCAATGACAATATTAGATTTTTCCCCAAGATAAAACACGAAAAACCAGCTTCTTTCTTGGAAAACAAAATGGCTGCTGAACGGTGGTGAAAATATCGAATAAAATATTAAAATATAATAGGCGGTCACTCGCTACGACTTCCACCGGTCAATAACCATCTAAAGCAGTGGTTCTTAACCTTTTACTCCTGCGGGCAGGCGCGGATTCAGGATTTAGTTGAGGGGGGGGGGGGGATTTGGTTGCACCATGCAATTTTTTGAATTAACAGGATGGACAAAAAAGGCCAATAGTAAAATTTTAGTGCCTCATATTGAGGAGTATCTGAATTGAGCTTATGTACCTATGTTTCGCAAACGATTGATCTTAGATATAATTATTGTCGTAGGCTAGTAGAGTCAATTTTAGTTTTTAATCCGTCACGTAGATTTATAAAAGATATTGGACAAGTAGGTACCTATTTTTTTTCTTTTATTTTTACGTAATCAAAAAATTATAACGATACACTAATTCGTTACAGAATGAAAAACCAGCAATTGTAATTATTTCATCGTCGTCCATTCTCAAATTGCGAAAGAAAGCATGTCTATAGTTGCCCATCATGGTCCATTGTGAAGAGGAGCTTTTAGATATTGTCGTCTGTGGATTCAATGACGTTGACGTGAGATGTCTTGTTTATCTCTTGTACCTACCTATTTTCTTTGCGTAGTGGTTGGTGTTCAGGAAAAGGTTGGTGGTCAGGAAGAGGTAAGGAATCTATTGATCCGTGACTTATACTTAATAGTTTATTAACGACGATGTAGGTAATAATGAGCCAACGTTGTGTAATATAGGTACCTAGCTAATTAAAGTGGTTTAGTAAAGATGACTGTTGAAAGTCGATCGAAAGTCGAAAGTCAGTCACCTGTCACTTTTGACTGCTGTCAAACTTGTTAATTACCTAAATTTTTTTTTAGATCGGCCAATCGGCGTATTATGATTCTGCAATTTTCAAGTTTTTCCTATTGTTAAAACGATACGCAAGACTATTTTTTTCATGATTTGGGTAAAATAATCCAAATTTTATTTTCATCGCTCTATAGGTAACACTTTTTCATAACCTTGGTAAGTACGTAGTAATAATACAAGTAGCTAAATTTTTGCTTTTTATCCCACTTACACGTAAAGACTAAATATCATGCTACGATATGGGGCTTACTTGCCATAGGTGATTGGAAAAGAACAAAAAGATTTTTTATTACTTTGACGGGGATTTTAGCAGAAATGGACGTCAGTTTTATTTCTTTGTTTAACACGTAGACGGAGAATTTTAGTTTATAACTAGGTGGGTACGTTGGGGTAAATTTTACCAAAAAGAAAAAAAAATACTTTGACGTTTATTTTAAGATTGACAATTGACATTTTAACCGCCAAAAACTTTGTCACCGCTTTGCTTTGTCGAAGCCACGATTTTTTGCTATAAGTATTCTTTCTTCTATATTTTCTAATTTTAGTACTCAATATTAAATATCCGTTTTTCATCGTATTCACTGTAAGAATTTATCAAATTCCTAAATCGTAAGGGCAATGGCTAAAGTGCATATCACAAACGTAGTAGTTTTGGACAATCCCAGTCCATTTCTCAATCCGTTCCAATTCGAATTAACCTTCGAGTGCATAGAAGAACTCAAAGAAGACTTAGAGTGGAAGATGATTTACGTTGGTTCTGCGGAAACTGAGGAGCACGACCAAGTTTTGGACACTATTTACGTCGGACCGATACCTGAAGGTAGACACATGTTCGTGTTCCAAGCGCCGCCACCCGACGTCACTCGCATACCCGAGAACGACGCTTTGGGCGTCACTGTGGTGCTACTAACGTGTTCGTACCGAGGGCAGGAGTTCGTTCGTGTCGGTTATTTCATTAACAACGATTACAGTGAAAACAAACCCGAGTTGCGTGAAAATCCGCCGGCTAAACCTCAGTTCGACAAAGTGATGAGGAATATATTGGCATCAGAGCCGCGTGTGACCAGATTTAAGATTAATTGGGCAGACGCTGATGCCGCAGCGTCTGCCGACTCTGTGGATGGGAATCTGGAATCTTCACATGCGCCAAGTAATGATTCGTATGGAGCATCGTTGAACGCTGACAGTCAAATCAGCGGGCTAGAATTCCAAGGAAGCTTCAGTGGTTATGGTGATAATTCTAATTCTATAGCCCCTATGGAGTGCTGAGGTTAGTATGTTTTCGTTTTCTTGGCTTTGGATCTGTTTACATTGCAGGGACAGGGGAGGGTTGAGACTTAGCAATGTGTCAAATCTAAATCATATTGGGATCTCAGTTGTTTGCCTTTGCTACAACTAACTTGATTGAATGCAGAAAAGCTATGCAATCAAATATTGAATGCAAAAATAATGTTGATAATGTTCTTACAACCATATATTATAATAATTAAGCTCAATAAGATGAATATTTTACACAAACTTTCTGTTATCTGAAAGGGTAGGCAATAATGCTTCAGTATTATCAGACAGTGCCATGTAGTCTCTAAACAAGTAAGATTTTTGGTTTGGGTACCAGACAACTGATCTAATACTTATACTATATAAGCTTCTAGTTTCTATTTACAGCTCTCTATCACCTTAAGGTTGCCTTGAAAAGATTGCCTCTAGCAATAAGGCCGCCTTTTGCTCTGTATTTACTTTTTATCTGTCTTAGTCTTTATTTTCTCTTCTGGGGCAATAAAGTATATTTGATTTGATTTGACTATATCCTTTTTATATATTTTTTTCTTGTATAAACATCAAAATATGATATATACTTAATACCCAGACTCCAGGTGTTCATGTTCATTATGTAAATATTTCCCCTGATGAGGGTATTGAAGCTGGACACCAAGTAGCTGTGAGCTAACTTCTAAACCAATGATCTTTTCAAAGCAATGGTTCTTCCACATTGCAAAGTTTAATAGTATTACATATAGTACTATATCTGTGTTTTTGTGTTCATCTGGGTGTCATGCTAATCACTACTTTGTACTGTATGGCATTATTAAAAAACAGTAAAATAGCTTTATTCTCGATATAAATATTGTTCAAAATATTTTGTATAAAGTTTCCTTCCTCTTACTTAAATAGCAGCATATCTTTTGACTGAGATTTAAACATTTTAGTGGATTTTTTGAGTTACCTGCCTTACCTATGGTCTTAAAATGATGGGACTGTCAAAAGCTACCAATCCACACCAACCTAGTTCCAAGATATTTATGCTTAAAGTTTGGTTTGTTTTACAAAAAATGTATAGTATAAATTGGTTCCTGACTTACTTTATTTTTCGATAACTAGTCTCTGGATTGTCAGATTGAAATCAAACTTAACTACATGAAAATAGAAACAATTTCGCATTGGATGGTGTATGTAACATTTTTGATCAAAGATATTTTAGGTTTTATGATGTTGATGCCATATAAAGTTTATTATGTCTATGTCTAACTCAATTTTGTCCAAGTTGTGGATTGGTATGTTCTGGCACAACATGGTCCACTTTAAGAAGAAAGGATAAAGTAAAAGGTGGCCCGTAGCTTGGCAGTTATTTGTCATCTTTGTATTCCATCAGAATATATCAGATAATTTTGTATTTGTCTTTTTCGCAGATGGATATCCATGGAATAAAAAATTGAGATCCAAAAATATACTACCGGTTGAATATGTTTGGGAGACGCTGATGAAACGGCTATATCATGTGCATTAAAGAAAGCCGTGTCATGAACGCTGAAAAGATTTGTTTAGTATAATAAGTTTTTGTACAAAGTTGTGCCCAAGTTTGTGAAGATATTGTATATGGTGTGTTACAGAATGGTCAAAATATGATTTGAGATTTTTTTCTTCATGGGGTAGCTCAATATGTCTTATTTGAAGTGAAAAAAACTAAGATTAATTTAACGTTTGAGCTCAAATTCAAAAATTTCACACATTAAGCATAAAGTTAATACACTTTATTCCATCTGGAAAATTTCATTCAAAATAGAAAAACAAAATCAGTTGATGTGTGTGGAATGACTTGTAGGGTTGTTGTAAATTCGTCACATAGTAAATTCGTCACGAGAAAAAGTATGTGTAAATTCGTCACAAGAAAAAGTATGTGTAAATTCATCACATCTTGGGTGACACACACAAGAGCACAGTTACACAATTAAGTTAATAATGTCAATCATGTCAAAGAAAATCAAAGTTCAAATGAATTTATCAGTCTGTTTCTGATTTTCATTTTCAATACAGCCAACAAACAGTTGGTTGAACTTATGCAAGAAAATCATTAACAGTTGAATGTTTTGAATTTCTACTGTTTTATTATTGATGTTATTTTCCTACTGGTTTTAGTTTTTTTACTAGTTAAAACTCCATGCGATTTTATCAATAGGTAACCACTTTTCTGCTACACATTGTATAAATATTCTGAACTCTGGATTTGTTTATAGCCCTAATTTTAGATTAATAATTAATTAATAGTTACAAATATAGTTCTAAGACTGTAAGACCTGCTGATAGTAACTGCTGAATCGTGATTTGGGAGGCAGGGTTGTGTATAATTGGGGTAGCCTGTTCTTTATAGTAGAGGGTATTTCCAATATCTATGGTTTTGTATTGTACGATCATTGCTTGACATGGAACATTTCACAAGTAGACTGCAAAAAATCATATAAAATGACTGTTTGTAGGTACATTGCACCTACTCCTCTCTTTCACAATGACAGCTAGAATAGCCAGTCGCTGAATAATAACTGGTCAATTTTCATTTATTAAACACATAGCCTGTGAAATTGCTCTTGTGAAAACACTGAAAAACAATAATTATGAAATGGGAATGAGATAAAAAGTTCTTCCATGCCTACTTGTTATTTGATAACCACGGGAGATATAGATGTAGGACTTTGACCAATCAGTTTTCTGCCTTTAATTGTCCAAAACAAAGTGACAAGTAAATTAAGGTTGATGTGATGATTTGCAAATTTATACCCCAGATGATAATAAACGAATACAAAATAGATTTAACAAAAAACGTGGTCTCATTTTGTAATTATATTAGCAACTCATTCAGCTCTTATTATTCTTTTTATCTGTGATTCGTTTTGCTGATTGATAAATTCAACTGTTTTTTTTTTTTATTGTAAGATTTCTAGTTTACGTCTATACTCGAGCAACATTAGTCAATTATTCTGAATGATTCCTACTTAATTGTGGAATTTAGTTTTGTATTTTACATTGTAGCAATATTTAACACCAGATTTACTCCCTGACCACCCGTCTCATAAAGCAGTTACACGGACAAAACTCGAACTATTTATGATTAAAATAACAGCAATAAATGGTGGTCAGGGGCCAGGAAACATTGTTTTTTGTAACTGTCTGTTAAATGAACGCAAATAAGACGAGTGTATTAGCTGGTATTACTCATCTTAATTATTTATTAAATTTAGTTTCCTATGAAATAGTACCCCCTACTAGTACTAACCCCTAGTTAATTATTGTATAAAGATTGAAAAAATAAAAAAATCCATCATTTCGTGATTTAGCTTTGTATTATTGTATCTCCCCCTCAAAGATTAGCGCGTTTTTCTGACCATAACGAGTTTACATCACTCAAATCTCATAAAAACTCGGCCTTGGATTGTGCTACTCATAAGCTTACAGGCAACGCCAGCTCCCATAACTAGTTGACAATCTCGCGTAACAAACCAAGAAACGTATCGTTATGTCGCGTACCAGGCGCGGTCCGAAGGGGGGGGTCACGGGGGACATGCCCCCCCCCCCCCAAAATCAATTTTTTTCACAATGTGTGCAATAAAAGTGTGTATTGTGCAATATAGTCTAATTTACTCGACATATTATATTATTAGTGACCCCCCCCCCCCCCCAAATTTCAGCCTGCGACCGTGCCTATCTCGTACGGTCACGTAAAATCGAGAATCGTGGATCATGATACGTTATTGATTTTAGATTGTCAACTTGGCTAAGAGGGCAGGTCCTAGGTCCTCGGCTTATGGGTACCAAAATGTAGCTAAGGTTGTATTAAGAGCGTTTTCCGTGGTGAACGAAGAGATTCGTTCACTGATCAAAGTAAACTTTCTAGGTCAACATTTTCATATTTTCAATACCGGTAGATACAGTCAGCACCAAAAGTACCTAGCTAGTCAAAAAGCAAAAGCAAGTTATCCGATTGTTACGAGCGAGTGTTTCAACTATTACTGAGCAAACACATTGTAGAATATTTCGTAGCAAAAAAACAAAACTAAAAAGGCTAAAAATAAAAAGCTAAAAATAACAAAATACCGATTTAATCCAAAAGACAAAAACACGTAATATTATTATTGGTTTGTGCTACCACTGATCGGTTTGAATTCGGTGACAAGCCCGCTGGTGTCTGCACACTTGGGTTATTCTGCTCACGAAGAGCTGGTGGCGGGAGTCGACTAAGCCCATCAGCTACCCCCTCCATATTTGGCTTGTCACCGCGGGCGGCGCGGGCTGCAAAAACAAATAGTGGACTACATACGAAGTTGGCCACAGCTATTAGCGGCGCGAGCTAGCTGTGGCCTACTTATGTTGTCTAACATTTGTTGGGGTTATGGTTGTCTACCATGAAAGGGTTCAGGGGTACAGAAAAGGATATAGGGTACTTTTATTCCGAAATTCCTGTGGGATCTCCGAAATTAACGCGGGTAGAACCTCGGGGAACAGCTATTATGATAATAATTTGAATACTTACACGTTGTGGAGATGTTATTGTTTTTTTTTTGCGGATAGAATAATAATTTGAATACCATGGCGTGCTCTTATACATCTTTGGTTGACTGTACATCGAGGGATTCCTTTGGGTGGAAAGCGCGGGTACCCTTTATGTCGGTAGGTAGTCATGAAAAACTCAATGACCGTAAACTTCAGATGTTATGAGCATCATAGGTAGACGATACATAGCATTGCTAAGCTTGTAAAGGTCAATACCACGTCGCGTCGATGAACTTCCACGATTAGCTAGTAGTCCTACCGTCTAATGAATCGTGTCAATCCAGAGTCGCGACAATAGGGATGTTGACTACTATTGAAAATCAAAATTCTAATTAGTCCGTCAGTTAGAAAATAAAAAAACAATAGACACGTATTTTTTGCTTTTTTAAATAAATTAAAATATACAGAGATAAAGCGCATTAAAGTTTAGGGTGAGGGGCTCGTGACGTCACTAACCGCTAAAACCGCCATACAAACTGTCAGAATAGTGACGTCACGCGAAATTTCAACTCAATATATCGCCGTTATTTTTTGATTACGTAAAAAAAGAAAAAATACGTGTCCAATATTTTTTAATAATCTACAAGACGGACTAAAAAATAAAAAAGTAGTCCACATGCCCATTTTAAAATAAGTACTTCACCTGGTAGAAACATTTTTACGCCGAAAAATTTACCTACTTGAGTTTCTTCATCAATATCATACCTACATATTTGTATTAACTATTAGGTACCTACTAGTTTTTGTTTTGTCAATACATTTTTATCCCTCGAGAACAGTAGGTATTATTTTATATTTTAACTTCATGGAAGGTGTGTAGTACTTATGTTCTTTTTTGTACCTAATCACGATTCAAGATAGTCGGTTCCTTCCGGCGCGGCGCGTGACCGGGGCGTGGCGTAGTTCGGGTATTATCGCTACATGGTGGCAACGTTATTTTTAATTTTGTAACGATAATAAACCTACGAGTACCTACTCAGTACTGCGATTTCGAATAAATTATCGCCAAGCGCCTGCCGCCTCGCGCGTCGCCTGTGCGCTGTTCGCGGTCATCGGGGGGTGGTCGGGGGCAGACTATACCTTGCACCCTTGCGTGAGGGTAGTTTGGTTATGTGGGTTTATGAATTGCCCCCAGTGTCATAGTGTGAAAGCGTAGTAAAGTACTTTTTCCGACACTTCCAAAAAATCATTATACCTATTTCAACCTAAACCTTCCTGATGAATCGCTCTTTATCTAGTATCTATAGGTACTATCGGTGAAAACTGCATGAAAATCCGTTCAGTAGTTTTTTAATTTGTGGCGAACACACAGACATGCGGCGGGGGACTTTGTTTTATAATACGTTTATGTAAATTGTAAAGGATTGGACTTTGGTACTCAGAACAATAGTTATTCTTCTGAGCTTTGGTATCGGTTGTCGGTTGTCAATTGTCATGTAGTAATAGATCGGCCATTACAATCTACGAACCAGTCGGGCATAGGCTACGAAACTGTTTATTCATTTATCAATTCCCAACCGGTTTTAGTTCAACGAGTTCTAGTCTCAGACGAAATAAAAAGTAAAAAGTCTGAGGTTCTAGTTGAATTTGTTTGTTTTGAACAAGGGTTCCGTAAACACTTGTGGGTATGTAAATTGTTCGTCGTAAATTAAATTAGGGGACAAGCTTATGTCCCTATATATTGATTGAGGTCGCAGTCAGTAAATTTGTAATAGAATTTTTTTTTATGATGTAATTTCAAATTAACGGTTTTCGGATTTAGGTATCCTTTTACCTACTCATGCTATAAGACAATGCTTCTTGCCTTTCATGATTCAAGGCAGGCAGTGCCCTATAAGTTTTGATCCCCTTGAGCATGTCAAAATATGCAGCGTAAACATAAACCTTTGACTGTCTTAACTTAGCTCCAAGGGATTGTAAACCCAATATCTATAGGTATATTATAAAATAAAGTTATTTTATACATCTACAAGTGGTAAAGGAACCCTCGGTGCGCGAGTCCGACTTGCACAAGTCGGTTTTTTAATAGTTTTAAATTTTAGTTGTTACCTACATAAAAATAATTTTGTATCGACGAAAATAAAAAACGACAAAAATAGAACGATAAATTTTAATTCTTAATTATAGACTTAACCTTTTTCACCAAGAACTTTTATTATTTAATTAGTTTAAAAAGTTTTCGAATGTCACAATTTGATATTTAATATAATATCTCAGAACAATAACAGTTATTGTTCTGAGTATAATATGTAATAATTTTCGACAAATAAATATTTCAAATGGTGGTCGTTGATTGCAAATTTGTTTAATTGTTTTTTTTTATTTAAAAGTTTCCATAGGTACCTACTTACCTACATATAAAGAAGACGTACCTATTCATTTTTAGCCATTATCTAGGTAAAGTTATAATGAGAATGTGAACTTGTCGTATGTTTTGTGAACATCAAATACAATTTTGATAGTTAGCATCGCCTCGAAAATAGATACTTGACTTTATACAATGATATTTTAATAATCATTGACTAGTTTACCATTTATTGTTGGAAATGACGCCTTCAAGTCGCCGATACTTTGTGATTTACTTCGCTTTTTGTCTGTAAGTAGTGATACCTTTTCCTTTGTAAAAGTTAAACTTCGAATCAATTTCTTTCTCAACTTTTAATCATTTTTCAAGTTTGTTTTCTCCGATTTTCTTACTAACTAGCATGGACCAATTAAACCATTTAATTGGTCCATGCTAACTAGTCTTATAGTAGGTATCAACTACTACCTACTAAGTACCTACCTACCTACTACTAATATTATAAAAAGTAAAAGTTTGATTTTTTGTTTGTATTGGATAAACATAAAAACTACTTATCCGATTCCTTGTATTTTTGGTAATTCGACTCATATAATATTATAAGGTGGAATTAAGGGGTGACACGCGGGTGAAACCGCGGTGATCAACTAGTTAAAAAATATGTAGGTACTTAAAACCTTTTTAAGCATTAACTTTTTTTGTTGCGTTTATTTAATTTTATAACTTTACGTTGTACGTTATTATTTACGGTTGTCAAGTTCTCATTTCTAATTTTATTCATCACTCAAAGTCTGTCAGATTGTAGCTGATTGTAGATGTCTAATAGTGCAAGCACACAAGCAATTTTTGTCATCCTACTGCGACTTCAAATAATTTATAAGTTAAACACAAATTGTAGGGATAGGGTTGAAAAAGATGCCAGTATTTTTAAAGTTTTTGAAAAGGTGTTCAGCGGGGCTAAGATGCGCAACACGATAAAATTTTATCGAGCTATTTTATCGACTCGTCGACAAAACGATACAAAATGTCGACGAGAATCGACAAAATGGCTCGATAAAATTTTATCGTGTTGCGCATCTTAGCCCGGCAGGAGCACTTCCTCTATCTCTTTAAAGCTAAGGCTACACTACAAAGAGCCTCGCTTATTGCTAGAGCCGAGCGACTCGCCGAGTGAGTAGGTAATCCTAGTGAACAGACAGACATATTGCATAATTTATAATATCTACTATCGCAGCTGGCCGCACTGGCATCGCATGGTGACTAGCTAGGCACCTACCTAGGGGCGTCGCTCGCAGAGTGCGCTTGTATGCATTATGTCTCTTCACTAGGATTAGTTACTCAGCGAGTATCTTGACTTCTAGCAATAAGCGAAGCTCTTCGTAGGTGGCCTTAGCATGTCTTATTAAAACCTTAAATCGTAATTTTCATCTATGAAAATTTCGACCTTATACGTTGCAGTAGAAATTGCAATGGACGATGTTTTGATATGATCTTAAAAACACTAACAATGAGATATGAATCATGACTGCTGATGGTTACACATTACATGAATGAGGAGATGAGGGGCAGAGAGGGGGGCAATGCACACACATTGATGACATCTCAAAGGACGTCTCATTACCATTTCAATCTAGCTGTTGTCAAGTTCTACGTACCTACAAATTATTGGTTGTAAAATGTATACCTACCTAGCTGTATAGTTCGGAATTAAACGAACGTGAACTCCGTTACTTTTGTCATTTATAATTCACACATGTACAGTGTGTAAGGTCGAATAGATGAAATTAATACCTACACAATAAGTCCACCGTTTGCACAGAGTTCCGTGACTCCAAATCTAACTCTTGCTTCCACACAAATTGGCTACTTGACAAAAAAATTTTTTTTAGTCCGTCATGTAGATTAGTAAAAAATATTGGACACCTATTTTTTATTTTTTTACGTACTCAAAAAATAACAGAGATACATTGAGTTGAAATTTCGCGTGACGTCACAATTCGGTGCGGTTTGTATGGCGCTTATAATAAATATTGACGTCACGAGCCCCCCACCCTAAACTTTAATGCGCTTTATCTATGTTCATTTTCATTAAATTGAAAAAGCAAAAAATACGTGTCTATTATTTTTTTTTTTTTTAACTGACGGACTAATTAGAATTTTGATATTCATACCTTGGAGAATACCCAATTATCCCCTGATGCTACTGCTCCACCTGCGTGTTAACGCGTAAATTAGTGCGCTAATTTAGGCATTACGTAGATGTGGCCAACATTTTAACGGGTTAACTTTCTAACATTACCATCAACGTTATTTCGTCTGAGCGTTAACGTTAGACATTAACATCAACGTTAACGTTAACGCAGGTGGAGCAGTAGCATGACGGAGTTGAATTTCTAAAACCTTTTGATTACTCAAAAGAAGGGAGGTATACAAACAAAGTGATAACTTGCGTTGTTCCAGTTTGATAGATGTGAGCAGCGGACACCGAAATCGTGGTAGAAATATCAACGCAAATTTGACAACAGGTACCTATTTACTATTTGATACCCGCTGTCAGCCTGTCACTCGATTTAATATACGTATCAATAATTTTTGAAGTGGGCGTGGATGGTCAAATTGAAAACTACGAGGACTACCGAAAAATGCTCAAAGGACTTCCGGGGTCGAATTTAGAAAAAAAACGCATCTGTTGCATCATCTCAGGGCGGCTTATAGGGACCAAATTCTGGGAAGTAATGGTAAATGCCCTCTCTCAAGGTCTCATTTCTTATTTTTGGCCCCGAGAGTCTTTGAAGCAGTTTTAACTCTTCCTTATAGTTTTGGATTTGGATCTTCACGTTCACTAGAAAAATTCACCCTCTATAGATGTTGATAGAATATCCTTGTTGATGCCACCCCGTGTGCTTTTATTTCAACTATTTATTTACAGAGGCCCACAAGATGACTCTGCAGCGCTTGACAGCGCTTAGAGCGCTGATGGCGAGCCAGCCTACAGCGCTCGCTGCCTATATCATACCCACCGCCGATGCCCATAACGTAAGTATAGCCACGTGTTTAAACTTCAATGTCTATACCAGGGATGTTGCGAATATTCGCATCCGCATCCGCAATAATCAATGCGGATGTTTATGCAGATGCGAATGTAATAAAAGTTACAACAAGAAAGAAATTGGGTGGGGACTGGGGTCGGCGAATGAAAATTAGTAAATTAAGTTAAAAATGGTTTTAAAAGTTTTAATTCTTCATTCAGATGCTATATTTATATAAGATCTTAAACATCCGCATCCGCGGATGTGAGCCTTCAAAAATATGCATCCGCATTCACATCCACGGATGTGAAAAAATCGGCATCCGCAACATCCCTGGTCTAGACCTCTGTTTTACCTCCCTAGGAGTCGAAATTTCAAATACCCTATGTTAGGGAACGTATCTATACTAGTACTACTTGAACCTTTCAGGGGGGCGAGGAGGGACTTAAAAAATTAAAAAAATGTAAACAATTAGTCACGTAATTATTAAATTAGTAAGTACCTACGTTCCCTTGTAACGATTTTTGAATTTTAAACGAAGATCTACATACTGATTTATATTAATAACTAGTTGTGCCCCGCGGATTCACCCGCGTTAATTTCAGATTTCCCGCGGGAATTCCGGGATAAAAAGTACCCTATGTGTTAATCTGATGTTATGTTATGTGATGTTATTATATATTATTGTAAAGTTTCATTTAAATCCATCCAGTAGTTTTTGCGTGAAAGAGTAACAAACATCCATCCATCCATACATTCTTACAAACTTTCGCGTTTATAATATTAGTAGGATCTCAAGTCTGAAGATATATACTTAGGTATATGTTGCCATAATGGGTCAGTGAGTAACTTTCTTTAATTTATATTTACGACACAAGCTAATAATAGCTTACTGTGGGATCAAGTAGATCTGTGTGTTGTGAAGTGGATTATTATTATTATTATTACTATTATTAATATTAATATACAGGTACAGAGTAATATGGGACAGTGGCGGATTTACACATTTGCCACCAGTAGGCTATTCAAATTTTGCCGCCCCTTCCCACTTCTACAATCTGATACCCTAGTACAAAATTAATAAAAAGAAAATTTGTGTACTACCTACACCTAGTGGATCAATGTGTCACTTCCTAAATTTTTTTGACAACCCAAGGATATGCTTAAGATTGCACAAGAAATAGGTTTTTGGTTAAATTTTTGGCCCCAGCTGCCACTAAAATCTGCCGCCCTAGGCTCCAGCCTGTTCAGTCTGCTCACTGCTGGTAAACCCGCCACTGGTACGGGTTGATGTTTGTGCAGTCGGAGTACATAGCGGCGGCGGACGCGCGCCGCGAGTGGCTGTCCGGCTTCACCGGCTCCGCGGGCACCGCCGTGGTGACCGCGTCGCGCGCGCTCGTGTGGACCGACGGCCGGTACTACACGCAGCTGGAGCGCGAGGCGGACACCGCGCTCTGGACGCTCATGAAGCAGTGTGAGTGGCACGCGAGTATTGCATGCCGTCGAACAACACTGTGTGTGTGCTTCCTGCACCCCGCCACTGGAGGTGCCTTGCGGAAGAAAATATTTTGTGTCCCACAAATTTTGAAATATCTGGAATGTGCATGTTGACTAATTTTTATTTTCTAGTCCGTCTTGTAGATTATTAAAAAATATTGGACACGTATTTTTTTTTTACGTAATCAAAAAATAACGCTGATATATTGAGTTGAAATTCCGCGTGACGTCACTATTCTGACAGTTTGTATGGCGGTTTTAGCGGTTAGTGACGTCACGACCCCCTCACCCTAAACTTTGATGCGCTTTATCTCTGTATATTTTAATTTATTTAAAAAAGCAAAAAATACGTGTCTATTGTTTTTTTATTTTCAAACTGACGGACCAATTACAATTTTGATTTTCAAAAGTAGTCCACATCCCCATTAAACAGGTGTTTTCGTGCAGTGGTATCGTTTCAGGGTAAGAAAATACTTTCTATTTTCAGCCGTTGTTAGGCTGTCACTCCTGTGTCGGACAATCAAGTTGAAATCTGAACGCAAATTTTGTTGGCGCCACCAGGCGTACCATTCCACACAACGTGTAGAGACAAACCTCTACAGGCCACTCTACAAACTCCAGAAATACATATATGTACAATGAATGGGTTTTAGAATATAGGTGTTTTTTTTATTATTTGATTCCCGCTATATTGTTGTAGCTCTCCCCGACACTCCTACCATGGAAGCCTGGCTGACCAAGAACTTGATAGATGGCGCTTTAGTAGGCATCGACCCTCACACTATGACTAGAGAGGAGTGGACTCCTTTACAGGTAAGTGCTTTTTCTGTTAGTCGTGTTGGAAGTCAATAACCGGTGGAGGACGGACGTCACTGATTAACACTGCCACACAATATAATGACAGTGCATAGTATCATTGCAATTTTTCCGGTTAGTCCGTGGAGTAGGTCACTGACCTCCACCATGTTGATCACCGCGCTTACCTACATCACTGATTCAAGTCGTCGGAAACCATCGATCGATTTGATTACAATTTTTTTTTGAAGCAAATATAAATCGTTTTAACAGATATATGCAGGTACTGCCATTCGCCTACCTTCGCGGTCCTACCGATTATGATGTGGTTTTCTCTATACAGACGGCGCTTTCCAACGCCAACATGCAACTGGTCCCGGTGACCCGCAACCTGGTGGACGAAGCTCGGGAACAGCTCGCGCAGCCGCCGCCACCGCGCCCTTGCAACCCCATAATACCGCTACCCCTCAAGTATACCGGTAATCTATACTAAAATTAATATAATATAAATACTATAATAAAAGAGTGAAAACCGCGATTCTGTACACTGAAGATTTTTAACAAAAATTTGTAACTGAAATTAGCGCGCGTGAAACCGCGGGGAACAGCTAGTAACAATATAATAGACGTCTATTTTATGAACCTATTCAATCTATTTTGGCGCTCTCAGGTAAATCGGCTGGCGCGAAGATATCCGATTTGAGGAAACAAATGGAAGAGAAGAAAGCCGCCGCCTTGGTCCTCACGGCTTTGGACGATATCGCATGTGAGTTAATTATATTGTAACCTATTTTTTTTTTTTCTAATTTTAGTTAAAATGTATCATTTCACAGTGAAACCATGTAGGTGTTATACGTTTCCATTAGAAATAATTGTACAAGATTCCAGGCCAGCGACACTCCCTTAAACCAAAAGTTATTATGGATTTATGCGCGAACTTCTTTACCAACTTTGGAATACTTAACCAAATCCCTATGACCGCGTCATACATTGCATTGGTATGGTTGGCACAAAATGCTTTCATAGAGCGGTTCAGCGATTAGTATGGAAGTGCCTACTCTTAAAACGTAGTGATTATTTGCTCAGTGCAAGATTCAAGATTCTATAGATAAAATGTAATTAGATGACATCTCATTTGAATTCAAATATTGCTCACTTCGTTCTAACATATTTATTTCCAACCAGTGGCAACCATGGAGGTTGACTCTCGTTCGTTCAACCTCTATATTATTTACGATACTACTCTATACTATCTGCAGACACACTGAACCTGCGCGGCAGCGACATCGACTACAACCCGGTGTTCTTCTCGTACCTGGTGGTGACTCCCGCCACCGTGGTGCTGTTCTGGTCGGACGGCGTGCTGCCGCCCGACGTGGTGCGCCACCTCAGGAGCGAGGGCGTCGAAGACGTCGCCGGGAAACCTTACGCCGACATAGAAAAGTACCTGCTCGACATGGCGGTAAGCGATTTCAGCCTCTTTTGCCAAGTTGTTAATCACTAATCTTGAAATCGAAAATATTGACTTTTGATTGGACGATTTTTCGTGACGATAAGCTCCTTAGTTTTCTATATCGATAACGATTTTATAGATTGTGTTGGGGGATGGCGTGCGTTAAGAAGACTTTCAACTTTCGACTTCTTTAGTTTATGGCTTCGAGCTTTGGACATTGTGTTGCCATAGTCCGCCAATGTCACGTAGTTGAGAAAAGACGATGGAGTTCGAAGACTCGTGTTCATAAAATTATATAAACGCTACTGCTATAGAGCCAACCCACACGGTGCGGTGCGGCTCAGGTCAGGCGCCTGAGCGGCGCCGCTGCGGTATATTACATACAAAAATGCGTTGTGGCCACACGGCGCCGCGCCGCGCTCTCACCGGAGTCGAGACGAGGCGGGGAGTAGCGAGGAGTAAGCGGCTCGCTGTTGTTTGTCCTGCTCTGTCACGACTCACGTAGCGATGGGCATGCCTACTCTTTTTGTCGCCGCTGCGGCGCCGCGCTGCCCGTGTGGTCGCCAATGCGGTGAAATGGTTTGGGCTGCGGCGCCGCACCGCATCGTGTGGGTTGGCACATACTTTCACAGCCATTGTCACTGTACTGCCACATCTACAGCCACTATTACCGTCACGGTCTCGTTACCTACGTCATTTTCTGTTAAATTAATTAGTTTGGTTTTTTACAGATGGAACTTTAACACATAGAGATTTCGTGAGTTTTCGTGAGATAAAACATGCATCCCGTTTTTATAAAATAGATCTGAAGGGTTTTTCTCTGTTGAATCGCCTTAATATTTAGTTTTGTTTTTGTTAATCTTGTCAATAATTCCTTAACTGTAAATTGTACACTGAAATGGACTCTATGGCCTGAATGATAAGTTTGGATTTGAGTATTCAGAAATGTTTGTTCATGTTGCGTTTGGTTGCAGCTAGAGTTGTCCGAGGGCGGCGATGGCAAGCAGCGCGTGTGGCTGCCGAGTGTTGCCAGCGAGGCCGTGCACCGCGCCGCCTCGGGGGTGAGTCGCACATCTTGCGCTTGCGTGTGTACCTGTACTTTATGTGCTGGTTCAGTTAGCAAAAGAAATTATGTAGGTACTTAACCACTTTTGACAATCATTGTGAGTCTTATTACAATACATAGTAATAAAGTTCAACTAGAACATCACAGGTTTTTAGAGTATATAGGTAGGCATTTTAAGATCAGTTTTTAAGCAAAATCAGAAGTTACAGGGTGACTTAAATTCTGAAGGTGCGATATAGTCTACCTATCATCTATTTTTTGTATACAGGCTGATGCGCTCCAGAAGCCGCTGACTTTGATATCGGAAGTGTCGCCCGTGCAGCTCGCCAAGCTGGTCAAGAATGATGTGGAACTGCAGGTCAGCTTCCAAACACTGGTTACCAATTATGATAAAAGGCAATATTTGGTGATTTTCGTATCTACAGTGCGTTGTTACAAAATTAACCCTTTACTTTTACTAAAAATAAATAAATTTTAAATGAATCTTAAATATATGAATACATTTCATAATCTATACTAATATTATAAAGAGGTAAAGTTTGTTGGTATGTGACGTTGTACAGGGTAATTTCTGGATCTACTGAACCGATATGTTGAAAATTCTTTCACTCATAAGAAGCTAAGGTATTCCTGAGTGACATAAGGTACTTTTTATCCCGGAATTCCCGCGGAAACTCCGGAGTTTGTGAGTTTTTGAGGTTGTAGGGAGTAATCTCTGCATCAAATGAACCGATTTTGATTTTTTTTTCCACATTTAAGAAGCTACAGTGATCCTAAGTGACATAGGGTACTTTTTATCCCGGAACTCCGGAGTTTTTGAGTACTTGTGGTTGTAATCTCTGGATCGACTGAACCGATTTTGAATTTTTTTTCACACTGATCCTGAATGGCATAGGGTATATTTTGACTCGAAACTCCCGCGTGAACATCAAAATCAACGCGGCTGAAACCGCGGGGAACAGCTAGTGTTCTATGTATCGCTGGTGGTTTCCGGTCAGGGCTTCCGCGCCTGCCACGTCCGGGACGGCGTGGCGGTAGTGCGCTTCTTCCGCTGGCTGCACGCGCAGGTTGACGCGGGCGCTGAAGTCACCGAGGTGCAGGCCGCCGATCAGCTGCTGCGGTTCCGACAGTCTGTACTCATTATGATAACCCTAGGGACTATTATGTAACTTTTGTTTCTATCATTTTTCGGTTGCAATCAAAAATATGGCAGTTTTGCGATAACAATATGCACGTTTTTACACATACAATATCTAGCAGTCAACCAAAATAAACATATTTACTTCAAAAGTTGAAGCTGTCTAAACATGATTAATTAATCACAAAATCGTTAATTTTCTTATTGAAACTGAAATATGATAGCAGCAAAAGTTACATAGTTGCCCTGCTTGTCACATCACATGTTAATTCATTAATGATAAACTTTCACTACATTGCCCTGCTTGTCACATCACATGTTAATTCATTAACGATAAACTTTCACTACATTTCCCTGCTTGTCACATCACATGTTAATTCATTAATGATAAACTTTCACTACATTGCCCTGCTTGTCACATCACATGTTAATTCATTAATGATAAACTTTCACTACATTGCCCTGCTTGTCACATCACATGTTAATTCATTAATGATAAACTTTCACTTCATTACCCTGCTTGTCACATCACATGTTAATTCATTAATGATAAACTTTCACTACATTGCCCTACTTGTCACATCACATGTTAATTCATTAATGATAAACTTTCACTACATTGCCCTACTTGTCACATCACATGTTAATTCATTAATGATAAACTTTCACTACATTGCCCTGCTTGTCACATCACATGTTAATTCATTAATGATAAACTTTCACTACATTGCCCTGCTTGTCACATCACATGTTAATTCATTAATGATAAACTTTCACTACATTGCCCTGCTTGTCACATCACATGTTAATTCATTAATGATAAACTTTCACTACATTGCCCTGCTTGTCACATCACATGTTAATTCATTAATGATAAACTTGCACTACACACAGAATTCATAACGATTTTTTACACACGGGGGAATCATATTTAAAACTATTATTTATTTTTATTCTTTGAGTTGGTGACCCTTTCGGCAAAGCATGCAAGATATATTATGTCTACGAATTTAAATTGTGAAATGAAATGAAATGATATAAACTTTATTCGTTACGACAACCGTTAATATACAATAACAAATAGAAGCACAACCATCGTGTCGCAACAAAAAGGCAACCAACTCAGCATAAGTCGGGAAACGGGGGGCCCGAAGCTGATCTTCCGCTGGTGCCGCGTGTGGCGTTGGCATTAAGCATTGTTTATGTTTGTTTATAGTTCACTTGTTTTAATTGTGTATTGTGCTGAAATTAATGTGTTTTCTTTCTTCCTCCTTTCTTCTATCTGCTGAAACAGATAAACGAAGAAACATGTAGGAACTCGCACTTTGTACTAGAAAATCACCCGTGGTAAATCGTACCCAGATGTTCTGTGATCGTACCCTAGGTGTACTCGAACGAGTTTAGTGCAGTAGCTATGGTGTCAATATGGCGAAGTATATAGTTACCTACTTTAAAACTCATACAAATTGGGTCGAGTTTTAATTGTGCGTTTGTCGTGCGTAAAGTTCGACCTTATCTCGTATACATCTCTCTAACTCTTTGAGCTATGTTACGTTTTGTCTTTTACGTTATTGTGTCAGAATAACGCGGATAATTTGTATCAAGACTCAAGAGCGGTTCCCATTTCCCTCTTTCTTCTCTTCGTTCACTGACTGAAACACCGTTCCAGAGAGGAGGCTGACTTCATGGGGCCGTCGTTTGAGACGATCGCGGGGGCGGGCGAGAACGGGGCCATCATCCACTACAGCCCCAGCAAGGGCGGCGAGCGGCGCGTCATCCGAGCCGCGGACATGTTCCTGCTGGACTCTGGGGGGCAGTACAGGTGCGCGCCGTTCACTGTGGGACACTGACGTCTGGGACACTGACGTCTGGGACACTGACGTCTGGGACACTGACGTCTGGGACACTGACGTCTGGGACACTGACGTCTGGGACACTGACGTCTGGGACACTGACGTCTGGGACACTGACGTCGGGACACTGACGTCTGAGACACTAACGTTTGGGACACCGACTTTTGGGACACTGACGTCTGAGACACTGACGTCTGAGACACTGATGTTTGGGACACCGACTTTTGGGGCACTGACGTCTGAGACACAGATATGTGGGATACTGACTTGTAGGACGAAGTTTGGTTGTACGCTGACTAATGAATTATGGAACTGTGAGTCATAAACTTTTGGGATAATAAATATCATGGCATTTCTCCAATTTTGAATTGGGATAGAATTATACTGTCTGTGCTCGTCGGATATATGCATTTTGACCTGTGATTGATAAATGGGACAATGTCTTGTAAAGCACCAAACTGTGGGACACCGTTTTTATTTATTTATTTATTTATTTAAACTTTATGCACATCATGGTACAAAAGGCGGACTTAATGCCTGTTCTGGGGACCGTTCTGTGGGACATTGACTTGTCGGGACAGTGAGTTTCCCGTCACCGACTTGTGCAACGCTGACACACATGTAAAAGCCACGTGACCCCGTTCCATCCGCGCAGGGACGGCACGACGGACATCACGCGCACGCGCCACCTGTCCGCGCCGCCCGCCCCGCAGCGCGCCGCCTTCACCCGCGTGCTGCGCGGCCAGGTGGCGCTCGGCGCGGCGCTCTTCCCGCACGGGGTCAAGGTGAGCCGCCCCTCCTCCGTCTCCCCCGCCTCCCACACTGCCAGATAGATAGATAGATGAGTTTTTTGGCGGGAATCAAAGATGGCGGTTCGGTCATTATTTTAATGTCGATAAAAAATTGTTAAAAATGGATTCTGTTGTGTTATAAGGTGCTGTATTGGACAATAATTTTCACAGTGACAGTGGCTAAATGAATTATATGCGAAAGTCCATTAAAAAGAAGCAAGATAGATAGATAAACTCTTATTTGAACATAAGAAACAAAAAAGTCTTTACTTACTTAAGTAGATATAAAAGTGTTACAACAACAAAAAACATCTCTGAAACGGTTGGACAGATTTTAATGAGACTTTCACTGGCTGATCGCTGATGTTATAGGGAGTAACTCAAGGTACTCTTATTTTAGTAAAAATAGTTCTTGCGGTAATTCCGAAATTCACGCGGGTAAAACCGCCGGGCGCAGCTAGTTCCAGACTATAATTAAAAAAATAATCTCTGTGCCAAATTCCATCCAAACTTACACATTTATATTAGTACTAGCTGTGCCTCGCGATTTCACTCGCGGTAATTTCGGAGTTCCCGCGGGAATAACGGGATAAAAAGTACCCTATGTCTTTCTCTGTGCCCCTGACAACGTGCACGCCAAATTCCATCCAAATCCGTTCGGCTATTTTTGCGTGATTGAGTAACAAACATCCGAACATCCACACTTTCACATTTATTACTAGCGGATTCACCCGCGGTAATTTCGGGGTTCCCGCGGGAATTCCAGGATAAAAACTTTTATGTCGGGCCAAATTACAACATAGTGACCAAACTTCATCACGATCGATTCAGTAGTTTAGCAGTCCATCGCGGACAAACGTGACAACGTGACGCGTAATTTATATATATTAAGATTAGGATAGTAGATCGCTGTTACAACTCGTACCCGCCGGTCCGCAGGGCAACGTGCTGGACAGCTTCGCGCGCAAGGCGCTGTGGGACGTGGGGCTGGACTACGCGCACGGCACGGGCCACGGCGTGGGGCACTACCTGAACGTGCACGAGGGGCCCGCGGGCGTGTCGTGGCGGCCCTACCCGCACGACCCGGGGCTGCGGCCCGGCCAGGTGCTCAGCAACGGTGAGCGGACACCGCGCGGACTCCCAAGTCCAACCATAGACGTAATAGATTGATAATGGTGTTTCTACCTTTTTTGGAGTAAAAATCGCATTTTATTCAAAACATTGCAAAAAATAATATAATTTTGGGGATATTCCGGAAAAATATATACCTACCTACCATGGACCAATTAAACTATACCTACTTAGTACATAATACAAATACTAGTAGTTTTCGTAGGTACTGTTATATATTATTTTGCAATAGCTTAAAATATGGCACGGGTGGCAACCATTATTGATAAACTCTATTGTACTTACAAAAAAAAACATACGCGTCGAATTGAGAACCTCCTCCTTTTTGGGAAGTCGGTTAAAAAAAGAAGAAATTTTATTGCTCCGTCAGAATAATTTTTTTTTCTATGTTTTGAATTCAGAACGCTGCAACTTTGTATGTTTTTATACGTCTTGCATTTTATCGCTAGCTAGCTATTATAAAATTGTAATGGTATTTAGTATTTACTATTTATCACACGAAACATATTTCTTATTATGATAACGAACATTTAACGCGTCGGTCGCGTAATTGATCACAATTCACAACTAAGTACAACACAAAATAATAATGATCTATTTTCTCGTACTTGTAAAAGCAGACGGGTTCGTCCGTCAATGGCGCCTTGTTTCGGTTGAATACTCTTTGGATATCAATCAATATATATCGTAAATGCACCGCCAAGTGAGCTCTCTGTACTACCTGAAGGTTGACTGGCAGAGAATGCCACTGTGGCATTAAGTCCGCCTTTTGTACCATGATGTGCATAAAGTTTAAATAAATAAATAAATAAAATAAATAAATATCAACCGGCTTTAAACCCTGTACTTAAAGTATTAAAACCCGATAAACACCCGGATAACTGGACGTTTACTTGATGTTTAACCCAAATACCGGGCTTAAGCCCTGTTGGATGCCCATCTTTACACGTGTGTCGTGGAATGCGGGTGCCCCCAGAGCCTGGCTACTACAAGGTGGGTGAATACGGCATCCGTCACGAGGACCTGGTGGAAGTTGTCGCGGTCACCAAGGAGAGCCCGCATCCCAGGGTGAGTAGAAGAAAGAAAAAATAGAAATTCATTTGCCAACAAATGGACATGATAACTAAATTTTAATTTTTAGTTCGTCTTGTAGATTAATAAAAAAATATTGGACACTTATTTTTCCTTTTTTTACGTAATCAAAAACCTAGGTACACTTTATACTTGGGTTTTATCTATGTATTTTATGAATAATTTGAAAAAGAAAAATTACGTATCTATGATTTTTTTTATACTTAATCTAACTGACGAACTAAATAAAATTTAGATTTTTATACCTTGTCATCATCCCCATTCTTAATTGAAAGGAGTGAGTGGGTGGAGTTTAAGGCTGTGTCTATTGTTTTAAGTTTTTTATCATACAGCTGTTTCTATATATAGCTCTCTGTCATCTTAAGTTTGTCTTGAAAAGATTGTCTCTATAGCAATAAAGCCGCCTTTGGCTCTGTCCTTTCTTTTTATGAGTCTGATGTTAAAGTGTTTCTTTTGGGGGGAATAAAGTAAGTATATTTTTTGTATAATGCCCTAGATCGGAAGCTTTGGAAATTCATGAATTTCACGGAATTTCCGCGGGATCTCACAAATTAATGCGAGCGAAACCTAGGTAATAACTATACGTATATGTATGTATATAGTATAGTATTATAAAGGGGTAAAGTTTGTGAATTGTGAGTTTGAGACGTTGTAGGAGGTAATCTCTGGATTTACTGGACGGATTTTGAAAATTCTTTCACTTATAGGAAGCAACGGTATTCCTGAGTGACATAGAGTGGGTGCTTTTTATCCCGGAATTCCTGTGGGAACTCGGAAAATACCGCGGGTGAAACCGCGATGGACTGCTAGTATATGATATAGCAAGTTGTTCCTTCAGGCATCGAACCTGGTGGGCGACTACGACGGGCGCGGCGTGCTCGGCTTCAGCACGCTAACGCTGGTGCCCCATCAGACGAAGTGCATCGAGGTGTCGCTGCTGGATGACTTCGAGGTGAGTGCCTTGTCCATTATATACTATACAGGGTGTTAGATATAATGTCTATCCACACATATACACAGGGGAGGCAAGGTCCATTTTGAGCATAGAGGTAATATGACGTGTCAATGTCAAAAGATGTTATTGTTTCTCGAGTAAAGTTTTATTTCGTCACCTATGCTTTATTTTGTTGTTCTTTAATTATTTCCATTTGTGTTGTGTGTCTCATTTTGCTTCAGTAAATCTTTCTTTCTTTCTTCTTTCTGAAATAAATAAATAAATCTGTGGTCCACAGTTGTCCTACATCAACTCGTATCACGAGCGCGTGCTGGCAACCCTGGGGCCGATCCTTGCAGAGAGGGGCCTCCTGGAAGACCTCGAGTGGCTGCGGCAGGAGTGCCAGCCTATGTCTAGATCCTAATACTATACCTATATTATATACTAGATCAATGGTGGGCAAAGTACGACTCGCGACCCAACTCCGGATTACCTAATCCGACTTGTATCTGAAATGTATTCGTATATTAATTCAATTTTGGCGGTCATGCATAGGTGAAGGAGTCAGCTAGACTAGTAGTCAGTGTACATGACGTGTGTAACGTTTATACTTTAAAATATGATTAGATAAATGCATTTATTCTAAATTGTTATGGCCCTCCTCCGCAATTTCATAAACTTTTTGGCGTTTCATGAAGAAAGTTTGCTCACCACTGGGCTAGATGAGGCAATGTTCCGGAAGAAAATTTGTCATATACAATGTTGTAAATTGTAACTTTTTTACTTGTTGGCTCCACGATTGTGATAATATTTGGTATTATCAAAATACTTACACAATATTTGACATTAAAATATTAATAAACATACAAGTGTTTTATTTTCAACTAACCCCGTGGTGTCATAAATTAATTTCTAAGTGACTATTCTCTTAAAAAAAAATTGATTATCACAATTCAATAGTTGACATTGGTTTAAAAATGACATTTTAATTTTCTAATTTTTTTTGTAATTTTTTTATTAATCCTATTTAATTACTGAAATTTAAAGTTTAATATTTAATTTGATATTTTGCAGGTCACCTAATGACAGGATATTAGGGCAATTTTACTTTAATATGTTGGTAGAGCTTATCTAAACTAAAATGACGCGCCCCACTACTTCAATAGCAGTTTTAGATGTGCGGAATCATGTATCAGATAATATCTAATAATATCTAATATTATATCAAATAAATATTATTGGTAAATGTCAAAATAAATAGATATTATTTAAATAAAAAAATCTTAAGGTAGGTATGCATTTTGAAAAATCTCACGTGAGATTATGTGAGGGGGTGGGGGACAAAATCTCACATCTGCCCCACGAGGAGAGGGGGCGAGGGAACAATTGGGGTAAAACTGAAAAAAGGACGATATCGCCATCTGATTGGTCAGCTATATACGTACGTATAAATAAAACGACTCTGTCAACTAAATTAATGACATCTATTTAAAAAAAAAAATCTCAATGCGAGTTTTTGGCTTCACCAAATGGCTACGGTTCCGTTATCTTATCCGTGGAAAGAGCTTTGAAGAAGTGGTTCACATTTTCGGCGGCGATTTTGGCCAAGATGTCGACGAGCGGGGGCGCCAGCTCCAGGAGGACATCGTTGGGGCTGCTGGCGAAGAGTTCGTTGGCCGCCCGGCCTGCAAATGAATGGTTAATTGGTCCGTGAGTATAGAGCGTATAATTCATTTGATAACAAACGGTGTGAGTTGTTTAAATCAATGAAGAAAATTGTTTTATTTTTAACCTACTTCCAAAAAGGAGGAGGTTCTCAATTCGACTTCTCAAAATTTTTAATGTTTGTTACGCGATTACTCGAAGACGGCTGGATCGATTTGAAAAATTATTTTTTGTTTGAAAGGGTATACTCCCGAGGTGGTCCCATTGTCATGAAGCATCTGATGGTGGGATCTTGGAGAAATCGAGGGAACTCTTCAAATATTACAGGTAGGTACAGCATGGCGATTTGGGTAGATAAATTATTATCACTTTATCAACCAACCTACATAAAAGCGAAAAATAAAAATTTTAACAAAAAATTAAAACCGATTAAAAAACGATCGTAGCTCATACGTAGGTTATTTTTAACTTTTTAGTGTAGTGCATTTTTGTGTGTTTTGAAGTTGTTTTAAAATAGCGCGATCGGTCTCCTGATTATTTCCAGCATTGTATAGCGATAGTGCGACGTTGGTATACTTACTAAGCGCTGCATTTCCATCGAACAAATTGTCCATCTTGATGAATGATTTCTCCAGCAAATTATAAGAGTGCTGGAACTTTTGGATTTTCCAGTGCTTTTCACCGTCCTTGCCGGTCACCTCCATCAAATCGGCGTCAGCGTTCACCTGTAGTTTCTCTGTAACAGATAAACAGGGGCTCATGAATACCACTAGGTAGCCCTAGTTGTACAATATACAGTATACATACTAATTAGGGAGCCTCACTTATGTAAGGCGTTTAGGAGGGGGCCGAGCAGAAGCTCACCCAATCTCACGTGGGGAGAGGGCGGTCTCGGCAAACATCACGTATTTTTTTTTCGCAAGAAAGTAGAAACACTGTCAAATTATGAAATTACAACTTTTTTTTCTATACCTAAATCAACGCAAAATTACACGTTGACAAATTGTATGCCTACCTGCCTAAACCTAAACCTTCCTCATGAATCGTTCTATCTATTGGTGAAAACCGCATTAAAATTCCGTTCAGTAGTTTTTGAGTTTGTCGCGAACAGACAGACGGACAGACGCGACGAAGGACTTTGTTTTATAATATGTAAGGATATAAGCACAATACTTACTGAGCGCTACATGTGAGTCTCCTTTTCCTTTGATCTGCAGAAACAAAAGTTTGCCATCAATTTCGTATTTACTCTCCATCTTGAGGTTGCAAACGGCTGTGCCCGACAAATGTAAATTTTTCACTCTGAAAATTAAATTGAAATACCCATAAATAGACCTATTTACTACCTTACCTTATCTTTACTATTACCTATAAATGCGAAAGTTTCTTTGTTTGTTTGTTCACTACGCTTTCACGGCTCAACGGCTCAGAAATAGAAGGACGCAGATAAGCAATAACATATAGCAATAACCCACAAAACAAAGTTATTGATTCAGAACGATTTATTGAGAGTTAGAGAACGTTTTTTTATTATGCGTTTACCTTATTACATTGCTTAAAATTATGTAACTAAATATTGAACATGAAAATGTTGAAACAAAATGGCGCTATAATTTTAAAACTTTAATTTACTCGAAATTTCTCCAGTGTGGGTTAACACGCTATTGCTTATCTATGTCCAGAAGTGAAGTCGTATGAAATTTTCAATACCCAGGTACACGTGTTCAAGGGGCGATAAAAGAAGAGTAGGTAACTAAAGCCAAACAGCACAAATTAAAGTAAAAAAAACTTTTTTTCAACAAGCTTTTATTTAAATGCGCTAAAAAGAATA
Organism: Zygaena filipendulae; assembly: GCA_907165275.2. Classification (NCBI taxonomy): domain Eukaryota; kingdom Metazoa; phylum Arthropoda; class Insecta; order Lepidoptera; family Zygaenidae; genus Zygaena; species Zygaena filipendulae. The sequence continues at coordinate 7,699,435 of OU015670.1, read as the reverse complement.
AAATAAAATTTTCCTTTAAAACTTTTACTAAAATTAAAAATTATACTAAACAAAATGATCCCCGCGGTTTCACCCGCGTTAATTTCGGAGTTCCAGCGGGAATTCCGAGGTAAAAGTACCCCATATCCTTCTCTGTATTACTGACAACGTGTATGCAAACATTTCATGATGATCCGTTCAGCCGTTGAGGCGTGAAAGCGTAACAGACAGACAGACAGACAGAGTTACTTTCGCATTTATATTATTAGAGATTAAAACAGCCCTTCCGATAGAAAAAAATATATTTACAGATAGAGATGGAAATATTTTAAAGTTTTTTGTTAATATTATTTATGTCTACTCAAAAGATTTTGAAATGTGACGTCACGAAACTTAGGTTTGCATATTACAGGAACCATTTCTTTCTTCTTTTTTATGGACTTTCGCATTATAATATAAAGCATTTATAGCCAGTTTCAAGTAAAATTAAATGGATCAATATATTTTTATTAAAATGCTTCGTTGTACGGTTTGAATTTGTAGGCCATGGTACTGAATAGACGACAAGAACTTTCTCGGAGCTCCTGGAGGAAACCGAAGAAATTAGCTCGAAATGTCATATAACTTCTTGAGCACATAAAAAACCGACACTGTGAAAATTATTGTCCAATACAGCACCTTATAACACAACAAAATCTACTTTAACAGTTATGTCAAAGTAGTCTGAAAAAAGTGGCTTCTGATGCTTTTAATTTTCATAAAAGAAGAAAAGATTTAAATTTAATAAAAGATTTTTAATAATACGATTTGTAATTATTTATAAGCTGACTGTACAAAACATGTTGTAAAATAGATACACGAATTACCTACTACTTGAGGCGAATCAAGAATAAAAAGTGAGACCAAACAAGAATAAAATAATAAGTTATTCATTACTATTATTTTCGAGACGAAACAAGAATAAAAACTGGGTCGAAAAAAAAAATTATGTGGGACGAAACTCGCGGGGCGAATCAGGAACAAATCTGCAAAAATCACCCGGCGACACTGGTTTTCATCTGTTTTCATATAAACTAAGTTGATGTCCCTTCTATCTGTTATTTTCTGTTCTGTGTTCAGGATCCTATAAGCTCAGACGAAATAAAAACTTCTGAGCCTATAAGTAGGTACATACATACCATACCCTAAACAAACAAAGTCACATTCCCATTTGTTATATTAGTAAAGAACTTAGGATACATACGACATCTTGGTGAGCTGACATTTTTCGACGCCGGTCGCGTGTACGTCGTGCAAAATAAGCTTCAGGTTCGGAGTGCTCAGGTCAAGTGTTTCAATGTTTAAGGGGTCCAACGTCTGCACGTTGTACTCTGGGATACCAGCCACAAACGCAGGCAGCACCTGCTGAGCGGACTTGAGAACGCACGCATCGTCATCCACATGGCATTTCTGGAAGGACGGCACTGTTGGCAACCATAGACAGAGAGCGATAATTTCATTGAAAAGTTCGAACCCCGAAGTACCCATCTAAACAATAATAAAAAACACGCTTTTCAGTAAACTGAATCTAAAAGTGAACATACACACATCAAAAGTGTCTAGGGATCAACATATATTTTTGCAATAACTTTTCTCCTGATTGATATTAATTAAAATTTTCTTTAAGGATTCATCAAATAAAGTGTTTTCGTTTGTCACAGTAACGATAAACCAAGTCACCTTTGCATTAATAAAGAAATTTGCCATTTTCCTAATAAAGGGATTTTTGATATTTGAACCACTAACATTAAAGTTCGAAAAAAAGACTGAAATAACAGTTTTCTTTAAAATTTTATTGGGTAACTTAAACAATTAATAATCCGTGTGTCTACCGCGAACACTAACAACACAAGAACATCGGTGTGGCATTCTCAAAATGAGTTCATCCAAATCACGCTGTGGAATGGCCGCCCATGTTCGTTGCAACAACAAAAAAAGGTCTTCTTGCGACTGGATACCCTCCATATTCGGCAGAGCTCTTGTAGCATATCCCATGCATGCTCAATCGGGTTCAAGTCTGGCGACTGAGCAGGCCAGGGCAGGACATTGATGTTAGCTGCGGCGAGAGTCTGTCTTACAACTCTTGCGGTGTGCGGTCGTGCATTATCATGCATTAACTGAAATAAGGGACCGATTTGCACTTGTAGAGGAACGATGACGTCTGATACAATCGTCTCAGCATAAATTTGAGCGTTGAGGTTGCCTCTGATCCAAATCAACTCAGTTCTTTCGCCGATCCAAATACCCGCCCATACCATGATGGTTCCACCACTATAAGGATGGACTTCCTGGCAGGATTTTAATCGCTGTTGGCGTCCAGGGGTTCTCCAGTGTCGTATACGTCTTGTATCCGGTCTCATCAGAACGACGACAACGAGACTCAACGAGACTCATCAGAAAAGCACACGAAACGCCATTGTTCTTCTGCCCAATTTCTGTGTTCAAGAGCCCATTGATATCGAATCCTACGATTGTGCATTGCTATAGGTGGTACCCGTAGCGGTCTTCGGGAATGAAGGTTCACTTCATGCAAGCGGTTTCTGACTGTTTGGTCGCTAATTAAGTTCCCTGAAGAGTGATGAAGCCTCACGGCTAACATCATGGCGGTTATTGTTGGAGCTCTTCGAGTTAAGATTTGAATGTATCGGTCTTGTCTCCGTGTGGTGCAGCGATACCGTCCTCCATGGCGCTCAGCCACGGTACCAGTGCTTCGGTAACGTGTCCAAAGTCGACTGATAACACTCTGACTTGTATTCAGAGCTAAAGCCACAGTACGTTGCCGGGAACCAGCTTCTATCATTCCCACGGCTCTGAGCATTTCTTCCCTGCTTAAATGACGTCGCCGCTCCATAATAACGTTGGTTTTAATCAGTAGTAGGGAAACAGTAGCACTAATAATGTCTTCTTCTTCTTCTTTAATAATGGCGTCTATAATTATAATTTTCCAATGACAATGTTTCTTAATAATAACAATCTCTTCATCTACTTCTTCAATTATGGCGAATCGCCAATGACAATGTTAGATTGTTCCCCAAGTTAAAACATGGCTCTTTTGAAAGTCAGTTTCCTGCTCAGGGTCCAAAATAGATGCTGAAAAGTGACTGAAATAACGAAAAACGTGACACGCGTGTTTTCGATACGGCTTTCACTCGTCAACTCCTCAGCACTAATAATGTCTTCAATGCGTTGTATGTTTTTATAGGGAAAATATTGACAGCTGATTTTTATCTTTTGACTTTTACTCGAATTTGATTGACAGTTCCTGATTCAAATTATGTAATGCACCAAAAAGGATCCATATAAATTTATAAAATCATAAATTTATTACAAAGCCACATCTCAATCTCAAGAAATCCGCATAAAAATGCTTGATCCCTAGACACTTTTGATGTGTGTATTTCCGACTAGCTGCGGTGGAAATTTCAGAGATCCCGCAAGAATTCCGGGATAGAAAGTACACTATATACGTCTTTTACTGTAGATACCCCTGAAAACTTGTATGCAAACATAAGATTTCACCGGCGTTAATTTGAAATGAAATGAATGAAATGAAATAAACTTTATGAATGAAACTAAATGAGTTCCTGTAGGAATTCCGAGATAAAAAGTACCCTATGTCCTTCTCTGTATCTCTGACAACGTGTGTATAAAATTTCATGATGATCCGCTGAGCCGTTAAGGCGTGAAAGCATAACAGACAGACAGACAGAGTTACTTCCTCATTGATAATAATCTTAGATAGGGAAGTAGGAATACCCCAGAGGTGGACTTTGTGTGATGAACACAGGATGCCACTTCCCAGTCTGCCGTGTTTATATTAGGTAGGTATATCTAATTATAATATACTAGCTGTGCCCCGTGTTTCACCCGCGTTTTGGGCTAAGTCCACTCCCGCCACGAGCTCGTCGTGAGCAGATCAGCCCAAGTGGGCCGACACAAGCGGGCTTGGTACCGAATTCAAACCGATCAGTGGTAGCACAAATCAATAATAATATTACGTGTGTTTATGTCTTTTGAATTCAATCGGTATTTTGTTATTTTAAGCTTTTTAGTTTTGTTTTTCTGGAAGTTAGTTTTTATTTTTTTGTTATATTATAGTAAGATAGCCGCGGTTTCATAAAATTTAGTCATCATGCCCATAATATGATTTTTTTACGTCCGGTAGCTGTAACCCGTGGTACTCGTATAACATAAAAGTCGTCGTAAGGACATCGTGCATCGGTGAATTATCGGGGGGCTTTAATCAATATTGTCCAAAAGCAGTTTCTAGCTGACCTCTGAATGAAATTTTAAATCTATAATGATCGAGGAAATAAATATTTGTTTCAAGGTGATTGTCGCAATTATTATACACTGCGGCACTGGCTGTTCCTCGCGGTTTCACCCGAGTAAATTTCGGAGGTTTCGTAGGAGTTTCAGGTTTTCTGTACCCCTGACAACGTGAATGCAAAATTTCATGATGATCGGTTGAGCCGTTAAGGCGTGAAAGCGTAACATACAAACAAACTAACTCACTTTCAGATTCAATTGTTATACAAGATGAACTCTTGTTCTGACTTCTATTTATTTATTTACTAGCTGTGCCCCGCGGTTTCACCCGCGGTAATTTCGGAGTTCCCGCGGGAATTCCGGGACAAAAGTATCTACCCTATGTCCTTCTCTGTACCCCTGACAACGTGCATGCCAAATTTCATCCAAATCTGTTCAGCCGTTTTTAAGTTTCAGTAATATTATCCTACTATCCTACTAATACATACATATTATAAATGTGAAAGTGTGGATGTTTGGATGTTTGTTACTCAATCACGCAAAAACGGCTGAACGGATTTGGATGAAATTTGGCATGCACGTAGTCAGAGGTACAGAGAAGGACATAAGGTACTTTTTATCCCGGAATTCCCGCGCGAACTACGAAATTTCCGCGGGTGAAACCGCGGGGCACAGCTATCCTACTATCCTACTGATATGTATTATAGATGTGAAAGTGTGGATGTTTGGATGTTTGCTCCGAAATTACCGCGGGTGAAACCGCGGGGGTCAGCTAATATATTATAAAGAGGAAAGATTTGTATGTAAGTATGTTTGTAACGAATTGGCTCAAAAAGTACTGGACTGATTTTAAAAATTCTTTCACCATTTGAATGCTACATTATCACTGATTAATATAGGCTATATTGTAATCCGGAATTCCCGCGGAAACTCCGAAATTATCCCGGGAGAAACAGCGCGGGCGAGCTAGTCACATATAAACATTAAATCATTTAAGTACCCTGATCGCGATCAAACCCGAGGCATCAGGCGTGGTAGCCAACTCCGTTATCAACTACACCGACGGTGCTGTCACATACTGGTTGGTAATTACCTCCACAAGCACATGCAGCAACGGGCTAACAGCTAACTTTACAAGTTCAAGGACGATTACGTATAAATCCAAATAATATTATGTCTTTAGATACGATGGAATATTTTAACGATGTCGGTCTCGCACCTTGACTTTGGTGTTGTTTTAAAATATAATGTTAATGTTATTATACCTACAACTTAACTAATTGTTTCGGGCGGTTTCGCCCGCGTTTATTTCTGAGTAGGTATCCGCGATAATTCCGGGATAAAAGTATCTACCTTATATCGTATACAACGTGTATGGAAAATTTCATGCGTGAAAGCGTAACAAACAAACTCATTTTCTTAATAATATATAATATTATTTAGGATAACAGAAGCTATAATAATATGATATGCACTGTCATATTATATTTGTGATATGCCTAATGTTACTTTGCAAATACTGAGAATACAACCCAATCACTAAGTAGGTACGTGTTAGTTGAATGAAGAGCCGAACCGCGAGCACTTCCAAGTGTCACTGATATTTTTTTTTCTTATTTTTTATATTTATTTAAAGACAATACACCATATTTCCTAAATGCTACTTTCTGCCAAACTTTAAGTGACTATTATTTAAACTTTTAGTAAATTACTGATTTTTGTCAGTAGGGAAATGTGTCAACCTATACATATAAAAATGAATCCCTATTTCCCTTGGTCACGACACCACGCCTGAACGGCTGGATTAATTTCGCTTAAGTTCTGTTTGTTGTTACGGTCAGTTTCACCTGCAGTAATTTTGGAGTTTCCTTGGGAATTCCGGGATGAAAAGTAGGTCCCCTATGTGCTTTTCTATACCCCTGAGTCCTTTCGTGAAAATTTCGTGATGATCGGTTGGGACGTTAAATAGTGAAAGATTAACAGCCAGACAGATAGCTACATATTTAATTACTTTCGCATTTATAATACCTATTAAGTAAGGATCTACCTGCCAAACATCAGCTACATAGGTCAAGTCGTTTTTGAGATTTCGTCTTAGTCAGTGAGTCAGTGCCCTAAGCTTTTGCTTTTAGGCTGATTCCCGCTGTTTCACCAGCGTTATTTTCAGAGTTCCCGCGTAAATTCCGCGATAACAGTACCTATTTCCTTTTCTATATCTACCCCTGACAACGCCTAAATGTAAAACACCATGATCGATTGATTTTAGTTAATACGTGAAAAGGTATAACGGACAGACGGAGTAATTTTCGCATTTTAATATTAGTATGAATAGGGTTTAAGAAAATAAAGGGAGGAAAAGGATCAAGCCAGCAACTGCCAGTACTAGCTCATTCTATACATATAAAACGTGTTAATGATTTGACTGAAAACTAGAAAGTAGTTTGTTCAGAATCGACTTCCGAATCGATCGCACCATAAAGGTTATATTTTTTCATTTTTACTAGCCCATGTCTAAATTATTTATAATACAATATTTGGCGCGTACGCAGCCCGGAGCAAAAAATCGATTCGGTCGTGGACACGTAGGCGCGGGCGTAGCGCTTGAAATTTCGTAAATAGGTCACCTCTAATGTTGAATAACTTTTAAACTATTAATTTTTTTTGACATAATTTATATTTCAATCATATTATTTTATATGGGGTGTATCAGATTTTTCGTCAATTCATTAACACGTTGTATATTGCAATTGTTTGTGCGCCTGCACGCCTGTTAATCAAAGGGCATCTAAAAAATTCACTGTGAAACGGTGGAGTAACGAAAAATAGGTACCTGTACCAGCTTCATTCGATGACGCGAAAACAAGCAAACCCACGGCGGAACACAGTATCGTATACATTTTGAGGTGTTTTTTTTACAAAAATTTTAATGTGTTTATTTTATTTTTAACCTGTTTCGAGTGGCCTCGGCTCCGTGTAACAACAGAATGAAGACAGACAGTCCTTTTATAACATCACTTGTGCCGGCTTCACACTGCAACCTGTTTTCCAAATTTGTTATTGGTTCTTTATTCGTCCTATATTATCAGTTACTTACTCCTTTTTTCTATTTGTAGTTTTATCACTAACTAGCTGTGCCCCGCGGTTTCACCCGCGTGAGTTTCGGAATTCCCGCAGGAACTTCAAAAAAGCCTAATTTACTCATTACAAAGTCAGCTAAAAAGCTAATTATCGCAGTGAAAGTCCCGTCAAAATTGATGGTCCTACCGTTTCGGAGATTCACCTGCACGAGTTTCGGAATTCCCGCAGGATCTCTTTATATCGGGAACCTTTGCACACGCAGGCAGAAGAACCTGCCAAAGTTTCATCATAATGGAACCAATGGTTTAGAAACGCATAAAGGACAAATATACAAACATTCATTTTTATTTATAAAGAAGATTTGTTTTTTTAATGCATGTGTGGTTGGCAAATCGTATCCATGTAAGTTACAAACGGCACCGTCTGTCAGTCAAGAAGCGCTCGCCGTTTAGTTTCAGACACACTGACACGCCAAGTTAGGTTATTTCAAATCGGACCAGTAGTTCATGAGATTAACGCGTTCAAACAAACAAACAAACTCTTCAGCTTTATAATATTAGTATAGATTAGTATAGATGTGATCCCCTTAAAAAGTTTATTATCTCTATATATCTATACTAATTTTATAAAGAAGAAAGATTTGATTTTTAGGGTTCCGTAGCCAAATGGCAAAAAACAGAACCCTTATGGATTCGTCATGTCCGTCTGTCTGTCGGTCTGCCTCTCTGTCTGTCGGTCTGTTTGTCTGTCTGTCCGTCCGTATGTCACAGCCACTTTTTTCCGAAACTATAAGACCTATACTGTTGAAACTTGGTAAGTAGATGTATTCTGTGAACCAAAAATAGAAAAAAAAAAACATCAAACCCATACGTGTGGGGATCTATGGATAGATAGGTCTTCAAAAATGATATTGAGGTTTCTAATATAATTTTTTTCTAAACTGAATAGTTTGCGCGAGAGACACTTCCAATGTGTATCTCCCCCCTGTAACTTCTAAAATAAGAGAATGATAAAACTAAAAAAAAATATATGATGTACATTACCATGCAAACTTCCACCGAAAATTGGTTTGAACGAGATAAACCGCAAAAAAAATACAATATTATCAAAACATCGGTCAAAGTTACAACGAACTACAAGAACTTTTATATTATTATAGCTGTCCCCCGCGATTTCATCCGCGGTAATTTTGAAGTTCCCGAGGGAATTCCGGGATAAAAACTATCCTATCTTTTAAGTTGGACCATATTATAAATGGTTCCAAAATTTTATCAAAATCCGTTCAGTAGTTTAGGAGTCCATCGCGGACAAACAACGTGACACGTGATTTATATATATTAGACTAGCTGTCCCCCGCGATTTCATCCGCGGTAATTTCGGAGTTCCCGCGGAGATTGCGGGAAAAAAGTACTCTATGTCCTTCAGTTCCCGAGGGAATTCCGGGATAAAAACTATCCTATCTTTTAAGTTGGACCATATTATAAATGGTTCCAAAATTTTATCAAAATCCGTTCAGTAGTTTAGGAGTCCATCGCGGACAAAAAACACGTGATTTATATATATTAGATGTTACTTGTAGCTACGGAACCCTGGACGACCCCCTGGGCGAGTCCGACTCGCACTTGGCCGCTTTTTTGTTTGTTTGTTTGTTAGAATTTAACTCAAAATGAATCTCACAACTTCCAAACTACAACACCAAATTGGATAATTTTTTTTTTTGTGTTCATTATTGTCAGGACAAGGTTTGCATAAAAGAATTTTGGAGTCCCTGCGGGAATTCCGAAACGCACGCGGGTGAATCTCCGAAACGGTTGAACCGATTTGGACGGGACTTTCACTACTAATTAGCTGATGTTATGAGGAGTAAATTAAGCTACTTTGGAGTTCCTGCGGGAATTCAGAAGCTCACGCGGGTGAATCTCCGAAACGGTTGAACCAATTTTGGACGGGACTTTTAGGCTAGTTTCCTGGGTAAAAAAATCAAAATTCTATTTAGCCCGTCAGTTAGATAATAAAAAAATAAAAGACACGTATTTTTTGCTTTTTTAAAATAATGGAAATATGCATAGATAAAGCGCATTAAAGTTTAGGGTGGGGGACTTGTGTCGTCACAGCTCGCTATAACGTGCGAACAAACTGTAGCGAGGCGTGACGTCATGTGAAATTTCGACTTGATATATCTCCGTTATTTTTTGGTTACATAAAAAAAATACGTGTCCAATATTTTTAAATAATCTACAAGACGGACTAAAAAGAAAAATTTGGTTACTTTCGAGTTCATGCGGGAATTCCGAAAATAACGCGGGTGAAAACGCGCGGGACAGCTAGTGTTTAATAGACGCATCGGTATGTTTGTTTAGGTATGCTATACTTTAGATGCTTATTCTTTTTAATTATTTTTTTGTGGCATTTATTATTGACGTGTTTTTTGTGTTTGCTTTTCCTCTTTGGAAGGTAGGTATAATAAAATGAAACAAAGGCAATATGGAAGACACATTTTCATTATAAGTACTATATAACTATACGATAAAACATTACAATGTAGATACCTACAATTTATTGTACCCGATCACTTACAACTAGATTATATTTTAAATAAAACTTTCGTAGACGCGACTGAGTTGACCTATTTATCTGTCACAATACGGAAGAAGTTTCACTTTGACCGTGCGTCGTGGTTGAGCGCGATGAGGCGCGATGAGAGTAAAATGTCAATGTTGAATTTGAATACTATCTAATACAAGGAATGTCATGTCATTGACAATCTACTTTAATTTACTTCTGGTTGTTGAAGAAGCTGGTTTTCGAGAGAGAACCGTGTTTTATTTTGGAAAACGATCCAACATGAACAATGAACATGGTCACATTGGCGTTTTGCCATAATTACTTTAATTGCTAAAAATACGTAGGTACGTAGGTACATTGGCAGAATTAAATGCGATAAATCGCGATAGTTTACCATAATTGAAAATAAGAAGAAGAAGAAGAAGTTTATTTCTGTCGCATGTATCTACTAAATAGCTTGTACTTTTTAAATTTCTATTATTTAAGTGTCTGTGTATTACTTTAAATAATCTAAGGATAAGGAGGCTGCGGGGATGGCACTGAAGAATTTGTTCACATTTCTGTAAGTGTAGTCCAGCATTTGGGCGACGATGCCTGGCGCCATCTGGCCGAGGAGTAACCCCGCTGTGTGGTCCGTCAGCTCGCGAGGGACACCCGCTACCCAACAAAAATATCAAATGAAATGAATGAAAAACACTGTATTTAGCACCACAATCAGTAGAAATGACTTAAAAGTAAAGACGATTAAAAAACAGAAAGTATTATGTGGTCCGAAAGAGCAGCCTTACCTATCTACTTAATACATATAAAGCGATCTCTTTCAGGCTACCGTGGAGTATAGAAATATTTATCGTAATGACTATAAAAGTATATTAGTTAGTATATACGATACAAAATCCTAACTTGATATTATATTATGTATAAGTGCGAATATGGTGTCTTTCTCTGCTACAATCTCATGCCTTAACTTGATACCTAGTCAACCAATCATCATAAAATTTTGCATACCATACTTCTTATCCCGGAATCCCCGCGGGAAACTCCGAAAATGAGACACATTTAACTGTTTTCCACGCTTCCATTTCGAACGAAATTTTGAATGAAACTATTGCTACCTGCTTTAATATCTCAAATCTCAATGCAAAATATGCATCATATAAGGCATACGGGGCAGGGGGGCAGCTGCCCCCCCAGGATCTGGTTATCGTCCCTTCCCTACTATATACTTTTGTTGATAAAAGTTAAGAAAAAGAACTTTATGCCATTTTCAATACAATACAGCTAATAGCTATTATATACCTATGTACATCTATACTATCTTTAAACGAGCAATTCTTGTATATATCTAAATACAACATGTTAATGAATTAACTGAAAACCTGACCCCCGACTGAAAACCCCATTTAAAAAATAAACAATAATATGATTAAAATATATTTTATGTCAAAAAAATTAATACTTTAAAAGTTATTCAACATTAGTTTGGAGGTGACCTATCTACGAAATTCCAAGCGCTACTCCCGCGCCTGCCGGTTCGGATTTTTTTGCTGCGGGCGGCGTACGCGCCAAATATTGTATTGTAAATAATTTAGACATGGGCTAATAAAAATGAAAAAATATAACCTATATTAAAACATAGTGCGATCGATTCGCTGGTTGATTATGAGCAAACTACTTTCTAGTTTTCAGTTAATTAATTAACTCGTTGTATTTAATCTGATTCTCGGAAACGGCTCCAACGAATTTCATGAAATTTGGTATGCAGAAGGTTTCGGGGGCGATTAATCGATCTAGCTAGGTTTCATTTTTAGAAAACGTCATTTTATCCATGTTTTCAGGTAATGAAAAATTAGTGTTTGTTTTTTACGTAATGACAGATGGCGCTATACACAACGAGCCAAGCTCGGTGACCTAGATATTATAATTAAAGAATTTATATATTTTTTTCTTTTATTTATGTTCATTTGACCAGGTGCTTACAAAATATCTGATTTGCCCAAAAACCACTCTGATTTCCCCCCCTCCCACGCCCATGTACTCACCGCTGTAAACTCTATTGAACTTCACATCTGGTTGTTTTTTGAACCCAAAACGGTAGCCGTAGTTGAACAGTCCCCAGTAGATCTTGTTGTCTGCTCCGATCAGGTCTATGAGGTCCGCATCACCGTGGAACGTCGCCTGATCTGTCAATAACACAGCCTTTCTTTTAAAAATGCGAATGCGAGTTTGTTACGTTTTCGCGCCTTAACTACTCCACTGGTTATCATGAAATTTTGCGTACACGTTGTCAGGGGTACCTACAGATAAGGAGATAGTGAACTTTTTATCTCGGAATGCCCGCGGGAACTCCGAAACTAATGCGGCTGAAACCTCGGGGACCAGCTAGTGCGTAATAAATGTCATATATCTAACAACACACTACAAGGCATATAATAATAATAATTATTTAATAAACCACTTCACAACTTAGTAAATGTCATAAATTGTGACGTCACCCGAAATTACGATTCAATGTACCGCCGTTATTTTTTGATTACCTACGTACTTATAAAAGAGAAAATACGTGTCCAATATTTTTTATTATTTAAAATAATATTCCAATATTTTTTAATAAAAAGCTAATAATGACAAAATACCGATTTAATCCTAAAGAAAAAACACACGTAATATTATTATTGGTTTGTGCTATAACTGATCGGTATGAAGTAGGTGACAAGCCAAATATGGAGGGGGTAGATGGGCTAAGTCGACTCTAATCACCAGCTCTTCGTGAGCAGAACAACCCAAGTGGGCAGACACCAGCGGGCTTGTCACCGAATTCAAACCGATCAGTTTTAGCACAAACCAATAATAATATTACGAGTGTTTTTGTCTTTAGGATTAAATCGGTATTTTGTCATTATAAGCTTTTTATTTTTAGCTTTTTAGTTTTGTGTTTTTGGAAGTCGGTTTTAATTTTCTGTTATTAGACTAATAGTTGTTAAAAAAATACGATGCTCTTATATTTTATACTCACTCAAAATAACTGTGAACGTGCTGTTTCCATACGCATAGTATTCCCTTATAAAGCCGCTCATGATGTAGTCTCCCTCGATCCTCAGATTGCAGGTTAGGTCACCTGATAACTTAGATCCCTGGATGCTGGAAAGTCGTAGGTAAAAGGTAAGAGATGTGGAGCTTCAGATAGCACGAAATTTAAGATGCTATGAGGAAATGAATGGCCCAAAGGAGTCTACGGACCATTCATTTACTATGATCATAACATGTACACATGTACCTACCTACCTACAAAATTAACTTAGGGGATACTGTAGCTTTCTATCAGTGAAAGAACGGTGCAGTAGTTCCAGAGATTATCCACTACAAACGAGTAATGTTTTTCTCTATAAAATATTAATAAATATACAACGTGTTAATGAATTAACTGAAAACCTGATACATCCCATTTAAAAAAATAAACAGTAATATGATTAAAATATATTTTAGGTCGAAAAAATTTATACTTTAAAAGTTATTCAACATTAGTTTGGAGGTGACCTATCTACGAAATTCCAAACGCTACGCCCGCGCCTACCGGTTCGAATATTTTTCTGCGGGCGACGTAGATACACGCCCAATATTGTATTATAAATAATTTAGACATGGGCTAGTAAAAATGAAAAAATATAACCTATATTAAAACATAGTGCCATCGATTCGCTAGTTGATTCTGAGCAAACTACTTTCTAGTTTTCAGTTAATTCATTCACATGTTGTATATTTCACAGTTCCACATGGGGAATAATTCGTCATGCTGACTAACCGTAGATCATCAAATAAACAGGATTCCACTCCATAGACCTTCATCCCTTTGACCAAGAATCTCAATTTCTGCGAGCTGGCATCCACCTCCTGGAGATAGACTGGTGTGAAACTGTCCACTCCCAGTTCAGGCAGTCCGGCGGCGAAAGTGGGCAACACGAAATTTGCGACTTGCTTTATGCACTCCGCGTCACTGCGGTGGCATATCTTGGGCAGCAATGGCACTGCAACCGTGTTGCCAGAACAGATGTAAAGATTTCTCTTAGCGTCAGCGAGGGTTAGGTGGAAACTAGGTAGGACCTTTTAGTAGTCAGTCTTTACATAAAAGGACTCTACATAATTAAAATTAATGAATTAAAAAACCCAACGATGCTTCTCAGAGAAAGAAATCCAACGTGTAGGTACATGCGGTTTTAAAATTCGATTTGCTCAAATAGCTAGTCGCCACTGAAAATCAGCGTCGTGGGATGGAACTACTTCCACGGCAGTCAGCACGTGCTGAATGGCGGCCATTTTGGTACTTTGTTTTAAAATTACTTTTCAATTTTTGTACTAAATAAAACTCTATTTTATTCTAAAACAAACTTAAAAACAAACCTAATACGGTTCTTTATTGAGTAACTGGCAGATCCTCCGCGAGATCACCCACGTCGATTACTTGGAGTAAGGGAGGGAGTGCCCTAAGGGAATGAAGCTACCCTATGTCGCATTCAAAGACATATATAGATACACAATACCCCGCAAATATAAAAATAGAGATACTGTAGTTCCTTGTTCAAGAATTTTATGATCGGTCAAGAATAGTAATAGTGGATAATAATCCGATTATTATTGTTACAAACAAACCTCTTTTCCTTATATTAGAACTAGCTGTCCCCCACGATTTCACCCGCGGTAATTTCAGAGTTCCCGCGGGAATACCAGGATAAAAAATGCGTGTAAACCTTCCTCTTGAATCTCTCTATCTATTAAAAAAACCGCATCAAAATCCGTTGCGTAGTTTTAAAGATCTAAGCTCCATAGAGACAGACAGACATCGGGAAGCGCCTTTGTTAGTGATAGCTTGAGCAGTTTTCCGCCTAATCTGCACAGAGTGATGATCTATATTCATAAAAAGTTATAGATTCGTTCCTATTATGTCTCCATCGCCATATACACTATAAACTTTACTCGTATAATTTCGGTTTAGAGACAGAATGTACTGTTGAGATCTAAATCCATGGTAGGTATGAAAAATAAACTCCGGAAGGCCAAGCGCGCTTCTTAGAATGAATTTACCAAAACAAAACCGCAATCAAAAATATAACACCACGTTATGCATGCATACGCGATACGAAATGTGCACATTTCGTATCGCGTTGCTTAGGTATTATTTTAACGTTAATTAATTATTCAACTCTTGTTTGTAAAATAATGCCGTTTGTTAATCTTTAGCCGGACTTGAACGAGCGTCAGGATTAAAAGGAAACTAACTCTGTTACGGTTTTGTTTTGGTAAAATCGTTGAGAAACAACCGCGATCTGCCTCTTAAAAAATCTTAGGTGGGCTACCTGACTCCTGACTGACTTCTGAATGCTTGTTCATAGAATCTACCGCCGGGTTTTTCTATTTGATTAATTATTTATATTTTTTACCATAGGTGATATCCCACGGTTTCACTCGCGTTAGTTTCGGTGTTACCGTAGGAATTCCTGGACAAAAACTACGTACATTAAGTTTCTCGCTTGTTCATTGGTTTGCTTTCTCTCTTTCTCTCGAGGAAACGCTGATGATTAATGTCACAGTCGCAAAAAGTGGTTACCGATTAGTGTACCTAGGTGATACAAAACAAACTGACGTACCTTGTGTTGCGTTGCCTAGGCAAAAAATAGCAAAAAGCAACGCCACGGGTAACACTCGACACATTTTGAGTGTTTCTATGTAAAAAAGGGTCACAAAGATGATTTTCACAAAAGACTGTCTAATTAACAACTGACGGCGAAAATATGGTTCGTTTTCTATTTATAACGACAGATAACGTCCATTAGTAAATATATGGACCAGTTTTAATTTTATTGATCTCCTATGAGTATTTTTGCCCGACGTGATTTTTTTAAATTAATAATACGTTCTCTAACCCATGGTTTTACGCACCAGCGTTAGTCGGATTCGTTTTGAAGACGTTCGCAATCAAGACTTTGGCAAATATCAATTTTTTTTACTTCAATTTCCTTTTAATACTTATATTATCACAGATAATATAATTCTTATAGTACGGGAGATACGAATGCTAATTCGGGATTGACTCGAGCGTCGTTGGGAGTTGGGACCTATTGGGTTATGAAGGTTTTACCAACATTGAAATAAGAGCCCATCCTCTCTTGAATTTTGATTAAATTCTTTCACCATTAGAATGCTTCATTATTCCTGAGTAACAAAGGCTATATTGTAACCCAGAATTCCCGCGGGAACTCCGAAATTACTGCGGATGTTACCGCGGGGAAAAACTATGTTTATGTAGTTTTATATCAAAGCGAAAAGAGTACTCCCTTACTGAAAATCTCAACACTAATTGACCTAATATGAAGCTTAAAGACAGTTTACGGAGAGTATAGAAGTCAGTTCAGAAAGGATTTCACGGAGTTCCCGCGGGAACTCACAAATTAGTGTGAGTGCAAGCAGAGCTGGCTGGAGAAACAGCTGGATTGGATAACTGAGAGAATTCAACTGGATAATATACTTTGCAAAAGTCACCTGTAGGGGTTTGTCTACCAGTCACATTTGTTTAAAAATTGGCATGCGAGTCTCACGGTCGCCGGTTGCGATCGCACTCAGTGTCGATTTATCGATTACCTATCTACATATATCTATACTTATAATAAAACTGTAGAGAGGTCAATTCTGTACATTGAATATATTTTCAAAATTAATATTGGAGGATGAATGGTGATCGATACTGATGCCAAAAATGCAATCAGTAAATTTTTTGTCCGTCTGTCTTTCTGTCTGTCTGTATGTGCACGCATGGGTCAAAAACTACTGGAGGGATTTTAACCAATCTTGGTACGATTGTAGTCCATACTCCTGGGCAGGTTATAGGCTATATAACATAACGCTAAGACGCATAGGAGCTGAGCAATGACGATAAATTTAAAGCAAGTCGGATGAAAATGCGCTTTCGAGCTCTTATCCTCGCATTCGTTTACTCAATCACTCAAAAACGGCTGAACGGATTTAGATGAAATTTAGCATGCACGTTTTCAGGGGTACAGAGAAGGACATAGGGTACTTTTTATCCCGGAATTCCCGCGGGAACTCCGAAATTACCGCGGGTGAAACCGCGGGGCACAGCTAGTTTAATTTTAATTAAAGATTTTAAAAACAAAACTGCCTTACTCAGAGACGTTCATTAAATAAACGTTAGTTGAAGAATCTTTCTTATTTGAAGTCGGTTAAAATAAACGACACGTCCTCGAACGGACGTTGATACCTACCTAGACAAATATAAAGTCGGAATATTTTTCTTCATAATCATAAAAATTGCTTTAATTAACAAGTTAAATGGAACTGGATCAAAATAATGAACTGGAAGACCTGTACCTAAACCTGTTTTTTTTTCACATCCGCGATAGAATTTGGTGATGGTTAGAAATTGAATAGATATATTTTTATCCTAATTATTTATCAGTTGTCAGTTGCCGGAATTTATTAATTTCTCGAAAGTTTTGAGTCGCAGTTTCTTCCTCATTAATTTGCAGGATCGATTGATACAGAACACTTCCATATACCTATCCTAGTAGGTAGGACAAGAGTTGACTCTACAGGAATCTCAATACCAAATTACGAAAAGGTCTATTATAACGAATTAATAAACTTTAAGTTAATTATAGTTTCATAAAAGTTTTTTTCACTTTAGTAGCTCAAACATGTAGGTTTTGCTGCCTGAAATCAATGAGCAAAATGCGATTTTGCTCACTGACCGCCGCACTCAGAGTCGACTTTAATGATTATTTAGTTAAGTATAGATTTTAAAACAAAACTGCCGAAATCAGCCAAGTTTATTAAATTAATGTTAATTGGCATTAAACTAATTAAGTTACATGTCATTAAATGCCAATTAACATTAATTAAGTGAACGTCTCTGATTGCGGCAGTTTTGTTTTAAAAATCTATACTTAACTAAGTAATCATTAAAGTCGACTCTGAGTGCGGCCGTGAGTGGGACAAAACTGGGGTAACTTTTTAATTTTTGTTTTCGGAAAGCCGCGAATATCTTATCCAGCCTTGGGTTAATCACACAATTCGAAACATTTACACTAGGTATTGATTCTATATTGTCTTTAATAAAATAAATAATAACAATAATTAGACAGGTATAGGCGGGTACATTAAAACTAATTATATTTTAAATAATTAAGCAATTTATTATAAAGTAGAAACATAATTAAATGTTACAGGTTTTTTTGTTGACAAACCTCGGTGAGATACTTACCTACCATTTACCACACACTCTACTTCGTAAGAAGGCGCTTGACATATTATACTATACCAACGACGACGCCACGGTATCTTAGAAACAAATGACGTGTCATGTTAAAAATACGTAATGAGTTTTTGGCGGGAATGGAAGGCGTCGGTTACGTAATTTTTTATTTTGTGTGGATAAAAAATATAATTAATTTAAACTCGATGCTTGGGTAATAAAACCTGATAAACAAGCCGTAAACAGTAAGTATTATACACCCAACGAGCTGGGTGTTCAAACCAAGCACCGGGTTTTGCTCCATGCTGAAATAGTTATTTCAGTTATTTTTATTGAAAAACATTTTTGATGAATAAATATATAAATATGTTGGCACTTCCATTTTCAAAAATACTTTCTTAGTAGTTTCTTAGTACTAGTTTTAGTAGTTTCGGCTAACTCCATAGACCATAGAGGAAAGCGGAAGCGGATTCCTTCGGTGTTCGCTATGTTAGTGCTTCGGAAATAGATTTTCAAGTCAGCACCGTAAGATATGTAGGTACCTACTATTAAAACAAAACCTATATCAAAGAATAGTGATAATATAAAGAAGCGACACTCTCCGCCTCCCACGGCCCACCAATTGCATGCTCTCCTCATACCTACTGCTAATGCTACCTACGACGGTTACGACCGAGAAAGTTTGACACATGTAGATTCTACATGTGACAATTGTCACTGACAGCTGTCTGTCAACTGTCAGCTCGCTGTCAACCCTACGATACGCACACACGCACAACACGTGTACATACAAGCCGGTCGTCTTTACTTGTGGGAAAGTAGGTAAGTACTTGAATCAGTTCATTTGTATGGAGCGTCACCAGGCTGCCTATATGATGAAACTTATATGCTAAATGCTTATATTTTAATGTACCTAACTGAATAGTACTGATCAAAATATGTGAAGGTCAGAAGGATTATAAGCACTCACTTAACTTTTGCATTTTTACACAGGTGGCTACTGGAAAATAGATAAAGGATATGAAACAAAATGAAACTTTATTCTTAACGACAATGGCAAGAACAGAGATAAATAAATAATATTTAAAAAAAGTAGCTAAAACAGCGTGTCGCAACACAGCGCACCCGTTCATTGCTATAAACCCACCTACAGCTATCGGCCAGCCTAGCCGCCATGGCCCATATTGCGTACCCTAAGTTCTTGCGAGTCACATCCATGTCACTTCGTGCCTTACGTTAGCTCAGAAAGCAGACCTGTCTGTACCCTGTACTAGTTTTTATACCTACTATACTATAGTTGCTAACATTACTTATTACTTAGGCTAAGTAAAGCAGATTTAGGTCAGAAAACGCTAGGACCCTCAAAGATCATAACAGTTTCAACGGGATGTTTTAGGTAAGCGTAAAGCGATCGTTTTATTTAAAATACACTATAATTAAAATCATGTTCTAATCTAAGCTCGTAACCACATACTAAATACGGCAAAGAAGTTTAGCAATGGCGTTGACAAAATCAACATGGCTGCGGAGCGTTGAATCGGCGCGCATTCTTTCTCGAGCCACTCGTAATCATCTGTCAGGTTTCTTTCTAGAAGAATTGGGCCTAGCGTCGCCAAAACTCTTGCGTGGTAGTCGTTCAAGTATTTAAGCTGTAAAAAAAAGAATCCCGGTGACAAAACTTTGCTTATCTCTAGCTGAAGCAAAACAAGGATCAAACATAGGCCGTAGCACATACCTAAGCATAGACAAAAAACAAACCTCGAAGTCGTTGAGAAGGTTGACGTCAAGGCACGCAGTTTGGTGGGGCGCCAGAGATATAGTATAGAAGCCCACCGCACCAGCTCCATCAAAATCTCCCACCATACCCTCAGCCTGAATTGAAAGAGCCAAAATTATTAAAATAAATAGATCATTGGTGTTATCAGAGAACATCACAAGCCCCCCTAGCCTCCTAGCCAAATTGATATTCTACGATCGTTATTATATAAAGCACTAGCTGTTCCCCGCGGTTTCACCCGCGGTAAAATCGGAGTTCCCCCGGGAATTCCGGGATAATAAGTGTTAATCTGATGTATAAGCTATATTATTGTAAAGTTTCATTTGAATCCATTCAGTAGTTTTTGCGTGAAAGAGTAACAAACATCCATCCATCCATTCATCCATCCTTACATACATCTATACATACTTACAAACTTTCGCGTTTATAATATTAGTAGGATAGAATTCCAGCGGGAACTCCGATTTAACGCGGACGAAACCGCGGCGAGCAGTTAATAGCTATTATATGTGCGAAATTAACTCTTGTTATCACCGTAAAATTGTAAAAATCGTTAGTTTATAAAATAACGGTAATATTGTGAAATTCTGAGGACAGAAAATGCGTCGTGGATGATTCTCGCACACGAGAAATCGGTACCATCGTGCATCGCGTCGGTACCATTCGACTCTGTCGTGGTCACAGTTCAAAGCCTATTGAACCTAGCTAGTTTGTCGGGGTGCACAGAAATATCTCTTCAATTTGACGGTTTTTACAATTTTACTTTGACACATAAATACCTACCTACAAGCTGTCCCCCGTGGTTTTACTAGCGGTTATTTTGGAGTTCCCGTGGGAATTACGGGATAAAAACTACCCTGTGTCCCTCAGGACTACCGTAGCTTCCTGTAAGTGAAAGAATTCTCTAAATCGGTTCAGTAGATCCAGAGATTACCTGTCACCTACAACGTCACAAACTCACAATTTAGCTCTTTACAATAGATATTAGTGTGTATAGATTAATAAAGGTATTGTTTTGACAATGTTCTGTTTATTATTATCGGCTCCTGTTGTATGTTAACTAACCAGAATATGATCAGAGTCCCTGCTCATCACGATCGTTTCGACAAGGTCTTCGTGACGGATCCCGTATTCGTCTACTTCGTAATAACCTGGCTCTGAAATAGAAAATTAGTTGATATACGAAAATAAATATGGTTCTATACAAAAAAACCAACATTTTTCTAAGTTGAATGGCTATTGTTTTAGATAAAACAATAACAATATTATTAGCATAGCACTATAAATAGCGAGGCAAACTACAAAATGAGAGAAAAAAATTTGGTTATTTGGTATTTTTTGTTTGTATAAACAAAATGATTAAATTTTTTTTTATCTCCTTTTTGAAGTCACGTTTTCATAACACAGTGTTGAAATCTGTACAGTAGTTAGATATCAGTGTACTTAGCAGCAGGGAGGGTAACAGTGTTTTAAATGTTTAATTCGAAAATCGACCTACATGTGTATGAGTGACAGTAAGTCTGTCAAATCCTTACTATTATATAAATGCGAAAGTGAGTTTGTTTGTTTATTTGTTTGTTTGCTTGTTACACTTTAACGGCTCAACAGAACATCATGAGTTTTTGCATACACGTTTTCAAGCGTCCAGAGAAGGGCACAGGCTACTTTTTATCCCGGAATTCCCACGAGCACTCTGAAGTTAACGCGAGTGAAACCGCGGGGTGTTAACAGCTTATACAATAACTAGCCGTTCCCGGCGTGAAAGCGTCAAACAAAGTGCAGGTGACTGGTGGTATCTGCAGTTTGCACACCTTTCTGACACAAGTTGTTTGACGTCTTCAGCCTACGTACTGTTTGAAAATTTATACTGTGACGTATTTAACGTAATATTGACGTACTCGTATACGAGTAAGTACAAAGTATAGTCAATTAATGTATTAAAGGAGGATGTCAGTCAAATTCCGAGGCTAATAAACTATTTTATTTTATTGAGTGGTAGTTAATTATTTACAAGGTCGAAAAAAATTTGAACTCGTGATCCGTTACAACTTACAAAAAAAAATTAGGTACAGTCGAATTGAGAACCGCCTCCTTTTTTGAAGTCTGTTAAAAACAAAATAAAGTTGGTTCAAGCTTCAAACATCAGAAATTAGATATTAGGAGTAGGATAATAAGTACCTATATAAGTACTAATTGTTCCCGAAGTAACCCTATATTTTTTTCTATACCCGTGACAACAGCTTGGTACCTATTAAGCAAAATTTAATGCAGTTTCTCATAATATGTTAATTTCGGAGTTCTCGCAGGAATTTCGGAATAAAAAGTCCCCTAATATGTCCTTTTCTGTACCACTGACATCGTGAGTGCAAAATTTCATCGATGATCGGTTGAGCCGTTCAGGCGTGACAAACAAATAAACTCACTTTCGCATTTATAATGGTAAGGATATCGACGGAGCGTATAATTAAGATTAAAATCAAAACACGATATTTTCGATAAAAGAAAACACGGAGCGAATTGAAAATAACTTCCTTTGTTTGAAGCCGGTTAAAAAAAATAGGTAGCTAGCTCGTTTAGGTTTTCGTGATTTGATTTAATAAAAAAGAGATTAATATCGACTAAATAATCACTTAGTTAAACAGCATAAAGACAATGTTTGCTTTTTAGTGATTATTTATTTATTTATTTTATCCTTTTTCTCGCATGTAGTCATAACAATAGATAGGTATCTACCGACTCTAGTCTCTACCTATCTTTACACGGTTAAGTGGAAATTATTTCTAGAATTGAATAGTTCATACTTTATTTGAAATCAATTTATGTATTTTACATTAAATACAAATCAAGAAATTATATTAAATTCCTATAATTATCTATCATCATTTTCATTAGCGGTATGCACATCATTGCAAGTTACAATCATAAATTAACTAGACTTATGTCTAAAGAACAAAAGTTTTATAATGTTCAGTCGTCATGGGAAATATGCAGCCAAATGACAGCTGTTGTTGGATCTCGTGTATTCGCGGAAAGAATATTTTGTCTGCGTGGTTTAATGTCTGTACGTGTCTGTGGCTACGTGTTGAGCCGTGTAAATAGAGCATTGGAACCGCGCCGGCATCTTTTTCACATAAACGGTGTCTGTTGGTTTCTGCCTGGGCACCGTGTCTGGCATGCACAGATGTAGGTAAATAAGCGATGTCTGACGGTATCTGCCACGAAACGTGTCTGTAGATTTACACGGACTTTTAAACGTCTTCAGGTCTATGGTATCCCTGATATGGGTTCGGATTGTAAACCGAACCGTTTGGTCCGATCACTATATCCCATGTCACAATGGGAGCGTTGAGTCTTACCATTACTAAACACCATGCCAGCGACGATGCCGGGGTCGTTGGCGGCTGGCCCGCTCAGGATCCAGGCGGGCCCCTCGTGCACTATCAGGAAGTGCCCCACGCCGTGCCCCGTGCCGTGCGCGTAGTTCAACCCCACGTCCCACAGCGATTTGCGCGCCAACGTCTCTAATCGGTGTCCCTGGGACGTGCAATAACAAAAAAAAAACACGATTATTCCCTACTAGCCTAGCTGCCCAAAAAAATGTCAGTTGCTTCGTTTTTCCGTAGGGCAGCGGAGCTGTTCCCGGCGGTTATTTCAGAGTTCCCGCGGGAATAATAATTGTGGGAAATCTGTACGATTACTGAAAGGAAACACTAACAAACTGAAAAACAATACTTTAATCACTTTCATAATTGTTATAATATAATAATGTAGTGTTCCTATAAAATCAATAATCTCAACAAGACTCACGAAAACCCATTACCCTTTTTTGTTTCATCATAAACGTTCTATTGTCAATGTTCAAATTTAGAAATCTAACATATATAAATCACGTGTCACGTTGTTTGTCCGCGATGGACTCCGAAACTACTGAACCGATTTTGATAAAATTTTGTAACCATTTATAATATGGGCCAACTTAAAAGATAGGATAGTTTTTAACCCGGAATTCCCTCGGAAACTGAAGGACATAGAGTACCCTTTTTCCGCAACCTCCGCGGGGACTCCGAAATTACCGCGGATGAAATCGCGGGGGACAGCTAGTCTAATATAGGTATCTAAATCACGTGTCACGTTGTTTGTCCGCGATGGACTCCGAAACTATTGAACGGATTTTGATAAAATTTTGTAACCATTCATAAAATGATCCAACTTAAAAGATAGGATAGTTTTTATCCCGGAATTCCCGCGGGAACTCCGACTCCGAAATTACCGCGGATGAAATCGCGGGGGACAGCTAGTTTAATATATAAAAAAATAAAAATAACCAAAAAGGAGTTCTAAACAATAATAATAATATAGTAATAATAACATTTAATAAACAAACAAACAAATTTCGCATTTATACCTAATATTAGTAATGATAATTCAGGCAGGCAGTTGAAGGTACTCATACATATATATCTGCCTGTATCCAGTTATCCATTGTTTTTAGCTTTTAATTTTCTTTAAAAAGCAATTCTTACTATTATGCGAAAGTGAGTTTGTTAGTTTGTTTGTTACGCTTTGACGCCTCACGCTTACGCTCAACCGATCTTCATAGAAATTTTGCACGCTCGTTGACAGGGGTACAGAGAAGGACATAGGGTCCTTTTTGTCTCGGATTTCTCGCGGGAACTCCGTAACTACCGCTACAGGAACAGCTATCTCTGGATCTAATGAACCGATTTTGAAAATTCTTTCACTTATACTTTTTTAATCCCGGAATAAATGATTATTATTATAGGAAGCTACAATGATCCTGAGTTACATAGGGTACTTTTATCCTAGAATTCCCGCGGGAACTTCGAAATTACCGCGGGTGAAACCGCGTGGGTCAGCTGGTTTTAAATAAAGACAATCCTGAGTGCCGCCGCTAGAGATATTACCTAATACCAGTATTATATTATCTGTGCTAATACATATAATACACATACATAACACTAGCTGTTCCACGTAGTTTTATTCGCGCTAATTTCGGAGTTCCCGCGGGAATTTCGGGATAGAAAATACCCTATGTCACTACCGAAGCTTCCTAAAAGTTAAAGAAATTCTGAAATCGCTCTAGTAGTTTTGAGTTTATTCGTTACAAACATACAATAGTACATTGTTATCCTAGGGGTGAAAGTAAGTAAGTAAGTCTTTCTCCCGAGGGTAACACTGTGCTTTTCATTACGAATGCAAGGAAAGTCAAAATAAAAATAGGAATTAGCTAAAGAAAAAAATGAGTGAATTTTATTTTACATAAATCAACCATTAGGTGTGCTACTGGCCAGTAAGTATGCCCCCTATGACATAAAAAAAAAAAACTTGAGTTTCTGCAGTATCCAGCTGTCAGTTGAAAGCGATTCTCCCTAGGGCTGAAAAGGGTTACTTTCAACCCGCTTCTCAGGCAACTTCAGACCTACTTTCCGAGTATGAGTAATGAAAAAATATAAATCGTTCCACTTTAAATTATTAGTAGGTGGTAATAGGATTCAGTTTTTTTTACAGTTTACCTTAAGTTATAGCTCCATAATATATTTTTTGCTGATCCTATCTAGGAGATCGACGTGAATTTATACATGAAAATAATTATCTACTACGCATTAACTTTGCGTCCTGTAGTCGTTTAAATAATTAACATATTTTACAGGTGAATGTACTCACGAATAGCATGACCTCACTGACCTCATGGTGTTAATGCAAATTGATTTACAAAAAAAAAAGAAAATGTTTTCTCCCAGTTTTAGGATTCCGTAGGAAAAAAGAACCCGTATTGAAGCACTTAAATAAGTTACCTAGTTTTAGTCTGCAATTCTTTGGAGCTGTCAAACTGCTTAACCAAAGCAATCAAAAGACACGGCCGTTTATGCTGAATATTTTGTTACTTCAAGGCTGGAGGGAATCAAAACCTACAGGGCACTTCTTGTTGACCCAAAATCATGTTTGGAAAGAAGCAAAGTCTTATAGAAAGTAAAGAAAAAAAAAACGAAATTTGTAGTTCCATCGCAGATTTTTTTTATCATAGTACCTACCTACCTAACAAGTTTGTACGGAACCCTCGGTGCCGGGAGTCCGCCGCGTACTTGGCCGGTTTTCTCTCAGACCGATCACCGAATCAGTGCACGTGTGCGGACGGTCGATATAGTAGGTCGACTCGGTCGGTCGTCGGTATGAATCACGTTTAAATAGTCAAAGATTAGTATAATAACTACTAGCTGTTCCCTGCGGTTTTACCCGCATTAATTAATAATTTGGGAGTTCCCGCGGGAACTACGTGAAATCCGTCCCCCGCTTTTAAAAAACAACTTCATAGGTTCCCTTTCACTTTTTACGGCCAGTGTTAAATGCGGGGACAGTAATAGTACATTGTTATCCTAGGTGTGAAAGTAACTTATTTAGTCCCGAGACGGGGTTTGGCGCCAATAGATCGAGGGACTAAATAAGTCTTTCTCCCGAGGATAACACTGTGCTTTTCATTACGAATGCAAGGAAAGTCAAAATAAAAATAGGAATTAGCTAAAGAAAAAGATGAGTGAATTTTATTTTACATAAATCAACCATTAGGTGTGCTACTGGCCAGTAAGTATGCCTCCTATGACATAAAAAAAAACTTGAGTTTCTGCAGTATCCAGCTGTCAGTTGAAAGCGATTCTCCCTAGGGCTGAAAAGTGTTACTTTCAACCAACTTCTCAGGCAACTTCAGACCTACCTTCCGAGTATGAGTAATGAAAAAATATTAATTACTAGCTGTCCCGCGCGGTTTCACCCGCGGTAATTTCGGAGTTCCCATGGATTCATCACACAAAGTCCACCTCCACAGGGAATAGTTATCTATGCTTTAACGAGTATATAGATTGACAACTTGGGTAAGTAGGCGGGACCCCGATAGCTGCAGCGTGAACATACTTACGTTTTATATTTTAACCATTACTTACATCTACTGTTTCCTTACAGAGCGACAAAGTCGTTTTAGCGACTAACGGCCGCACTCAGAGTCGACTTTAATGATTACTTAGTTAAGTATAGATTTTTAAAACAAAACTGTCGCAATCAGACAAGTTTAATAAATTAATGTTAATTGGCATTTAAATAATTAAGTTACATCTCATTAAATGCCAATTAACATTAATTTACTGAACGTCTCTGATTGCGGCAGTTTTGTTTCAAATCCATACTTAACTAACCGCCGCACTCAGAGTCGACTTTAATGATTACTTAGTTAAGTATAGATTTTTAAAACAAAACTGTCGCAATCAGACAAGTTTAATAAATTAATGTTAATTGGCATTTAAATAATTAAGTTACATCTCATTAAATGCCAATTAACATTAATTTACTGAACGTCTCTGATTGCGGCAGTTTTGTTTCAAATCCATACTTAACTAACCGCCGCACTCAGAGTCGACTTTAATGATTACTTAGTTAAGTATAGATTTTTAAAACAAAACTGCCGCAATCAGAATAGTTTAAATGCCAATTAACATTAATTTACTGAACGTCTCTGATTGCGGCAGTTTTGTTTCAAATCCATACTTAACTAAGTAATCATTAAAGTCGACTCTGAGTGCGGCGGTAAGCTCTTTAAATAAAGATAAAAAAAAAGATATCTACGTTTATGCCGCTGGGGAAGACGGCGGTGCCCATGAGTATCTGTCCCTTGAGCACACGGGTGAAGGCGCGCCGTTGCTCTGCGGTGGGCGACGAGCTCATGTGGCGCGTCCGGGTTATGTCCGTCGTGCCGTCTCTGTACCAAAGATAATATAGACGGTTGAAAAACTATTCGATTTGAGTGGGAAAATACACGAAAGTTGCGGGAGAGAGATTTAAATTTAAAAAAAAAATTACACAAAAAGAACTGAGTAGGTCTAGGTTTTGGTACCTATAAGTTAGTGAATGAAGTGGATTAACTGAAAAACTACGGAACCTATTTAAAATATTCTTTCGCTTAGGTATAGGAAGCTACAGCGACAGAAATAGGGTACGTTTATGTGAGAAACTAGTTATTAAATAACGATGCTAATACCAGGATACCGGATAGTTACCGGATATCCGTTTCATCTCTAGTTTGCACACAATGGCGTAGAAAAACATAATTATACCTATATCGTAGAATTCTACGCATTTTCTTAATTCTCTCAGAACTTTTGTGCCCTAGATGATAAATCATTCTGGTTCCAACGCGATCAAATATAACATACGAGCTTAATTTTATTTACATGTTACTCAAAATGCGTCCAATCTGGACCTACCTACGGTTAAACAAAAACAAATGCTCGTAATAATCCGATTTAAGCTGATCGCAGATTTTTCAGCAACGTATACGCGCCGCACGCGCCGAACGCACCGCTAGAATGAGGATGTGGACTACTTTTGAAAATCAAAATTCTAATTAGTCGGTCAGTTAGAAAATAAAAAAACAATAGATACGTATTTTTTGCTTTTTCAAATAAATTAAAATATACAGAGATAAAGTGCATTAAAGTTTAGGGTGAGGGAGTCGTGACGTCACTAACCGCTAAAATCGCCATACAAACTGTCAGAATAGTGACGTCACGCGGAATTTCAACTCAATGTATCGCCGTTATTCTTTGATTAACGTAAAAAAAGCAAAAATACTAATGTAGGTACTTTGTAGTGACTGGTATTTGATTGCGATTCGATTGCGATTTGACGATATGATTGGTTTTTATTTTAATCCCCCCCCCCCCCCCCCAAAATGATTGACGTGGATTGCATAGTAAAAGTTTGTATTGTTCGTCTATTCTCTTATAGTGTCTTTCTTGGTACCTATACAAGGTAAAATTGAAGTCATGGGCATCCGTTGAACCTGTTGATTTGCGGCATGCCCATATTTGTTAACCTCTGTCGGACATCCGCAATGACACATGGATGATTGATTGACACATGAATGAATAGTAATAAATTTCGCTGTTTATGTAGGTACAACGACTTCTCCATAACCACTATTATTATGCGTCAAATTCGGTGTTCCCCGCGAGAAATCCAGGATAAAAACTATTCTAAGCTGTGTCCTTTTCTGAACCCCTGATAACGTGTAGGTATACAAATTTCATGATGATCGGTTGAACCCATGGGTGTACCCAGGTTCTGGGTCAGGAGTGCAATAGGGATGTGGACTACTTTTGAAAATCAAAATTCTAATTAGTCTGTCACTTAGAAAATAAAAAAACAATAGACACGTATTTTTTGCTTTTTTCAATAAATTTAAATATACAGAGATAAAACGCATTAAAGTTTAGGGTAAGTGGGTCATGACGTCACTAGCCGCTAAAACCGCCATACAAACTGTTATTTTTTGATTACGTAAAAAAAGAAAAAATACGTGTCCAATATTTTTTAATAATCTACAAGACGGACTAAAAAATAAAAATTAGTCCACATGCCCATTGTATCTATTGCAAATGGCAAAAAGTTCTTTTTCTTAACTATTATCGACAAAATTAGATAGTTCGTAGGGACGTTAACAAGATCCAGGGGGGCAGCTGCCCCCCGCGTCCCCTCGGTACCGCCATGGTTTAAAATATGGTATATTTATAATAGTATGAATAGAAATTAAGGATACAATCTTACAGGTACTGTCCTCCCGAGTCGACCAGCAGCATGTCGTCAGCTCTCACGACTCTTTGTTCACCCTCTTTTGAGGGCGTGTAGTGTATCACCGCGCCGTGCTCGCCTGCGCCGGCGATGGTCTCGAACGAGGGGCCCATGAAGCCCTCTTCCTCGCTGTATGTAGGCGGGGAAAGAGGGGTTAATTAACTTCCATGGATTACCTAGTTATTAACTACCAATTAAAGGGTAACGCCATTTTATTTATTTAGAGGTATAATTCATACCCCCGCGATTTCATCCGCGGTAATTTCGGAGTTCCCGTAGGAATTCCGGGAAAAAAATTACTCTATGTCCTTCTTTGTACCCCTGAAAACAAAAAATGTATGCAAAATTTAATGGTGATAAGTCCAGCGGTTTATACGTGATGTCGTGACCAAGGAATTACATAAGTATATCTAGATTATGCTTAAAATTTAAGCAATCAAAATTGAGCGCTCTTCCTCGCAGTTTCAGCTCTCGTAGGAATTTCGGGATACAAAGAAACCTATGTCCTTTTCTGTAAAGTTTCTGTAAAGTTCTAGGTATTGTAGGTACCCAACAACAGCAACCCGTTCGTTACAATCCAAAGGAGGCATGGCGTCGATTACCACCGAACGTACGACTTCAATCGTATATCCAAATCCATTTTTCGGCCACCTAGACTTTCAAATAAATGTTTTCTATGTAAGTACCTAGGTAACCTACCCTATGTAAAATGGACTACGCGTTTGAATCCCGGTAGGAGCCGATTTTGTGATACACATGAATGTGGGTCATACCTCCTAAACTCAATGAGTTTGTTACTGATATTCATCTCAGTGACATTGAGTCCAGCATCCACTTGCCCGTGGACCCATCTCAGAAACCTCACAACTGCCACGCCGTCCTTGATGTGAGCGTTTCTGAAACCCTGGAGAAAGGGTCGTTAAGTTTTATGAAAATTGATAATATAACAATATATTAATGGATCATCGATCCGGTCGGAATTTTTCAAAAGATCATTTAAAAAAAATCATAACTCGATGATTAGGAAAAATGATGAATCATAACTTAAAGGGTGTAATTTGGACCCACCATAATATGAGACATCTAAGTCGTAAACTTTACATGAATTCTCTGGCCACCCCATATCTATATAGATTTGGTTCTAATACGTGTGCATTCTGCTACAGGTTTCTTCACGATGTTTTCTTTCACTGTATAAAGACTTTAGTAATTATTTTCGAAAAGACCTGTTAATAGGAACTTGGGATCGAACTCCTGTCTACTGACTGGGAGGCGAAAGTTCTATTTTTACCATACCTGCAGCACATGTACTTATATTTTATACTCACTTGTAATTCGACCTCATTCTTAACGCACTTTATTAGAGAAACAGGCGATATCGTCGACAGTATTCGCACTTCTGGGTTCTGCAATACATGTATGATTTTAACTCTGAGGTAGATTTTTATCATTGTGTCGTTCAACAACAAAACACCCTGTATATTACTTACAGCTTCTGCGGCTAGATGTATCGCGTGACTACCATCTTGTGATAACCAAATTGTGTTGCCGGGTTGTAAATTTTCCTGTAACAAATAAAAGAGGTAGCCTTTAGTTTATACTACATACAAACTCTTACCTCCCTGTATAATAACACTAGAGCAAATATTATTTTTGTCAAACAATCGATATTTACATTTATCTCTGCCATGCTCTAAGATGCTTCATTTCCTTCATTTTTAGATAAATTAATTAAATAACTAGAAACCAGATGGCGCGCGGCACGCTGTTCTTTATCCAGAGAATAAATTGAATAAAAAGAACTAAAGTCATAACCTATATCATTATAGAAAAAAAATGGAACGGTCCAGTCTAGAAGGAGAAAACGGATAGATTGGGTAGCCATATACGAAATTATATGATTTCGGTTCAATGATATTATAAGTCGTAAGTACCTATTTTTCGGTTATTTTGTTCTGAAATGTGTCTTTTTGTCGCTCTATTCGGGAAAGTTTGAAGAGGGGCAAAAGCAACTTTGGTCTTTTAAAAATTAAAATCGTACTCTTCAAAAGGCATTGGAGTCCACATATCTTGTTTATAGGTGTCTGTAGTTCAAGTTGACATCAAAAAATTGACGAAGCCACTTTTTTTGTTGTCCATCTGTACCTACACCCTTCGGCAGTATCTAAAATTCGCGACCGAAAATTCCCCACCGGAGATCGGTCATCTGTATTTCTGCCACCGGTGTTCGGTTGAGCACCATATTTGGTTAGTAAACTCTTCTGTAGTTTGCACATTATTGACACTGCAGGGGGTCGGTCGCTGTGCCTGCTGGTCACTGATAATTGTCTCGCAAACACATCTTTTGGGCAACCGAAAAGGTTTCTCTTTGTGTACTTACTGCCACGTTCTTCAAGTCCTGAAATATGTCGACGTAGGGCTTCGCCTGCAAAGTCACGCCTTCCGAAGACAAGTGCTCGACGATATCCGACGAGAGTTCTCCGTTGCCCCAATACAATATTACGTTGTTGGGAGCTGCCTACACAGAGAGACAGAAATACAAATAATATTATTTAATGTAAATTTATATCTGTGTTTTCTCCGTAGATATAAATAAATAAACAATGTTGTTATCGACGTTACTAGTAGGTACTTAGAAAAAGTGTACATATTATTAAACTAGCGGTTTAAAACTCTAACCGCCGCACTCAGAGTCGACTTTAATGATTACTTAGTTAAGTATAGATTTTTAAAACAAAACTGCCGCAATCAGACAAGTTTAATAAATGAATGTTAATTGGTATTTAACGAATTAAATTACATCTCATTAAATGCCAGTCAACATTAATTTAGTGAACGTCTCTGATTGCGGCAGTTTTGTTTTAAAAATCTATACTTAACTAAGTAATCATTAAAGTCGACTCTGAGTGCGGCCGTAAAAGTATCGTATGTTACTCAGGGATAGGTACGTACTATAGCTTCCTAAAGAATTTTTCAAATCGGTTTAGTAGTTTCAGAGATTATCCCCTTCAGTCAAACTTATAAACTTTATCTACCTCTGCTGCCTGCGGTTTCACCCGCATTCATTTCGGAGTTCCCACGGGAATTTCGGGATAAAAGTAACTTATGTCCTTTTCTATAACCCTGACAAAGTGTATGCAAATTTTAATGATGATTATTATTATTATTAATTAAGGCGTGAAAAGGTAACAGACAGATTAGTACTATCGAATTTATATTATTAGTATTAATATTGATAGAGATACAGTAATACAGTATAGTATTATATGTATTATCTGTGGAGATACTTACCACATCAGCTCTTATGACGAGATATGAGAAGAACACCGGGTTGTACGGTATGTCGGATCCACGGAGGTTCAGGGTATCTGTAATATAGCACTAGGTCTGATGAAACAATAGATCCTACTATCTTACAAGTTACAATGTATATTATTAGGCTATTTGACTAATATTTTTTTTAGTGCGTCTTGTAGATTAATAAAAAATATTGGACACGTATTTTTTTACTTTTTTTACGTAATCAAAAAATAACAGAGATACATTGAGTTGAAATTTCGCGTGACGTCACTAACTAGTGCAGTTTGTATGGCGGCTTGTAGCGGTAAGTGACGTCACAAGCCCCCACCCTAAAATTTTATGCGCTTTATCTCTGTGTTATTTAATTTATTTGAAAAACAAAAAAATACGTGTCTAATGATTTCTAATTTTCTAAAAGACGGACTAATTAAAATTTTGAGTTTTCAAAAGTTGTCAACATCTCTAATTAATTCTTTTAAAGTTTGAGTCCATCTACTAAGCAAGCAGAAATTGTAACAATATTACTGAACATAGCAAATGGGAGTAGCTATGTATAACCATGTGTAACTTACAAAATATAAACTTGCGAAGTCTTGGTAATGTACTCGTATGAAACGTTGTTGCAAATAAAGTCGAAAATAAAGTCTTGGCATTCGGAAATTATACTGCTATATTTGTTTCTAACTTTCAAAAACGTGGTGGACAAACTTACTGAAAGTTCTTGCAAGTTTCATGCTTAGAAGGCAATCTGATTCTTTAAATATGTAACTGGGATGTACACCCAATTGGTACTCAACTTTACTCTCTTCAACTTTGAGTCCAATGTACCTACCGCTAATCTAATATATATAAATCGCGTGTCACGTTGTTTGTCCGCGATGGACTCCGAAACTACTGAACGGATTTTGATAAAATTTTGCAACCGTCAATATGGTCCAACTTAAAAGATAGGATAGTTTTTATCCCGGAATTCCCTCGGGAACTGAAGGACATAGAGTACTTTTTCCCGCAACCTCCGCGGGAACTCCGAAATTACCGCGGATGAAATCGCGGGGGACAGCTAGTATACGTATATAAGTCACAAAATACGATGTTAAAACTTACACGCTATGTCATCGAGCGCGGTCATGACCAACACCTGGACGCCTCGTGACTGCATGTCCGCCAGAAGCTGGGAGATCTTCTCGATTGACCGTCTTCCTAGAACAACCCGTCAGTGTCTATTAGATTTTATGAACCAACGTTTTTTAGAGAAATACCATAAACCTTAACAAAAAATAGAACAAACAGGAAGAATTTATCATGTAGTTCTAGTATCGTGTCAAAATATACCTACCCATAGCTGTCATGAACCGGAAGACACAACGTTGGTAGGCCCGCTACACGGTGGACTGACCACTTGGTGAAGGTAGTGGGCCGCCATTGGATGCGGGAAGCGCTTGACCGCTTGATCTTTGGAGGTGACCTATCGTCGCTGCGCGTGCGAATCCGCGTAAGAGCAATTTGTAAATACCGCGTAAGAGTAAAACGCGCAAAGTTCTAATAAGTGACTTTATACAAAATCTAAGAAAAAATCGGGTAAATTGAAGTTATTTTTCAATAAAGAAAGTTGTATAGCACAATCTGTTAAGTTCAGTCGGTAATAAGAATTGAAATCGCCGAGATATTAAGTTTTTTCTTCCTCCTGTCAAAAAGCAAGTACGCGGTCTTTACAAGTTGCTCCTACGCGGATTCGCACGCGCAGCGACGCTATGTCCATCAGTGGACATCTTTCAGCTGATATGATGGTGATGATAGCCCGTACCCCTAATATTATTCCTTCGCACTTCTACTCGCGTCAATTTCGATATTCGTTCGGAACTCTACCGACATGAAAGTACCCTCTGTCCTAAATTAGTTTATACTTGTGTGTTGTGAAGTATTTATTATTATTAGGTATGCGAATGTGAGTTCGTTTGTTCGATTGTATGTTACGCTTTCACACCTACTCAACTGATCGTCATGAAATTTTGCACACACCTTACATAGAGTACTTTTCATCCCGCAATTACCGTGGCAGCTCTGAAATTAACGTAGATAAAACTGCGAGGAACGGCTAGTAAAAAGTAAAAATCGATGATACCTATCTATCTATACATATAAATTAATGCTTTGTCCTGAATGACTGATGGATCAACGCACAGCCTAAACCGCTGATCGTAGAGACCTGAAACTTGGAGGGTGTGTTCTTTGTATGACGTAGGCATCCAATAAGAAGGGATTTTTGAAAATTCAATCCCTAAGGGGATGAAAAGGGGTTGCAAAGTTTGTATGAAACAATTCCGCGGGAACTTCGAAATTATCGCGGGTGAAACCGCGCGGGACAGCTAGTAGTTTAATATAATTACAGTACAACAATCGTTAATGTTCAACTGTTTTTTTTTATGTTTACCGGTGTATTCCACGGTCAGAGCCAGCAAGGGTTGGTTGGGCCTCTCTGGGGCCGGGTCTCCGACAGCGTCCCTCGCCCGGTCCACCAGGTTGTCGGATATAGCTGTTAGATTTATACCAGCTGTGGCCAATGTGTTCTGGAATCATAATTTTTAAGAGAAAATTTGATATACGATACGAATTACAATAAAGGGAGATTCCTTCAGCCGAAATCAATTCCCAGAGTGCACACCTCACAATTAGGATTTCATTTATCTGTTTCTAAACCACATTCTAATAACTATGTAGACTCATGGTAATTGAAATACCTAAAAAGAACCCTACGTACAGGTAAGAACCAAAGTATGTATGTAGGGACGTTGCTAAATTGATGCGATGCTGTCATTAGAATCGCTATGAAGGCAGTTTTATTCTTTCTGTGTCTCCGATATGATTTCATCGTCGGATATGTAGGTCGTACTATATTGAATCCAAACGACAATATGGCGGCAGACTCGGGATGTATCTCCATCCATCCATCAGATAATTGCAGTCCAATGCTGGACGTAGGCCTCCCCAAAGGCACGCCACAGTACACGATCTCCCGCTTTCCTCATCCAGCCACTACCAGCGACCTTCCTCAGGTTACCGGTCCATCTGGCAGGGGGGCGTCTATCAGGGATGTATCTATTTGGTATTTATTGAGTTCATGTTATCTCTTGTATTTACTCTATTTTTCTGAGCTTTGTCTTGTTAGCATTACCTCAAGAGTTTGCCAAGCACTCCTCGTGTAGGTCGTAGGGTCAATAGCCACCACTGCATTGGAAGTCATATTGCTGACCAACCAGGCAGGGATGCCGGGATCGATTCCTGAAAATGAAAACGTTATTGTAACTCGATCAATATGGGTATGTAAATGTATTTTCATTACTCATGCTCGGAAAGTAGGTCTGAAGTTGCCTGAGAAGCGGGTTGAAAGTAGCCCTTTTCAGCCCTAGGGAGAATCGCTTTCAACTGACAACTGTCAAATTATTAAAAAAAAACTAGGTCTATTTTCACATTTCTATTGAACCATGTTTCAACTTTCTATACAGCCAGCGCGATGTAAAATTGAAATAACGTAAAGTTTAAGTAGGTATTAATTAAAATAAAATTCACTCACTTTTTCTTAAGCTAATTCCTATTTATATTTTTTTATTTTCTTTAATTAATACTTAATAATTAAAGAAAATATTTTTTTTAGGTCGCCACAATGTAAATAAAAAATACTGGCTGAATAACTAGCCGGCCAAAGAAAAAGAAATAGGTGGGAAAGTGTCAAGCGACTATCCGATCTTCACTCATTTTTTCTTTAGCTAATTCCTATTTTTATTTTGACTTTCCTTGCATTCGTAATGAAAAGCACAGTGTTACCCTCGGGAGAAAGTAACTTATTTAGTGCCTCGAACTATTGGCGCCCTCGCTACGCTCGGGCGCCAAACCCCGTCTCGGCACTAAATGAGTTACTTTCACCCCTTGGATAACAATGTACTAATATTCTGTCCAAGAATTACCTATCCAAAACTGCAACCTTTATTCGATATCCCGGTACTGCCAGTAGGTCCAGGTGCTTACCTGACCTCATAAGGCTCCACACGCTGGTGTCCACCTCCAGGTAGAACTGCGTGAAGTACCGCCCGTCCGTCCAGACCAACGCGTCCGTAGCGGTCACTACAGCAGTGCCCGAGGACCCGATGAGGCCACAGATCCATTCGCGACGCGCGTCCGACGGTGAGATGTATTGAGACTGGTGAAAAAACTTTACGGATAAAACCTACACCACCGCGAAGTTGCAAGTTTGATATTTACAGTGGGTACCTTGAGGACTTAAATTATAGTTTCAATCTTGAAATTGATCATAAAGAAAGTGTTTCGTAAATCAGGAGCAGAAATTAAACTCATTGTTCCCTTCCCTATCTTCGCCTTCGTGATCCTAGACATCCTAGAAATGGGGTAGTGGACTTTTGGCCTTATTATAGGTTAGGTATCCAATTTTACGATTCTTAAAAATCGCTACGCTCTAAAAGCGGTTACCTACTGGTTGGGATGTGAAAACTCTTTTTTTTGTGTTCCGTGCGTTATGATAGCGTGGCGTTATTGAGCCCTTATTCATAAGTCTATGAACGATAACATTCCTTCCCCATAACTTGCGTTCCTAGACTCCAAAAGCTGGCAGAAAATTTCAATTACTAGTCTGTATACGTACGCGTTGGTCTAACCTCTTTGGGTATCTATGTGGGAAAAACGATTTTTGTGGCAAGATATTGTAATGCGGCGGTTATGGTGATAGTGAACCAGGGCTCTATAGTCTTGGTCGACCAGGCCCCTAGTCATGATGAATCAAGGCCCTGATGCTATTGACTGAGCTCACATTATGCGCGTCAGCTGTTGGTATGATGTACGCGTCCACTCCCTCGTCCGCCATGATGGCTCGCAGAGCAGTCACGCGCTCCAGACTGCGTTCGCGGCTCAGCCTTTTAGCAGCACGGTCCGCGTCCGATATTACTGCTGTATAAACATTTAAACAAAGCCAAGTGAGCGTCAGACGATAGGAATGACACAGTCAGGGGCGTACCCATGTTCTGGGCCAGGGAGGCTAATAAAATTCGTTCTGGATTTGGGGGGGAACTCAGATTTTTATAAGCATCTAGTCAAATAAACAGACATAAATAAATATTTATATATATTTATATCTGTACTTATTGCAATACAATATGAAATGGCAAAAAGTTCTTTTCTAAATTTTTATCGACGGAAGTAATCAGTTTGTAGGTAACTTATTTGGAACGTTAACAAGACCCAGGGTGGGCGGCTGCCGTAACGTATTGAAAGTTCAAATTCAAATTGCCAGTTTTATTTTCCATTTTAATAAATAATAAACTTACCATAGACAGGTGCATCTGGCTCCGCCGAATCGTAATAATATTTCGTAGGAATATGACCCAACACTGCATCAGAAACGCACCTACAACCAAAATTAGATACATAACCAGAGTTTTTTGTCTTGCACTGGATGCAACATTGAAGATCACTATTTTTCGTCGTTAATAAGTATTTTTCGCCCTTTATGTGACTTTATCTTAAAATTTTTTAAAAAGAGAGAGTGTTTCAAAATTAAAACCGACTTCCAAAAACACAAAACTAAAAAAAACTAAAACAATAACCTACATACAGCCGAATGCAGAACTTCTTCCTTTTTGGAAGTCGGTTAAAGATGTAATAATCCCATTTCTATGGATTGGTGGAACTTTAATAACATGATACACCGGTTACATTATTATCTACTTAACACTAACATTTAAAACTAGTTGTGCCCCGCGGTTTCACCCGCGTTAATTTCAGAGTTCCCTTGGGAATTCCGGGATAAAAAGTACCCTATGTGTTAATCTGATGTATAAGCTATAGGTATTATTGTAAAGTTTCATTTAAATCCATCCAGTAGTTTTTGCGTGAAAGAGTAACAAACATGCATCCATCCATCCATTATATTAGTAGGATAAAGTTTGTGAGTGTTTGAAAGTTTGGATGTAGGAAGTAATCTCCGAAACAACTTAACCGATTTGAAATTTTGTTTCACTGATAGGAAACTTCGGTAACCCTGAGTGATATCAGATAGGTAGACCGTACCTACTTTTTATGAAGGAACGAAGAGTTCGCGAGGACATGTAGTTTATGCGATGGAAACTGCGAGTCAATCACTATATTATATTTCTTGAAGATATACTTACCAGTGCCCAATTTAGTATTAGAATGGGAGATAGGGTGCTTTCACCTTGATATACCTAAAGAGTTCTTGCGGGGTCCCGAAAATAACCGTATAACTGAAGGGAATAAGTATTTCGTGGATATTTAGGATTACCTAATTTAGTTCTTGAAATAGAAGATTCAAAGAAATAGAAGTTCGGAGATTTAAATAACACTAAGGGATACCTTCTGTAGCTGCTTTCTGCCAGTGAAAGAATTTTTAGAAGGGCCCTTATTCACTACACGTGAGATAACGTGGCGTGTTATGGTAAAGGTTGCTTTTCCCTCGTGCTCAAAGAAGTTTCACTTAAAAAAAATACACTTACAACGCGTGTTACGGCTAGAATAATTTCTATTATTTTGGCATTACAAATTTTGGCGTTTGGGATTACAATATTTTTTGGGACGTAACGTACGTTACGAGCAAGGAATGTTGTTGGTCATAGTGAATTAGGACCCAGTAGTTTCGGAGATTACCCCTCTCTCTACATCCAAACATACCTACAATTTTTAATAGTATACCTACAGGTAGATAGTTAGATAGTAGGTAGTACATAAAATTATATTTTGTATAACTCACAGTAGACACAATATCCAGTTTAACAGCTTAATGCGTACGTTCGCCATTTCAATAGAGAGCCAACTGATTTTGAAGTGTAAAATATCCAATATTATTTGTTAGTAGTAGCCAACTGCCAATAAGAGTCTGCCCGCGACTTTCCGTGCCGATTTCTATCCATTGTCGATTATGTTTTTGAAGTAAAGTTTCTCAACGCACGTTTGGGATGGGGATTAGGGAACTCACAGAAATAGTTACTAAATATATTAAACGTAAAATCAACGCTCCATAAGAGCGCGTGCAATTCCTACTTTTTCATATTTTTTCTAACCCATAAGCCGTAGGTACCTCAAGCTTTTTCTCGGTAGGTATTATTATAATATATCTATTTTAAAGTTAGGTACATCGAAAAATCTTCCATTGTAGGTACAGTAGAATGTGTATTTTTCTTCAATTTATTGGGCTAATAAACAACGTGCACAATAAATACTTATGGTAGGTACCTACCTAAATTTAGGTCCCACTAATGGGCATGTTGGCTAATTTTTATTTTTTAGTCTGTCTTGTAGATTATTAAAGAATATTGGACACGTATTTTTTCTTTTTTTACGTAATCAAAAAATAACGCCGATATGTCGAGTTGAAATTTCACGTGACGTCACTATTTTGACAGTTGGTATGGCGGTTTTAGAGGTTAGTGACGTCACGACCCCCTCACCCTAAACTATAATGCGCTTTATCTCTGTATATTTTAATTTATTTGAAAAAGCAAAACATACGTGTCTATTGTTTTTTTATTTTCTAACTGACGGACTAATTAGAATTTTGATTTTCAAAAGTAGTCCACATCCCCATTGTAGATACCACCAATACCTACCAGTAACCACAAGTTACTAAAAAAATATTAAGAAGTGTTGTGCATTCACAAAACTTATAGGTCAGGTTCAAAGTTAAAAGGCTATTGCTAATTAATGTGGAGTACCTAAGTAGTGAAGTATATGGTACAGACTTAGTAAGAGATGGTGAATCAGCCCAGGTGATGTAGGTATACACATCGATAAAAATAATATTATTAATTAATTGTGCAATAAGAAGCCGTAATGCTTCTGTCAAGTGTGTTCTTGCTTTTTTTTGGTAGTGCAAGTGCAATAGACAAACAAACAAACGAACAGTCCTTACATACATACTTAATTACCGGCTGTTATCTGGACTGGAGTGTTATGAATCGTTATCTTGTGCTAGATAAAATATAAGTACTGTATTAAAAGTTATTGCTAAATTTATCTACGGATTAAGATTAATGAATATCGATTCGGATATAGGCAACATGTGTCGCAATTTATTGAAACCTCTCTATGATAGATAATCATCCTGCATATATTTGAAGCTTATAGTCGAAAACTAGCAAGATATACAATCATCTCCTCCTACACTACGAGGTGGCAATTGTGCGATGGTAAACCCTTAAACGAGCCGATTGGCGCATGTCTACCCGCTAGAGGTTCCGGGTCCGATTTCCTGTGGGGGTGGATTTTGTATGATGTACCTACCTACACAGGGTTCCACTTTCCAGTTCTTCCATTACGATCCATTATTATCTTTAGTCTTTAATATAATATAAATGTAATAATAAATGTTTATTTTCCACAATCGGTGTACTGAATTTCGATAATAGTGATTAGGAAAAACGTATACAAACTGCGTTTATAACATTTCATTACCCACTGTAAACTGCGCTACCGTTGCAAAGGAAGTTAGAACAAATGCTCTAACTTGCCCAAAACTTCTTTTGCTGCCATCCCAAGTATATTTACCACAATATTGTACAAAACAGTGACTAAGTAAAAAGAACCATTAAGCGTTTAATACATTAACTCAGGCACTCACCGCCGCACTCAGAGTCGACTTTAATGATTACTTAGTTAAGTATAGATTTTTACAACAAAACTGCCGCAATCAGGCAAGTTTAATAAATTAATGTTAGTTGGCATTTAACTAATTAAGTTACATCTCATTAAATGCCAATTAACATTAATTTACTGAACGTCTCAGGTTGCGGCAATTTTGTTTTAAAAATCAATACTTAACTAAATAATCATTAAAGTCGACTCTGAGTGCGGCCGTCAGAGTCGACTTTAATGATTACTTAGTTAAGTATAGATTTTTAAAACAAAACTGCCGCAAACAGAGACGTTCAATAAATTAATGTTAATTGGCATTTAACTAATTAAGTTACATCTCATTAAATGCCAATTAACATTAATTTACTGAACGTCTCTGATTGCGGCAGTATTGTTTTAAAAATCTATACTTAACTAAGTAACCATTAAAGTCGACTCTGAGTGCGGCGGTTAATTTCTTTGTTAATGAATGTTTTAGTGCACGATGAATATTTTTGTGTACGAAAATCACCCGGCGCCAGTCGACACTGGGTTTAATTTGTTTTCGTACTAAACTGAGTTGAAGCTCCTTTTGTCAGTTCTGTGGTCATAACTAATAGTAAGAACACCTACCTAACACTAACTTTATATCAATACACGGCCGAGG
This sequence comes from Zygaena filipendulae, assembly GCA_907165275.2. Taxonomy (NCBI): domain Eukaryota; kingdom Metazoa; phylum Arthropoda; class Insecta; order Lepidoptera; family Zygaenidae; genus Zygaena; species Zygaena filipendulae. The sequence goes on along the minus strand of OU015670.1, from coordinate 7,657,231 downwards.
AATGAGCCGTGCTCTCGTACCTTTGGCAGAGGAACGTCGGACAATGGCGTCTCCTTATGGACATGGTTAATACTCTGAGCCCCAAGGCTCATCAAGAACGTAGATGTTAAAGTATTAAAAAATAAACCGGCCAAGTGCGAGCCGGATTCGCGGACCGTCCAAACTTGTAGGTAGGTACATAATATGTAAATAGATCGTTCATCACGAACATAATTTATAGTCTCAAAGGCTTAGAAAATTTAGTTATGTATTATTTACTAGCATCTCCCCGCTAGTTTCCGATTTCCCGTAGGAACTCCAAAGTAGCCTAATTTAGTCCTTATAACAGTAGCTAGTTTGCAGTGAAAGTCCCGTCAAAATGGTTCCGTTTTCGGAGTTCCCGCGGGAATCCCGGGATACAAAATGCTCTATGTCCTTCTATGTACCCCTGACAACGTGTATGGAAAATTTCATGACGATCGGTTGAGCCGTTTAGGCGTGAAAGTTTACTTTTGCATTTTAGTAAGGATTTAATTTTTGTTTTTCTGATCAAAATTCCTACCAGTTTTCCATTTTTTTCCTTTAATTATGCTACGAGACATTGCTTCTTGCCTTTCACAATACTAGCTCAACTTACACCCCATAGGTTTTGAATCACTTTTCAGACTGACTTAGACACTGAAGTAGTCCTATAAGGGTTCCTTTTTTCCTTCTTAGATAAAGAACTCTATAAATGAAACACAGTAAGTAAATTTAAAGTTTTACTTAAACATAAAATTCTAATACAATATTTTTACACAAATATCTGATTCACAAGACTACATGTCTGTCGGTTTAATCACGGTCGCGGTAGTGTTTGATGTTGATGAGCACCCATGCAGGGACGATGGTCCAGCCAACCAGCATGAGTCCACCAAGGAACAGCAACTCCTGGAACAAGAAGAAATTCACAAACTCATTTGTCATTTCTTAGAGACATGAAAACTCAGGAACACTCAGACAGGCAGGCAGGATTACTCCCTTCACCCTTCCCTAATCTGCATCTACACATTATACTTTTAAAAAGAGAAACACAAGTATAAATTGTAACTTGCTTCTCATTGCCATCTACAACTCGCTGTTATCTTAAGATTGCCTTGAAAGAATTGCCTATAGCAATAAAGCCCCCATTTGCTGTCTTTTCTTTTTATTTGTCTAATCTTTAGTGTGTTTCTTTTGGGGCAATAACTTATGTATATTTGAATGTGTAACTACTCATAAAACCCAATTAACTATCAAATTTTTATAACAGTGGTTTATGGTAGGCATGTCAATTAAAAATAGACTTTTTTTTTCAGTGAAAGGTGGCACAAGTAGTCATAGGTTTTGCAGTCCCTTACCAAGGCCCATGCACAGAGGATTATGAATCTACACTGGCTATCACTTTCACACCATCTTCACTTCGAATAAAGAATAATACACACCTGGCACATGATTTTATATTTTGCCTTTTGGTCTGTAGTAGATTACAAACTCTAAGGATAAGTATTATGTACTAGCTGTTCCTGAGGTTTCCACCGCATTAATTTCGGAGTTCCCTCAGGAATTCTGGGAAAAAAGTACTCCTGGCAATGTGTATGTAAAATTTCATGGTGATCGGTTGAGCCGTGGAAGCGTAACAAACAAACAAATAAACAACTCACTTTCGGATTTTTTAAAGTAATTTGGATGTAAGGATATATTGGATCATCATTATATCCGTTTGTTCTCGCAAATGTAAAAACTGGAGTACGTTAGAGATTTTACAATTTTATTTTTCCTCGTAGAAAAACATAACCTAATTTTTTGATACAACAATTACGTAATCTCAACCACTCGTTATTTTCGCTTAATGGCATTTGTTATACCGGAAAACTATTGGGAAACCAAAAAATTAATAAAGTAACATAGTTTTTATGTAACTTGTAAGATTTTGCATGTCTATCATGGAAATATGAGGTTTTTTTATCGACGTAACTTACCGTTCGCGACACCTTTTCTCTGGCTGGTGTAGCGATGACGCTCATATTCCTCTGTTGGACCACATTTTTGATTATATGGTTGTTAGTTCTCAAAAGGCTCCTAATACCCAACATTTCGAAAAAATCGCAAGAGGTTTCACAGGAAGAAATACGACGTAATTTCGCTCACAATTTTCTTTTCTTTCTTGCTTGAGCTTAACATGAACTTGTCAAGACTCAAGAATATCAAGATGTCAATGTCAGTTGTCTTTTACTCTTTTGTCGTTGTCACTGACTGATGACGTTTTTTTTTATATTACACCCGCCGAGTGGCGTGGCGCGGATATAATTTTCTGAGAAATGAAAGAAAGTGAGAAAGGGTGAAGGGTCCAAATCTCGCGTACGCGTGACGAGGCGAGCCACACGGCGAGCCCCGAGCGACTGTTCACATTCGCACTTCGTCGTTCGCCGCGTGCCTCGCCTCGTCGCTCGTGCCGCTCGCGTCCCCCGGAGCGGCTTTTTTGTCACGAGTCAAAGGCCCTCGCGTCAAACGCGAGCGTGGTGTTTACACTCGCGTTCTCGCTTCATTCGGGTTTCAACTTTGGGCCGCGATGGTTGTGTGCTTTTAAACTGCATAAATGGATTGGTTGCAACTTGCAACAAGAAACGTTTTGGTTTCTAGAATAATAATAATAATTCACTTCACAACACACAGATCTACTTGATCCCACACTAAGATATAAGCTTGTGTCATGGAAACCAAGCAAACGCGGTATATTATACTACACATATTATTACATATATATTATACTATAGATATATATATATACACACCCAGACTGGAAAATGGAACCCTGTGTTCATCACACAAAGTCCACCCCCACCGGGAATCAAACTCGAAACCTCTTGATTAGCGGGCAGGCATGGTGACCATTGCGCCAATCGGGTCGTCAATTATTTTAAAAGAAACCGATAATTTGGGATCCCAAACATAGATTCCACAAATATAACCAAAAAGTAAACGTTATATGGACTAGATTTTATTAAGAAACTAGCTGTGCCCCGCGGTTTCACCCGCGTGAAAAGTTTTTATGTAACAACTTTTTTTCCTGACATCCGATTTAAATGAAATAAAGCCTATAGATCCAGGCTAAGCTTAATCTACCTGTGAAAACCGCATGACAATCCGTTCAGTAGATTTGGAGATTATCGTGAACAGACAGACAGACAAACAGACAGACAGAAAAGATTTTAAAAAACCCTTTTTTTGTACTTGGTTACTCTTCGTTTCATCCCCTGTCAATTTTTGTTAAAAATATTCAATATACAGAATCGCGGATTCTGCTCTTTTATTATAGTATAGATAGATAGATAGATAGATAATTATGTAGACCTCCAACCGCACTAAACAATAAACCTTTCGACAGCATCTCCTGCGCAAAAAAAAGTCGATGACACCCGGCGCAGGAGAAGATGATATTAACAATTTTCAAATTGTATATTGTTTATTTTGTTATTTTGTTTGTATATTATTATTTCATATACCTACCTATCGAACAGATGCACACCAGATCAGCCTATTCTTATCTCTTTTCCTGTTGTGGGTCTGCTGGAAGAAATTCCACATGGAATAAGCATGACCCTTGTACATGATTAACTTTATACTTTCTTTCCTTTTTTGTTGTCCTTGTGTGCATTTATTGTTAAATAAATAAATAAATAAATTTTATTTCTTTTATTTTTTAAATTATTTACATATTTAAATTTAAATTATTTATTTTATTTATTTATTTTACTAGCTATTATATTCTAGCGTTTCCCCGCGGTGTCATCCGCGTTAATTTCAAAGATCCTGCGGGAATTCCGGGATAAAAAGTACCCTATGTGTTATTCTGAATTGCTTCTACTTGAAGCATTATCAAAATATTAGCCTTAAATATATTATCCGTGCCTTAAATACATGCATTTAATTTTCGACGTTTACAAAATAATGGTTAACGACTCTTGATTATTTCAGGAATAAATGAAATTTTAACCGTCGAGAACCTGTATCATGCACATACAGGCACAGGACAGTTCAAATTTCAAAAAAAAATTTGTTAGCAATACATGAGATGGCGCAATATTAATACCCTCAAAGTAAATATAGTTAATACAATAATTATTAGTAAACTTGGTAAAAAATCCTATAGAGCAGATAGCAGACAGTAGATATATAATATGATAATAGGCATCTATAGCTATTATTTTTTATTAGATGTTTTTATAGCTGTATTATTGTAAAGTTTCATTAAAATCCATTCAGTAGTTTTTGAATGATAACGTAACAAACATCCATACAATCCATACAAACTTTGTAATATAAAGATTTTAAAAATAACAAGTAAGAATTTCTTTTATTAAAATTAATCGAGTAGTAGGAAAAGCTCAGTAAGCAAAGACGTCTTGTTAACGCTAACACTTCGACGTCCTCCCTAGCTCAAAGAAAACTGAACGCCGGCCGCAGCTCTTTTCCATCGATCGCGGTCGCACGAGCGACGGGACGAGGCAGCGTTTACATTCGCACCTCGTTCCCCACCATGAAACGAAGCACAAGACGAGGAACGAGGCGCGAATGTAAACGCCGATAAAATAGCGTTTACACTCGCGCCTCGTACCTGGCCACAAGACGAAGCACGAGGCGAGGTACGAGGCGCGAGTGTAAATCCCGTATGAGGTCCAAATGAAATAACGAAGACAAACAATTCAGTATCCAATTCAATTTCTTGTGTTTATGGTGATGCGTATTTGACATTTCGCCAGGCTCCAGTGTTTCTTTAGTGACTCTGCTGAAGTAGCGGAATGTATATCGCTGTTCATAAAAAAAAAGTTTGACAAGCGCTGTCAAATGTCAATATATTTCCAATTGCCAATTGTCATTCCATTTAGCAGTAAATTGTTATTTTTCGGTGCTGGTTTATTAAATTATTTTCTGTTTTATCGCAAATTATTACTAAAAATGGCTGTAAGTATAATCTACTATAAATCAATTGGCGTCACACAAACGTTAGGTCATTAATCTCTATTATCTACCGGCCTACTAAATATTATAACCTAACATTTCGAATCATATTTTTCTTGCAAAGAAGTGAATAACACTCAAAACCATAACTTAAATGTTTTACGTGACGCTTTATAATGATTTTACAGTCGTTCGCAGCAGGCCAAGTCCATGAAGTGCGATCAATAACGCGTATTGAAAGAATCGGCGCTCATTCTCACATTCGGGGCCTCGGTTTAGATGATTCTTTGGAGCCTAGAGCAGTGTCTCAGGGGATGGTGGGACAGAAGATGGCCAGAAAAGCCGCTGGAGTTGTCCTGCAAATGATCCGAGAAGGTGAATATTGAACATACACTTTCTTACTGTTGTCATGGTTACTAATATTTTTGAGGTTATGTTTATGTTGGAAGATGTGATCTAAAATCATAATTATTACAGTTCAATTACAATGAATAAAGTTTTTACAAAACAGTAGGTGCCATAACTGACTCACAGACTGACAACACACTGCCTGAAATGCTGTGTTGAAAAAAAGAAACTTTAATTTTTTTATTAGACTTCCTTTTGCCAAGAAGACAAGCACTCAATGATAACTCCTTTAATACTTACTATGCAAGCACCAATAAAAAGTTTTTAAAACACCTTGTAGAGTGACACTACATGAAGTATTTACATTTAAATCCACATCAAGCTTTTTGCTATAAGATTGTTCAAAGATTTATTTATTTATTTATTTAGACATAATTATAACACCATAACAGCTATTCACTAAAGCGATGCTATAAAATAAATAATAATATTAATAATAATTACTAATTGGCATCAATTGTTTCTATACACGATGTAGATATCAATTATTTTTTCCGCTTTATATATCTGCCTTCAGTCAATATTATCAATAAACATAATTTAACTCTTTACTTTTCCATGGAAACATGGTGCCAATGACTACATACAAAAACTTTTTATTCTAAAGTAACTAAATTTCATGCATATTATATACTATATCTTAATTTTTTGTATTGTAATTCCTTTTACTTGCTTTTCTACCAGGCAAGATTGCTGGGCGAGCAGTGTTGCTGGCGGGACAGCCGGGTACTGGCAAGACAGCTATAGCGATGGGGCTGGCTCAAGCGTTAGGTCCGGACACACCATTCACAAGCATGGCGGGTGGGTACCACACATTGTAATGTCAATGATCACTGATTTACCTGCAACGTGAGTGATAACAATAGACAAGTGCAGGAAAGTGATTCATAACCGCCACTACCTACTCTGAGAAATGTGCTATCAGTAGAAGAAGTTGTGTACCCCAATTTTGGTAAAAAATTAGGACATCTGAAGGTATTTTTATAATCAAATACCGAAATACTAGCTATTTATTATATTAGTCACTAATTCAACCTGGTATATTTAATGTACACAATACCTATTAATATTATAAATGCAAAAGTAACTCTGTCTGTCTGTCTGTCTGTTACACTTTCACAATTGAACGGCTCAATCGATCATCATGAAACTTTGCATACACATTGTCAGGGGTACAGACAAGGACATAGGGTCTAGGGTCATAGGGTTCTGTCCCGAATTTAACGCGGGCAAAACCGCGGGGAACACCTAGTCCTACTAATATTATAAATGTGAAAGTGTGGATGTTTGGATGTTTGTTACTCAATCACGCAAAAACGGCTGAACAGATTGTGACTAAATTTGGCATGCACATTGTCAGGGGTACAGAGAAGGACATTACTTTTTATCCCGGAATTCCCGCGGGAACTCCGAAATTACCGCGGGTGAAACCATGGGGCACAGCTAGTTTATAATAAAACAATAAGTAATTCAAAACACGTTTAATATTATGAAGGATCAACAGCCATGCCCTGCCAATGCAGTTCTATGCTGTAGTGAATCGGCAGTCTCAGCATCATATGATTATTTATTTATTATTTGGTTGTTTTCAGGTTCCGAAATCTACTCACTGGAGATGAGCAAGACAGAAGCACTCACACAAGCCATCAGAAAGTCCATTGGTATCAGAATCAAGTAAGTGCCCACTTCTCAACTGTCTCTTTGTCTCAACCTCATTTGAGAGCAGGTAGGCAATACAAGTCTGTTTGTCAGTTCGTTTTGTGCTCTATTTATTTCGTCCCACCATTTTAAAACGGTCAAAATTTTTACTACAGACAATAGCTGTGACTGTAACAGTCTTATTGCAACTAGCAATATTTTGTCGCGAAGTCTCGAAATGACAGTGGTTAAAGTTTATGTAAGGCTTGATTTTATTGTTAAAAAATTGTCTGAATACAGGTATGTTAAAGAGATGGAAATGGTGTGGTGGGGATGGATGGGTACCCTGCAGGGATATCGCGAATATTCACATCCGCATCCGCAAATGCGGAGCTTCCCCATATATTTGGACATCTGCATCCGCATCCGCAATAATCAATGCATTCATGCGGATGCGAATGTAATACAAGTTGCGACAAGAAAGAAATCAACGGAGCTAGGATGCGCAAAATGACAAAATTTTATCGAGCCATTTTCTTTTTCTTCTTCTTTTTTTAAAAATGGCTTCCACTGTGTTGCCTTTCTCACAGTGACTCCGCCAATGTCACGTAGTTGAAAGTAAACGTAGGAGGTCGAATAATATCTTTAGAAGTGATACTTCCAAGAGCCTGAGTTTACCTATAAAGAAGGACAACACAAAAGTTAATAACGTTAGTATCGACAGGTATGTTAAAACACAAAGCGGAGGTTGAGGATGTAAGAAGAGGCAAAGGTTAATTCATAGAGTTGCATAAAAAAATAATAATATAAACAGGCACTCATATATACAAATTGTTAGCTTCTATAAATTAGCCATTTTATCGATTCTCGTCGACATAATATTATATCGTTTTGTCTACCGGTAGCACAAAATGTTTAGCCGAATCTAGTCTTAACTTAATACCCCACTACTGCATTTTTTTCCTTGGACGCCCACAAATATTTGTCGTGTCGACAATTTTATCTTTCGTTCGATAAACATATCGTGGCGCGCATCTTAGCTATGCAGGTGGGGCCGGCGAATGAAAATTGGTAAGTGAAGTTACAAAAAACGTACATACAGCCGAATGCAGAACCTCCTACTTTTTGGAAGTCGTTTAAAAATAGGAGCATTATTCTTATTACTAATTTTCATCAATACAAATGTTAATAATTAATTTATCATTGTTTTAATTCTTTATTCCTATACATATATTGGTCCATGTTCCTATACTATATTTATATAACACTAGTTGTGCCCCGCGGTTTCTCCCGCGCTAATTTCAGAGTTCCCGCGGGAATTCCAGGATAAAAAGTACCCTATGTGTTAATGTGATGTATAAGCTATATTATTGTAAAGTTTCATTTCAATCCATCCAGTAGCTTTTGCGTGAAATAGTAAAAAACATCCATCCATCCATCCATCCATATATACATACATACTTACAAACTTTCGTTTTTATAATATTAGTAGGATCTTAAACATCCGCATCCGCATTCACATCCGCGGATGTGAAAAATTCGGCATCCGCAACATCAGTCGTACCCTGATGTTGTCGTTGAGTGTTGTTGCTCGCCCGCGTCAGGGAGGAGTCGGAGATCATAGAGGCGGAGGTTGTGGAGCTGGTGGTGGAGCGCGCGGCGGGCGGGGGCGGCGCGCGCGTCGGCCGGCTCACGCTCAAGACCACGGACATGGAGACCAACTACGACATGGGCGCCAAGATGATAGATGCGCTGCTCAAAGAGAAGGTAACGTCCAGTCAGCAACAAAAATTTTGTAAACCCTTTTGTCAGTAATTGTAAGTTGAAATTTATTACTGTTGCAATAAGATTCAATTATGACTAACAAAAGTGATTACATTTTCTGATACATGCTCATAGAATAGGGTTCGTAATTAATAACCAAGATAATTATCTTTTTGGATAATCGTGTTAATTATTTATGAGATAATCCGTAGATTTATCACAAATTATTTGTAGTTTTTAGTTTAGCATTTCAGAAACAGAAACAATAAAGCAGAACATAATTATTATCAACCAAACCAAGATTACTTGTAAGTTACAATTTAGACCAAATCGCGACTTGTTATTTGTTGTTGTTTTCCTAAAAAACATTTTCTATTTATTTTGCGAGTTTGGAAAAAATAGTAGCCATAGTGCAAGAAAAATCTGACGAAATTCGTATGATAACTGATCGTGACATTCCACGTTAATATATATTTTTTAACCGACTTCCAAAAAGGAGGAGGTTCTATGTTCGATTGTATGTATGTTTTTTTTTTTTTTTTTTTTTTTTTAATTTTTTTTTTAATGTATGTTCACCGATTACTCGAAGACGGTTGGACCGATTTGAAAAATTCTTTTTTTGTTTGAAAGGGTTTACTCCCAATTAGGTCCCATTGCCACCAAGTCGGGATCTGATGATGGGATCTTGGCGAAATCGAGGGAACTCTTCAAAAATTGTAGGCACACCTATGGCGATTTGGGTATTTTTGATAGTAGATCGTTCATTTACTTTCGGAAAGCAAAATTTGAAGAAGTGGAACTGATGATGAAGACCACAGGTGGTCATCGGAACTACTCAATAATGGGTATTTCAGGAGTTCCGAATCGATAACTTTAATATGGTTTCTAAACAATTTATGCCCGTCACAATGTATATGGTGAAGTGGAACTGATGGTGATGTACTAGGAGAACTCCTCAACAATTAACGTCCCTGCGTCGGGAAAAGCAATATTTTGTAAAAGGTTATGAGTAGTTGACATTAGGCTATTGTAACTTAGATAAATTACAAACCGACTCACTAAAAAGCAAGAAATAAACAAATTTTTAACAAAAAAATTAAAACCGACTTCCAAAAACACAAAACTAAAAAACTAAAAATAAAAAGCTAAAAATAACAAAATACCGATTTACTTAATCCAAAAGACAAAAACACACGTAATATTATTATTGGTTTGTGCTACCACTGATCGGTATGAAGTCGGTGACAAGCCAGATATGGAGGGGGAAGATGGGCTAAGTCGACTTCGACCGCCACCAGCTCTTCGTGAGCAGAACAACCCAAGTGGGCAGACACCAGCGGGCTTGTCACCGAATTCAAACCGATCAGTGGTAGCACAAACCAATAATAATATTACGTGTGTTTTTGTCTTTTGGATTAAGTAATTGGTATTTTGGTTGGTATTTTGTTATTTTTAGCTTTTTATTTTTAGTTTTTTAGTTTTGTGTTTTTGGAAGTCGGTTTTAATTTTTTTGTTATTCACCTTAATTTTACTAATCAATTTCAATCTAAATATCAGGGACCCGAGTCTAGATTCAGAATATGCTTGTAGGTGCAAGCGGGCGATGTAATAACCATAGACAAAGCGACCGGCAAGATCAACAAATTGGGGCGGAGCTTCGCGCGCGCCCGCGACTACGATGCCACCGGTATGTGTATGATTAACTTTGTTTCTCTATGTTTTAGTGATAGATACTCTTTAATTCACAGTTTTGGAAATATTGTGGTAAATATACTTGGGATGACAGCAAAAGAGGTTATGGGCATTTGCTCTGACTTCCTTTGCAACGATACACGGTGGCGCGCCTGCCCCGCTTTCATGTCCTCTCTAGTTAATTTATTTGCTCTGTGATTCTATCCCTCCGCTCCCCCCTTTTGTGATTTTTCGTGATTTTTTCCGAACCCTTCCCCTCTTGAGCCTCACGTGATTAATGGACGCCCCCCATAGTAATTAGTTAGTGGAGTCAACTTGATCCACTTAAAAAATATACACAACCAAACCCGGGCGGCAACCTGATGCGAGAACTTGTGCGCACGGGTGTACAATGCAGTAGATGCACCGGCGAACGACGCAAGCGGCGCGAGCGCATCTCAACGCGCCGGCTAGTGCAATAGGGTACTTGCATAAAATTTATTATAAGAAATTGTGTCAATATTTCAAAAATAGAGCCTTAGAAAAGTGTTATCGTGAAAGATTTACTAAAAAAAATTTCAATAGTTTCCAAAATATTCAACTTTTAATTTTGTGAAACGGAACGTTGTAACGAAACACCAATCACAGCCACGCTTAACACATGACGTCACTTTTATTTTTTTAGGAAACATTTACCTCTTTCAGATAAGGCAAAAGAAACGTACGTTACTTACTACGTACGCGTATACTTATTAGCTAATGGGCATGTTGATTAATTATTTTTTTAGCCCGTCTTGTAGATAAAAAAAAAATCTTGGACACGTATTTTTTATTTTTTTACGTAATCAATAAATAACGCTGTGATAAATTGAGTTGAAATTTCGCGTGACGTCACTATTCGGACAGTTTGTATGGCGGTTTTAGCGGTTAGTGACGTCACGAACCCCTCACCCTAAACTTTATTGCGCTTTATCTCTGTATATTTTAATTTATTTGAAAAAGCAAAAAATACCTGTCTATGCTTTTTTTTATTTTCTAACTGACGGACTAATTAATTTTAATTCTAAATACATACAGGTTTTTATACCTATACATAGGTTCACACATACATACATGTAAGCTTGCGTATGTGCGTCAATATATATTTTTGAGTGAGTGAGTTTTTGTGTTGTGCTTGTAATGAAGTGATATATAACGATATGTACCTAATAATATGTAATGATGGCCCTCCGACGCGGTATTGGGATCGGAACCCGATCTGGCGAATGTCTGGTTCCACCACCTAACAAATATTTGAAGGGAGGATCAAATTCATACACAACAATTACCCATCTACATCTGGTTTTGTTGCACAAGAGACTCAATCTCACTCTAGGTTGTAGTGAGTAGCCAATTTGTTACAATTTTCTCGCAATCAAAAATGGTTAAAGAATACACATCAAGGTATTTGTTAACCACATTGTATGTACATGTAAGCACTTTGTCTCGTATACTGTCTCAATGCAAAGGTTGTTCTGACAAAAGGTACCAGAGCAACATCGCGCCTATTATTATTATTATTCATTCATATTCATTAATGGCTTTTTATAGATAATATTGTAGTTTTTGGACCCAAGGTGGTTGTAATTTTGTGGGAGCATACCGTAGTCCAAGCGAATAATTTAGCAACTATGTTCTTATATGATATAAACACATAGCTCCACTTGTATGTGAATAATATTTATAATACTGAGACCATCAAAGTAGGGTTAGCAATTTTTTAGTTCTTAAAGTGTTCATTTATGTTATACAACATTGTTAACCTGTCTGTGGTCCTATTGATAATAAATAAAAATAAAAAAAAATATTATTGCTACAAGTTGATGTGGTCGATGCCCCCGGCCAGGCGCGCAGGCCCGCTTCGTGCAGTGTCCGGAGGGCGAGCTGCAGAAACGCAAGGAGGTGGTCCACACGGTCACCCTGCACGAGGTGGACGTCATCAACTCGCGCACGCACGGCTTCCTGGCGCTGTTCTCCGGTCAGTTTAGTAACCAACTGATCGACTTTTGTGTCTGTCTGGCTTTTGTGTAGCGTTTATTAAAACGTGTGTCGTGCGTAGACTGAAAGACGGCTTGAGTTCTGGAGGTGTTTATTTCTTAGTTCACTTATTTCAATAATTAGTACAATATTAATTATGCAACACGTAGTGCAAGGTGTTCGTGGCAGGTAATATTACCTTGAATGATCGATCTTGACTTGACTTGCATATGCATCATTCAATCAAAGATGTGTTGCCACAGATGACACATTATAGTTTTTATTCGGCACGTTACAGTGCACATATGTAGTATTAACGAACTGCGTTCCAATACAATATGAGCCTGCGTGACTCTTTTTAACCGACTCCCAAAAAGGAGGAGGTTCTGCATTCTATGTAGGTATGTATGTTTTTATTTTGACGTCAATCATTAAAAATTACAATAATTGAGATAACCACCCACAAAATTTCCACCCTGCGAAACTCCTCGAAGCTGCACAAGAAATTTAACCAAGTTTTATTTTGATTAATTAAATATTATAACACTAGCTTTTGCCCGCGGTGTTACTCGCGGTAGTTTCGGAGTTCCCGCAGGCATCTCGGCTCTAATGATGAAAGAATTTTCGAAATCGGTTCAGTAGTTTTCGAGTTAAATCGTAACAAAACAAAACAATTACAAATCTTTCTTCTTTATAATACTAGTATAGAAAAGAATATAAGTATTTTTCCATGAATTCATTGATCATTCATTAATTCCCCCGCCAGGTGACACGGGCGAGATAAAGTCGGAGATCCGCGAACAAATCAACAGCAAGGTGGCGGAGTGGCGCGAGGAGGGCAAGTCGGAGATGATACCTGGCGTGCTGTTCATAGACGAGGTCGGGGTTCCTATCAAGTATAGGTGTCGCAATGCGTTACGATAACGGGCCGCGAATTTTTTTTGTTTTTTTTAGTATACATCTTCGTTCACGATTACTTTACTTTTTGTACTAAGACGTATCAAAATAAAAAAAGGTGTTTATTAAAACTCCTTTAAGTTTAATTTGTAAAAGTTTGCGCACTGAATAAAAAATATTGCTGTATACCTACATAATATAGATAAATATATACACGCCCAGACTGGAAAATGGAACCCAGTGTTCATAACACAAAGTCCACCCCCACCGGGAATCGAACCCGGAACCTACTGCGCCAATCGGGTCGTCTGCTTTCACAGATCGGTTCAGCGATTAGTATGCAAGTGCCCACTGTTGAAGCGTAGTGATCATGTGGTCAGTGGGCTGCCCGCAGGCGCACATGCTGGACATCGAGTGCTTCTCGTTCCTGAACCGCGCGCTCGAGTCGGAGACGGCGCCGGTGGTGATGATGGCCACCAACCGCGGCATCACGCGCATCCGCGGCACCAGCTACCGCTCGCCGCACGGCATCCCGCTGGACCTGCTCGACCGCATGATCATCGTGCCCACCGCGCCCTACTCGCACCAGGAGCTCAAGGAGATACTCAACATCCGGTGAGGATGAGCTACCTATCACGATCATTAATATTATTGTTATTTACTTGCTGACCCCCGCGGTTTCACCCGCGGTAATTTCGGAGTTCCCGCAGGAATTCCGGGATAAAAGTACCCTAAGTCACTCAGGATCACTTTAGCTTCCTATCTATAATAAGTAGACCCATAGATAACAACCTCACAAACTCCGGAGTTCCCGCGGGAATTCCGGAATAAAAGTACCCTATGACACTCAGGACCACTGTAACTTCCTAAAGAATTCTCAAAATCGGTTCAGTAGATCCAGAGATTACCAATTACCCCTTACAACGTCACAAACTCACAAACTTTTGCTCTTTATAATATTAGTTTAGATAAACCTAGGATCATTTTAACACTTAAACACAGTATAAGATCTTGAAATGTGATGTCACGACACTTAGGACCCCTAGTCATCAGTGGCGAAGGTACCATAGAAGCCGATTCCCACCGGCTTCCCTTCAGACGCAACATCTCTCTCTACCGTAATTGAGAACGTTGTCAGGGATACAGGGAAGGACTTTTTATACCGGAATTCCCGCGGGAACTCCGAACTTATCGTAGGTGAAACCGCGGGGAACAGTTAATACTTTAATAAGTTGAAATTAAAGTAGATTTCCGGCTTCCCCCTCTCAATATTTTACCCTTCGCCACTGCTAGTCATACAAAGTCACACTTCGTCGACCCCCGTGACGTGCGACGTACTTTATGGACGGCCCCGTTGTTGCATGCGCTGATCAGATGCGAGGAGGAGGACTGCCAGATGTCCAGCGACGCGCTGACGGTGCTGACGCGCGTCGCCACCGAGACCTCGCTGCGGTACGCCATACAGCTGATCACCACCGCCTCGCTCGTCGCGCGCCGAAGAAAAGCCAACGAGGTACCCACCGCGCCGTGCAACCAGCCCAGCGACACTCCCTTGAACCAAAAGTTACTATGGATTTATGCGCGAACTTTTTTACCAACTTTGGAATACTTAACCAAATTTCTATGACCGCGTCATACATTGCATTGGTACGGTTGGCACAAAATGCTTTCATAGATCGGATCAGCGATTAGTATGGAAGTGCGTACTCTTAAAACGTAGTGATTATGCTCAGTGCGTGCAACGATGCACTACGCCACGCCAAACCACCTCAAACTCCATAGATCCAGGCCGTGCCACACCACACCACTCAAGCGACACTCTCTCATTACGTCACGACATACTAGAATAGAATAGAATGGGGATGTTGAGTAAGTTTCAAAATCACAATTCTGATTAGTCCGTCAGTTAGAAAATTAAAAAAACAATAGACACGTATTTTTTGTTTTTTTTCAAATCAATTAAAATATACAGAGATAAAGCGCATTAAAGTTTAGGGTGACGGGGTCGTGACGTCACTAACCGCAAAAATAAACAATTTTTTTTTTCAACAACCTAATTTGTATTTATTAATTTTTACATTCACATTAACGTTTTGAACATGACATTAGTTTTGACATTTAATGATAATAATAATAAATATTTATTTATTTCTTTCTTACATCTAAATAGTACAAGGTTGAGGTCTCCTTTTAAGTAGAAAAGTACCTGTATCAGGAGACCTCGCACTTACATAACAAATAGTATATTAATCGAGCCAAGAAAGAGAAATAACCAGATAACAAAAATAACAAATAATTAAAAACTAGGATTGCTTGGGTGTATTTGTATTTGTGTGTGTGTGTGTGTGTGTGTGTGTGTGCGTGTGTGTGTGTTTGTGTGTGTGTGTGTGTGTGTGTGTGTGTGTCGTCTGTGACATTTAATTATTCCGATGAATTAATTAATTGAATATCACTGGCTCATCCAAGCAACCATCTATAGCGTGTCCCTTCAAACTTTGACATCAAGGCAGAATCAACGTCAAATCGGTGGAGCCATAAAACTAAAAAATTTACTGTATATGTAATGTACTGTATATTTTAATTTATTTGAAAAAGCAAAAAATACGTGTCTATTGTTTTTTTATTTTCTAACTGACGGACTTTTGATTTTCAAAAGTAGTCCACATCCCCATTGTATCAGCATCTGAACGGAATCTTCGTCTCCAGGTCAGCATGGAAGACGTGAAGAAGGTGTACTCGCTGTTCCTGGATGAGAATCGTTCCGAGCAGTTCCTGAAGGAATACCAGGACGAGTTCATGTTCGACGACGGCAGCGGAGGTTAGTGTGATCGTGATGAAATAATGAATGCATATGCAAAGTATTTAAAAAGAGGTACCATTTTTAAACACCAATTTTCATGCCACAAATATTTACCCTGATGCGAGAATCGAAACCTGCGACGCTGGGAGTAACGGCCATTTCCCTTAGAGCGATGCCACACGGGCGTTGTCTGTGCGTTGCGTTAGCGCTGCGTCGACTGAGCGGTGACGCTCCGTTGTTCTACATACAAATCTGAACGACATGCCACACGATGCGTTGAAATGACGGAAGGCGACGCAACGCAAGCGCAACGTACAAGGAGAGGTGAGAGACGAGGTGGGGAAGGGAGCTGCGTTGAAACGACGGAGCGGCAGCGCAGTATTTATTAGCATATTGAATACGTTGACGCAGCGTCGACGTAGCGCTCATGTGGCATTCACTGCGTTGAAATCATCGCGGCGCGACGACGCAGCGCAGCTGCAACGCCCGTGTGGCATCGCTCTTACCTCTACACCAACGGTGCTGTCAAAATGTCACTGGTCTGTCAAAATGACAAAGCCGACACCTTTGGTTCCTACCAAAATAACTCAGTCCCACTGCCTACATTATAGTCCGTATTCATAACCATTATCCAAGTATTAGCTTGTCTTCTTTATTTTTCAACGCAATGAGCGAGACGGACTATATCTTGAGAGGTGACCTTGAAGCTTCTATCGTGGACGTAGTAAACTAGATATAGACTAATGTAGAACTTCAATAAATTCCTTTTCTAATATTTATGAAATTGTTACAGATGCTCCACACCAACAAATGGAAGTGTCGCAATAGACAGACTTCGTGTTTTCCATAAAGTGAATACGTAATTCCAAATAGAATAACGACATTGTGATGTTTAAACTTTAAGTTGACTCGAGAAGGATTAATTTTAAGTTTCAGTTTAAGTTATTACGCATTTAAGTTAGTTATGTTTTTTTTGTAATAAATAACATCAATGCATCAAACTTGTCTTATTGTTGTAAACCACTGATACAAAAACCACTCATTTTGACACAAAAAAAACGCATCGTGTATAACTGTGAGGATTCTTACGGGAATCACTGATCACTGATATTATAGGGATGGCGGTGAAAGAGAAGGTTTTTTTTATTAGTCGATTTATGCGCCGATGGCGAAATAAATATCTACCATGGACCAATAAAACTAGAAACTAAAACTTGTTTAATTGGTCCATGATATCTACCATGGATCTACTAATAAAGTAAATGCAAAAACTGTCGGTCCGTCTGTTGAATTTTCACGTTTTGACTGCTCAATCGATCATCACGAAGTATTCGAAAGACAATATCCTATTATCATTATTATCTATATCTTCTTCTATCTATACTTATAATAAAACTGTAGAGAGGTCAATTCTGTACATTGAATATATATTCAAAATTAATATTGGAGGATGAATGGTGATCGATACTGATGCCAAAAATGCAATCAGTAATTTTTTTGTCTGTCTGTCTGTCTGTCAGACTGTATGTGCACGCATGGATCAAAAACTACTGAAGGGATTTTAACCAAACATGGTACGATTGTAGTCCATACTCCTGGGCAGGTTATAGGCTATATAACATAACTGTAAGACACATAGGAGCTGAGCAGTGACGATAAATTTGAAGCAAGTCGGATGAAAGTGCGCTTTCGAGCTCTTATCCTCGCATACGTTGATCATACACCAAAAGTATGTATTACAAAGACGATGGTCTTCAAAAGATCTACAAAAAAGTCCTGAATAGTAGGTATATAATATCTTTTATAAATAATAGTAGAATCCGTGGTTCCGTACATTGAATATTTTTAACAAAAATTGACGGGGTGATAGAAGAAGAGTAACCAACCACAAAAAAGTTTTTAAAATTCTTTTGTGTCTGTCTGTCTGTCTGTTCGCGATCTCTGTCTGTCTGTGTGTCTCCAAATCTACTGAACGGATTACGGTTTTCACACAAAGATTAAACTTAGTCTAGAGCTACATATAGGCTTTTTTTATTTAAATAGGATGTCGGGAAAAACCGCTTGTTACCGCGGGGCACAGCTAGTAAATACTAATTTGTCAGTACAGAATAAGGCCAGTATAGTTACTTTTATCTCGGATTACCGCGGGATCTCTGAAATTAATGCGGGTGAAACCACGTGGAACAGCTAGTCTAACAAAGTGTATAATTATGTTCTTCATTCTGAATGTTGACCCCGCTCGGCGCCGGCGCGGATCTACGGGGGACCAGTGTGTGCATTTGCCCCCTCTGAGGACTAAATTATGTTCTTTATTCAGCCCTTAAAAAATCTCTGACCCTGTAAAATTTCAAAAAATCTCGTGGTGCAAGTTGTAACCGAAATTGCTCTCCCCTCAACCAAGAGCAGGTTCTGTATGCGGCTGTATGTACCTATGGTTTTTTTAAATCTACTTCCCAAAAAGGAGGAGGTTCTCAACTCGATTAGGTATATTATTTTTATTTTTTCGTTTGTTACCTCAGAATTTTTGTGTGTATAATGATGACCATGTAACTTCTGAAACACTTGCCCTTGAATAACGGTCATCCTTATACATTTTCACACAACACTCACTTTTTTGGAGACGACGTTCAAACGAACTGGGTATTTCAATTAAATTAAAATTATCGTTTCTTTTTATTCTTTAATCAAAGTTTCGAGTAGAATAGGGATTTTAAAATTGATGTTGTTGAAAATATGTGAGCATCAAAAAAACAATTACTTTTGTACTCATTATGAAAAATGCTGTGTGCAATTTTTCATAATGAGTGTGTGTGTGAATGTGCAAAATAAGTTCGCGTTCCCGACACCCTATAAGATTCCCCTACTGCTCTAGTAATCTAGAGGGAAGTTGTAAAGAGGGAAATCGTAGTGACAACATTCAAAAGAATCGCTACCAAACGTTCGCAGTGGAAAATTCGAGACGAATTCGACTAGATAGTGACTTGATTTTTTTCGAATGAGTACCTATGGAAATCTGCCTCACCATAGGCCCATAGAGCATACAGGTGCGTTGCTGACCTGGACCGGGAATGGGAACTGACTTTCAAATGAGGCTGCCGGAACACACCGTTAGGAGCTTGGCGACAGATTTACAACTTGAAGGTGGTAGCTAGCCAGCCGGGCACTAGAGAGTGCCCTACCACCATGCAAAGTTAATATAATACTGCTATATAGTCGTTAAAAGTAATGGTAGACTTCCTGAAACGAAATACGGCCTGTTCGATGCTCCCTCCAAGAATCAAACCTGGGACCTCATTTGCGGAGTGATTTATGTGGATTTTTGACCAGTTCTCTCTGTATAGTTGACTTTCTTCTTTGGTGGCGCCAATCCTGTCTTCAACCACATTAACACGCTAAAGAGATTGAGGCATAACTTACCTACCTATATCTACTCAATAAAAGGTACCTACTTCCAGAGAATCAAACGAGGACTTTAACTCAGACGAAATTTTTTATTTCGTCTGAGGACATTACATACAAACATTGAAAGTTAAATAAAAGCTTATTAAAAGATAGCACTTGGTTTAGTTTCGTTTATTAAGTTTACCTACTTAAATTCAATATTTATTACTAGAATCTGAAGTCTGAAATATTAGGTACTCGTATCTTTAGCTAATCAATAATGATCGGATTAAATGGAGAGAAGTCAAAGCTAAAGTAAAATACAAAAATGTACCCTTACCTACTCTGTGGCGGTTATAGAGTAAATAAAAAAGGTGACCCGACCTACCTACTTTTTTTCCCTAAGGCATTGCATTTATAAGTTATTAAAAAGCTTTAGCGCCTCGTTTTTCTCGACAATGAAGAAAATTCTTATAAAAAATTCAAACAACCAGTAGGGGAGACGCTTTCGACAACACACAACCCTAATTTTGAGGGTTCAGCACACTCACAACTGCAGGCGATCGACCCTTGCATTCACCCCGATACACACCTCTCTTTTACACCCACATTATCAGCCCTTCTATCTCTGTCTGTCACAGTGTGGCCAGGGAGTTTGTATTTTCTCTTTCGCGCGCAAAATCGATTTCCACCCTACACAGAGAGGTCCATAATTTTCCACGGATCGCGGCGTACCGTCGTGTTTGTCTCATATTTGTATCACAATTTTCTACTGAATTTTTTCATCTACCTATCAGAGGAAAGTTCGGTGATTGTTTGATTAGAAATTCGTGAAAATCTGTGCAGAATTTTGTTTTAGTTTCAGTTACGAAAATTAATTGTGGAATTATTTATAACGCAATACATGTGGTAAGTACGAATGTTGTTATTTACGTCGTACGTGTAGTTTTTTTTGGTGGATTTTATTCATATTCCGATATTTATTTTATTTCGATTGAAATTAATCGAAACTGGCTTATGCCTGGGGTTTCAATCGATTTTTTATATACCTATTAACGTCCCAGGGGAATCTTTGTTTCGCGCGAGATAAAAAAGATCCTACACTGTCCTGTCTATATATAGATTATATTTATATGTTAAAAACATTATACTATAACTAGCTGTTCCCCGAGGTTCCGTCCGCATTAATTTCGGAGTTCGCAGGAATTCCGGGATAAATATATCTAAGTATGTCCTTTTACACCCCTCACAACGTGTAGATATATATGCAAAACATTCGCATTTATCCTAACCACAGTTAAGACGAATATATAATACTATACCACAGATAATATAATACTAGACTATACTAGTAGGTATCTTAACTAATAATAAGATTAAAAAATATTAAGTATAATATCTAATAATGAGAAATCAAAAACAATAAATAATACTGGTTGAAATGTATCTAGGCATTTATGTAGATATATTTAAATTATCTTAATATATATAAATCACGTGTCACGTTGTTTGTCCGCGATGGACTCCGAAACTACTGAACGGATTTTGATAAAATTTTGTAACCATTTATAATATGGTCCAACTTAAAAGATAGGATAGTTTTAATCCCGGAATTCCCGCGGGAACTCCGGAATTAATGCGGGGAACTGCTTATCACCGTAAACTACAGCATTTTTTTCCCGGAATTACCGCGGGAACTCCGAAATTACCGCGGATGAAATCGCGCGGTACAGCTAGTATATATATAGTAAATTGTCCAAGTTTCCTTTTCTTAAGTTAAGTTAGAAATTGCTTAATTCTGTATAATGATATCCTGTTTCTGCATAAGATTGGAAGAGCGGTGACCCCCAACACGGGCGCAAGCCTACTGGGAGCTCCTGCCACTAGTTTTTAAGCAACCATGTAAGAACAAATAAATAAATAAATTAAAAAAAATAAAAAATAAAATATAAATATGTAGGTATTATATATATGTAGATATATTAATATTATTATTATAAGAATATAGTCCGTGAAACTGTGTGAGATCTTCAGAATTTAGTTTTTTCTGCGTCAGTAGGTGGTTCAAAGTGTAATTTTTTTTTAATTTGCTAATAAATTATGAAAAAAGGAGGGACCTACTACATCACAAAGTACAAACTGATTTTATCAACAGATTAGTTCAAGATTGACAATATCCGTTCGAAACGCGCTAAATCGTTGATGTGGGAAATGCATGAATTTTCGTCAATCAAGATGCATTTCCGTTGCGAACGAAGGTTTTCATTGGATATAGTACCTAAAGTGACACTATTTTACATAAGTGACACCTATTTTAATAAATTTATCAAATTTTTTTAGGATGTTGACAAAAACAGATCCTTCCAAATTAATTTCACTAATCAGTAGATAATACGTTTCACCCACACCCGAATTCTAGGATAAACTATACAATATAAGCTTTCCTCATGAATAACTATTGGTGAAAACCCCATGAAAATCCGTTTAGTAGTTTTTGAGTTTATCGCGAACAAACAGACAGACGCGGCGGTGAACTTTGTTTTTTTAATATACAACGTGTTAATGAATTAACTGAAAACCTGATACACCCCATTTAAGAAAAATTACAATAATATGATTAAAATATATTTTTCATTACTCATGCTCGGAAAGTAGGTCTGAAGTTGCCTGAGAAGCGGGTTGAAAGTAGGTCTTTTCAGCCCTAGGGAGAATCGCTTTCAACTGACAACTGTCAAATTATTAAAAAAAAACTAGGTCTATTTTCACATTTCTATTGAACCATGTTCCAACTTTCTATACAGCCAGCGCCATGTAAAATTGAAATAACGTAAAGTTTAAGTAGGTATTAATTAAAATAAAATTCACTCATTTTTTCTTAAGCTAATTAATTAATTAAAATATAAATAATATTATTTTATTTTCTTTAATTAATACTTAATAATTAAAGAAAATATTTTTTTAGATGACTTTATTATAATTTAGGTCGCCACAATGTAAATAAAAAATACTGGCTGAATAGCTAGCCGGCCAAAGAAAAAGAAATAGGTGGGAAAGCGTCAAGCGACTATCCAATCTTCACTCATTTTTTCTTTAGCTAATTCCTATTTTTATATTGACTTTCCTTGCATTCGTAATGAAAAGCACAGTGTTACCCTCGGGAGAAAGACTTATTTAGTCCGTCGATCTATTGGCGCCCTCGCTATACGCTCGGGCGCCAAACCCCGTCTCGGCACTAAATGAGTTACTTTCACCCCTTGGATAACAATGTACTATTTCATTACTCATACTCGGAAAGTAGGTCTGAAGTTGCCTGAGAAGCGGGTTGAAAGTAACCCTTTTCAGCCCTAGGGAGAATCGCTTTCAACTGACAACTGTCAAATTATTAAAAAAAAACTAGGTCTATTTTCACATTTCTATTGAACCATGTTTCAACTTTCTATACAGCCAGCGCGATGTAAAATTGAAATAACGTAAAGTTTAAGTAGGTATTAATTAAAATAAAATTCAGTCACTTTTTCTTAAGCTAATTCCTATTTACATTTTTTTATTTTCTTTAATTAATACTTAATAATTAAAGAAAATATTTTTTTTAGGTCGCCACAATGTAAATAAAAAATACTGGCTGAATAGCTAGCCGGCCAAAGAAAAAGAAATAGGTGGGAAAGTGTCAAGCGACTATCCGATCTTCACTCATTTTTTCTTTAGCTAATTCCTATTTTTATATTGACTTTCCTTGCATTCGTAATGAAAAGCACAGTGTTACCCTCGGGAGAAAGACTTATTTAGTCCCTCGATCTATTGGCGCCCTCGCTATACGCTCGGGCGCCAAACCCCGTCTCGGAACTAAATAAGTTACTTTCACCCCTAGGATAACAATGTACTATTTCATTACTCATGCTCGGAAAGTAGGTCTGAAGTTGCCTGAGAAGCGGGTTGAAAGTAGGTCTTTTCAGCCCTAGGGAGAATCGCTTTCAACTGACAACTGTCAAATTATTAAAAAAAAACTAGGTCTATTTTCACATTTCTATTGAACCATGTTCCAACTTTCTATACAGCCAGCGCCATGTAAAATTGAAATAACGTAAAGTTTAAGTAGGTATTAATTAAAATAAAATTCACTCATTTTTTCTTAAGCTAATTAATTAATTAAAATATAAATAATATTATTTTATTTTCTTTAATTAATACTTAATAATTAAAGAAAATATTTTTTTAGATGACTTTATTATAATTTAGGTCGCCACAATGTAAATAAAAAATACTGGCTGAATAGCTAGCCGGCCAAAGAAAAAGAAATAGGTGGGAAAGCGTCAAGCGACTATCCAATCTTCACTCATTTTTTCTTTAGCTAATTCCTATTTTTATTTTGACTTTCCTTGCATTCGTAATGAAAAGCACAGTGTTACCCTCGGGAGAAAGTAACTTATTTAGTGCCTCGAATTATTGGCGCCCTCGCTACGCTCGGGCGCCAAACCCCGTCTCGGCACTAAATGAGTTACTTTCACCCCTTGGATAACAATGTACTATTATGTCGAAAAAAATTATACTTTAAAAGTTGTTCAATATTAGTTTGAAGGTGACCTATCTACGAAATTCCAAGCGCTACGCCCGCGCCCAGTATTTTAGATGGAAAACCGTATAAATTTTACGCATTTGATGTTAAAAAAATTACGTGTCGTACCTACCTATGGCATGGCAATCAATGGCAATCACGCATTTTACTTTCACTTTTCCTCCCCCTAGCTTGTTTAGGTACGCGGCAGCGTCATTTTATTTTACGTTCTTACATTTTTTTTTCAATGAGTGAGAGTTTCAGAGGGGAGGCTGAATGGTTTTGTTTCCTTGTGCCATTTTATCGAAACCTCGCGGGATTTTTGTTTTTTAAATTTTCAGATTTTTTAATCTTCAGATGTACAATTTCCTTCTTTCTCCGTCCACGCTTCTTTTAGATGTTTTTTTTTTTACTTTCAATAAAGGCCAGCGCTAGCCGGAAAACACGTGACTTTATTACTCACTTATTTTAGTGTACAAATTCAACCAGCTAACAAGACAGTAGGTGATTATATTATTATAATTTTGCAAGAAATTAGGTTTGGAAATATTGGAAGAAATGTACCTACGAAATTATTTAAATTACCTTAATGGGCATGTGGACTAATTTTTATTTTTTAGTCCGTCTTGTAGATTATTACAAAATATTGGAGACGTATTTTTCTTTTTTTACGTAATCAAAAAATAACGGTGATATATTAAGTTGAAATTTCGCGTGACGTCACTATTCGGACAGTTTGTATGGCGGTTTTATCGGTTAGTGACGTCACGACCCACTCACCCTAAACTTTAATGCGCTTTATCTCTGTATATTTTAAATTATTTGAAAAAGCAAAAAATACGTGTCTTTTGTTTTTTTATTTTCTAACTGACGGACTAATTAGAATTTTGATTTTCAAAAGTAGTCCACATCCCTATTTCATCATTCATTCATCGCGAATACCTACCTTAATAATATACCAATGTCCATGATCCCAAACCAAGCAGTTAATTTTTTTTTTATTTAGGTGCTCTAATTTGCTCTATTACATTGCAGCTAGTCATCGGCATGCCTTGATCGGCGGGCGATGGACGGCATACAGATGGAACCCATCGGCAAGTACAAGGCCGACAGGAACGGCTCTGCTAAAGGTGAGACCTCCTCATACATCCTAGTATCCTGGTATCAGTGGCAATTGGGTAGTTGAACAATTTAATTTTCTTGAATGGAAAAAGTTTACGTGGTTTGGGATCAACGGTTACGACTTACGATTGACTTTTGCTTCGTTAGACGCGAAAATTACTAAAAAGTTTATTTCTTCAGTTTGGAGACAGTTTTAATAGAATGTTTTAAATCGAGAGGGATTGAAAAAGGTTAAATTAAACGAAAATAAAATGAAGATAACTGCAGTATACACCTACAAACGTGGTGTTTTACCTAAATTAAAGATCTCTATTCTCATCTTAATAATTCATATTCTAGCCAAAGTCCTAGCTTACTTCTATTTATTAGTTACAAGAGAAGCGACACATAGTAAGTACCTACCAAAAACATGAGTGACCAAAACCACAGAGTTAAACTTCATAATCTTACTCTCTCTATGGCAAAAAAAACCACAAATTTTCAACGATTCTTGTGTTCTGTTCAGCAGCAGCGTGGCGTAACATGGTGGACCAGGATTTGGATGATGTAGCATTTTTAGCTGGTAAGACTTTAGAGTTATAGTCTCCCAAATTAGGATAAGAACCACTTAAGTACCAATACGACTCCCCCCTTCAGCGCAACTTGCAACTTGCACCCAAAACCTACACCAAAATACCTATACAGTTTTCTTTCATGTTTCTATATGTAACCTGTGCCCTGCGGTTTCACCCGTGTGTGTTCCGGAATTCCCGCAGGAACAATTTTTTCTAAAATAAAAGTAGCCTATGTGTTAGCCTTATATCATCAGCTATCTGCCAGTGAAAGTCCTGTTGAAATCGGTCCAGCCGTTTCAGAGATTAGACGGAACAAACAGACAGACAGACAGAGAAAAAAAAAAAAAGATTTTGTATGTAAGTACCTTCATACCGTATATACTTTTACATGCATTTAGTGAAAGCCAGTTAATTTGGAATTACAAACACACATTTCAATTTTATTTATGTGTAGATTAACAACCAAAAAATCTATTAAGACGCAAAGACCGGACCGGTCACACTTTGAGTAGGTACACTTAGGTACCTAAATGCTCAAAATGTGTGAACTTTTCAAAACCGTATGTTGCACGACCTTTTGACTGAGTGGTTAACACTTTGCCATAAAGTGCAATTTCAAAGTTCGATGCCGCGCGAGAACACTTCACAGTTGCATGCTGTGCATTTAGTAAGTGCCTCCCGACTTCCGAGCGCTTGAAGTGGCTACTAGAGAAATGGCTTGTGTTTTGGCTTGACTTTAAAAAAATAGATTTTTAATACCATAGATGTGTGTTGAAGCCTCCTTTCAGAAATTATACTTATAAAAAAGAGTGCTTTTGACATGACATTACTGGAACAATTGAATAAATTCTCTCTACACATTTTTCCAACAAATTATTTCCTATTAATTATTTTACCTGAATAATTCCCCAACATGGTCCGTCGAGCCTGGATTATTCGAAGGAACCAGCTATTAATATCGATTTTGAGTGAAGGAGTGAAAATCAGATAGTTGACGGAATTTAATCACCAGCCGCCTGCAGTTCTCCCGGGAAGTCATTGGGAAGTGGTCTGGATTAAAATTACGATTCTGTTTCGTTGGACTATCATCACGAAGAATAACTTCGATTTCAACCCAACACTCTTATTCAGGTATTAGTATTAGTAATAGGTATAGGTATCGAAATAGCAGCTTATTTTAATAAGGTTAGTACATTTTAGCTATTTCAATGTATAATTTATGTTTTCATTTAATAATAATTTATTCAGCTGCTCATTGTTGTAATCTTAGTATATATTTTAACTCGACAAAGTGTTGTTAAATTTTATTAAAATTGCAGCCTTATTATATTAATTCGTCGATTATATACTAGGACCAATATTAACTTAAGAGCACTGATTTGGATGAGATAATTCCAATTTTATTTTTACCTACAAATTGCAGCTCTATCTGCATTTCTCTTTAGTTACGCAGGATTGTGAATATAGTAGTTTTACCGCGGGTTTACTTTGAACATTTTATATTTTATTCAAAGATTAATTTTATTCCCTAGGTTAAATACCTACTACTGTTCGGTTGGTTAGTTATAAGCATATAAGATAAGCAATTCTCAAATTAATTAATTAATACTAGTTATTAATATTAAGTCAAACTAATAATTAATTTGTATAAATTCAGATCGACTACACCAGCCTCCACAATGCCTGACGAGAAATCAGTAAGAAAAAGGTCCAGTTACAAAGGACAATTAACTATGTTTTCAAACTACATAAAGTCTATTGAGGATCTCACCTTAGACCCCTCTGCAGTCAATGAGCTACAACTACGAATAAGTAGGATAGAGATTTTGTACGATAAATATGACGAGGTACAGTTGTCGTTAGAATGTCATGAAGATGACGTCGAGATTCAAATGAAAGAACGTCACGAATTCGAGGCTAAGTATTTTAAGGTACTTTCTCTCGCAAAGATGTTGCTAAATAATTATTCTAAAAAAGTAGATAATTGCGATAGTGAATTAAGTAGTCGTCATTCTAGTACTCACAAGGGTCGTAACTACGTTAAGTTGCCTACCATTAAACTACCAAAATTTAGTGGTTCCTATGATAATTGGTTAGAGTTTCACGATACATTCTCTAGTTTGATTCATTCCAACGAAGATATGGAGGACATTAATAAGTTCCATTATTTAAGAGCCTCACTCGAGGGATCTGCCGCAGTGGTGATCCAGTCGATCGAGTTCTCTGCAGCTAACTATTCTATGGCTTGGGAACTTCTATGCGAACGATATGAAAACAAAAGGCTTTTAATACAAAATCACGTTTCCGCCTTGTTTGATTTGGGTATCATAAATAAAGAATCGTCCGCCAGTCTGAAACATCTTATGGATCGCGTTAACAAAAACTTGCGAGCGTTGGAATCTCTCGGAGAACCGACCAAACAGTGGGATACGCTCATCATACACATTATTACTAGAAAGTTAGACTCTAAGACTTATCGTGAATGGGAAGAACACAAGGGACGTTTAGGAAAAACTAACAAAATAACGTTAGACATATTTTTCACCTTTATTCAAAACCGGGCTGATCTACTTGAAACCATTGAACTGTCATATTCTACCGGTCACAAAACGTCCAGTTCTCATGACAAAAATCTAAAGGTGAGGACAATGGTATCGGTACAGAATGGTAATAAAAATAGTTCAGATCCCAAGCGTTGCCCTAAATGTAAAGGTGTACACAAACTGTCTGTTTGCCCTGAGTTTCTTGCTCTCTCTAACGAGACACGATTAAAGTTATTACCCGAGTATAAAATCTGTTATAATTGTTTCACTCGTGGACACTACGCAAACCACTGCAAACGGCCAGGGTGTCAGATATGTCGTCGAAAACATAATACGCTTGTACATTTAACAGATTACAAGTCTAGGATGAGCTTAGATTCTTCGCAAAGCGTCGATAGCAACATCTCGCAGTCAGAGTCTTCGCAGCCGGCGCAGGCATCTACGCAGATCGCAAGCTTATCATTATCTGCTAGGGTTGCTGCTGACGCCACTCTGACCGATGGTAGGCATGGAGATGTGTTGCTCTCCACTGCGTTAATTAAAGTTTATGATAAAAACAATCAGCAACACATCGTGCGTGCTCTTCTTGATAGCGGCAGCACTTCATGTCTCATTAGTGAGACTCTGTATAGGAGACTAGGTTTATCAGCTACCGAAGTCAATAATTATGTAGTAGGCATTAATAATGCTACGTCACAAATTAACAAATTGTGTCAAATGTCTATTAAGTCTTTAAATGATGAGTATTCGACAAATATTCAATGTTTTGTTTTGCAATCACTCACTAACTATATTCCTAGCAAGCAACTTGATTTGTCAAATATAAAACTACCATCAAATATAATATCACTAGCGGATCCGCACTTTCAAACGCCCGCCCCTGTTGATGTGCTAATTGGTGCAGATGTCTTTTGGGACATCATAGGATCTAAGAAAATTAGATTAGGAGACGGATTGCCGATACTCTGTGATACGAGACTGGGATGGCTCGTATCAGGCCCACTTAGATGCGGTCATGGATCGACTCCGTCATCATTAAAATGTAATTTCACAAATATTGCCTCCGATGAAAAGGTCGATGTGTACAAAAGTATTAAAATTCAATCGGCTAGGCAGCTCAGAAATGTAAAATTTAGTTCTCAAGACTCTTCAGGAAGGCTTAGAAATAATATAAAGTCTTCTTCTGGACTTATTCCACAGTCATTTTAGGGTGGTTAGGAATGTTGCCAAGTAAACTACAATCATTTATTTGCAATGGAGTTATTGAAATTTTAGATAAAAGGCATGTTCCTACAGATGAAATCCCTGATGATCATGTTTCTCGTGGATTTAATATTGTTTCAATGTCCAATCTCAATAGGTATGTGGTAGTCAGACCCTTCGTTTTATTCGAAGTCATGTTACACTGACATGCTACTCAATCCGCACAAATTACCTAAAATAAAACTATTAATGTTACTTTGCACGAAATGGTGTCTAGGGATAAATTAGAGCATAGGTTGATTAATTTTGAAAGGATCTCAAACTTTCAGAGACTCAATCGTGTTGTAACCTACATATTGCGCTTTATAGATTTTTGTCGGAACGATCCTACGTTCGGTCCCCTTCACAATGAAGAGCTACAAAATGCACTTAATTTATTAATTATTGCTCCTATAATGGGTAATCTATTAGCGCAGCGTATTCGAGTAGGTTTCCCTTTTGAGAATATAGGTTTAGATTACGCAGACCCAATACAATCCGTTTCACGCCAGGGTCGCGGTTGTAAGATAGTGAAGGTTTATATAGCAATATTCGTATGCTTCACAACAAAATCGATTCATCTTGAACTGGTGGGCAACCTAACTAGTACTAGTTGTTTGATGGCACTGTGTAGATTTTGTTCGCGTAGAGGTAAGCCTCTATTTATTGCAACAACGATAGGTACCTCATTCGTCGGTGCGTACAATGAGATCTCGAAGTTCATCAAGGCTAGTTATGGTTCGTTGACTGAGGAGACGGCTAAGGAAGGGATTAACTTCCATTTTATACCCGCGTACTCCCTTCATTTCGCTGGTCTTGCAGAGGCTGGTGTAAAGTCGACAAAATATCATTTAATCAGAGTGTTGGGCAATTGTCATTTAACTTATGAAGAACTAAACACTACTATTGTCCAAAATGAAGCAGTCCTAAACTTGAGACCACTGACCCCACTGTCACCGAACCCGGAGGACCTGATGCCGTTGACCCCAGGTCATTTCTTAATTGGACGTCCGCAGACATCGATGCCAATACCGGACTATCAAAATCATTCCGTTCACTCATTAACCCGCTTCCAAAATATTGAACAGCTCCGACAGCGTTTCTGGATGAGATGGAGCAAATAATATGTATCGGATAGATATCAAGACTTCTACTGGGCTGTTAATTTACGGAGATCGTTCAGCGAGATTTGCCCACTCTGGAAGTTGACGAGGAGTGTTGAAAGGCATTGCTTTCAACGCCGGGGGGCATGTTGAAGCCTCCTTTCAGAAATTATACTTATAAAAAAGAGTGCTTTTGACATGACATTACTGGAACAATTGAATAAATTCTCTCTACACATTTTTCCAACAAATTATTTCCTATTAATTATTTTACCTGAATAATTCCCCAACAATGTGATACCTACTTTATGCTCTGTAGGCCAGATTAGGTTGCGTAAAAAAGGTCGCCAAGTTTGGGAAAATTGAAAGTATGTTTGTCAATAAAAAAAATCTTTTAAATTTTCATTAGTATCAAGTTACTTTATCCTACTAATTATAAACGTGAAAGTTTGTAAGAATGTATGGATGGGTGGATGGATGGATGGATGTTTGTTACTCTTTCACGCAAAAACTACTGAATGGATTTAAATGAAACTTTACAATAATATAGCTTATACATCAGATTAACACATAGGGTACTTTTTATCCCGGAATTCCCGCGGGAACTCTGAAATTAACGCGGGTGAAACCGCGGGGCACAACTAGTGATAAATAATCTTTAATCCATAGTAATTATATGTAGGTGCTCGTACTAAAACTCTGTACTTCAACCAATTAAGATTACGCAATCGCAACAGGAAGGGCAACTCTTCGACACAGGTCCCATAATACTGAAGCCAGTATGGCCCATTGTTCTGTCTAGAGACGACTTCGTCTTACCTCTTCATTACAACGACTATCCTCACAACTTGTGGCACATCCGTCACACGTGATACTCCACACAAGCGAACCAATCTAACTCCCCATTACTACTGAAGGAGGGCAAAGGTCAAGTATATTTATATATGTAGTAAGTAACTAGCTTTTCTCCGTGGAAAACTACGTTGGTAAAAACCCGCGTTAATTTCAGATTTCTCGCGGGAATTTCGGGAGAAAAATACCCTATGTCGTTTTCTGTGCATACCCCTGACAACGTGTATATGATATTTCATGATTTTCGGTTGAGCCGTTGAGACAAATAAAGTCACATAATCCTTAGGTAACAAATGCGAATGTGAGTTTGTTTGTTTGTTTGTTTGTTACGCTTTCACGCCTTAACGGCTCTACCGATCATCATGAAATTATGCATATTATACGTTGTCAAGGGTACAAAGCAGGAGATAGGGTACTTTTTATTCCAGAATTTCCGCAAGAACTCTGAAATTAATGCCGATGAAACCGCGGTACTTAATTTAGTGTTCTTTGTCTGTGATGAATCACCTATCTAGACTCGGATAAGGCGCGCGAGGCTCGGGAGCTCCGAGACGCGCCCGTGGCAGTCTGCTCGCAGCGGCGCGCTCTGTGCCTCGCCGCGCTGGTGCTGGGTGCGATGTTCGCCACCGCTCTACTGGTGGTATACGCCACCCCACAGCCTGGTGAGTGAAGTGCCTGCACCACTACCCTGAGGCGGAAAGGGTAGGTAGACTCGCGCGAATCTAATAGTATTATATTATCTGTGCCTCACCTTACCATTATAATTGTATAATCTGCTGAAAAATAATGCGTTAAATGCATTAAATTGTAAGCAAGCAGTATATTACGGTTCACAATCTTTTGACGGTTAACAATCCCGCGAGATAAATTATACCTATAATCTAACGGTATTTACCTACAATTTTACGGTGATATATTTAAAATATACTTATTGACAACCTCTTTTGTGAATTTATGTAATTTAGTCGACTAATCCTACTAATATTATAAACACGAAAATATGCAATGTATGCATGGATGGATGTTTGTTACTCTTTCACGCAAAAACTACTGAATGGATTTAAATGAAACTTTTCAATAATATAGCTTATACATCAGATTAACGCATAGGGTACTTTTTATCCTGGAATTCCCGCGGGAACTCTGAAATTAACGTGGGTGAAACCGCGGGGCACAACTAGTATCTAATAATCCACTCAGCGGACGACTAGACACTTCGTAATGGAAAACTCTGGAAATTCTTGTAGTGTGTAGTAACTATCAAGTGTAGGTATGCTAAGCTTCTTTTGAAGTAGGTAAATCTTAAGTTTTATCTCTAGAAAAGCACGTATTTTTACTATTATAGAGAAGATGGTGTGACCCCAAAGTTGATCCAGACAACACAGGGTCTGGAAACTTGCAATTACCAGCTAATTCGCATTATGCCAGTGGATTGTCGCGAGCCGTGACGGGGGTGAGGGGGGATTAATATGGGGACACCCTACAGGAGCGGTGCGGTTTTGTTCATTTTGTGAGCAGAGTTATTGACCCTCCGTGCGCTGATAAGTCAGGAAAAGTGAAGTTGAAGACTCGAACGCTTGATAAAGTGCAATACAATTTGTCATTTCCCAGACTGTCCGTGCGCCGCCGAAAATCTCCTCATACCGGGTCAACCGCCCACGGGAGCCGACGCGGGCGCAGCCGCTGCCAACAAGTAAGCCCCAGTGAACGAAGAGAACCATTGAAATCGCTCTAGGAATGTTGAGGACTTGAGAAAATCAAATTCTAATTAGTCGATCAGTTAGAAAATAAAAAAATGATGACACGTATTTTTTGCTTTTTCAAATTAATTAAAATATACTTAAGATGCGCTATCTAAGTATATTTTCATTAATTTGAAAAAGCAAAAAGTACGTGTTCATTATTTTTAGGTTGAGGGCTCGTGAGGTCACTAACCGCTATAGCCTCATACAAACTGCACCGGATTGTGACGTCGAGCGAAATTTGAACTCAATGTATCGCCGTCATTTTTTGACTAGGTACACAAGAAAAGAAAAAATATGTGGCCAATATCTTTTTATTAATCTACAAACAAACTAAATTTACGTTCTACCAAAAATTTTGTCAACTAGCCAATTCCACGTCTCGCTCATTATTTATCTAATATATATAAATCACGTGTCACGTTGTTTGTCCTCGATGGACTCCGAAACTACTGAACAGATTTTGATAAAATTTTGTAACCATTCATAAAATGGTCCAACTTAAAAGATAGGATAGTTTTTATCCCGGAATTCCCGCGCGAACTCCGAAATTACCGCGGATGAAATCGCGGGGGACAGCTAGTCTAATATATATAAATCACGTGTCACGTTGTTTGTCCGCGATGGACTCAGAAACTACTGAACGCATTTTGATAAAATTTTGCAACCGTTTATAATATGGTCCAACTTAAAAGATAGGATAGTTTTTATCCCGGGATTCCCTCGGGAACTGAAGGACATAGAGTACTTTTTTCCCGCAACCTCCGCGGGAACTCCGAAATTACCGCGGATGAAATCGCGGGGGACAGCTAGTATATTTATAATTCAGGCAGACAGTTGAAGCAACTGATACGTGCCTGTATCTAGTTATTCCACTAACGGTGATCCTCACTCTTTCAGGGAGCGCATATCGTCGAGCGGCGTGGTGTTCCCGTGGCGTGGGGCGCGCCTGCCCACCTTTGTTATACCCAAGCACTACAGCCTCTGGTTACACCCCAACTTGACCACTGGCGAACTGAGAGGTACCGCGTTAAATTATGACGTCGTTATCCTGCATGCTTTACTTTTTACATACTTACATATTTATGTTATCAAACTATGCAAACAATTTTTTTACCACTATACGATTGAGATGAAAGGCTACTTGTGTAAGTTCGATAAATGATAGAACAATCGAATTTGAGCTAGTTTTGTTGCCATGAGTATATATAAGTACTATCCAATAGATATAATATCATGACGAGGGTCTGAAGATTACCACTGGAATATTCTAATGAATCCTGCTGCAATTCGTGTTTTGGCTCGTTTGTTTTGCTCTCATGAGTGCCTACCTTGATAGAGTCTGAGACCAAATAAAAACTAAAGACGGAACGCGTAGAACCAACAAGTGAAGCCAGGAAAAAGACACCATCGCCGTACACAGAAACACGCAAACACTTACAAGAAAAAAACACCATAAATCCTAAGTAAACTTTAAATATCCATACACTTTTCTACTCACCACATGCATACGCAACCGGCTTCACTTCGTTGTTCGGGACGTTCCGTCTTTAGTTTTTATTTGGTTTGAGGATAGAGCATTTTTTTGAAACACTTCATCCTTCATCCCTCTCTCATAATGCCGATGTGTGTGATGCAGGGGAAGTGTCGATAGAGTTCAAAGTGGACCGCGACACGACGTTCGTGGTGCTGAACGTGAGGGACATGAACGTGACGGAGCGCGCGCT
Source organism: Zygaena filipendulae (assembly GCA_907165275.2). Classification (NCBI taxonomy): domain Eukaryota; kingdom Metazoa; phylum Arthropoda; class Insecta; order Lepidoptera; family Zygaenidae; genus Zygaena; species Zygaena filipendulae. Next base: position 7,622,260 of record OU015670.1, on the reverse strand, counting down.
GTTCAAGGGCGGCTCCCTCGGGCCCAAGGTGGTCCGCAGCCTGGACTTCCCGCCCGCTGACCAGACCTACATCGAGTTCAAGGTACCACTTCTACCAATTTAAGGTACAGTTTACCAGATCTAGCCATATTAATATTAAAAATGCGAAAGTAAATCTGACTCTTTGTTACCTTTCATGCCTTAACTGCTCAACCGATCATCATAAAATTTTGCATACGCGTTGTCAGGAGTACAGAAGAGGACATAGGGTACTTTCTATTCCGGAACTCCCGCGGAAACGCTTAATTAATGCGAGTTAAGTCACAGGAAACAGCTAGTTTTTTTATATCAGACATGTAAATAGAATTCCAACAAAAACATAAATATGAAATAAAGTCAAGTTCGCACCAAAACCTTGCAGTAGAAAGTGACGAGACGTTTTTGCTAATAAGAAAAGTGAGATCTGACTGGATACCTACCAAGTTCTATAAATTATAACGTTCTTTAGTTGCTTTAAAAGATTTTTTGTATCATTGAGTAAATAAATAAATTTACTACTTAATAGTGTGACCGGTCTCACCTCTCATGAACCTCACATGAACTGGCCAGCTGGTGAAGATAGTTAACTGGATGAGGGGACGTAGGATTGGCCATCCTGAAGAGCCTGATCCAGCTATACTCATTCGTTAGTTGATAAGATGATAAATAATGATTCGGTCATCATCAGCTCTTGCAATGTAAAAAATGCCAATAATAGAAAATTGCGAATCGTCATCACAACACTTGTGACGCCTGCGCCAGTACTACCTCCCAACGCACGGTGGTTACTTTACCTTCCTATTGTTTTTCAGGACAAGCTCCGACGCAAATACAACTACACCCTGAGTCTGAGGTTCATCACGAAGCTGGATAGAAGCGACAAGCAGAGAGGGTTCTTTTTGGCTGGCACTCATAAGCAGTAAGCAAATCAACTCCTTTTATTTAGAATTGGAATGAAGTGCCCCAAATACCGAGTTTGAGTCAAAACTACTTAGGGTACTTTTTAGTCTTCCCTCTGGTTGATTAAAAACCACTTTTTTAGTGATTGTTCACAATATAATTGATTGTACTGTAATGCTCTGCTCCACGCTGCACTGCCCAGAACTATCCTGTAATGTTAGTTGTTATGATATTTTCACTCCTACCTTCCTTCCCTTCCATAGACGGTGTGCGGTGTCCCGCTTCTGGTTGACGCACGCGCGCTCCGCCTTCCCGTGCCTGGACGAGCCTCACTTCCGGGCCTCCTTCAAGCTCACCATCGTCAGGGACAGGTAATTACCCCTAAGAGATGATGGTCAGATACCCCGGATAGGGTTGCGATTGCCATCTGTTCACACACGATCTTGATAGCAAATATTCTAATTTTGGACAGTTGATGCTTGCGATTTTAGATTTTTTCTGAACAATAAGCCTAATGTAGAACAAGTGGCAGCCCTAGAACCAATTTAAGTTTTCATAATTCACAGATTCCACGTGTCTCTCACCAATATGCCGATAGTGGCTACTGAGGAGGCTGGATTCTACCTAGGCCATAGATTGGTAAGTTAATAAGTAGCAGTTCCTTCATTTCTGTTCATTGTGTTTTGTGTGTTGAACATAGAAAATATGATGTGTGGACAAACGTAATTCACTGTACGGAGAACGCTTGTTATTAAATATCCAGCAATATTACAAATACGCAATGACCGAAACCAACTTAGTATTATCTCTAGTATTTTTATTACTGTGCCCATGTATATTGTGTGCCCCCCACCAGCTCCAGGACGAGTTCGCGCAGTCCCCCCCGCTGCCCCCGCACATGATGTCCATGGTGGTGTGCCGCCTCCAGCGCAGGGAGGCTCCCCCCCTCAATGTGCCCACCACACCGGAGCTGACCACCGTCGTGGAGCTCCCCACGAGGGCCACCGAGGGGAGCACGGAGGCCCCCGAGGAGGACTTCACGATGCCCCCGCCAGAGGTCAGCCTGTACAGCAATCAGCAAGTGATACTGGATGAAGCTGGGTAAGTTCCCATCGTGATACAAGTCAATTAAATTCAGCTAAGATCTCGTTTTTCTTCCTAATATCTCGCGTAAAATGAACAAATGACATACTTACCTCGTGTGGTGGTCATGTATTTGATAAGATTCTTGAGAAATTCATGTGTTCTTCTCTACTTTCAGACCGTTATTAGAATGGGTACAGAAGACGATCCAGCAGTTCTCGTATGAGTTGAACACGTCTTATCCACTACCGAAACTTGGTAAGTGTATGCAATCAGCTATTATATCTACTAATCAACGTTATTATGTGCAGAACAGAAATTACAAGTGGTCATAGAATAGATTATAGTGGTAGAAGTAGACCTCGCCATTAAGCCTTCACATTTTCAAACATGCAAAAAAGTCAGGAGCGCATATGATAGGTACTTAGACCGTGTATAAACTTTAATGCTAGAATGCGTAATGGTAATGGGCATGTTGACAATTTTTTTTAGCCCGTCTTGTAGATTAATAAAAAATATTGGACACGTATTTTTTCTTTTTTTACGTAATCAAAAAATAACGGCGATACATTGAGGTGAAATTTCGCGTGACGTCACTATTCGGACAGTTTGTATGGCGGTTTTAGCGGTTAGTGACGTCACGACCCCCTCACAAGCAAAAAATACGTGTCTATTGTTTTTTTATTTTCTAACTGACGGACTAATTACTTAGAATTTTGATTTTCAAAAGTAGTCCACATCCCCATTATATCTGCCGCTTGTTACAGACCTAGTGGTGGTGGACGGTGGGAACCCGTACGCCGAAGGATGGGGCCTCATCACCCTGGCGCCCGCCACGCTCAGCGACACCAAGACCATAGCGAGGTTGCTGGCGCAGCAAGTGAGTTTGGCCGTACAGAAGTGGTCATTGAAAGCTCGTGCCTAAAGTTTATTCGTGATTTAATAAATTGTAATCCCTTCCAATAAGTTGTAAAGATTCCTTCCAGTGCATTTAGTGTTAAGATTATGATGCCAAATAAAGATTATTATGCCAAATAACCCTATGTCTAAGGTTAATACGGGGGACGTAATCAACAAGATCACGAGGACTGAGTGAAAATTGCTTTTCTCAACTCAACAGTCAACTTGGTATAGCTTCCGTGATTCTTCTCAGCTCTGAGTCTTGCCATCGGAAAGTTCTTAGTAGTTTGGCTGCTACACCGTTGTCTTACACGCAGTGGTTCGGCGGGCTGGTGTCTCCGCGCTGGTGGAGCGCCCAGTGGCTGATGGAAGCCCTCACCTCGGTGCTCGGGGAAAAGGCGCCTCCATTGGGAGAGAACGGCGCTGAGAGGCAGCAAGACTCCCTGCTTTTGGATCATGTGTTGCCAGCACTTAAGTAAGTATGCAGAACCTGATTCGGATCGACTTTGCTAAGAGTAAGAAAGTACTTTTAGGGGGTAACTTCTCGTGGCATCCTTCAGGGCTAAAAAATGAGAATCGTATCGTACCTGAGTCATCTTGAATAATTGAATCCTTATTTCTTTATGTACTTTTTGTTTTTCTTCCCAGATTGGACTCCAGTAACTCAGTTCGAGCGGTCGCTTCGCCGCGGCTGGAGCGAGCCGACATCGAAGCGGCAGCCGATGAGTTATCACTACACAAGGTAGGTACCTATTGGAAATACGCTTTTTGGCATTGAAAACTGTTCACCCTTCAAGGACTTAAACATTGGACTGATTTAACTGCTTACAAATACACATCATAGTCCAATTGATAGAATAAAATACTTAGATGATTCAATGTAGTTCTTTGTTGTTGACGCTGCTGACGACAGAATAGTAACTGAAATTTTCATTTAAATGACATACCAATGAGCTAATAAAGTTCGCCAGGGAACCTGCTGAAGTCCGTAAGAGCCCTATAAAAAAGACTTTGTCTGTCCATATGCAATGAATAACATTGGCTTCCGTAGTTGATCAGTTGTCTCATCAACCCCAATTGTTTCTTAATTCTCAGGGTGCCGCGATTGTGAGTATGGCGATAGAAGCGGCGGGTGAGGCGGCCGGGAGGGCGGCGCTGGCGTCTCTACTGAGGAACCATCGCGCCGCAAGCGCTGATGCCAGGTGAGGACGCAATGGAGAGACCGAGAGAGAGAGAGAGGAAGAGGGAAATAGAGAAAGAGCAACGAGAGAGAAAGGGAGAATACTAGAGAAGGAGAGAGAAATAGAGGGGAGCGAGAAAGATAAAGAATTATATTTACACTGATAGAGAGAATGTCACAATCATGTATACATTACGGTCTGATTATTACAAAACAAAATTAAAATATTATGTTGTTAAGCTAAAAAAAACCTATAACTATGAATAAATAAATAAAACAAAAAATAAATAGCTAAGACAACAATCTATAAAAATCATCGTACCTACCTATCTAAAGGTAAATTTTCATGACCACGTGACATGACAATACGTTTCTTAATTTTCTATAACGATAACGATTATAGATTGTCAACTGGGCTAAGGGGGCTGTTGACGTGACATTATATTATGAATGAATTCCCACTGGGCTGTCGACCGCGCCCGCGCAGGGACCTGTGGCGCGCGCTGCAGCGCGACGGGTCGGGCGCGGCGCCGGCGCACGCGTGGGACGGCTGGTGCGAGCGGCCCGGGTACCCGCTGCTGTGCGCGCGCCGCCAGGGCGACCACGTGCTGCTCAGCCAGGAGCGGTAGGTGCACCATACACACTACATACTACACACTACACAAGCTATGACTCTTCAAATCATCATCACCATATCAATATAGACCAGAGGTTCCCATACTTTTTTTCTCATAGACCACTTTAAACATTTTGCTGGATCTGGTGGACCCCCTGCAGCTATTACATTTACTAACTTACTTCCGAAAACCCGAAAAAAGTATATGTATATGGCAATCTGTGTTGTGGCTATTTTTCAATCAACTATGAGTTAAAAGTTTTCAAAAAAAAGATGAGAATTTATATTGCTTTGATTATGCTGCGAGTGGATGTCATTTAGGTTAAGTTTCAAGGCCAGTCTAAAAAGCGTCTTCATCCAACATTTGTGGACCCCCATTTTTTTCCACGCAAGCGCAGACCCCTGTCGAGCTCCCGTGGACCCCTGGGGATCCACCTGGACCACTTTCGGAATCAATGATATAGACCATGGAAGAAACGCCTTTCCTAAAATGGCTTCACAACCTGCTCGATCGGTATGGGCAAATAGTCACAGCAATCCGGTATAGCAATGTGCACTTGATTGATACGTTAATTTAATGGAATACGGCCTTTCCACTCTCGTCTCGATTGCCCTTGATCATGGAAACTATTTGTCGTTCTAACAATTTTATTCATTAAACAGTTTGTTTTTAAACATAGGAAAAGACGGTCGAGATAATACTGGAGTGATTGGACGAGCGGTGGTATTCGATGTCGATCAAGCATGTACGTGGATTGATTTGGAACAGTAGAGATTTGGTATAGGTAGAGATGAACGATCACCTTTATCGATCAGACATGCCATTGAGGCTATTAGAGCAAATGGAGAAGCATTAAGCTGGACAAAGTCCAAAGGTTTTTCCAAAAGGTATCCACTATAACCTAGCATATGCTGGGCTACTCTGCGCCAGTAGGTTATTGCATCGTTGGACAAAGAGTCTCCCTCTTAAAAAACTCCCCAGATGATTCATGTATATTGAAAAAAGTAACTGAATAAACAACTTTACAACCATTCTGTTCCAGATTCGTGATGTCCGCGGAACCTCCTGATCCCGAGCCGCCGATGATGAACTACCTCCTCACCCTGGACCTGCGAGCTCAGTTGGATGAACTGTTCTATGAACCAGGTATGAATCGTTCTTTACCAAATAGGGATGTGGACTACTTTTGAAAATCAAAAATCTAATTAGTCCGTCAGTTAGAAAATAAAAAAACTATAGACCCGTATTTTTTGCTTTTTCAAATAATTTAAAATATACAGAGATAAAGCGCATTAAAGTTTAGGGTGAGGGGGTCGTGACGTCACTAACCGATAAAACCGCCATACAAACTGTCCGAATAGTGACGTCACGCGAAATTTCAACTCAATATATCGTCGTTATTTTTTGATTACGTAAAAAAAGAAAAAATACGTGTCCAATATTTTTTAATAATCTACAAGAAGGACTAAAAAATTAAAAATTAGTCCACATGCCCATTGATTGATTCTGAGTAGGTTATTTTATGATGACTCAATTTTCACTTATCTAGAAGGCATGTTTAGGGCCCTGAGTGATTAGATTCACTGTGAATATTCACAACTGTATTTCTTTTTAAAATTATTTTACTCTGGTCATCTTACCATGCGGTCACAATACGTTTACCGCGCTCGCACAGGTCGCCCGTTATGGCCGTTGTTCTAGGTAAGACTAACTAAAACTAAGAAGTCACAAAATCAGTACCTAGCATTGGACGAATATTATAATATGAAAATAATTATTCAATTGTAGTTGTATAAAACACTTACTGTATCACTTCCAGAAAACTTAACGGAAACACTGGATGAAGACATCAACTCCACGACCAGCACGGCCGCCCCCACCACCACGACCCGGCGGCTCACCACGCGCACCCCCAAGCCGCCGCCGCCCCCCAAGTGGGTGATACCGGTCACCTTCACCGTGGGCCCGCTGGAGCAGGAGTACGTCGACGAGATGGAAAACATCACCAGGGTCTGGAAGAACGTCACCGAGAATGTCAGCTCCAATGGCACTTGGTAAGTGATCAAGCTCAATATTCACAATCCTTAGATATTTACATATTTACCTACACACACAATGTATTTAAATGCTAATCTGAGTTTATTTATTTGTATGTTTGTTTGTTACACTTTCATGCTCTAACTACGCAACCGATCATCACGGAATGTTGCATACATGTTGTTACTGTACCTACTCCTAACAGGAAATACCTAGGGTAATTTTTTTCCCGGAATTCCCGCGTGAACTTCGAAATTAACGCGGGTGAAACCGCGGAGAACAGTTAGTATTAAAATTTAAAAGTGTTTTAAATAAAAGAGAGCTGGATGTTTTTTATTTGGCTCACAGGTACGACGTAAGCAACGAAGCCCAAGGTAAGCCCAAAGGCTCTCGTTGGGCTGAAAACGTGACGCATCTCATCTGGATGAACGACACTGAAAGTAAGTCAAATTTATACTATGGTAGATGAGAACATTTCGAAATAATATTGTATGCATGATGACCGTAAGTAGCAATACTTAATCTAAATTTGCAACTTGTAACGAAGTACGGTAGACGCGCGATGACGTACGTCATATTATAAAGATTGTACTGTAAACAAAATCATAGTTCTTCTATAAGGGCGCATCAAACTAAGAAGTCGTCGAGATAAATATCAGAGTACAAAAATCTATACTAAATGTTATATTTACAGTGATAATACCAGAGCTGGGTAAGCACAAATGGGTGCGGTACAACGTTGGCGCCCGGGGTCTGTACCGAGTCGCCCCACAGGACCCTACCGCGGGAGAGGTGAGATATGACAACGCTCTTTGACATCCATGTTTTCCATCTAACAATAAACCTATGTGGCAAAGAGTCGTGTGCATTGTTTTGTACAAGACCCATACCTAGCATTTAAACAGACTTTAGCCTTTTGTGTTTATTTATAGGAAGTAGTTCTCATTTTTATTAGTGTTATTTCCATAGTGTCATCTATGTTCTTTAGGACTAGACTAAAATCTGTTTTCAATTACTTTTAAAAACCTCCAAAAAAATTATTGAATTGAATTGAATTGTTAAACTTTATTTGACACTATACAAAGATTTATCAAAAGTTCCCCTCCCTCATTCCGGTTCTTCATACACACTTTCTGTTCAACGTATGTTGTAATTCTCCATGTGCCATGTCAAATAAAGTTCTTTCAATTTTAATCTTAGATTTTTGCTTCAACTATTTGTTTCGATGAAGTTCATAAACTTATAGCCTAATAGAATTTTCCACTTTAGTACAGCATCATGATAACGACTGTGGCAGTAGCTATATTATATAACGCTGTTTCAATTTAAAACATAAAGTCACGTAATGCAACAAAAATACTGTTGTAGCCAGCTGAAGTTACAGCGACGCGAGCTGCCGCTCTATATGAAGGTGGGGCGCCTGCTGAGCGCGCCTTGTTGTTGGATGACGCGTTCGTGCTGAGTCGCGCCGGTAGGCTGCCGGCCAGCAGGGCCGTGGCTGCTGCTGGTGAGTTTTGACTGCTCACGTGAAGCTTGCTTGAAACTATTTTTGACCCTAAACACCACCACACGAAATGTGGGAATCTTATCAACTTATTACTCATCATTTCTTGTTTTAGGGCTATTATGAAGTTAAATGATCGTCGTTCATTCATTCCTCCCCAGCCCGGCTCAACACTGAGAAACACTGGGCACCGTGGCGCGTAGTGCTCAACCATCTCTCCTGGTGGCGGGAGTTGCTCCGCCTCACCGCCTCCGGACCTCACCTCAACAAGCTCCTCAGCACCCTACACCCCACCAAGGTCACAGTGTACACCCCAAAGCAAATGGAGTCCGCGGACTTGAATGAGGATCAATTGTGAGTACAAATATTTGTTACTAGGTGTTCGCCTGTGTTCATTACAGAGTTCCCGCGGGAATTCCGCAATAAAAGTACCCATATCCTTCTCTGTACCCCTGACAGCATGCATACAAAATTTCGTAACGACCGATTGAGTAATTGAGGCATGAAAGCGTAACAAACAAACAATCATCAATTATAATTTCTCCAAATCATTTATGAATCAATAACTTTTTCTTTTCCACTTCTCCACGGGATACACGAATCAGATTGCCATTAAAAAGGACTTATTTTAATTTGTTTCCTGAAACGGAAGGCTGAAAGTTTCGGAGCTCTTCTTCTTTGGTCTGACAAAGATTTTGTTTATACGTTGGCCTGGCCTCTTAGTACCCTTACTCCACTGCATTTGTACAATTTATACCCTATATCTTTCATCAGATGGCTCAGCGGCGCGTTGCTGACGGCGGGAGTTGAATGGGAGAACCCTCAGGTGACCAAACAAGCGGTGCAACTCTTCGAGGGCTGGCTCAGAAAAAACCAGAGCATACCTGAAATTTATCAAGAGGTCAGCAATTTAACACATGAAATATGAACAAGCTGACATTGGCGTAGCCAAGGATTCTACCTAGGGGGGCAACCGTCCAGCTGAACTAACCACAGTCATGAAATGAGAGATCATAATTAATGACGCTTAGAAATAATAACGCACTTCATTCAGTTTCTTGTTTAGCAGCAAATCTTCAATAGGCAAAAAGTTTCTAGGGTGGGTATTGACTATTGACTCCCCCCCCCCCCCCTCCATCGCTATATTTCCTTTATAATACCCTCAGAAGATGCTTTAGTTATTCTTCTGAGATATTACCGTTGGCGCGTTGACAAATAGAAGGTGCCGCTCAGAGCCGCTCTTATTTCTTTTTCAAGGTTTCTCTATAGGAACACATACCTTATAATTTTTTTTGCATCAATGTAGATTTCTCAATTTCCTATTTTACATGAATAGTGTTTCTGGATGAAATGACGTAAACCTACTTTGTGAGATGAACACAGAGTTCCGCGTTCGTGTTTTTATACGTGGTACATTTATACTACGTGTTGCTTGGTTTCTGCGGCACAAGCTTTATCGTTATACAACTTATGGTTTTTTTTTTATTTATTAAAAGATAATACAATATATTTCTTAAATATTACTATCTGCCAAACTGTAAAACAGTTTATCGGCAGGCACGTTCTCGCTATATCGCTTAGATATTGCTATTATACAAGACAAACAGACACACCAAGGATCCTGCAAAACTCTTCTTCCAATGCTTAACTTACGTTAATCATCGGAAGATGAGCCCCGCAAAATCCACTACATTCATATAATATTAACACCCAAACTTGAAATAAAATAGTACAAACAATATTCCATTTAGTCCACCAGTCTGACAGAAAGAATCTAAAAAAAATAAAAATGAAATAACAAACATTCACTACCTTTTAGAATTATTGAAAAAAATACTTAGATGACAATGCATCAAACTTTAAGAGTGGGAGCCCATGACGTCACATCTAAGCACAAAGTGTACCCAGGCGTGGCGCCACCCGGAACTTCACTTCAACTCAATGTATCACCGCTACCTCCGATTACGTAAAAATGGGGGGAAAATACGCGTCCATTACCCTCCGCCAATCCACATGACGGACCGAAAATTAAAATTAAAAAATTTAGTCATCTAGCCCATTCTATCACATAGGGATTAAATGTGGGATAAAGTAGAAGTAGATCTGTGTGTTATGAAATGTTATTATAACGGGGGTCTGGGGTGCGCAGGCCGCGTTCACGGCGGGCGTGCGGCGGCTGGGCGCGGAGGCGTGGCGCGCGTGCTGGGCCGCGCTGACGGCGTCGTACGCGGCGCCGCGCCCGCTGCACAGCCACCGCGCGCTGCTCGCGGCGCTTGCCTCCTCGCAGGACGACTGGCTGTTCTACAGGTGGGTTATGGGTACCTACTGGGTAACACGCGGACCTCTCTTTCCCAGTGGGCACTTTGGGCTAGTGTCCAGGGCCCCGCGATCGATAGGGGCCCCCTCAGATCATTCAGCTGTCAGATCACCACACGATAACCAATATTTATTACAAAAAAACTTATAATTCGAAGAAACCGAACCTAAATGTCTGACTACAATTATAATACTATTGTGGACTATATTATTTTTCTATTCATTTCATGTGATTGTTTATACAAATAAATATTTAAGCTTGTTTATTTACTTTCTTTGTCTATTCTAACAAAATAGTGTTCTGTCAAAGTCATAGGGGCCCCATTATCCTAATATGCCCAGGGCCTCCAATAGGTTAAAGACGGCCCTGGGCTTTGGTAACACGAACAGCCCGCTTACCCAAGTTGGCAATCTAGTTAATCGTTACCGCATAGAAAACTATGGAACGTATCGTCATGTCACGTGGTCACGATGTTTTTTTAAATTCCTAACTAACTTTGGTGTAACAGCGGGGTGTAACAGCTAGTATACCTATGTCCTTAATATTTATAAATGCGAATACGAGTTTGTTTGTTTCGCTTTACCACGCTTTACTAAACGTTATTATCTGCTACTCAACCTACTCAACCGATCATCATAAATTTTGCGTACCTACCGTGATCAGAGGTACCCACAGAGAGAAACATAGGATACGTTTTTTTTTCTGAAATTCCCGCGGAAACTCTTCAAATTAACGTGGATGAAACCGCCGGGAACAGCTAGTAAAAAATATTTGTAGTAGTTAGGACGTTACAATCGATCCTCATTAAAATCCGCGGACTCCATTTGCTTTGTGATCTTCTTGGAGAAGTCCCTATCAATATGTCGCATAGATCAATTAACCTTTCAACCGTCGATATTATCTGTGGCGTGTGGCGTGTGGCGTGCGGCGTGTGGCAGGTTCGCGCTGACGGCGCTGTCAAGCGAGGCGCAGCGCGGCCGCGAGTGGCGGCTGTGGGCCGCCGCGCTCTGCGCCGCCGCCTGCCGGTCAGTATGCGTTAAAGTTTAGCCTACTCGTAGCATTACTTTTTTTCTTCATAATTATGAGGTATCATTGAATTCTGGTAAAAAACTCAACCTTACTATCTTAAGCGGCTATGTCAAAAAGTTCCCAGTTCCCACCCAAGAAACTTCTTCGCCTCCCCCCCCCTGAAAATAACCCTTTGAAGATTTACTGTAATTAAGGCACATCTTCCTCCTTCACTATGAAAGAGGCCATAATATTGTGGTGAACATGCATTTTTGTTTGTTTCTAAGCGTCATTAGTTATGATGTATGATCTCTCATTCCATGAGTGGTAGTGCAGGTGGATTAGCTATCTCTATCCACGGAGACAAGGGAAAACATAGACTTCGTTTGTGATTGGTCAGCGATATGTATTGAGTACGTGTACCCGTACCGGCATTCGTGGCATTCAGAATAGTTTACGCCCACTGACTGTTTTGCCTTTGTCATTTGTATGAGATTGCGTGACAGAGAGAGCGCTATATTAACTTGTCTCCGTGGATAGACCAATGCTCATATAAGTTGTGTTCACAGATGGCGCGGCGCGGGCGGCGTGTGGCGCGTGGTGGCGTCGCACGCGGGCGCCGCGCTGCCGCCGCCCGCGCTGCACGCCGCCGCGCGCTGCCTCTACCAGCCCGGGGACTACTACAGGGTCAGTAATGTGTATCCATCATTTCCAAGTACCAATAGTTCACTGCAATTTCACTCGCGGTTATTACGGAGATCCCTCGTAAAGTAGGTACTCTAAGCTATGTCCTTCTCTGTACCCCTGACAATGTGTGTGCAATAGTTATTTGTGCAACAAGAGAGCAAAGTCATTTTTTGCTGCGAGTGCTGATTTTGAATCTTGAGTGTGGCGAGGGATTCAAAGGTACGAGATGCAAAAAACTTTGCTCTCGTGTAACACATATAACTTTTCACTTCAGCAGCGAACACTTTAGGAGTTAAATATCAGTTTTATTTGCAGTAAATACTTATTTTCGTTTAAATACAACAATAAGTTGAAAATTCAATAAATTACATTAAAAGACATAATTATCTTTTTGCAAAATTTCTTTAGTAGGTACAAATTTCCGAACGTGTTTGTCTTTGAGGTCGAATTCATAATTGGAACTTTAAAACGGCTGGTCTTTGTCTCTCTCTCTCTTTCTAATGGCGGGAAAGAGATATAGAGTGTAAACTGAATAAGATATTCGCGGCTTTCTGAAAACAAAAATTAAAAAGTTACTTTGTCTCACTCAGTGAGCAAAATCGCATTTTGCTCACTGATTTCAGGCAGCAAAACCTACATGTTTGAGCTACTGAAGTGAAAAATTTAATGATGATTAGTTAACGGGTGAAATGCTAACAGACGTCTAGACAGCTTTTCTTTCGTATTTATCTATAGGTACTAATCTATATTAATAACAGCTTTCGGAGTTCCCGCGGGAATTCCGGGATAAAAAGCACCTACCCTATGTCCTTCTCTACACCCCTGACAACGTGCATACAAAATTTCATGATGATCGGTGGAGCCGTTAAGGCGTAAAAGCGTAACAAACAAACAAACTCACTTTCGCGTTTATAATATTAGTAAGGATTAATGAAGTCGGTTAAAAAAAAGAGGTAAATTTGTGAATTTGTTAGGTTGTATAGGGACTCGATCTACTGAATCGATTTTTAAAAATTCTTTTACCAGTAGAATGCTACTGTGTTCCTGAGTATCATAAGTAAATCTTTGTGTTATGTCAAATAAAGTTTATCAATTCAATTCAATAAGATACTTCTTATCCCAGCATTCCCGCGGGAACTCCGAAATTACCGCAGGTGAAATCGCGGGGGAAGAGCTAGTAATACATACAATGGTTATGAGGAGAAACAGTTTTGTTTTACGTGAGTAGAATAGCCCCGTTGTCAGAAACTAAGCAGAGCTATCAGTAACTTTAGTAAGTAACTTTTGTTGTTATCATATACCAGTTTCAATGAGAAAAAAAGCGATTTTGTGGTTAATTAATCATCTTTAGGCAACTTTAACTTTTCAAATATGTTTATTTTAGTTGATTGCTAGATAATATTGTAGGTACCTAAGTGTCAAAACATGCTTATTGTAATCGCAAAACCGCCATGTTTTTAATTGCAACCGAAAAATTATAGAAACAAAAGTTACATAGATACATAGCCCTTCGGATATTATGAGTTTTCAGACAATAGGCTATTTGACAATTTTTTTTTAGTCCGTCTTGTAGATTAATAAAAAATATTGGACACGTATTTTTTCTTTTTTTACGTAATCAAAAAATAACGGCGATACATTGAGTTGAAATTTCGCGTGACGTCACTAACCAGTGCAGTTTGTATACCCTAAAATTTAATGCGCTTTATCTCTGTGTATTTTCATTTATTATAAAAGCAAATATACGTCTATTGTTTTTTTATTTTCTAATTGACGGACTAATTGGACACAGATAAGCAACAACATGTTAACCCACAAAATTAAGTTATTGATTTAGAACGATTTATCGAGAGTTAGGGAACGTTTTTTAATTATGTGTTTACCTTATTACATTGCTTAAATATGTAACTAAATATTGAACATAAAAAATGTTGATACAAAATGGCGCTCCCACTTATAAAACACGATTTACTCAAAATTTTTCCAGTGTGGGTTAACACACTATTGCTTATCTATGTCCAATTAGAATTTCGATTTTCAAAAGTCGTCAATATCCCTATTAACCATTATTTCGCAGTTCAAAGAGCTATTCGGCGAGGCGCGCGGCGCGAGCGCAGCGCTGGACACCATCGCGCTGAACGCGGCGTGGGTCGCGCGCGCCGACACCGACCTCACTAGATATTTCGCCGCCATCAGCAAACAGTGATGAGGTATAACAAGTGTCATTATACATTTATATAACTAGCTGCGCCCCGCGGTTTCACCCGCGTGAGTTTAGGCACTCCCGCAGGAACTCCGAAACATTTACTTGTTAAACCTTCCCTGAACTTGCACGAATATTTCAAAACTAGCTATGCCCCGCGTTTTCACCCGCATGAAAGGCTTTTATACAACAACTTTTTTCCCGACATCCGATTTCAATGAAACAAAGCCTATATGTAGCTACAGGCTAAGCTTAATCTACCTGGTAAAACCGCATGACAATTGACAATCGGTTCAGTAGATGTGGAGATTATCGCCCACAGACAGACAGACAGACAGAAAAAATTTGCTGGGCTTGGTTACTCTTCTTTTATCACCCCTCTCAATTTTAGGTAAAAATATTCAATGTACAGAATCGCGGAGTAAGTAGGTATAGATCAAAATCAAAATAAGCCAAATTGATCAAGCCATTCTCGAGTTTTTAGCGAGACAAACGAACAGCAATTCATTTTTCAAATTAACACAGGTGAAACCGTGGGGAACAGCTGTATCTATAAATAAATCGTGTTTTTTTCTTTTAAATTCATGGAAAAAATAATCAGCAACACGTTTGTTTCAGGCGATGTCAGTAAACCAATCGATACAGACGTAGAAGGTAGGTATAACGAAAAGAGAAAAGAAAAGATTGAATCGAAACAAGCGCCGTATCGTTCAAGATTATCAGTAAATTCAGTTAAAATAAGCAGTAGAATATACAGAGTGTAAAGTTAAACCAGCGACGTCCTCGCTCGATTGAAGTCCTCGATTCCATGATTTCAAGATAACAGAGACGACTTTAAATAAAAAAGCAAAAAAAGGAAAATAGACACATTAAATTTGGGCATAATAAACGCAACATATTCATACTGACCAACACAATTAATGAACAAAATTAAAGAATAACAAACCAAAACTAAACGTGACAACTGACGTTTGACGCGTGTAAATGACTTTTACTTGGATTTATCAACGCGTCAGCGACAACACAAGGGGCGTTGAATGACTCCAAAGTCTAGACTTCTAGAGTACGTTCCGTCAGCGCGTCGGCAACTTGCGAGATCATGAAATTTTATTATTATTTTTACGTATTTTTTTTTAAATATATTTAATACTAAGTACCCTCGTTCAATATGTCGTTTATTCAATTGTGTAATTTTACACCATGTATAAGATATCTACCTATATGTTTTTTTTTTTTGAAAAATCATCCAACTGATGGAACAAGGTAAGTTTTTAGACGTTGTTATAAAAATTATGGCCCCAATCAACAAATTGGACCTCTAAGGTCATGGCTATATGTGTATGTGTGTGTGGGTGTATGTATGTACACTGTACAGTCATCATCAGAAGTCTGAAATATACCTATAGGTAATCACTTTTGACAGTCATTAAATTTATTGGAAAGTAGGTAATGGATGCTTTAGTAATGGTAAGGACTGGCAAAAGTATTTACATTTTTTTAATGCTGCCTGTACCTACGTCTGTATGTGTATGTGTATGTGTGTGTATGTGTGTGTGTGTGTGTGTGTGTGTGTGTGTGTGTGTGTGTGTGTGTGTTCTAAGTAATTTATTAGTGTCCATTGGTGGTTATTTTAATGCCTACTTAGTTTGTGTGTCCAATGATCTCTATACACTTTTATGAAGTGTGGAAAAACTTTTGCGTGTGAATGAAGAAAATATAGTGTTTCAGAAAGTGGATGAATGAAATAGTTTATTTTTTTTTGAGTGGATGAACAAAATACTGGGTTTCTGGAAGAGGATGAACAAAATAGCGTATTTCTATAAATGAATGACCCAAAGAGTTTATTTCTGTGAGCGGATGAACAAAATTGTCTGTTTCTGTAAGTGGATATCTAATTTGTAAGAACTTAATTTTTTACTGAATTTATATAGGTACTTAATTAGATTGTGGATAGAAATTGAAAATCTTACTGTTTTAGACTTCGATTCGTGCTCATGGGATTTATTTATTTTACCCACCAACATTAAAGTTGGCTAACCATAGTAACAGCTTTTTCTAGGTACATAGGTACCTACTCTCTATTTCCTAAATCGTTCTACTCAGAGTTAGACTTTAAACCTGGTGGTAAAATAACTGTGTAGTGTCATTTTGGTTACGAGTAAGTTATGAGTGTCTTAACGATCACTGTGGCTTCTGTCATTATTGGAACTTTACTAGGTTCCAGACAACATTGCACAGTCTGCATTAGAAATATGTTACCACTTCTAATAGTCTTTGGATCTTATATTAAAGTTCAACGACACAAGTGTTTACATGTACCTACTGACTGTATCTACAACCCAGTGAAATCGTACTAGCGCGAGCGCGACGCGCCGCGTGATTTGACTTATCAGCAATCGATCAATGGATTACGTAATTAAAGGTGATCGATTTTATTATAAAGAGAATAGGCTCCATTTTATTTAATTGAGGCTATAAGCATTATGATTAACTCATATTATTGAATAGTTTCGATTAGTCAGAGTATAAAATAAAGGCTAAATTAACTGTATCCGATCATTTCACATTTATCAGTTAATCGATTAATTATTATTTATTTTGTCTACTGTCTAGACATCTATAGACATAATATAAATAAAATTGAAGTGAACCGATTTTAACGGGACTTTCACTGATAGATAGCTAATGTTATAAGGAGTAACTTAGGCTACTTTTTATCCCGGAATCCCCGCGGGATCTCTAAATTAATGCGGGTGAAACTGCGGGGCACAGCTAGTTATTAATAAGTGTGTGTCAAGTGACGTATCGCGTCGCGCTATTTACTTATAATTTCAGTAATGGTACATAAACAGATTAGAAATTGGAAGAAAATATTAATGTAAGCATAAGAAGATAAATTAACGGTATAAAATATAAATAAAAACGTATAATCACTCAGTTAACTATGCACATAGTAATATAATATATCTAATATTATAATATTATTACTGTTTTCATTGAATTATATCAATTTATATAAATATATCCACATCAGGAGAAATACAATATGTTCGAGGGGTTAAGTTAAATGTTATTTACAATATTTACATCGATATTATGTAATTATAGATGAATATTCATAACCATGCGTATTATATTTCTCTATAAGTTTTATCCGATCATACTATGGGCTGCAGAAACGCATGGGTACTTTGAAGACGTTACTCGTTTATCAAACTACATGGTCCTTCGATGGTCATTAGAGCAGACACAGTATGAAAGACTAAATTTCAATATTTATGCATTTCATAGAACACCAGTATAGATCCTAATAGTATTATAACAAATAATCGAAACTGTTTGTTATGATAATAATATATACATACTAGCTGTCCCCCGCGATTTCATCCGCGGTAATTTCGTAGTTCCCGAGGAGGTTGCGGGAAAAAAGTACTCTATGTCCTTCAGTTCCCGAGGGAATTCCGGGATAAAAACTATCCTATCTTTTAAGTTGGCCCATATTATAAATGGTTAGAAAATTTTATCAAAATCCGTTCAGTAGTTTCGGAGTCCATCGCGGACAAACAACGTGACACGTGATTTATATATATTAAGACTAGCTGTCCCTCGCGATTTCTTCCGCGGTAATTTCGGAGTTCCCGCGGGAATTCCGGGATAAAAACTATCCTATCTTTAAGTTGGACCATATTATAAATGGTTACAAAATTTTATCAAAATCTGTGCAGTAGTTTCGGAGTCCATCGCGGACAAACAACGTGACACGTGATTTATATATATTAAGATAGATAAGATAAAGACCATCAAAATGACGTTGACTTGGCTAAGTTGGCTACCTACTACTTGTTTGTTTTGACACTGTTAGGATTTTGGACCACTTCGTTAGACGAGATTTCGATATTGATGTTGCGCATAAACCATTCGCGGACCTTTGCAGCCCAGAGTCGCAATACCACCAACCATTTTCAGTTCAAAGTTTCAGTAGAGTAGGTACTTAGGTAATCTAAAATAAATTCAAATGATGTCACTGTCATAATCATTAGATAAGAAATGTAAAACTTGGCGATTTGATTAAGACTGTAAACCTTCGATCTTTTCAGAAGTTTTGTAGAAAAAAAAAATATATTTCCTATATAGTTACTTGTCGAAAAAGAAAATAAGAACAATATAATATTTACCTACCTACTGTAACTACTACCGCGAATCATAAATTTTGTCTTTACCTAATACCGTATTAGAGGCCATGTTTAATTTTAACTTTATTTTTACTCATCTATTGGTAATTGCATATTATCTAACAATTACCAAATTAAAATAGACCGACTGCGATGGTAACATAAAATTAATTGTAACGAACCATAACTTTGTGAAAATAATTTTCGTCTTTATTCTATTTCATTAAGTAAACTCATTTACTTACATATAATACAAAATAATTAGGTAAAATTGAAATTGCGGGAAATTGTAAAATAATAATATTTTTGTAGTAGGTATTTTATGGGGATGGATGTAAAATTGTAAGTGGTAAAGTTTTCATCCAAAAACAGATAACAAAGCTTTCGTCCAGTATTAATTAATATTTTTCATCCATTTTTTCGTCCAGTTATTTCGATATGAGTAGATAAAGTTATGTATACGTACCTAATCATTGGTAAACATTTGTACAAACCACAGTTTCAGTAAGGTGTTTATATAATACCTACTTAAAGCTGACTTCTTCTTCATTATTTGTAATACAATGCGATAATTTGGCCAATTTCAGTCGGCTTAATAGGGCTGATTTTTCAGTTCGCAGATAAAATTTCAGACTACAATAAGTACATTCCAAGTGATTAATCTTTGGTGCAGTTATTTGAAAGACTATATAATTATAGGTACCTAATACCTATAAGTAGGTATTTGAACCTATTCATTCAACTTCATCTCACTCATTCAACCGGCCATCTATTATCCGGTTACATAATTTGATTTGATACAGATGACACCAACGTACGGATGAATCTTTATAGTAACCTGTTGATGGTCCTAAATAAATAAATAAATAAATAAATAAATAAATAAATAAATAAACTTATTCTGAGAATTGAAAAATCATTCAAGTTAGTCACTTTAAGGATCCCTTAAGACGTAAATAGGGGGGAAATTGCACCCATTTCCTATCCCCCCCCCCCCCCCGTTCAGAGCCATTTTCATTTATTAACCTTATTTATAAACCTATACCCTGAAGGGAGAAATTGTAACACGTATTTAGTATGATCAATGGAATGTCCTCGTTTGGCGAATTTTTAGACGTCAACGGAAACTTGTTTATTAGATGAGATGACCTTGTACTTAGATCTACCTGTAACCTTAAGTGTACAACAATTTTGTATCCGCTTTTGTAATAAATCTTTCCTAATAATGTATAGCCTGCGTTTTATTTGACATCTTTTTTATTCCCCCTCAGTTTTATTTCTCTTATCTTCGGAGTTTCCGTCCCTAAATAGATAGAAGAGGGTTCTTTCAATACGTAAGTAGGTACTTCATTTATAATAATGTACATTTTATCTTCTATCCCTCGGGAATAGTACTTTTTTATGGATGAAAGGCACTACCCATGTCTATTCTATACCCCTGAAAAAGTATGGGTAGGGTGTATGGGTGGGCAGGTCACATCAGTCGCAGAACTGATGAGCGTTGGAGTAGACGGGTTCTGGAATGGAGACCACGTCTCGGTAAGCGTAGTGTTGGACGCCCCCCTGCCAGATGGACCGATGACCTGAAGAAGGTCGCTGGTAGTAGCTGGATGAGGAAAGCGGGAGATCGTGTACTGTGGCATGCCCTTGGGGAGGCCTACGTCCAGCAGTGGACTGCAATAGGCTGATTGATAGATTAATTTTATAAGAGTTCCTACGGACATTACGCGGGTGAAGCCGCGGGGGACAACTAGTCCTGTATTAAACAGAACATTGGAGCGTCTCACAGACAGTCTTTTGTGGGAAAAATTACACAGAAACGGAACATCCCGTCTCTTGCCGGTTGGTAACCCTACTAATTAGTAATGTGTTGCTTACTTAATTCAATTAGCAAGTGCAAAGCAGAGAAACCTATTAAATTCTACATGCCCACGTCTATAGCTATGTAAATTCCTAAGTGGTTACTAATTCAGCTGTTACTCAACAAGCTGGTGTATCGTGGATTGCCTTAATAATTGGACGTAGATAAGCAATAACATGTTAACCCACAAAATGGAGTTATTGATTCAGAACGATTTATTGAGAGGCAGAGAACGTTTTTTAATTATGAGTTTACCTCATTACATTGTTTAAATATGTAACTAAATATTACGCCTCAAAAATGTTGACACAAAATGGCGCTATAATTTTAAAACTTTAATTTACTCAAAATTTCTCCAGTGTGGGTTAACACACTATTGCTTATCTATGTCCAATTATTTTGTTAGCTTTCATTTCAAGCGAAATGTCAGAACTCTAACTATATTGAATAACGATAAACAAATTCATCAACCACAAATCAATCACTGAATAAAAAGTGCACGAGCAAAAAATTGCATTCAATTACAAAAATCAATTACGCGAGTTTACCGATAACGGCGGAAACATGTAGAAGATTCTTTGTGCTTTGCAATTATTAAAATCTACAGTATTTAAAAAAATTAAGTATGTTAAGCAACCATGGGTGTGCAGTGTTCAGTTATTTATTGATATTATATTATGGTACGTATTTATCGATTAATTATAACTAATTGTAATTTCAATATTTCGGAAGGTGCATGCTTACGAATTTAAAAAAAATACCTACCTACTTTGCGATAGCAACGCTAACTCTTTGGGAGCTTTGATAAAAAAATTATTATAGTATTTTCTATTGCAGTAGGTGTAATTGTTGATGCAAAAATTCATTTAGTCAAGGACGAACCAGAAAATTTAAAGAAAGAATTATTGCGAAGTCTGAAGATTGACGATGAAAATCGATTAAATACTGACAAGGTAATAGCCGTAATCGAAAACCCAGGGCTCGCGCCGCGCTCCCGCGATATCTATAGACGGGAAAAAAAGATTAAAGTCAAACTGATACCAACAAACCATAAGCCCGAATTCGTAACAAAAATCCTACACATCATAAAAAATTACTACGAGAAGAAAAATAAAGCCAACAAGAAACTATGCCACAGACACTTTGGTAGCATTATGGATGCGAAATTACAAAAGTATAGATGCTTGAATAATATAAATGGTGAAGAAACACAAGAAAAAAATGTAGAAACAGATGAACCGAAAAAATTTGTTGATGAAACAAGATCCTCCGGAAGAGAAGAGAGATTGAAAAGGCATAAAAGAACATATTTCGACAATCCGCTCATTCAAATTGATACCTCGAGCACTGATCCTATGAAAGTAGCTATAAATTTTGTACGAAGAACAGTAAAACCCAAAAAGAAATACATTAGATTTTCATTTGATTATTATGACGATACTAGGAAATTTGGTAACGATGTGAGCGAGCCAGTGAACTTGGAAGAAAAGGATGAAACGGATGAAATCACAAGAACACGAAGTTCAGAAGACTCAGAGTTAAGTTCCAGTGATGATGATAGTAGTGATTCCGAAGACAACGAATCACCAACCCTAAATAAAGATAAAATACAAGAGCACGGCCTAAAAAATAATAAAAATCGATTTGAAATTGTAGACAATCTGAAAGGTTCATCGAAACAAAAGAATTATCAAATACAAGCGATGGACCGGGAAATATCTTCTGCAGAATTCTCCGAGGAAATCACCGAAAAGCCATTGAGAAACTTCAACAAAAAGAATTACAAAAACGTCGAAGGTTACGGCGATGGAGTTAAAAATAAATTCATTTACGTGCAAGGTCCGCATAGGATGCTGCAGTCGGACTCCGAAGTGGACGACAGCGATGTCACTGCCTCGGATTCGGATGAAGAAACGAAGCGGTCTGGCTCGCGGCTCAGCCATTTTCTTCCAAAGCGATATATTTGGGACAGTGAAGAATTTAACGATCTCGGTTATTTCTGGTTTAACGGTCCTCAGGGAATGTACCCGCGTTTGAGATTACCGCATTGAGTTTAAATACATTCTGTGGACAATGCGTTGCTGCTGTAAAACCCAATGATTACTAGCATAGTAGGTACAGTACTTACAGTAGATATTTTAACTGTGGAATGATGCATTTCGCAGAAAATCTTGCGATTTTTGGAACGAAGTTCGTTATTTTAATTATTTTGAACTCATACTTTCAACAATCAATGGAAAGGGTTAAGGGTCTCAGAGGAGGTCAAATCTCTATCTACCTCTTTCTACTGGACAGGTGTGAGCTTCTATATTATAATATAGTGTACCTATGCAACATAGTGAAATAGGTGAATAAAATAAAATAAATGTTTTTAATAATATGTAAAAACAAACAATTAGGTATATTCACAAAATAACTATTGTTATTTAATTTAAAATTCTAAAATAATGTTGGAAATAGGTATTTATTTTATTCTTATTTATTTTATAATACAATGTATTTTGAAGTTTATTTTTATACAATATAGAATAACAGCAGAGACAAATAATTACATAGTATTATTTTAAATATTAGGTAGGTTACTGTAAAATTTTAGTATGACCAAATATCCCATACTAATATCAAACGTAGGTAGGTACCTACCTATTAATTTCGATTTTAATTTATTGTAAGTGCCCGGACAATCGAGCTTGGCTCGGCGTTTTTTTGTTGTTATAAAATCGGCTGCATCGAATCGTTTATGGAGGTAATAATCTCAGACCAAATGAAGATTTGTGTACAAGATGTTGTTAAAACAACACGGGTTTATATGTAGGTATAAATAATAAAAAAAAAGTTGTAAAATCGCAAATATTATTTTATAATTCATTCATTAGGTATAATTCATTGATAAACTTTAAAAGCAAAACCTTATCTGAATACATAATTTGATCCAAATCGTTAAAGCCGTTTGTGCGATATACAGGATGTTACAGAAAGGGGTAGTGACATTTCAAGACTACTACTTGCGCAACAAAATAAACATGCCACATCACTAGGTAGGTCATAACTCGGTAGCAGGTGACGGGTTCAAGATCGTTTAATGCAATTTATCGTCGTTTAGGTTTTTTACAGATAAAATAATAACAATAAATCTTGCTTTTAGGTTAGTTTATTTCATCGTTGGTTCTGTTACTTGTGTCAAGTCATTGCAGATGATAACGTGAACACAATCGTCAAATATGACTACAACTTGTAAGATCCTGTATACAAGAATTGCTCATTTAAAGTTAGATAAGATAGAATAATTCATATTCATATTCTATTTACGTCACATCAAAAATAAATGTATTTTTTTGATAAAAAAAAACCATTGTTCTACACTATAAAGACTTTTTATATTCTATGCATGATTTTAGATTATTTTCATAAGATCGATAAGTACCTAGACCTACCTATATTCGTGGAAGAGAATATTTATTGTTTAGGTTTCCTTTTCAAGGGTTTATATTAAAAAAATAGCACTTTACACAAGACATCTACCTATAGGCAAAGCCCCTAACGTATATAGGACCCTAAACAATCCTGCATCATTCTTGCAAAAGGACGATACTAGAATATATTTTTTTAATGGGTCAAGACAAATTAAATGCGGAGAACTCGAGTCTATAAATCTCATTTTATTTATTACAAATTCGTTGAAAATTCTTTGAATTTGAGCAAAAGTTTGTTTGTAGGTGCTTATGTCTGAAACTACTTGAACGGAGTTCAAAATTTTATTCACATAAAGGATGGAGGAAGGAAAGGAGTTATGCTACAGCTACGGTCACCCTCAGTAGGTACATAGTATAAAATGAAGTTGCTCCCGCGCTGTCTGTACGCGATAAACTCAAAAACTAATGAACGAATTTATATGCCGTTTTCACCAATAGATAGAGTGATCCTGGAATTCCCGCGGGAACTCCGAAGTTACCGCGGGTGAAACCTCGGAGGACAGCTGGTTTAAGATAACAAGATAACAATTGCTAGTGTCAGATTGTGATGGAAGCAAGGATGAAAGGCATTCTCATGTAATTTCGGTGACCATGTTCCCATCGAGCTGATCTGATGATAGAGCTGTGACGTAGGGACTGAAATTTCCTGATGGCAAATGTTAGGAGTCGAATTTGGGCTAGCTTGTTTTGTTACCATGACTACTTTCCGTTACCCACGATAACGAGGGTCTGAAGACGGTGCCGGAAGATTGCCGCTGGACCTCCCTGATGGAATATGCAAAGATAGTCGTGTTTGGACGCTTGTTCTCATGAATGCCTTCCATTACTAGCTTTATCAAGACATAGCTTATTTTTCAATTTGCTTTTCATTTATTGTTAATCTATTTTAGGTTTTAAGGTTTTAAGTGTTAATATCTCCAAAATATACCCTTTCTCCTATCGTTTCCTATCCCATAAATAAAAAAAAACTTCATTAATTGGTCACACATAATAATCATGTCTTTAATAGTTTAAAATAAAAATACAAAACAAAATTCCAAAATAAACTTTTAAACAAGAACAAATTTAAATCAATATTTAATAATATTCATAAGTACCCTACAATAATGATAGTAGCTATCATAATAAAAACTTTATAAAATGGAATATTTCGATTGTTACAATTATTTTAAAATTTAATTTATTTGCCGATTAAAAATAATATCGTTATTATTATAATTATCTATCATATTTATTGGCTATATTCATAAAATATAATATAATTATTGCACAAAGAAGTAAGAAATCATTTCAGCTTGCGTGAAAACGCAACTCACTGGCAGCACAGAACTCGAAGCTATACAAGCTTTCTCCTACGAATAAATTAAAACAACAAAATCCGATCATGCGACTCATAGGGCGGCAGACTAAAAATATAATATTGCAAAATATATTATACACGACTAAAGTAGTTTCATGCTAATAACAACCACAAACTCATTTAATAAATATATATTTTCGACGATTAAATAAAATTAAAATTTCATGTCGAATGGACATTTTTTTTTCTTTTAAAACTCATTTACATAACAAAAGGAAGACAAAAGAAAAATACGGGCTATATTGAAACATTCACCAGAAAAGAGGTTTATAAAATTAGTTGGTCATAAGGTCCTTGGGTGAAACTGTTTAGGTTAGAACACGGCCTTTTTGCCTATGTTTTTGTGGGATCTCAATAACAGTGACACGAGTATTTCACTAAACAAGTCGTCACAGTCGCCACCCGCTCAAAAAAACGTGTATTACTTTTATCGAGGGGAGGTAACGCTCACTTCAAATTGGGGTGCGTCAAGAAAATGGGTACACAAGTAACACAAATTTATATTCGAATACATGACCTGGAGCCGTTCTCTGGTACTTTTGACAGAGGGGATCCTCTGTCAATGGCCTCTCACTTGAGACACATAATTAAGAATACATTTATTGAAAACAAACAAAATGAACCCACTTAATCCCCCAACAAATTGTTTTGGTCCATTGACTCAAAGACCCTGTATAACTACCGCATAGTGCTTGGTGTCCATGATACAAGCTCGCTACTCAATATATTTTTAAATTTATTCATAGGATAAAACTTTAACGGTCGCAAATTAAAGATTTTTCGTTTATACATTCTTTGCAACTGATCTTCAGCAGCAATGTTATTCAAACTCGAGCCACCGCCAGTGTTGCCAAATCAGATGTGAATATTTTAAGTATAATATACAAAAATACAGCGGCTGAGTAGAAAAATACAGCACACCATCACTAAAACGTTTTAACATCCCTCTCTTTTTTAATATGGCAACTTTTATAATACACTCAAACTAACGCGAAAATATCACTGTCACTGTATAAGTACAGGATGAATTGATTCCGCTGTAACAACAGTTAAACCTGGCAACACTGCAGCAGTCACAACGAAACCCCCCGATCCGTACGCGCCTTCAGTCCGAACTACTACATACAATGTTTTCAGTCTTTTTGGTAGAATATCCAATTCAACAGCGCTTGCAACACCATGGCGATGACGATGCCGCCAAAGAGGTCCCAAGAAGAGTACGTCTGCGGCATCCGGCCCATGCTCTGTGGCCGTATAGCCGCGACCGTGGCTCTCTGGCCGTCGCTTATTGTCTCCACGGTCTTCAAGATTCGCTCTATGGCGATCGATTGGTCACGCAACGCGGTGTCTATGGCAAATAGAGATTGCTTCAATGTTCGTCTGGAAATAAAAGAAATCAACCACTTAAACTTAAGTTTGCTTAGTAAACCTAACGAAGTTTGCTTAGTAAATTAACGAAGGTAAAGCTTTTACGGTTACCAGATGGAAGACTCTAGTTATATGTCAAGAATGGGCATGTGGACTAATTTTTATTTTTTAGTCCGTCTTGTAGATTATTAAAAAATATTGGACACGTTTTTATTTTCTTTTTTTACGTAATCAAAAAATTACGGCGATATATTGAGTTGAAATTTCGCGTGACGTCACTATTCTGACAGTTTGTATGGCGGTTTCAGCGGTTAGTGAAGTCACGAGCCCCTCACCCTAAACTTTAATGCGCTTTATCTCTTATTTAAAAAAAAAAAAAAAAACAAAAAATACGGGTCTATTGTTTTTTTATTTTCTAACTGACGGACTAATTAGAATTTTGATTTTCAAAAGTAGTCCACATCCCTATTTGAAGTTACCAGACGGGGCTCTAGTCCTAAACTCAATCGAAAGTTAGGCAGTTGTCAATAATTTTTTTTATACAAGATGTTACAGAAAGGTGTAGTCATATTTGACGACTATGTTCACTTTATCATCTGCAATGATTTGAAACTAGTAACTGAACCGGTACCATGAAATAAACTATCCTAAAATTTGTAGGTTTGCTGGTTTTAACGTATCTCTGCACCCCAACGGTGATAAATTGCATAAAATGATCTTGAACCTGTCACCTGTCACCAGTCCATGACCTACCCAGTGATGTGAAATGTTTATTTTGTTGCGGAACTGGTCGATAAAAATATTTTTTAATTCGGTTATGAAATTTTGAAGTAAGGTATTTGAGCTAAATACCACCGTCTAATTGTTCTATAAGATTCCCAAATCACAATCTTAAAAATTTGACTACACCTTTCCGTAACACTTTGTATAGTACCACTACTAGCTATCCCATGCGGTATCACCGGTTTTAGAGTTCCCGCGGAATTTGTCCAGCCGTTCACGCGTGGTGCCGTGACCAAGGGAAATAGGGATTCATTTTTATATATGTAGATAGAGATAGAATAGAAAAGAATAAACTTTATTTGCTCACACACCACACAACTGTTTTTTTTTTTTTTTTCAAATGCATCTACCAATAATAACAAAAACTTTAAATTCTAACAAATCGTAATTGAAAGAGGAAAGAGGAAAAATCGAAAGAGAAAAAATCTACCTATATAGATTTAATGTAATATATAGAATGTGGGTGTGCATGGCGTATTTGCCTATAATTGGATTTGCATTGCGGCACGTAATGTACTCACTAGGCTTATATACAATATTTTACCATGTAAATCTGTTGGCAAACCAATAAATAAATAAATAAATGAATAATTGAAAACTATTTTTTACATAATTTAAATAAATAAGCACTCCGCATTTTTATACCGCTGATCCTTTTGAGCAAAATGGTGTCAGCTCAGCATATTGTCACCTCCAGACTGCCTCTGTGAGGTAACGTTGGTCTTCCGCTGCGACCCACATACACACAACCGAACACACAAACACACAGCTAATCCTCTTACCTCCTGACTCTTATTGTTATTATAATATTAATCCGAGAAAGCTTTATTAAATACATTTTAAAAAAGAAAAATCGAAAAAGATGTCCCCCCCACAATACACTATACATACATACATACATATCAAATTTAGGAATAAATACAGGAATATTTTTTTAGCAATGCGCAAAAAAATTTTGGTGGTTCAGTATCAGTAATAGAACACATTTCCATTATTTGTTCAAAACTTTTTTATATTTTTTTATCCCCGGCTTTAAATTAGCAAAATATGGACACTATCTATTCGTAATAACATCAATGGGGGCGCGCGCCGTGCGGCGCACCCGGGGGTGTTGCAGCGGGGGTGAACGACCTCGATCAGCTGTCGGTGCATTGTAACCCACGTAAATACCTAGCCGAACGAGTGCTTCGCGCGCAGCGGTGGCGGCGGCGAATAGAGTAGCCAATTAATCAATTGCAAATTATACATCTTTCGTTCACGATAACTTTACTTTTTTGTACTAAGACTTATCAAAATAAAAAAGGTGTTTATTAAAACTCCTTTAAGTTTAATTTGTAAAAGTTTGAGCACTGAATAAAAAAAATTCCGGTATAATATCCATGGGTGCGGGTACTCACGTGGAGGACTTGGAGCGGCGCGCGAGGTCGTCGTGGCTGTCGGTGTCGGAGGCGCGCGGCGCCGGCCCGCGCCCCGCCGCGCCGCCCGCGCCGCCCGCACCACCCGCGCCGCCCGCGCGCGACACGCTCCGGATCACGAAGTCCTCCTCGTACTCTATCACCTCGTCCGGTTGCCACGGGCTGGGGCCACACGAACAATGTACACCACGGAGCAAGTAAATTAACTACTACGTCTCTCATATTCGGTAAGTAGGTCCTTATTACCCCCAGATGGGGCTTGTAGGTGACCAATTAGCGCGACCAATGTGACTAGAAAAGCCCTAGGGCGGTAAGTAATAAAAAAAAAAAAAACTCTTCACTCTTTAAAAAAGTTCGCGTACATCTTTTTTTTTTTTTTTTTTTTTTTTTTTTTTTTTTTTTTTTTTATTTTTTTTTTTTTTATTTTATTTATTTATTTATTTATTTTATTTATTTATTTATTTATTTGTTCTTACATGCTTGCTTAAATACTAGTGGCAGGAGCTCCCAGTAGGCTTGCGCCCGTGTTGGGAGTCACCGCTCTTCCAATCTTAGAAGTAGGTAACAGTGCAAAACCAGGAATAACATCATAAAGAATTAAGTAATTTCTAACTTAACTTAAGAGAGGGAAACTTGGGCAATTTACTGAATATACGCTAGGAGTACAGAACAAGTAGACAAGGAGGGAAGAAGCGGATGGGGGGAATAGGGAGACGAGGTGGGAGTGTATAGATAACATAGTTATTTAATATGAGGGTAGGGTATTGTGCAAGTGTGCGTGTGTATATGGGTGTGTGAGGGTGGGTGTGTGTGTGTGTGTGTCGTGCGGAAGGGTGAGTGTGTCGAGTGGGTGAGTGCGTGGGTGTGTGAGATTGCGTGTGCGGGTATTATGATTATGTTATATTATATTATGAGTGTATTATGTATAACTTGCAATATGCAAGATTTACATGTGAAAGATACACTGTGTATAACGTATGCGTTTAGGTTTAGATAAAGGATTGAAAGCTGTTGCCAGAAAAACGGACATTTACCCATTTTACGTGAAGAGAGTAAGTTTAAGTGAGGAGCTGAAGAGAAGCCAGCCCTATGATGTTCAGCATCTTGGGATCAGTAACAAGCTAGTGCATGCACTCCCAGCTGCTCACCAGCTCCTCAATTTGCTCGGCGGATTTTGGTTCCAGCCACTTGATTAATAACTTTTTACATTCGTAAGATGGTTTCGAGTATATGTGTAGCTCTTTATTGATAGTGTTGTAAAGTTTGGCTGCGCGCTTGGTAAACTGTCTGTCGGCAAAAGTAGTTTTTACCAACGGTACATTAGCGACTATGTCCTTGCGTCTTTTACTAATTATTCCAGGGTCATACGGTATAGATTTATGTTTTCTTATAACTGCATTTGTTATATACAATTTCCTTAGCGACGGCACATTTGCTATCTTATATAAACTATCTGTGGGGAATCTTCGTTTTTTGAAATACATAGTTTTTAGTAGACTTCGTTGTGATCGCTCCAGCTCAAGGAATTTTACCTTCGTGGCGCCACCCCAGACTGATATGCAGTACGCCAGTACTGACTGTACCAACGATATATATATAGTCCTTAGGAGGTCATTATGGGGCATTTTGGGGTCTATTTCAGAGTGAGACATGGCAGGTACCACGTGCCGTAGAGTTTTAAAAACCCAGGTCAATTTTCTTACTCGTTGCATCATGTAGTCGAGGTGAGGGTGCCACGAAAGGCGGAAATCCAGTAAAACCCCAAGAGCTCAGCTGAAGCCTTTTCAGTTTGGGCTAAATTAACTAATTCAGTATTAATATTGTTATTTTTACTTGTATATGTTATCTGTTTTACGTTTTTCCAAAGAAGTTTATTATTGTGCATAGAGTTAGTTATTAAGTCGGCATCAAATTTTCTTTTTACTTTTTTAATTAATTTATTACAAAAATTTCTATATCTATTGTATATTAATTTATTTACTTTATTAGTTGGGTCCTTTCTTAAATTATATTGTAACTTATTGCGATGTCTGATGCATCTCAGCAACCCAGGGGTTATCCATGGTTTAATTATTCGACATTTTGATGGAATGGTCTTACACACAGTATTATCTTTAATTGCTTTTATTAGGCCATTTATCAAGTAATTAAATACGAACTCAGGATCTTTACAGAATAATAAATGTTCAAAATTATTATTTTTCATTTGCTCAAGGGCCTGATCAAAGTTTGTTACCTGTCTTGTTTTACAAATAGATCGTTGGTACTTGACCTTCGACAAAGAGAGAAAAGTAGTTGCATGGTCTGTAGTGCTGGTGTTAAGTACTGCAATTTTTGCTAATCGCCTTTTAGTGTTAATTTTGACCATAAAATGATCAAGGCAGCTTAAGGCCCTCGTTGGTAGGGTGTGACCTGCTAAAATCCCATGAAAAGCCAACATATTCAAGTAATTTACCTTATTTTTACCTTCGTAATACGACACCAATGGGTTCTCAATAATATTTATATTGATATCACCTGTAATTACAATATCATTTTTTATTGCAGCTAGTGTTTCAATGTGTTCTGATAGAGAGTCAATAAAAAAATCTGCATTTATATTAGAAGGTGATCTGTATATACCCATAACTGTACAATTAAGTATTTCTAACTGTAAGCAAGAGGCATGTGTAAGTTTAATTTCTTTTATTTTATGTTTAATACTTTTTTTGACATACATGACAACCCCATCATTTTGATTCAGGTGATATGTAGTCGCATATGATTCATAATCGGGGAGTACAGGTATCGGCTTGTTTGGATTTAGCATGCATTCAGTAAGAACAATCACATCGATTTGGTACTTAAATTTGGATAAGTTTGTAATGAAATCGTCAAAATTACAATAAATACTTCTAATATTTTGGTTAATTATAGCGAGGTCGTTTTTACACAACTGAATTTGTTTCTCTAGTTGAGAAACATCATCACATAAATACGATTTTGCAATTTCAATCTGGTCAATATCCTGTACTGTATTAAGAGTGTCTATCCTTTATTTAAATTAAAGATTAAGCGAGGCGTTAAGAAATATAGGTATTTGTAGATGTAGGTATGAACTTTAGGTAATGTGAAGAGGTAATTCAGCATTAGTAAACTTGGTGTTATTAGTTTAGTAAGTGTGCAATTAATGTAGATATGATATACAGAGCGTATGAATGTAGGTAGTGAGATTGTATGTAACGAGCGTGTATGTAGTGAATGAGTGTGTAGTGTTAGTAGACATGGAGTATTTGTGTGTGCTGTGTGTGTGTGTGAGTGGGAAAGATGTAAGTGTAGCGTAGGTGTATAACGAGTGCGCGTATATGTAGTATGATTGTATATAAATGGGATGGACATGTAGCTATTTTTTGGAGTGACATCAGCAAACAAACAGTTTATCAATAAAAAGGAGATGATCAGGGAAATATGACTGTTTACAAAAGGAGAGAAAAAAGAGAAATCAAAAATATGAGAATTGGTTATGCAAAGTGCTAAAAGACCAATTACAAGGAACAATATTAGTCATTCCTTTAGCATTAGTTGATGCACTTGCGGTTCATTGTTTATGGTAATAATCGGTGACTGGTCTGTTTGGCGGACATAGACTTTACCATAACTTGTCCAGCAATATTTGTAACCTTTGGACCTTTGGAGATCGCGAGCCAAGAAGTAGAGACGCGCTGCCCTGGCCGTCAGATGCTCAGATAAGTAAACTGGAGTATCTTCTTGCTTTTTAAGGCCAAAGTGTTTAGCCTGCAGTTTCGATTTGTTTTTTATATTGAACTGTTTCACTTTGTGTAGAATTTCAACTTTTTTTAAGGTGGATATCAGTTCTACAATTAGAGGGCCATTTTGCACTTGGGATTTCCTATTACGGATCCTGTAGATGTCTTTTATGTCAGTGTTGTGCAATTCACACCCAATGGTTTTAGTCAGGTGGACGGTACATTCAATTAGGGCCTCTTTAGATTCATTTTCGAGCTGGGGCAGGTTTTTTATTTCAAAATTTGATTTTCTGCTGCTAATTTCATAATTTTCCAACTTATTTTCCAAGAGAATAATGTAGTCTCTGTTATCCTTAGTATCATCCTCAAGTGTTGAGATTCTTTTGTCTATGGCGGCATTTTGCTCCGTAAGCATCTGAATAGAGCTCTGTATATCGTAGTTGGTTTGCTTAATTTCGCCTAGACTGTCATTCATAGATTTTAGCTCTTCCCTCTGCGAAGCTGTGAAGTAAGTTATGAGCCGGCGCATCTCCTCCTTAAATGCATTGAGCGACTGATCTGAGGGATTACATACAATGTTTTCACCACCACTAGCGCCCCTGCGCCGCGTATTAACGTAATCCGGAGGTGTTGTGTCCCTTGATGTGTTTGCGTCCTCAGATACGCATATAGACATGTTAGGGTCAAATTCGTTAACTTTTGGTTCGTTAGTCATCCTATCACGCACTTTCCAGGTAATTTGCACACAGAAATACCAGGGCAACACAGGTCGTCAAGAGGTATCTGATGAAAATAGATGCAATATCTATATCTAGGTAAAATAAATATCTCGTTTAATTTTGGTGCAGGTTTTAACACACAGTACCAGGGCAACACAGGTCGCAAGAGGTGCTATTCGATATATTCACACCACAGAGTTAATATAATAAGTGCCCCTGTTTTCTTCTATAAGCAACGTAAATCGAAATAACAGTACCAGGCTCGCAGAAACTGCAGGCAGTTTGGGTTCCCAATCAGAACGGAGCGTGCACGCACACGCGCTCAGGAGGGTTGGCCTTGTGAGTCAGCGCGTACACAGCGACTACACGACGACGGCGGCGCAGGCAAGCTGCAGGAGATCAACCACGTGCAGGAAGGAGATGGGACGTTATATGTATACGGCGTGCGAACCAGACAAAGATATCAGATGAAACTTAGAACCGTGCACCAACGGAAACACACTCCTTGTCACTGCTGCACTCCTATTATTTTAGCACGATTATTTTTAATAAAATTGGATTATTTTTTATACAAAAAAGCGAAATACGGATTCCAAGACACGTCAGCACACAAGTGCGGTCCGAGAGAGAGTGGTGAGAGACATCTCACCATCATACTGGCAATAGACATCATGCATTCAGCACAATGACAAAAGAGGTCGCTTCGCTATTCAGCCTTGTCTTCATATGAGTATAAGTTATTCTTCTGAGTATAATAGTCATCAATTTTAAATATCGAACGACGAAGCTCAATTTCGTTCTTGAAAAAAAAAATTAAAAAATCTACTATTATTCTAGTAATGCCGGTGTTTTTCTACTTACCTCACAATCGAGATGTAAAGCAGAGTAGTTAGCTCGGGTGTAAGAATCAATTGCCTTACAGCCCTTGGCTACTAATCTATTAGAGAGGACATGTAGGCGGGGCAGACGCGCTATCGTTGCAAAGGGAGTTATGGCCTGTCCTGGGGGGCTAAGATGCGCAACACGATAAAATTTTATCGAGCCATTCGACAAAGCCATAAAATGTGTCGACGGGAATCGATAAAATGGCTCGATAAAATTTTATCGTGTTGCGCATCTTAGCTCGGCAGATGAGGCGTTATACGCGCGAGTCGAGATCGCGCGTGGTTAAGAGATAGGTACTAGAGCCACATAGATCCCGTCCAGATGCTCTCGCGCGTAAAACGCTTGCAACGCGACGGACTCTCGACTCGCGCGTTCTCTACACGCGCGTAAAACGCCTCATCTGGACAGGCTCTTAGAATAAATGCTCTAAGGCCTTTTGCACATTATAAGAAATTTCTTATGTCTTATAAAAAATGTCTTATAAGACATCCAGTTGCTTTGGTTGTTGTACGGGACCATACATAATACAAGAAATGTCGGATAAGACACGCGCATAGTAATTTTTGTCGGATGCATGTAAGACACAAGAAAATTTCAAAAGTGCAAATGTGCAAAAGCCCTAACTTGCCCAAAACTTCTTTTGCTGCCATCCCAAGTATATTTACCACAATATTCCCAAACTGTGAATTTTGAAAACAGTGACTAAGTAAAAACGTAACCGTAAAGCGTTAAATACATTTCTTTACGTTAGTGAATGTTTTTGTGCGTAAACTAGTATTTACTTTTTTAAGGTATTCACAATTTTTTTTATAATTACCTCGTGTTCAGATGATTGTAGTTCCAACCTTGATCTATTATGCCTGCAATAAAAAAAAGAAAATTGTTTACAGTCCCTGGGTAGGTACACTGGATCACTGGATACTGCGCAATGGGCCAGTGGGCACTAGCAAAGAAAAGAATACAGAATATATAAAGAAGCGACACTCTCCGCCTCCCACCACATTTGTATGGAGTGTCACCGGGCTGGTACTAGGCACTGGGCATTAGGCAGTGGGCACTGTGCACTAGGCAGTGGGCACCAGGCACTAGGCCGTGGTCACTGGGCCCTAGGCAGTGGGCACCGGGCACTAGGCAGTGGGCACTGGTCACTGGGCACTAGGCAGTGGGCACCAGGCACTAGGCCGTGGTCACTGGGCCCTAGGCAGTGGGCACCGGGCACTAGGCAGTGGGCAGTGGGCACTGGTCACTGGGCACTAGGCAGTGGTCCCTAGGCAGTGGGCACTAGGCAGTGGGCACTGGGCACTGGGCAGTGGTCACTAGGCAGTGGGCACTAGGCAGTGGGCACTAGGCAGTGGGCACTGGGCAGTGGGCACTGTGCACTAGGCAGTGGGCACCAGGCACTAGGCCGTGGTCACTGGGCCCTAGGCAGTGGGCACCGGGCACTAGGCAGTGGGCACTGGTCACTGGGCACTAGGCAGTGGTGCCTAGGCAGTGGGCACTAGGCAGTGGGCACTGGGCACTGGTCACTAGGCAGTGGGCACTAGGCAGTGGGCACTAGGCAGTGGGCACTGGGCAGTGGGCACTGGGCAGTAGGCACTAGGCAGTTGGCACTAGGCAATGAGCACTAGGCAATGGGCACTGGGCAGTGGGCACTGGGCAGTGGGCAGTGGGCACTAGGCAGTTGGCACTAGGCAATGAGCACTAGGCAATGGGCACTGGGCAGTGGGCACTAGGCAGTGGGCACTGGGCAGTGGCCACTGGGCAGTGGGCAGTGGGCACTAGGCAATAGGCAGTTGGCACTAGGCAATGAGCACTAGGCAATGGGCACTGGGCAGTGGGCAGTGGGCACTAGGCACTAGGCAGTTGGCACTAGGCAATGAGCACTAGGCAATGGGCACTGGGCAGTGGGCACTAGGCAGTGGGCACTAGGCAGTGAGCAGTGGGCAGTGGGCAGTGGGCAGTGGGCACTAGGCACTAGGCAGTTGGCACT
Organism: Zygaena filipendulae; assembly: GCA_907165275.2. NCBI lineage: Eukaryota > Metazoa > Arthropoda > Insecta > Lepidoptera > Zygaenidae > Zygaena > Zygaena filipendulae. Next base: position 7,586,034 of record OU015670.1, on the reverse strand, counting down.
AGGCAATGAGCACTAGGCAATGGGCACTGGGCAGTGGGCAGTGGGCACTAGGCACTAGGCAGTTGGCACTAGGCAATGAGCACTAGGCAATGGGCACTGGGCAGTGGGCACTAGGCAGTGGGCACTAGGCAGTGGGCACTAGGCAGTGGGCACTGGGCAGTGGGCACTGGGCAGTGGGCAGTGGGCACTAGGCACTAGGCAGTTGGCACTAGGCAATGAGCACTAGGCAAAGGGCACTTGGCAGTGGGCACCGGCCACTCACCGTCGGGCGGCAGGGCGTGCAGGTCGCGGTGGAACAGGCGCGGCACCCAGGGCGCGGCGAGGCTGCGCGCGCGCGCCCGCTGCGCCTCCTCGATTATCGTCTTCTGCTCGGTCGCAGCCAGCTGGGGAGAGAACCAGATCGCGACGCGCACATTACAGGCACACTCGGCGCAACGTGTTGCGAGCAAGGCAACGATCTATCCATACTTAATAAAATGCGACAGTAATTCGGTTTCTCTGTTATCGTTATACGCCTTACCCACTCAACCGATTATCATGATTTTTGGATACGCGTTGTCAGAGAAAAGGACACAAGTTACTTTTATATCGGAATTCTCGCAAGAACTCCGTTCTTGTAACATAAATTTTTTTACCCTAAATTCGCGTAACCCTAAATCCGTGTAACCTTATAAGTTTGTGTAACGCTAAAGTGAACATAGATAAGCAATAGTGTGTTAACCCACACTGGAGAAATTTCGAGTAAATCGTGTTTTAAAAGTAGGAGTGCCGTTTTGTATCAACATTTTTTATGTTCAATATTTAGTTACATATTTAAGCAATGTAATAAGGTAAACACATAATTAAAAAACGTTCCCTAACTCGCGATAAATCGTTCTGAATCAATAAATTAATTTTGTGGGTTAACATGTTATTGCTTATCTGCGTCCAAGTGTAACTTCAAATTCACGTAACCCTACAATCCCGTTCCCTGTACCCCCAAGTGGGAGCCCCTGGGAGTACCTGGTCATCGTTCTGTATCGCCTCGGAGACCTTCAGCCAGAGCCGCTGCGACTCGTGCTCGCGCTGGTGGTCGAGCCGCACCAGGAAGCGCGGCAGCCGCTGCTCCTTCAGCACCGACACGTCCAGCAGGTTGGACTCCTCCTGACAACCGGGAGTCGAAAATCAAACAATACTATAGCTACGCAACGTACGTGCATGGGTTTAAACCCGATAAAAGGCTGCCGTTTTCAGGTTAAAACCTAATAAAAAACCGTAAAAAACCGTAAAAAAATAAATACATACAACCCAATGCATAACCTAGCTAGCTAAAAAAAGCTAGCTTATATCAGAATGGGCATGTTGACTAATTTTTATTTTTTAGTCCGTCTTGTAGATTATTAAAAAATATTGGGCACGTATTTTTTCTTTTTTTACGTAATCAAAAAATAACGGCGATATATTGAGTAGAAATTTCGCGTGACGTCACTATTCTGACAATTTGTATGGCGGTCTTGCGGTATGTGACGTCACGACCTCCTCATCCTAAACTTTAATGCGCTTTATCTCTGTATATTTTAATTTATTTAAAAAAGCAAAAAATACGTGCCTATTGTTTTTTTATTTTCTAACTGACGGACTAATTAGAATTTTGATTTTCAATAGTAGTCAACATCCAAGCACCGAGTGGATTGCCCATCTTAAATTCAGAACGTCTGTGGCTTTTGTGTGACTTTGAGCTTTTAATGAGCGATCGCATTTTTAAATATTTTTTTTTTTTACGTTTTGTAGGTACATGCATATGCATTGTGATAACATTATACATGTTATCACAATGGGCTAGATAGCTAAATGTTAGTTTTTAGTCCGTCGTGTAGATTAATAAAAAAATATTGGACCAGTACTGTCTTTTTTAATAAAGGCGATGCATCGAGTAGAAATTTCGCGTGACGTCACGCTTTGGTACACTTTATACCCAGTTATGACGTCACCTGCTAAACTTTACTGTGTTTTATCTAAGTATTTTTCCAAGTCAAAAATTGGTGTTTTTTTTTTAATCATCTAACGGATATAGAATTGCGATTGTCATACCGCCGGCATCATGTCATGCCTATTCATGCACGTGCACGGGGGGGGGGGGGGGGTCATGGGATCATGGGGCTTGACCAAAGACGGCCCGAGTAACTCGGAACAAAGAAACTTGAAAGAAAAGTGGTAATCTTCATCCACCCCCTCCCCAAACTGCTGGCTGGGCGCCCGACTCACCCCGGTGCGCTTGTCCTTGATGTCGATGCGGCCGTCCCAGTAGCCCTCCAAGGTGGCGATGGTCTCCTTGCCCTTCTTGATGCGGCCCGATATGGCGTTCGTCTGGTCGGCGCCGCTCAGGAACGACTGCCCGAACGGAACAGAGGTAAATATCGTCGCTTATACAACAACTAGTCGGAGTCCCTGCGGGAATTCTGGAATAAAAAGTACCCTATGACACTCAGGATCACTGCAGCTTCCTATAAGTGAAAGAATTTTCAAAATCGGTTCAGTAAATCCAGAGATTACCCCCTACAACGTCACAAACTCACAAACACACAAACTTTTGCTCTTTTTATAACATTAGTAAAGATATACCGCGCCAATCAAATTTGGCGGCTTATAGCGGTTAGTGACGTCACGAACCCCCACCGTAAACTTTAATGTGCTATATTTCTGTATATTTTCATTTATTTGAAAAATAAAAAAAAACGTGTGCGAAATGAATTGTTTTGTGTGCGAAAATCGTCCGGCGACACTGGTTTTCATCTGTTTTCATACTAAACTAGGTCGATGGTCCTTCTATCTGTTATTTCTGCTCTGTGGCAGTCTCACCCTCAACTTGAACTCGACGTCCGCGTGGTAGCCTGTCTCCGCGCACATCACTTGCACCTGCAACGACAGAAACACTATACCTATATTTATTGTCAACTAGATGACTCGACAGACACGTCGTTCTGTCTAAAATTCTATATATTTACAAAAATCACATAGAAAAAAGCGCTTTTATTGTTTTTTCTGAATTTCCCGACTTTCTGGAGGAGTTTAGTGTAAAACTTCGCCACTATCACCAAGTTAAAAGTTTTTTGTGTTACGTGTGTTATTTGTGTGTTCAATGAATCATTCTTTCTTCACTAAATACATATTATAAAACAATGTCCTCAGCCGCGTCTGTCTGTCTGTGCGTTCGCGATAAACTCAAAACTACAAAACGGATCTTCGTGCGGTTTTCACCAATAGGAAAATCGTGATTCGAGGGAAGGTTTATACGTAAAGGAATAAATTCTGGAAATCCTGCAAATTACCGCTGGAGAAACCGCGGGAGACAGCTAGTTACCACTAAAAAAATGAAAAAAATGAAAAAGAAATGAAAAATGAAAATGAAAAAAATCCCAAAAAAAAATGTGTTTTATCACATTTATAAAGTTAGTATGGTTATATTGTACGTATATATTTTTGTGTATGTATATTTTATCCCATCAAAAACAAACTTGTAAAAAAGTCCAAGTCTCGCAACTCACTTCTTCTACAGTAAAAAGTTGTGAGATCAATGTAATACCAAGTCGGTTAATTTATTCAGTGCCTACTTAAGGGTCCTTCTGTCTAAAGTTATCATGTTATAAGCTAATCTAATAACATTTTATAGTGACCATATCAAATTTAAAAACCTTTTATGTTTTAAATAGATTGATTGGCTTGGCGATCACGTGAAAACACAATATATCTCACATGTAATACATAATTATGGTTCTAAACAATCTAATTTAATTATAATGTGTATAACCTGTGAGATACATTGTGTTTTCACGTGATCGCCAAGCCAATCAATCTATTTAAAACATAAAAGGTTTTTAAATTTGATATGGTCACTATAAAATGTTATTAGATTAGCTTATAACATGATAACTTTAGACAGAAGGACCCTTAAGTAGGCACTGAATAAATTAACCGACTTGGTATTACATTGATCTCACAACTTTTTACTGTAGAAGAAGTGAGTTGCGAGACTTGGACTTTTTTACAAGTTTGTTTTTGATGGGATCTCATTTCTTTTTGTAAATGGTCTTCCTCCTTTGAGCAATTTAGTCTACTTTAATAACTTGAAAGATTTTGGTACAACTTTATAATATATATAAACACATGCCCCATTCTTGCTTTTTCATTCCGTTGACCATTGTACCTTTGAACATAATTATGTCTAGGTAACTATGTATCTACACTTTATATCTAGGTAGGTAACTAGCTACACTTATTATTATTATTTATTAATATCTGGGCAACCGAGCTTCGCTCGGCTTAAATAGCTGTTCCCCGCGGTTTAACCCACGTTAATTTCGGAGATCCCGCGGGTATTCTGAGATAAAAGTACTACCCTATGACCTTTCCTGTACCCTTGACAACGTGTAGTATGCAATAATTAATTCACCCGCGTTGATATCAGAGTTCGCGCGGGAATTCCAAAAATGAATCCTAGCTAGATCGATTTATGGCCCCCGAAATCCCCTGTATACAAAATTTCATGAAAATCGTTGGAGCATTCAGATTAGGGTAATTTTATCTCGGAATTCCCGAAGGATCTCCGAAATTAACGCTGGTGAAATCTCATGAAATTTTGCATGCACGTTGTCAGGGGTAAAGAAAACCTAGGGATATAGGGTACTAACTACTTTGCATCTCTGAATTCCCGCGGGATCTCCGAAATTAACGCGGGTGAAACCGCGGGGAACAGCTAGTCTCATATATTTATATGGGATTACAAAGTTATTTGTGCAGTTGGTACATATAACTGCATATATAACTTTGTAATTCCATACATTTATATGGGATTACAAAGTTATTTATGCAGTTAGTGTATCTAGAAAACTGGACCGAAATTGCTAAATATTTTAATTTTTCCTTGATTTATACAATAAACACTAATTGTATTCTAAATTTCAAACTTCTATGTCTGCTAGAAGTGCCTTAGAATTTTGATGATCGGTCAGTGAGTGAGTGAGTGAGTGAGTGAGTGAGTGAGTGAGTGAGTGAGTGAGTGAGTGACCTACAAAATTAAGAAACTTTGACTAGTTATAATTCTTAAACTACTGGTTCAAATCGAATGAAATTTAAATTATACCGTCTTTATACAATACCTGCTTGTTTACTAAAAATTCAGGCTTCTAGTTTTATCCACAACGAAGTTATAGGGGGTCGAAAATGGCCTGAATTGCTTCGAGAAAAGGATAGTACGGCCGTGCCGCTTTTGTTGCTCGACTTGGCGGGGGCACTGCCGTGCCCCCAGATATCTATGCGCGTATCTTTGTATATCTTTTTTATGTATTTTTAGTATTATTTGTTCTATGTGTATATTTTGTATTATTATTTTGTATTATTTTATGATTCCTGTTCTACCTATATTATACCAAATCAATATATAAATTCTCTGTATTTGTCCTATCCACCCAAAGGTTGCCTGGAAGAGATCGCTAGTAAAGCGAGAAGACCGCCTTTTGTATGCCCTTAGTTATAAGTTTCTGTAAACACACTGTAAAATTATTTTGGTGTACAATAAAGTGTATTCTATTCTATTCTATTCTAAAAACCTATCGCATGACGGACGACCGTCGGCCAGTTTGTGTGCGGTACCTTCCCGCCCAGCTCCATGCTGAGCGTGCCGATGACGATGCCCTTGCAATGCGCGTACGGCGCGGTGGTGACGTACGTCTCGCCCCACGGCGGCAGGTGCACGCGCGCGCACCCCTCCAGTATGGCCGACGTCGAGTTGCCTGCGCAGGGAGCACGAGATCAATACAATGACAATCGGCAAACGGAAACAAGTCAAACAGCTATATTTTATTTTTTACTAGCTGTCCCGCCCGGTAACACCCGCGATAGTTTCGAAGTTCCCGCGGAATGGGCATGTTGACTATTTTTTATTTTTTAGTCCGTCTTGTAGATTAATAAAAAATATTGGATACGTATTTTTTATTTTTTTATGTAACCAAAAAATAACGGCGATACATTGAGTTGAAATTTCGCGTGACGTCACTATTCTGACAGTTTGTATGGCGGTTTTAGCGGTTAGTGACGTCACGACCCCCTCACCCTAAACTTTAATGCGCTTATCTCTGTGTATTTTAATTTATTTAAAAAAGCAAAAAATACGTGTCTATTGTCTTTTTATTTTCTAACTGACGGACTAATTAGAATTTTGATTTTCAAAAGTAGTCCAAATCCCCATTGTTCCATACAAACTTTGCAACCTCTTTTCACCCCCTTAGGGGTTGAATTTTCAAAAATCCTTTCTTATCGGATGCCTGCGTCATACAATTAACACACCCTCCAAGTTTCAAGTCTCTACGATCAGCGGTTCAGACTGTGCGTTGATCCATCGGTCATTCAGGACAAAGTATTTTCTGCTCCAACAGTTAACCATTAGGTTGACAGAGAGATATAAGGGACGGGGTGTGCAATTAACGGAAAAATCTAAAAAATAATAGTAAAATAAACCTAAAAAAAACTTATCTGGATATGAAAAGCATAGTTTGTTGTTTTTGTTGAGATCCGACCGTGTGCTTTTCATGTCCAGATATGATTCCGTTATAAGCACAAAAACAAGTAACTAAACATATTTTGTTATGTTTTATTAAAATGTAATGTTGTAATTTTTTATTCAATAAATATTTAATTTTGTTTTTATTGCAACCGCTGGTAAACTATTATTTCTTGTACCTTTAAATACCTTACTGCGCTCAGGATTATGTTCTTTTCTATTCTAATAATTCTGAATAAAGAAAAAATATTAAAGTTCACATAACTATGGAAAGTACTTGCGTCATTATAACTACAAAAGTACAAATTAATATCACATACCATAGAATTTGGATCGTGCCAGGAGGCTGCCGGATATGACGAAACCCTCTTTCCGATTGGACACGTAGAAAGCGGATATCGGCGGGTGGTGAGAGACCTGGAATCAGGTTGTTGGCAATTCAGTTAAAAGTCGTCATAGTTTCAAAAAACCTAATTTGGACAAACTTTAAAGAGTTCGATAAAATCAGAAAGAGACCGCCATTTGCTTTCTCCTTTTTCTTTAGGTACTGTAACATTGTTATTTTATGTGCAATAAAGGATTAAATAAATAAATAAATAATAAAGAGGCTAACAATCTGAAAGTGTCAGACACTGAAAAGTCTAATTATCGGACTGATAGCATCTGAAAAAGTTTAATATAGCCAGACAGAGTCGAGATGTGAATGTAAAAAAGGGCAATTCTACACCAAGTGCGACGGCGGGAATAAAATATAATATAAGATGTCTCTCACATTTATTTTATTCTATAATACTTAGATGTTTTTCAAGGTTCCCGACCGCGTTAATTTCGGTGTTCCCGCGGGAATTTCGGGAGAAAAAGTACCCAAAGTCCTTTTCTTCACCCCTCACAAACCTATATACGTATGTATATTAAGTCAAATTTCACGAAGATCGGTCGACAAACAAACTCAAATTCGCATTTATAACAGGTGTAATTCGATAATTTCGGAGACCCCGCAGGTATTTTGAAATAAAAGTACCTACTACTACTATAGGGTAGTCCACCCTATATTTTTTTTCTCTTCCTACCCAATTTATGTAGTATGCAAAATTTAATACAGTTTCACTTGCGTTAATTTCAGAGATTTCGCGGCAATTCCGGGATAAAAAGTACCCTATGTCCTTCTCTGTATCCCTGAAAACGTGTATGCAAAATTTCACAAAGATCCGTTGAGCCGTTGAGGCGTGAAAGCGTAACAAACAAACTCACTTCCGCATTTATAATATTAGTAAGGATAGTATTCCTCTAAGTTAAGTAAGAGACCCCGTCGTGTCGTCCCGTCCAAAATCAAAGTCAAGGCCACAAATAATTCCATTCAAAGTTGGCCCATAAACACCCGGCTCTTTTCGACGTCGATACCATAAAGCCCTCACGTGACGTACCTGTTCGGCGATGTAGTAGGTGTAGGTGTCGGTGTCGGGGTGCCGCCAGCAGCAGCGGAACGTCTCGCCGAGCACCGGGTTGTAGGGCTTCTTGAGGCCGCGCGGCTTGCGGTACAGCCCCGACAGGTACCAGCGCAGCACGCACCTGAAGCGCTGGTACGGGTCCTCGGTGCTCTGCGCTCTGTGGGGTCGGGCTGCTCGCTTAGCCAAGTTGAAACAATCTATGCATTACAGCCTCGGTTCGGTGGTATCGGATCCGGGCCCTTATTCACTATGACCAACAACATTTCATGCCCATAACGCGCGTCTCAAAAACGCATTAATTCCAAACGTTCTAGATGCCAAAATACTAGAAATTATTATTCTTTATGCCGTAAGATACGTTGTAAATGTATTTTTTTGGGTGAAACTTCTTTGATTACGAGGAAAAGTTTTTGCGACGTCTTATCTTAGCGCGGCGTGTTATGGACATAGTGAATAAGGGCCCCGGTCACCTAACCAGCCCCGGGGCTTTATCAAATCAAAAAAATGTTTATAAATCTTCAATTTAGCTAGTGGAGTCTGATCGGAATCACCGGGTTTACCGGGATACCACCGAACCAAGGTTGCCGACACAGCCTGAAGAATGACAAACCCCAAATGGCAGGCTTGGCCACGGTTCCCCCACCGTTTCACTGGCGCAATTTCGGGGTTCCCCGGGAATTAGATTGGACTGTTAGCAAAAAAGTTTGTTTTTTCCTTTTTATCTGTACTAATTATTATTATAAAGAGGTAATGATTGTGAGTTTGTGACGTTGTAGGGGGTAATCCCTGGATCTACTTAACCGATTTTGAAAATTCTTTCACTTAGAGGAAGCTCAGGCTCAGCTCAGCTGATCACTCAGGACTACTGTAGGTTCCCGGCTTATGCTGAGCTGGTTGCCTTTTTGTTGCGACACGCTGGTTGTGCTTCTTTTGTTATTGCATATAAACGATTGTCGTAACAAATAAAGTTTATTTCATTTCATTTCATTTCAGGGTACATTTTATTCTAAAACTCCCATGGAATTCGAAGGTACCGGGGGTGAAACCGCGGGGGATGCAGCTAGTGAGTTATAAATGTTGTAATACTGTTCTATTTTGTGTGGAAGAAGCACATAGGTAATATACTGGGAAGCAAATCGGCACTCACTGTGCCAGTATGTCGGCGTGGTAGTAGTTGTCGGACAGCTTGTCGAGGAAGGAGCGCGGCTCCAGGATGAAGGTCGGCAGCACCACCTTGCTCAGGTCCATGCCGGGCCGCACCTGCTTCAGCAGGAACCACAGCAGCGACTTGTTCTCCTCCGCCACCTCCTCCACCAGCTCGCCCGCCTGGATCACATCGGTGACTTCTTTGAAATATAAACGTCCTGCATACTTCCTAATCACTATACATAGTATAAAACAAAGTCGCTTCCCGCTGTCTGTCTGTCCCTTTGTATGCTTAGATCTTTAAAACTACGCAACGGATTTTGATGCGGTTTTCACCAATAGATCTTGATTCGTAAGGAAGGTGTATATCTATATTTTATCGAAAACGTGTCTGGAATGTGTCAGTATAATAGATATAAATGGACCTTCAGAGGTACAGAAAACGATACCGAGTACTTATCGTCCCGGAATTCACGCGGAATCACCGAAATTAATGGTGTGACAGCCGGGACCAGCTGCAGTATTTAAATACTGCGAATATTTACAAACGTTTCGTGTTATTTGAAGAAAAGGCGTCAGGAACTTCGTTCCCTCGACCACGCGAGTTTTTTTCTTCAATATCGTGCTCCATGAACGTGCCACGCAGCCCAACGCGCCATGCACTCACCGCGCCGGTCTCCCGGTCCGGATCCTCGACGTACACGTCCTCGATGCGCGCGAGCACGTCGCGGCTGCGGCGCGCGCGCTCGTCGCGCGGCCCGTCCGGCATGCCGCCGCGCGACGCCTCACTGTCCGTGTCCGACGCCGCGCCCGCCAACTCTGCGCACATCGGACATGACGGCGGTGCGAAACACACGCGTAGCGGTGGGTAGATTACACACACTCTTTTTTTTATTATCTACATAGCCATGGATACCAGTCCATCTAATAACTACACTTAACGGTAGTTAAATACTCTCTTTTTTATTACAAAGCCATGGATACTAGTCTTTGAATACCTACACTTACATTAGCAGTTACACTATATTTTTTTATAACATAGCCGTGGATACAAGCCCTTCAGTCGGAAGTAATACTCTACATCACGTATTTTTTTGCTCTCGTCGTCGTCGTCGGATAGATGGAAAGATTCTGGAAATTCGTGCCCTACTGAGCTGCTAGATCGTATTCCGCGATATATTCGAATCAGAATGAGATAAGAAACGAGCGCAGGCGCGATTTTTTTGAAAGCAAAAAACGCAAAAGTGTGGAACTAGCGAATGGTAATAAAATATATTAAAAACTGAAAATCTTCTAAGATTGCAGCCAAAATTACAAATGTTTTCCTTAAAACGCCAACACCTCATACTTACGTACTCTTTGTAGGCTGTAGGCCTGGTTGCCAAGCCTTAATAAATAAAAAAAAACAAACTTGTTGATTATTTTTTACATATCTGTAGAAAAAAAAACAAGCCGCTGAACACCAACCTCCATTGTCGCTCGGCAAAGTATCGACACTGCCAACCTTCTCCAACAGAATCGTGGATCCGTTGAGGTCGATCTTGTTATTATAATCGGACTGGATCGCCGAGTCGATGGAAAACTTCCGATTCAGCTTCAAATTCGTACCGTTCATTGGCTCAGAGAATTGTCTGGACAGTTTCTTCTGGCGTTTGAGCAGAGAGAAGATGCTCGATCGTCTTCTTTCCGATTTGTCCTTGATTTTTGTTCGATACATAACGTCTTGTTCTGGCTCCATTGGAGCAAAGTTCACCTTGTTCGACATAATATTTAGAAAAATAAGAATAAGTTCAATTTTAAGCCTTGTTTTCTTCTAAGATTAGACTGAAGTTCGATATAAGATTAAAAAGTTTAACATCTTCAGAGTCTAAAAAGGTTTTGAGGCACTTTCTTTTCAATTCTTCATAAAATACAAAACAATTTTTTTCGTTCAATTACAAGCATTTTAATTCCACTTTCAAGTGTAATTGTTTTCTTTCTGTCTTTCTATCTAAATAATATTTAATAAACAAAATTGAGCTAGGTATGTAAAACTCTTTACAACCTAACGGCTCCCGGCGGTGAGGCCGGCGTGAATTTCGGTCATTCTCTCGCTAACGGGAAAAGTGGAGTCAAATCGTAACAGATTGTTATCCTAGAGACGGTAAAAGAAAAAGAGGCAGACCATATAAAAGATGGGAAGACGACTGGAGAGCACATACAGAAAGCATAGAAGATGTTAAAGGGGACCTATGCCAAGATCACTTAGAGACATCCCATAAATTATTATTATTAAGAAAAATACCTATAGCAAACTAGCAAACGTTTCAGGATAAAGGATCTACGTATTGATATAAATAGACGCGGGTGAAGTTGAGGCGAACAGCACTATATACCTGGGGTGGCCAACCGGTCGATCGTGGCAAGCCAAAAAATATAAATACGTAGAACATACTGCGCAACGTAATTACCAACTGCAGCTCGCATCATCTTGTATCATTTTCCAATGGCCGTTCGAAAAACATACTACCCACAATTTCATTCCTGACAAGTAGGTACATAGCAGAAATTAAAGCAGTGGTATCAGACTTCCACTTTCGCTTTTGTGATTTCAAAAAAATTGAGCAGTTGTCCTCCTTTTTGGGAATTCGGTTAAAAATACTACATAATTGTGTACTGATTACTGAACTATGCTGTTTCATTTAAGATTTCAAGATGTACTCGCACAGAGTTTCTTCAGTAAATAGTAGATCTTGGGTCTAATTAAGTTGGGCACCCCTGCTATATACAGTACTTATTCTAAAACTAGCTGTGCCCCGCGGTTTCACCCGCGATAATTTCGGAGTTCCCGCGGGAATTCCGGGATAAAAAGTACCCTATGTCCTTCTCTGTACCCCTGAGAACGTGCATGCCAAATTTCATCCAAATCCGTTCAGCCGTTTTTGCGTGATTGAGTAAACTTATGCAGCGAGGATAAGAGCTCGAAAGCGCATTTTCATCCGATTTGTCGTCACTGCTCACTGCTCAGCTCCTATGTGTCTTAGCGTTATGTTATATAGCCTATAACCTGCCCAGGAGTATGGACTACAATCGTACCAAGTTTGGTTAAAATCCCTTCAGCAGTTTTTGACCCATGCGTGCACATACAGACAGACAGACAGACACAGACAGACATACCTACATAAAATTTACTGATTGCATTTTTGGCATCAGTATCGTTCACCATTCATCCTCCAATATTAATTTTGAATATATATTCAATGTACAGAATTGACCTCTACAGTTTTATTATCTTAATATATATAAATCACGTGTCACGTTGTTTGTCCGCGGTGGACTCCGAAACTACGGAACGGATTTTAATGAAATTTTGTAACCAATTATAATATAGTCCAACTTAAAAGATTTTATTTATCCCGGAATTCCTGCGGGAACTGAAGGACATAGAGTACTTTTTTCCCGCAACCTCTGCGGGAACTCCGAAATTACCGCGGATGAAATCGCGGGGGACAGCTAGTAAGTATAGAAGATATAGAAAAGGAAACCCAACACAAGCAATAAAATGTAGCACAACAAAGTCCTCTTTCATCTTTAATTAACCATTTCAGATGAAATTTGATAAAGGCCAGTAGGTAAACGAGTTTTACGCATTTTTTACGTACATTTATAATAGAACTATCTATTTTCTGTGACTTCATCCGCGTGAATTCCGAAATACGTGGGAACGTAAACTCTTTGTACGGAAAAAAAAGGATTAAATATTATTGAAATCGTTTCATTTTTAAAACTCACGCACGAGCAAGTGTTACCTACTTTTATTTAACTTAAAAGCTTCAAAAAATATTAATTTAAAGAACTTTTTTGCACAAATGTACAAAGGCGGATTTAATGCCTAAGGCATTCTCTACCAGTCAACCTTTTGGCTAAGTGAGTTTTTGTGGCAGGTTTAGAAAACAATTCGAAACCTTTTTCAATAGGGATGTTGACAACTTTTGAAAATCAAAATTCTAATTAGTCCGTCATTTAGAAAATTGAAAATCATTAGACACGTATTTTTTTATTTTTCAAATAAATGAAAATACACAGAGATAAAGCGCATTAAAGTTTAGGGTGGGGGCTCGTGACGTCACTTAACACTACAAGCCGCCATACAAACTGCACTAGTTAGTGACCACACGCAAAATTTTATCGCCGTTATTTTTTGTATACGTAAAAAAAGAAAAAATACGTGTCTAATATTTTTTATTAATCTACAACAGGACTAAAAAAAAATAGTCAAATTAACGCCTATTACTTGCGATTGAGATGAAATTTGGATGTTTATGTAAGTTCGCTGGAAAATTAAGGTACCATGGAGCTGATCTGATGACGGACGGAGTCGGGAAGTACGGACATGAAACTTCCTGATGGCAAATGGTAGGACAGTCGCATTTGGGCTAAGTTTTGTTGCCTTAAGTACTTTCCATTACACATAATGAAGAATCTCAAGATGGAGTCGAAAGATTTCCTCTGGAACTCTATGATAGATACTGCGGAGATAGTCAGCAGTTTGGGCTTGTTTGTTTAGTTCTTAAGATTACCTTCTTACAGTCATGATAAAACTTTTTTTTAATTGTACTTTTCATTTATTTGACTTACTTAACTAATTATTTGTAAAGTAAATAAAAGGAAACGTTTTATAGCTTAATAATATAATATGTAGGTATATATTATGTTATGTTTACATTTTATAGTGTTGCTCGTTTCATTTTTACTCGCTCCACGCGAACTGTGACGTTACGGACGCGTCATAGAGGTTATAACATCACGTATCATTACCACTGCGGAGTTCAATGCCGATTTTTTTTTTTTCATATACACTTGAGCCATACTTTGTGAGTACGGTCATCACCTGTGGTTTTCTTTTTTATAAACCATCATAAAACTAGCGCTCATTAAGGTCCTATGTCGAAATATAAAATTAAAGGAAGAATCGGTGAAATATACACACCGGCAGAATTAGCGGAACATAAAAAGGCAGAGTATAGAAATAATTACGTATATATATTAAAACAAATTATTATCAGGCATGAAGTAATAAACTAATATACATCTTTTAACATCGACTTTAAGAAGTTTTTAGTTAAATTTTATTAAAAATTATCAAAATAAAAAAAAATAAAAAAAATCTGTAGTTTGTGAGAACACAGACAATGTTGCAAATAAAAGTTAAATCACGAAGGGGAAACACACGTTATTAATCGTTCATTTATTTAGTGTTAAAATCACAGTAATCTTTAATTTGCAACATTATTTGTGTGCCCACAAATTAGAGAAAAAGTGTTTTTTTTATTATTATTTTAAATAAAATTTAATAATTTTATTACAAACTTTTAAAGTGTTAAAAGATGTATATTAATTTATTACTTCACGTCTAATTATTATTTGTTTTAATATATATACGTAATTATTTCTATACTCTGCCTTTTTATGTTCCGCTAATTCTGCCGGTGTGTATAGTACATTGTTATCCTAGGGGTGAAAGTAAGTCTTTCTCCCGAGGATAACACTGTGCTTTTCATTACGAATGCAAGGAAAGTCAAAATAAAAATAGGAATTAGCTAAAGAAAAAATGAGTGAAGATCGGATAGTCGCTTGACACTTTCCCACCTATTTCTTTTTCTTTGGCCGGCTAGCTATTCAGCCAGTATTTTTTATTTACATTGTGGCGACCTAAAAAAAATATTTTCTTTAATTATTAAGTATTAATTAAAGAAAATAAAAAAATATAAATAGGAATTAGCTTAAGAAAAAGTGAGTGAATTTTATTTTAATTAATACCTACTTAAACTTTACGTTATTTCAATTTTACATCGCGCTGGCTGTATAGAAAGTTGAAACATGGTTCAATAGAAATGTGAAAATAGACCTAGTTTTTTTTCAATAATTTGACAGTTGTCAGTTGAAAGCGATTCTCCCTAGGGCTGAAAAGGGTTACTTTCAACCCGCTTCTCAGGCAACTTCAAACCTACTTTCCGAGTATGAGTAATGAAAAGACATTTCTAGCATATAATAAGACTGCATGCGAGAGGAAGCGAGGACTGCTTGAATGCAACGCGCGAAATAGAGGTAAACAGTGACGACCGGATTGGCGCAGTAGGTCACCATGCCTACCCGCTAATCGAGAGGTTCCGAGTTTGACTATCGGTGAGGGTGGACGTTGTCTGATGGATATAGGGTTGCCAGGCGTCCGGATAAAGCCGGACAAAGTTAGGCTTTTTGATTGCGTGTCCGTCCAAAATAAACGGTGTCCGGCTAGTCTGGCTTTTATTAGGCTTTTTACATTTCGCAAACGAGCGAGCGCCGAGCGTGGCCTTCAAGAAGAAAACTAAAAGTATTGATAAATTGTTTATTTAGAATTTAATTTTGACTGATGACTATAAGTACTAGACTGATTTGGCATTCGATTTTATTTATATTTCATTAGAATTTAATTTAACAAGATTTATGGTAATAATAAAAAAAAGCTTTATTTTACATACAATTTTTTGTCGTACTGACACAAAATCTTCAATAATGTATGGTGTCCGGCTTTTTCACCCAAATGTCCGGCCAAACTGGCTGGTTTATCCGGCTATAAGGTTTGGCGAGCTGGCAACCCTAGATGGATACGAGGTTCCACCTTCTATTCTGGGCGTTTATATACTATCTACACTATAATTTATACGTATTATATGTCACGTTCATGTGGTTTCCACGACACAAGCTTATAGCTTAGTGTGCGATCAAATAGATCTGTGTAATGTGAAGTGTTATTATTATTTCACTGACAATAAGAAACTACAGAACCTCTCACTGTGTGGTCCTGCACGCTCTTGGTCAGTGTTCTTTAAAATACGTATTATATCCATCACTGCTCTGCCCCCTTAGCCAAGTTGATATTTTACAATCGTTAACGCATAGAAAACTAAGGAACGAATCGTCATGTCACATAGTCAAGTAAAATCGTCCGATCAGAAGTCAAATTTTGTGTGACCACGTGACATGAAGATTCGTCTCTAAGTTATTTTTTAATTATTTATTTACCGTTGGACAGCAAAGGATCCATTTTATTGTTAGTACAAACTTAAAAACTATGTTAGTACTTATATTCTATTAAGGATTTTGTATTGTTAAGTGCCTCATAGTGGGGCACTCAATCCTTTCAGCAATGGTCTTCGGGAGACTGTTGGGACTACCACGTATTCTGTTCAGTAGCGACGCCGACTTTTTACGCACAACAGCTGTGAAACTGTCTACGTGCGCGTCAGCAAACATAGCTGACGCGCTGCTGAAACGTGGCAGCCCCAACAGAGCCCTGAAGGCATTGTTATACTGTACTGGGTGCAGGTCGTCCACAGAGCACCAGCGTGCAGTGGTGTGCAGTAAGCTCTGAACAGCGTAGTCTTCACTGCGACAGGTACATCTGGCTAACTTTTGGGTAGGCATGTTTGCTCTCACCGTCAATGCTCTGCGCTTTCGCTCTATGGCTGGCTGTTCGTTAACGATTGTAGATTGTCAACTTAGCTAAGGGGGCAGTTCTCGCAATCGTCTGTGGCAATTTAGCGTTTCGCCGCGATTAGATAACGATTACGTTCGTGTCCCACAGAACGTTTATTTACCTGTAATATATGAATGTCGTCAAGGTCGCCTTTTTTCACATCTTTTTGGACAAATTACAAAAAATATTTGTTTTTTATGGTTTACCGGCTAGGCTTGGTTCGACCAGAGACAGTGTGGTCTAAGATTGCGAACAAAGCCTAGAGGGAATTGTCTTTCAAGTGAGGCTTTACAAAGATTTTTAAAAAGACCTTCTTTAATCGGATAGCACTGTGTGCATTAATTTAAATTACAAACAAAACAAATATTGAAAACTTAAATATCAGTAGGTAGGTAGGTACCTACTAGGCGGGATGTTTCTAAAAAAAGTAGATTTGATTGAAGAGGACAAGCTTTCTCACGCGGTTTCACCCCTTCACGCTTCTAAATTGAATCAGGTACCCAAAAAATACCTACCTAATTTTATTTCATGTTTGTGCATGTCAATAATTGGTTTTATTATTATTACCTGATAATAATTCCCGAAATATTATGCGTTTCTTTATTTCAAAAGAAGAGCCTAAATACCTACCTACTTCCACAGCTCTAACTTCAAAACTTATGAGCCGATACTTCCATACCAACTTTCACCTTCTCTTCAGACCGTCATTCCCAAAAATCAATTTTAATGGTTGTCGATATACTTTGTAAAGGGAAGTTAAATGTGCCAAAATTCATCTTTAGTTATTTCGGTTGTGAATCATTGAGGAAGTTTCATGAAGTAGGTAAATAAAATTATAACATTTGATATTTTTTTTAAAAAAAGCCAACAACAGATCGGACGGTTCGTAAAGAAAGCTGTGTTCAAAATTGTTCGAATGTCTTCCATAAAATTATTTTCGCTATAAAATAAACGTGCTTCAAAACACTTTCATAAAGTAATTTTTATTATGATTAGATCATCTCAAACTGATGGTGAATCCTCCATCTAGCGAATAGCGATAGTATCCAGACGGCAGACACACACGTGTGGTTAATGAGAGACTAATGCACACACACATACACGCATAATTATATACTCTTCAACTACAACTTTTACCATCGCTTTATCACCAAAAACGGTGTCAAACAAAAAGATTTGTGAAGTACAGTCTTCAACATAAAATACTATGATAAAGATGTATCACTACACCACTATGCATATTATAAAACAAAGTCTTCCACCGCGTCTCTCTGTCTGTCTATCTATCTGTTCACGACAAACTCAAAAACTACTGAATGGTTTTGCACAACTTGCTGTTTTCACCCATAGATAGAGTGATTCATGAGGAAGGTTTAGCTATACTATAATAAATTGTCAAGGTTTTGTGTGAATGAGACTTCTGCGCGCGTGCACTTTGTTAGTTAGCTAAGTGGGAAATCAGATCAAACATGATAAGACACGTAGAGATAAAAAAATGAGATGCGAAAAGCGCACCGGGATTTAATTATCTGTAAAGTTAGCCGAAAAGGGGGTGCCAAGCTGAGAGGTTAGGTGTAACGTTCCAACTAATGTTGTATGTGAATGTGAGTTTATTACGCTTTCACGCCTTGACTATTGAAGCGATCATCATGAAATTTTGCATACACGATAGTGGTTTCGGATTTGATACTCAAAGAAAAGAGCCAAGCTACTCGCCGAGTGACTAATCCTAGTGAACAGACGTAATATTGCATAATATAGCTGTCCCCCGCGGTTGCACCCGCGGTAATTTCGGAGTTCCCGTAGGAATTCGAGATAAAAAGTACCTTCCTGAAAGAATTCCGTAGCTTCATATAAGTAAAAGAATTTTCAAAATCGGTTCAATAGATTTTGTAACGTTGTAGGGGGTAATCTCTGGATCTACTGAACCGAGTTTGAAAATTCTTTCACTTATAGGAAGCTACGAAATTCTTCTATAGGAAGGTACTCTTTATCTCGAATTCCTACGGGAACTCCGAAATTACCGCGGGTGCAACCGCGGGGGGCAGCTATATGCAATATTATGTCTGTTCACTAGGACTAGTCACTCGGCGAGTAGCTTGGCTCTCAGCAATAAGCGAATCTCTTTATAGTGTGGCCTTAGCCTTAGCTCTTCAAGGAGTTTAAAAAAAAACCTTTTTCGACCCCCTTCTTAGCTGTGTATTTGTTTACATTAGGTAGTCTTGTGGTCATTGCTAGATTAGTAAGGATTAAGATAGTCTCACCGTATAATGTAACAGAAGAGGTACACGGCGATTTTTACGTTATGCTTTATCTGTGTATGGCTGTTGCTGGCGGTTTTACAATACAATTATTAATTTCTATTTTATTAAGGAAATTCACATAATATATAAATACACTTTCCTTAAAAGCTATTCTATCGCGATTAGGTATTTTGTTTGATTCGCACTTTTACAATTATTACCTATGGTATAATATGTATGTAATAACGTGTTATAATTTTAGTAAATGAATTGCTTAGTTTTTACGATACAAGCTTAAAGTCTAACGACCGCACTCAGAGTCGTTTTAAAGATTACTTAATTTTAATTAAACAATTTTATTTATTTATTTATTGGTTTGCCAAACAAACGAAACTGCCGCACTCAGAGACGTTCATTAAACTAATGTTAATTGACATTTAACTAATTAAGTTAAACTTAGTAGGATTCCTTCGGGAACTAGCTATTGTATTATAAAAGCTCTATCCCGAAGGAATCCCGAAATTCACGCCAATAAACCGGACGGGGGAACAACTAGTAGTAAACTATAGAGTATAGAGAAAATAGATATTTTTTTTCTAAATTTGAAGCACAAAATTCTCGGTGACATGCACACAAGAGCATGAATATGTATAACGTACTCGGCTTTTTATCCTGATATGGTGTCACTCCACTTGCGCTCACTGTCGCTCTATGCCTACTCCTACTCTATGCTCATAGCTCAGCGTGAGATTAAGTAACTTTGTATGTTGTCAAATTGGGAGTACCTACGCCAAACAAGCGACCGAAAAAAAAGGTTAATTTATTTGAACACATAACTCATAAACACTGCCAGATAGGTTTGAACTTTTCCAGCTTTATATACGGTCTCCGAAAGAAACCCGAAATTCATGCGAGAAAAACTACTGATGAAATAAAAATTACTTTGAAGAGAATTAACCTAGTAGGTAGGTATCCATAACAACCATCTCATTGAAGCATGAAGGTAAGAAAAATCACAAACAACATACATCCATAGCACCAAAAAGAAAAAGAAAAAAACGAAAAAGGAACACCACTTCAAACTAAAACAAAAATAGAACACGATAAAACCGCGCGTGCGTCCGATAACAAATTCAAATTGATACTAAAATGCTTAAAGTGCTGTAAGTGCACATAACTTTACATAAAAGGTCGTAATGTGATACGCACGTAAACAAAGAAATTTGAGTCACATTAGCAACGTAATAAGGTTTGTATTCATTAACACAGTGTAGTAACACTGTTTATTTACCTATATTTATTTTATACGATTGGTTTTACGTAATGACTTTGACGTGTGGTTTTTTTTTTTTAAATCTTGCGCTTCTTATTATATGTATAAATGACAGTGGATTCATGTCTTAATGGGCGTTGAAACTTTTATATTTATAATAGCATAATTCTGTTTTTTGTGGCTCATTTAATAAAATTGTACTTTCGTCACAAAAATATAATAATAATGTGGAGATTTGATTAAAAATTATTCAATTACTAGCTGTTGTCCGCTGTTTCGTCCGCGGTAATATCGGATTTCCCGCGGGAATTCCGGGAAAAACTATCCTATACCCTATACCTTGATCAGTGGCGCGGCGTAGGTCACTAGCCATGAATAGGTGCATAAATATGTATATCATCATCACTTTACAATCAAAAGTAAACCAAACTCCAAAACAGGCCATAACCTTGGAGGTAAATCGTTTTAAATATTAAAAGTGTATGTAAACATTCCAAACTAGAACATCTGTGACGATATCCAAGCATAAAAGAAACAGCAGCTAAGTACGTTATTACATAATACTAGCTGTTCTCTGCAGTTTCACCCGCGATAATTTCGGAGTTCCCGCAGGAATTGTAAGGAGAAGAATAAAAGAAGTTTTGAGTGAAACCGCGGGGCACAGCTAGTCACATATAATTTGTATTGTTTAATTTTTTTGTAAACTTCCACACCTTTATAGGCCAATCTCAACCTAAATTGTTAATACTTACTGTACATTTGGCTCCATATTTATGGTAGTTCAGCGTTATTTACTTTTTTTTGTTACAATCGGATTTTCGATTTATGGTACTCATTTTGACACCTACAATTTCTAGCAATCAATCAAAATATTTCATAAATTGTAGCTGTCTAAACATAAATAAATTGATTAATTAATTATTAATATTATAAATAATAACCGCTATGTTTAAGAATGAAATTAAAAAAATTATAGCAACAAAAGTGACATAATTGCCCTACAGCGTGCTAGCTGTCACTTCTCACCTCGTGTTAGGCCCGCCGGCCATTGTGACTTTTTGTCGACGTGACTTTCTGTCACTTAGTCAAGTGCAATGAAAACTATACTGAGTGCGCTCATTATAACATGACAATACGGTGACCTCAGTATAGTTTTCATAAGTGACAGAAAGTCACGTCGACAAAAAGTCACAATGGGCGGCGGGCCTTACTCTCTTACCGCTGGTAACGATTTTTCCGGCGACATAAACGTTGCGACAGGAGCTTCTGTCGTCTCTACGGAGGTTAGAAGGCGGCAATCTCTGATAGTCTATCAGAGAGAACTTATCCGGGGTGTCCGTTTCTCTGTTATACGGCGATGGATAGCTAAAATATTTATTTATATGTGAAGTACAGGTACATGGTGAAATTTTAAACGAGAACCATAGTCGAAGCCTAGGTCAAATTCTTGTTTACGTTATAATAAAAATATATAAAAAAATTACTAATAAATCAAAGAGAAAACACTAATAAAAGAACGTGAATTTGCGCCGATGAATGATGTTGACATTAATTTTCATCGCCTCAGTGGCAATTCAAAGTCGCCTGTGTTAGATCTACAACATGACATTGGCGGAACTATGCTAGTCACGATAGAAGCCAGAATGGGCATGTTGACTAATTTTTATTTTTTAGTCCGTCTTGTAGATTATTAAAAATATTGGACACGTATTTTTTCTTTTTTTACGTAATCAAAAAATAACGGCGATATATCGAGTTGAAATTTCGCGTGACGTCACTATTCTGACAGTTTGTATGGCTGTTTGCGGTTAGTGACGTCACGACCTCCACATCCTAAACTTTAATGCGCTTTATCTCTGAATATTTTAATTTATTTAAAAAAGCAAAAAATACGTGTCTTATGTTTTTTTATTTTCTAACTGACGGACTAATTAGAATTTTGATTTTCAAAAGTAGTCAACATCCCTATTAAAGAAGTGAAGAAAAAGAGGGTTCAATAATCCGTCAGCGCGTTGCTAACTTGCACACTGAATTATTATTATTTTTTTAATATAACTACGTCAAAAAATTATGTCGTGTTTTTTAAAGACTTAAAGATATAAGAGACGAGAGGGCCTATCTTTGGAAGTGCCTGCGGCCTCATACCTCTTTAACGACTACCTATACTAAAGAAGCACCAAATGTTATCATGACGTAATCACTAACCGAACACGCGCATCGCTCTCCGACGACGACGAGCTGTACTTGCGAAACCTCTCAACAGAGGGCGCTGTTTTCGTAATCAAAATATTCTCCGCCGTGTCGCATATCACCTCGACCGCTTTGCCTTTGCCATGAGCGATAATATTCGACGCGTCGTCGTTCTCCGAGTCGGTTTTGGAGCCGGACGCTCTCAAACTGCTCGCACGCTTCTTTGTGAACGAAGATTTAACATTAGCGGGGGTCGAACTGCGTCTTTTGACTAGTACATTGTCGGTAGCGTCGCCTGGCGCGTCGACTTTCGCCCCAACAAACTTCTTGCCTCCCAGCGACACGGGCACTTTAGGTATCTCAACACGTTTCAGTAGAGCGGTCCTCTTCGCCGCTTCCGTTCTCATGGGGCTCGATGCCAAACTTTTGCTTTGCTGCGCCGCATCTCGCGTTTCCAAAGCGATCTTCGGACACGGGGATGCCCTTTCGGCCCACGATTCCTTCCGGCGCAGAAAGTCTAAGAGGCCGCCGTCTTTTTTGTCGTCGCAAGGCGTCTGGGAGTCCGTGGAGGCGTCGTGGTCTCTCAGCATTTCGAAAGACTCGACGAATTGCGTCCATTTGGACGTTTTGCGCGGGGCTTTTGGGGTTTTTCGGGTCGCGGGCGGTGATTTCGAAGGGATTTCGCTCGAACCGAATCTTTTAGGTGTATAATCCTCTACTGACATGAGAGGTGTTGGCGCCCGCGATAGCATCTCGTACAGTGTGACTACGGTGCATTAGCGTTATACGATACGGTGCGATTTCAAGGATAAATGGAAAGGGAACGGGGGAAAAAATCAAATTAGTTTAATACCCAATACCCAATTTTGCCTCACCGTCACTCTAATGGAGCTTAGTAAATCGTTGATAAAAGCGCTATCTAGAAATGTGACATATTATTATTATTATATTTATCACGTTTTACAATAATATTTATATGCCTGCCTAAAACAATATGGAACCCAGAAAAGAGTTGATACTTAGCTAAACTATAGAGATAGCTCATGTGAAAATTCCGTTCACAATAATTGAAGCACAAAACCAAACGATATCCTTGACCTTCGATGACATGCACACAAGAGTACAAATAAATGCGTACAAGACATTGTCGGTCGTTTTAACTTGACTTAAAATGACATCACTTCCGCTCAACTTCGTCATTACTTTTAAAGGGAAAACTTACGACAGAAACTTCCTTTGTAAGTGCGGGGCGCCCGCCTGCCTACATTGTCTCTCTAGTTGATATTTATTATCTCTAGAGATTTCTGTGTGGTCTCACTATTGCATTTCGATAAAAAAATTAATGAATTCAACCCGCTAAAGCAGTGGTGGGCAAAGTACGGTCCTGATTAGGAAAGAATTTAATCCGGCCCGCGGCGGTCCTTCGAAATGTATAGTAATTAAATTTTAACGCTCATGCATAGGTTTGTCAAGTGTGTAATGTTTATACTTTATAATATGATTAATGGATTTAAAAAAAAAAAGCATTTCCTCCATAATAGGGATGTTGCCTACTTTTGAAAATCGAAATTCTAATTAGTCCGTCAGTTAGAAAATAAAAAAAACATAAGACACGTATTTTTTGCTTTTTCAAATAAATTAAAATATACTGAGATAAAGCGCATTAAAGTTTAGGGTGAAGGGGTCGTGACGTCACTAACCGCTAAAACCGCCATACAAACTGTCAGAATAGTGACGTCACGCGAAATTTCAACTCAATATATCGCCGTTATTTTTTGATTACATAAAAAAAGAAAAAATACGTGTCCAATATTTTTTAATAATCTATAAGACGGACTAAAAAACAAGAATTAGTCGACATGCCCATTATGACCCTCTGAAAAAATTATGACCCCTCATACACTTTCTGGCCCTCCATAAAGAAAGTTTGCCCACCACTGCATTAAAGGCTCCAACGGGCGAGCGCCCAGTGCCGTAGAATTAAAAAAAAAAAAAAACAAAAACCAATGACAAAGAGATAGAACTCACCGTGCTCGTTGAAGTGCTTCTCTAACTCCTCGTGGGATATGTTGGTCTGCGTGGCCGGCGCGTCCGCCACGACCGTCTGCTCGGGCCGCGACCGCGAACATCTGCGCATTTACAACCTTATTCAATACACCCATAAGGTTCATTTTGCATTGAACGCGTGGAGGAAGTTACTTCACGCTATATTTAGAACCTTACTCAACCTTGTTCAGTGCACTCATACGGTTCATTTTGCATTGGACTCTCGGAGGAAATTAATTAACCTTATACGTATATTTAGAAACTTTTATTTCTTTCAGGAATTATAGAGAGGGTCATGAAAAAACATATAGATGGTAGTTTTAACAATGTGAAAAAATCTTGAATTTTGCTAGTCTATACTTTATACTAATACTAGCTGTCCCCCGCGATTTCATCCGCGGTAATTTCGGAGTTCCCGCGGGAATTTCGGCGTTAAAAACTATCCTATCTTTTAAGTTGGACCATATTATAAATGGTTACAAAATTTTATCAAAATCCGTTCATTAGTTTCGGAGTTCATCGCGGACAAACAACGTGACACGTGATTTATATATATTAGACTAGCTGTCCCGCGCGATTTCATCCGCGCCATTCATCATTTCGTAGTTCCCGCGGGAATTCCAGGAAAAAAGTACTCTATGTCCTTCTTTGTACCCTGCCAGTAGTTTACGGTGATTAGCTGTTCCCGCAATAATTCCGGAGTTCCCGCGGGAATTCCGAGATAAAAACTATCCTATCTTTTAAGTTGGGCCAAATACAACATAGTGACCAAATTTCATCAAAATACATTCAGTAGTTTCGGAGTCCATCGCGGACAAACAACGTGACACGTGATTTATATATATTAGATAGATAAGATATGTACACACTACACACTTATGATACATACGAGTATTAAATACCTAAACTCCAACACATTGGTGAAACAAATAACTTTTTATTTCGACAATAACAATAACCTAAATAGTCTAAATACACAATTTTGTCGTTCAGTACCTGAGCATAGCATTGCTGCATCGTAGCGCTAGCTCGAGCCCGTCCAACCAGCAGTGGCCGGCCGCCTGCGAGGGCGCGCGGAATATCAGGTGCGCAGTCGGCAGCGGCTGCACCACGGCTCCTGCGGGGAGAGCTGGCTGTCAGCGAGCGGGTCACGCGTCAGCAGTGAGGGGCGAGGCGTCAGCAGTAATAGGCGGGGCGTCAGTAGTAAGAGGCGTGGCGTCAGTAGTAAGAGGCCAAAGTCAGCACTGAGGGGCGAGGCGTCAGCAGTAAGGGGCGAGGCGTCAGCAGTAAGAGGTGCGGCATCTGCGAGGGGGTCACGCGTCAACAGTTGGGGGTAAGGTGTCAGCGAGCCGGAGGGACTGTGTCAATAAAGTGGGGGCGAAGGGATGGTATCTAGGTGTCACGCAAATGCAGTAAGGGTGAGGCGTCAGAGACGTCAGTGACGTGTCAAGAGGGTGAGAGTAAAAAGATCGTGGTTCAGTATAATAGACGCTAGGGAGTCTCAAGTCAGCAGTAGGGGGTAAGTAAGTAATCGCATTCGTAAAACGGGCTCAAAGGGATCAAGCTACAGTAGTTCGCACAAAAGATTAATTCGTCAAAGTGGAGTAGAGTCGATTATTTTACCTATCTAGAAAATGAGAGTTAATGTATTCTGAACCGTACACCAATAGCAACGTGGTGTAGTTTCGTGCGTACCGATAGTCTCGTTGTGCGGCCCCCTGGGTGCCCAGATGCTCTGCTCGAGCGGGTGGTACAGCTTGAAGCAGAAGCCGTCCTTCTTGCTCGGCCGCTCGATCACCTGGCACGAGGTCAGCAGCACCGTGCCCACCCAGTGGCTACTCTGTCGACCGATCGAACAATTTATTGTATCACTAACTGTTCTGTGAGATAAACTGAGGGTTCATCTGAGATAAATTCGGCGTCCCCGCGGGAATTCCGGCATAAAAAGTACCCTATGTCCTTTTCTATACTCCTGACAACGTGTATGCAAAATTTAATAAAAATCGGTTGAGTGGTTAAAGTTTGAAAGCGTCACAAACAAACAAACTCACAGTCGCATTTATAACATAAGTTAGGATTTATAATTCTTAAGATCATCTTATTAGACGACCTTTATTGACAATGACAGTAAAATTTCAAGGACGCGTTAGAGTAAGGCCTACTCCGTTACATGAGAGAGACAAAAGATGTAACCGTAGATAGAGAGAGAGAGATCTATACTCTAAAACAGACTTATAGTCGAGCAAACAGACTTAAGTGCTTCGGATTTTACACTTTAAGACGATGTACTCAAAGTTGTTTATTCAGTAACTGAAAAAGATTTCGACCATTTTTATGTCCCTAACCGTGTGTGTGTGTGTTGTTGGATGAACACTCACTTTCGCTTTAGGAGTCTTGTACAGAAGCAGCAGACCCGGTTTCAGGACACACCATAGCTTCGTCCATGACTTCAGCGAGCCTCGAACCTGGAACCAGAGAGCCATGAAAGTTTAATGCTATCAGAAGTGGGATAGCGTTGTTCTTTTGGAGAAAGCCGTCTCTTCTTTTGAGGAAATTGCCTACCGAGCTCTCTACAAAATATATGGTATTTACAAATAGTAGTATTCATCTCAAGCCAGTCGACAAGCACACCACGGACCGATATTTCATAGTTGATCTGATGCTGTTTTCTTTATCATTTGTATTATATTTTCGAACGATGGAACGTATTTTGTATTACTCGACAAGCTAGAAAAAACTCTATTGCTATTGTAATAAAGTCACTATTACCTTGAACCGGTCGGCGAGTCAGCCATTTTATTTCATCGCTTGTAGTGAGTGATCATTCGCAGTCATTGGTTACAGTGAATCCAGTCTGCAATACCGCTCTTTGTATCCCACGAGAAGTTACCAAACAAGCACCGACCGTATCACCAATACAATAAAGTCACTATCACCTTGAGCCAGTCGGCGAGCACGACCACCGACGGGTCCTCGATGGAGTTGAGTAGAGCGGATGTGGCTCGCTTCTTCTCTCGCCTGTAGTGTTGCCGCTGCGCCTTGTAGCTCTCCTTGCGCGATAGGGCGGTGCTGGTCGGGCGCGACACGCCGGCAACCGCTGTCTCCGATGACTGGACGAAGACGTAGTAAAAATAAATATGTACCTATATTGTTCTCCAAAGTTACCAGCTAATAATACAGAATATATCGATGCAGGAAAACGTAATTGCTGCAAGCCTCAAAAAAATCGAAAAATAAAAACGGTTTTTTACATCATTTTAATCAGCAAAAAAATACTGCGTCGATTGGTCTATTTTATAGGTATGTAAAAAAAGGAAAAATAAAAATACGTTTTTAAAATCATGTTCCACGCTTGCTGTCAGTCTTTCCAGTTCCAGTTACTGTTACTTGCACTGGCTGATGTTATAAAGAGTAAGTTAGGCTACTTTTAAGAAAAAAACAGTTCCTGCGGGAATTCCGAAACTCACGCGGGTGATTCTCCGAAACGGTTGGACCGAGTCTGACAGGACTTTCAAATAACTGCCAATTAGCTGATGTTATGAGAAGTTAATTAGGCTACTTTGAAGTTCCTGTGGGAATTCCGAAAGTCACGCGGTTGAAACAGCTGGTGACGGCTGGTTTCAAATAAATTGTTCTAATAAAAAGCATGTACTAAACGCTAAAGTACCTTATCGGAGGAAGTCCCGTCGTGCGCGTGGTGGCGGCCGTCGCCGGAGGCGGGGCCGGGCGCGCCGGGGGAGCGCGGCGGGGGGGTCAACGCCGGCTCGCCTGCGCAAGGAAACAAGTTAACACAATGCTCGATTAAATTATTATTATTATTCATTAAAATGGCTGCTGTGTGGACACTGGAGCAGCGCGCACGTGCACTCATCACGACTTCCGCCTAGCAACCAGCCCAGCGACACTCCCTTGAAACAAAAGTTACTATGCGTGAACCTCCTTACCAACTTTGGAATACTTATCCAAATCCTTATGACCGCGTCATACATTGCATTGGTAAGGTTGGCACAAAATGCCTTCATAGATCGGTTCAGCGATTAGTATGGAAGTGCCGACTCTTAAAACGTAGTGATTATTTGCTCAGTGCTAGCAACTGCAGCCCCCTTAGCCGAGTCTCTCTTCGATCGATCTATGTTCTATAGCTTTAGGAAAATGTCACGTGGTTATGTAAAAACGTCCGATCAAAAGTTTTTCGTCGTTACCACTGTAGTGGGAGCGGGATGGATGATATGGCACGACCGCCACCAAAGGGAAGGCTTCCCGCTAGGCGAGTTGGTATGCTCAGGGAACCGCGGCTCCGACTGTAGATCGTCGGAGGTCGTATATATGCAGCGCAGTGTGAAAACTTCGTTAGCGCGATTCAGGACTTCCATATAGCCAGTACTCGTCGCTTCGTTGTAGTTCGTGACTTTGCGGCGTAGGGGTCGCCACACAACGTAACATGATAATACGTTCCTTAGTTTTCTATAGCGTTAAAACGATCACAGATTGTCAACTCGGCTAAGAGAGCAGATGCGAAAATATGGTACTCACCGAACGCAGGCGGAGTTGGTGGCGCTGCAGACGGCAACACCACATTCAACGGTGGGTTGCTGTGTCTCTGGAACAGGAGCAAAGGGACTCATCAGCATTGTGCCGCATTAGCGGTTAAGTTGTGGCATCCGATACAACCAAGACGGCGAATGAAAAAAATTACCCAACGCACAGATTATAAATAACACTATGGCCCAACGTAAAATAAGTTTAGTGAAACGCACCTCAAGATTGAAAGTAGAGTTAGATGTATTTGCGCTTTACGATACGATGTATCGTACATGTATCGTATGTACAATGAACTCTCTTTCTTAATTGTATCTTTGAACAGCATTGTTTTGGTTTTGAAATTTTTGTATCAATTTTTTTTCCTCTTGGTTAATCTGCGATCAGTTATCAAATATAACAGCAGATGTGATGATTCCTTGAATTCTCATATTTCGAGTCGAGTGTGTATCTAAATGACGCGAGTAATTTGTATCAAGAGTAATTTATATAGTTCTCTTCATTCAATGTATACACCAACATCAATCTTCTTAGCCAAATTGATAATACCTAGATTAAAAATCGTCAACTTGGTTACCCGGGTCATTAAGATACACACTCGACTCGACTATTATGGAACTCATCGTCATGTCAGACGGTCATGAAAAATTGGCTATGATTAACGATGTCAACTTGTATAAGGGGGCGGCACTGGCAACACTCAAAAATGCAAATCTAAAAGTCGAAGACCTCACCAGCCGGGCTAAGATGCGCAACACGATACAATTTTATCGAGCCGTTTTATCGATTCTCGTCGACATATTGTATGGCTTTGTCGACGGGAATCGATAAAATGGCTCGATAAAATTGTATCGTGTTGCGCATCTTAGCCCCGCATACCTACTTTCGAACCCGACAACATTACCTATGAAGCTGTTTAAGAAAGACGTAAAAACTAATTTTTAATTACCTTATTAACAGAGTTGGGCGTCGACGTTTGGAACTGGCTGCACTGCGACGAGGGCCTCAGGGCAGGGGAGGAGGGTGTAGTCGCGGAAGGAGAGGGGGGCTCGACCGCTGGGGAGGAACTCATGGTGAGAGGAGACTTCAACACATACTTATAGGAATCTTTGATAAGGGTTTTAGGAGAGGTGATAAAAATAGGATGTGATAATTGGAAGCTGTGATAAAAAGTGATGTATAGATTGAAAGATGTGATTAAAAATTATTCAAAAGTTGGGAAAACTGTGACAAAATTGTATAACAACGAATGAAATAGAGAGATGTGATTCAAAGATGTGATATAGAGAAGCCAGAGCTTTTTATATTAAGAATATTTTACTACTTATTAAATTTCTACTTTATAGCGATTAGAATGTGATTGCATAAATAGATTTTTAGTACAGAGAATGGAATGACAATAATATAGTATAATTCTTTATATTTTACACATTTACAAATTACGAGGTACCTAAACTTCGTTTATTGGTGTTTTTAAGGCAAATGTTATATCACTAAACCGGCAAAGTAGTGTTCTTCATGACGTCTACCGCCTAAATAGCACTGGATTTCAGTTTAACACTAAGTTTTATTCACATGGGAAAAAATATGGAATGGAAAAAGTTACAAGGTACAGGAAAATTAGGATTTACGCTTTTTCTGTAATCAAATAAATGTATTGGCATTAAAAAAATGAGAAGAAAAAGAAGACTCAATTGTAAAAGTTGTAAAAGTGGATTCAACAAAATCCACGATATGGTGCTTTTTTTTTGGCAATTTTTCGTTTCACCCGCGGTAACCACGGAGATTCCGCGGGAATTCCGGGATAAGAAGTATCCTGTAATTGCTAATCATCATCTGTACCATTTTATTGGTCCATGTCTGTATTTAATAGATGAACACAATTTTGATTACTCATAAGATAAAATGTATAGAGTACCTACTTATATACGTAAGTGCTACATACTTATATAACGTAACTTGATTAGATTATTCATGGCTTAAATTAAGTCTAGCAAAGAAAATGTTTACTTTCAAATGTATGTTGTATACTTGACTGATTATGTGCCGTCGTTATCTGATGGAACTTGATCATTATCTCTATTAGTAGAATCTCTAAAAACAAAACAAAAATTTGCGTGCTAGTAAAACCGCGCGGACAGCAGGCCCTCTAGCCAAGTTTACCTAACATCTATAATAATCGTTAAAGCATAAAAAACCAAGGAACGAATCGTCATGTTACGTGATCACGTAGAATCGTCCAATCAAAAGTCTAGTTTTGTGTGACCACATGACATAACGTCCCTTAGCTTCTCCATGCTTAGCTTACAACACCGCTAAGTCATTTTTGCCAACTTTACAGGAGACGAAAGAAAACTGTCTATTTTAAAAAATCGGTGGAATTTTTCTATTGTTACTTAACATAAATACTGATTTAGCGGTTAAAAATAAATTATTTATCCTTACTTTATAACAGAAAAATACCGTTTTTTTAAGTAGACAGTTTTTGGTAAAAATCACTTAAGCGGTGTTGTAAGCTAAAGGACGATAACGATCCCGTTTTTTTGTTTTATGTGCGTTAGCGGTTATAGAAGGTCAACTTGGCTAAGGGGCCAGGGCAACAATCTATAGATCCCAATGTCAACATGTACGTCGGTATTATGTTGACGGTTACGTAATGTTTAATGCTCGAACTATGTTTAGCGCTTGTTATCTAAACTAATAATCATCTCTCCACCCACTAGTAGAGCGGCGAACTGAGAAAATTCCTTCTCTAAACCGAATCTCGTCGGTATCTCTTATGTATACCTACAACAGGCATGGATGTGTTCAGGGCGTTGTGTAGATTACGAAACTGCTTGTTGTAATGTTTTTTAGTGGTGGAGGGGATAGCAGTGACGTCATAAACATGGCCGCCAACGGTTTTTGTTTTTGTTAATTACATCGCACCTATTAGGTCTATCTGCTTGTGTATGGTGTCATTTGAAAGCTTATTAAATGTTCTTTAATTTATTTCCCGACATCTAAAGCGTAGCTATTATATTTAAAAAAATATTTGAAAAAATATGATTTTTTTTAAAGCGATTTCAAAAATATTCTCTTTTTACTGAGAAACCGCTACACTTACGGTAAATTTGTTTAATATAAAAATTAAGTAGAATTTTATTACCTATTTAAAAATGCCAATTTCATTAAAATAGGACTTAAAACAACTGAGATATGTCTCATTTTGTGGCGCAAGGAGCAAGGTTTTGTATCGTAATCTTATAGAACTGCTGTTAGTTTGTCGCGCTAAAACTCGTAAATGGCTCGACCGACGTGAATATTTCTTTTTTTATTGGGTTTTTAACTACCAGGAGAAGGTTTGTGTTAAAGAAAATTGGGAGTTCCTGCGGGAATTCCGAAATTCACGGGGGTGAAACCATGGGGCACAGCTAATGTAATGTAATGTAAAAATATGTCACATAAATGTTACTATATCATGCTGTTAACCAAACGTGCTTTCTTCATAATGCTGCCCTAAATCCTCACTATTATAAATGCGAAAGTGAGTTTGTGTGTTTGTTTGTTTGTTACGCTTTCACGCCATAACGGCTCAACCAATAACCACGAAATTTTGCATACACGTTTTAAGGGGTACATTTTATTGCGGAATTCCCCTGGGAACTCCGAAATTACCGCGAGTGAAACCGCTAACCGGGAACAGATAGTAAATTATTAAATACCTACATATAAGTTGCGTGTGTGCTATGTCAAGACTGAACAGTCAAAACAATAAGTTGGGTACTGTTATAAAAATATAAGCCAAAACTTATTATTTAATCATCAAAAAATGAACGAAACCTGGACCTGAAAACAATTTTGAAAAATTAGTTAAGGGATTCGCCCACTGCTCTATTCAATACGAAATTCCGAACGGATGGCTTCGACAGTGCACAAACTCAGTTTTAGCTTATTTTACACGAGAAGGGAGAAACACTGAGTTCTTTGGATTCTGGATCCTCTAAGCCCAAAACTGCAAAATTAATTGACGGTCAGGCGCTAATTCAAAATATACTCGTAGGTAAACCAAAAACTACCAAAAATTTTGATGATTTTGTGGAATTTTTTTTTAAGAACAATCGCAATCAAAACGAGATAAATGTGAAAGGGTGCATGTGCTTTTTGAACATTCATAAAATCCGGGATAAGAGACAATAGGAGTCCGTCTATTACTCCTGTGGAATATATTATAACGGGCGCTACTACTCCTTTTCCAACGAAATGGGACTAGTGTCGGCAACCTAAAGCGAGCTTATTATTATATCAACCAGAGTACCAGGGGCGTAAAATTATCAGTTAACCATTACTTATCAGGATTATGACTATTTAGACATATCTTCTAGTTAGTTTTTGTCATAAATGTGTACGATCATACGAGGCACAAATTATCGTATGTTAACGATAGTAATTATCGTACGGTTACGAATATCTTTATATTTTTCGGTCAATAAATTAAATCTTAATGAATTTCTTTCATAACATATTTCCGATCAAGCGGCAAAAGTTAGTAAAGTTAGTGAAGAAACAGAAACAATCTTCTAATGGTCACAAAACAACGCTTAGGGGATCCCGTAAACGTATGGGATGTCGGTGAAAACAGTAATTAGTGCTGGTTGTCGTACAGCAAAATGCGGCTGTATGTCAGGAAGGAACAGGAATGTTTGCAAGTCCTTTTGGAGATGAGATTTGTTTCAATCAATACAATTTTTGTGTTCGAGATAGTTAAATAATGAATTTTAGCTTATTTTAACCCTATTATCATAATTGCCTGATACCTACTAACAAATATTATATAAAATGCCTGCCATGTCCTAAATGATTGACTGGCGGATCAACACAAAGCCTGAACCGCTGATAGCAGAGACCTGAAACTTGGAAGGTGTGTTCTTTTTACGACATACGACATACGACATTTTTAAAAATTTGAACCCTAAGGGGACTAAAAGGGGTTGCAAAATTTGTATGAAACAATTCCGCGGGAATTTCGGAGTTCTCGCGGGTGCAGTGTGACCACGTGGGACAGCTATTATTTTATAACAGTACTTATTGTTTTGATTGTTCACTATTAACACAGCACAATTGCAACTACAATTTATAATTTATTTAAGGCAGTACTATGAAGAAAGCACTTCTGGTTAACAGCATGAATTAGTAATATTAATTATGTGACGTAACTAGCTGTGCCCCACGGTTTCAGATTCGGAATTCCCGCAGGAACTCCCAATTTTCTTTAATACAAACCTTCTCCTGGTAGTTAAAAACCCAATAAAAAAAGAAATATTCACGTCGGTCGAGCCATTTACGAGTTTTAGCGCGACAAACGAACAGCAGTTCTATAAGATTACGATACAAAACCTTGCTCCTTGCGCCACAAAATGAGACATATCTCAGTTGTTTTAAGTCCTATTTTAATGAAACTGGCATTTTTAAATAGGTGATAAAATTCTACTTAATTTTTATATTAAACAAATTTACCGTAAGTGTAGCGGTTTCTCAGTAAAAAGAGAATATTTTTGAAATCGCTTAAAAAAAAATCATATTTTGTCAAATATTTTTTTAAATATAATAGATACGCTTTAGATGTCGGGAAATAAATTAAAGAACATTTAATAAGCTTTTAAATGACACCATACACAATCAGATAGACCTAATAGGTGCGATATAATTAACAAAAACAAAAACCGTTGGCGGCCATGTTTATGACGTCACTGCTATCCCCTCCACCACTAAAAAACATTACAACAAGCAGTTTCGTAATCTACACAACGCCCTGAACACATCCATACCTGTTGTAGGTATACATAAGAGATACCGACGAGATTTTACAAAATCTGGTCTCCGCCGCTCTACTACACCGCCTCATTGTCCCATTGTCAGATGATACTGATGATAGGGCTCTACTAAATTATAGTACGGACCGCCAAGAGGGGATTTGTGGATTAGCTAAAGCGCGTCAGATGAACATAAGGGGGGTACCTTGCACCATGTTGAGTACCTCCACCAAATATAGGCCCTCTACACTGGTGGGTGCGTCTAGAATAACCGATCAGATTAGTAAAAAAAAATTGATAACTCGAAATACTCGAGCGCGTCAGATTAAGATATGGTGGGTTAATTACATAGTGAGAAGTATGTATATGAATAATCTGACCATTTGAACGTGACGTAAGGGAGTTAGAGGATCACAAACTTGCAAAAAAAAAACGCAACTTCGACATTCTCGAGCGCAGTTGATTTATTTTTTATTTTAAAGTAAATAACTCAAGGATAGCGGGAAAAATATAATCTGCCGATTTTCATAAGCCGAAGAAACAAAAATCGTCTTCGAATCGAACGAGCAGCTGCAGTGAAACATGTACCTATTCATATCTCTGTCTTTCTTTCTCTTTTACTTTTTCTCTATCTCTCACTCTCTCGCACCGTCCTCACACTACTTTCCGTCGCCATAATGTCATCACAGTATATCACGGCGCTAAACGTGTCAAATTATAACTTTTTTTGGTCGGTTAAAATACATATTAAAATAAGTTAAGGTAAGTATTACATCAAACTATAGGTTCACCTATACCCTTTCACTTTAATGTAATTATATATATATTATAATAAAGCTCATCACAAAACAACGCGTTCATGTTATTATATGTAAAACGCTCTGGCTTGTTTGTGCTTTAAAGTTAGTTTTGTGAATAATATTTTGTGAGCTTTTACATATTTCATAGAAATATAAAGTGTGTTTTTTGTGAAAGTTATTAAACTTACACGTCAGAAAGAAAAAAAAATCTTAAAAATAAATCATAATTTTTGTTTCTAGCAGTCAGATTAATAATACCCCTCAAAATTATTGTCAGATTTTAAGCCAACATAACTTGGAGTGCAAGCTGAACCTTCTGTAAAATAATCTGACACGCTCGAGTATTTCAAAATTGAGATTTTTTTTTGCATTTTCAAAAATTCGCTACTACCTTGCGTCACCTCCAAATTGGCAGATTTTCGAAGGGGTGCATTTTTAGGGCTCACTTAACATCCCCTTTGAATATCTGACGCGCTCGAGTAAATGTTTTTTTTTTTCATTTTCTCCACTTCCGGATGGCCACCCCCACCACGCAAATCGGCAGATGAATATATTTTCGATATCAGAGACACCTTGGAGTATCTAAACTACAATATCTGACGCGCTCGAGTATTTCCATTTTAATATTTTTTTTTACATTTTTGAAAGCCTGTAGAAGCTAAACCCACCGGTGAATGAAAAAATATCATATGACCTTATTTTGTTTATATCTCCTAATCTTCAAAACCCAATAGGTCCCAACGACGCTCGAGTCGCTCCCGAATTAGCATCGGTATCTCCCGTACTATTATAATAACACTATATAAGATTGATTGATTTAAATTTAATGTTCGTGTGTAAATTGGCTACTTGACAAAAAAAAAATTTTAAGTCCGTCGTGTAGATTAGTAAAAAATATTGGACACATATTTTTTCTTTTTTTACGTACTCAAAAAATTTTAACAAAAAAATTAAAACCGACTTCCAAAAACACAAAACTAAAAAACTAAAAAAAAAAGCTAAAAATAACAACACACCGATTTAATCTAAAAGACAAAAACACACGTAATATTCTTATTGATTTATGTTACCACTAATCGGTTTGAATTCGGTGACAAGCCCGCTGGTGTCTGGCCACTTGGGTTATTGAAGAGCTGGTGGCGGGAGTCGACTAAGCCCATCTACCCCCTTCATATTTGGCTTGTCACCGACTTCATACCGATTAGTGGTAACATAAATCAATAAGAATATTACGTGTGTTTTTCTCTTTTAGATTAAATCGGTGTGTTGTTATTTTTAGCTTTTTATTTTTAGTTTTTTAGTTTTGTGTTTTTGGAAGTCGGTTTTAATTTTTTTGTTAAAATTTTGTTTATTTCTCGCTTTTAAGTGACTTAGTTCGTAATTTCTCTAAGTTACAATAGCCTAATGTCAACTGCTCATCACCTTTTACAAAATATTGCTTTTCCCGACGCAGGGACGTTAATTGTTGAGGAGTTCTCCTGGTACATCATCATCAGTTCCAATTCACCATATACATTGTGACGAGCATAAATTGTTTAGAAACCATATTAAAGTTAACGAATCGGAATCTGTGAAATACCTATTATTTAGTAGTTCTGATGACCATCTGTGGTCTTCATCATCAGTTCCACTTCTTCAAATTTTACTTTTCGAAAGCAAATAAACGATTTACTATAAAAAATCTAAAAATCGCTATAGGTGTACCTATAATTTTTGAAGAGTTCCCTCGATTACTCCAAGATCCCATCATCAGATCTCGACTTGGTGACAATGGAATCAATTTGGGAGTATCCCCTATCAAACAAAAAACCAATTTTCGAAATCGCTGCAATCGGAACCCGTGAAATACGTATTATTGTTGAGTAGTTCCGATGACCATCTGTGGTCTTCATCATCAGTTCCACTTCTTTAAATTTTGCTTTCCAGAAGCAAATGAACGATTTACTATAAAAAATACCCAAATCGCTATAGGTGTGCCTATAATTTTTGAAGAGTTCCCTCGATTTCTCCAAGATCCCATCATCAGATTCCGACTTGGTGGCAATGGGACCTAATTGGGAGTATACCCTTTCAAACAAAAAAGAATTTTCGAAATCGGTCCAACCGTCTTCGAGTAATCGGTGAACATACATAAAAAAAAAAAAAAAAAAAAAAACATACATACAATCGAACATAGAACCTCCTCCTTTTTGGAAGTCGGTTAAAAATAACAGAGATACATTGAGTTGAAATTTCGCGTGACGTCACAATTCGGTGCGGTTTGTATGGCGCTTATAATGAATATTGACGTCACGAGCCCCCCACCCTAAACTTTAATGCGCTTTATCTATGTTCATTTTCATTAAATTGAAAAAGCAAAAAATACGTGTCTATTATTT
The DNA here is from genome assembly GCA_907165275.2 of Zygaena filipendulae. Classification (NCBI taxonomy): domain Eukaryota; kingdom Metazoa; phylum Arthropoda; class Insecta; order Lepidoptera; family Zygaenidae; genus Zygaena; species Zygaena filipendulae. Next base: position 7,548,146 of record OU015670.1, on the reverse strand, counting down.
TTTTATTTTGTAACTGACGGACTAATTAGAATTTTGATATTCATACCTTGGAGAATACCCGTTCGTCGTCGTCCGTTTTAAAATTTGTAAACATTTTTAAAGCCACTCGCCGGTGACTGAAGTGGGCGAAAACACTTATTATGTGTCGTTTCAACTCGTGTCGTATTGTTTCGCGACTCGCGACAGAACACAGAAGCATATCGGTTTCGTACATTTAGTATGACTGGAGACCAATACTGGAGACATATTTGGACATAGATAAGCAATAGTGTGTTAACCCACACTGGAGAAATTTTGAGTAAATCGTGTTTTAAAATCATAGCGCCATTTTGTATCAACATTTTGTTTTATTTTTATTTTATTTTATTCATAAAACCACAGCGTAAAACAGAATACAATACACAAGTGCAAGGTCAATTACAGGTCTTATCCTTCAAACAGTACCATTTATAATAACAGCAGTCAGATGTAGTGCAGAGTTACAATGAAAATTGGACATAGATAAGCAATAGTGTGTTAACCCACATTGGAGAAATTTTGAGTAAATCGTGTTTTAAAAGTATAGTGCCATTTTGTTTCAACATTTTTTATGTTCAATATTTAGTTACATATTTAAGCAGTGTAATAAGGCAAACACATAATTAAAAAACGTTCCCCAACTTTCAATAAATTGTTCTGAATCAATAACTTAATTGTGTGGGTTAACATGTTATTGCTTATCTGCGTCCAATTATACTTCTGTCGCGACACAAAACGACAGGACACAATAATAAATGTGTTTCCGCCTTTAATTAAGTTCGGTGAGTTTGACGTAAAATAACGTGACTTACGTTCGCAAATTAACATAAATACATTAGGAATTAGGTATTTAAGTATATGTTAAATACACATGGCTTACTTAGTCACAGATATTATTATAAACGTACTATACGTACTAAGTTTAGGAACTGTTTTAACTGACGCGAACTTCACACGTGAGCTGCTTCCGTAAATTGTAAAAGGATTTGCGGCGATCGTATACCTAAATGTTTGCAGGAAAATCGCGACAGCATAGCAAACCGTCTTATGATGTCAACAGAAATGGTGGATTGAAACGCAAATAATATCTACTAATCACATTCATTCGTCAATTATTGCAATATCACATGGGACATTAATGGATGCCATACTCATTACAACATAATATTGTGTATAGGCTTTGTAAAAAATTGATAATTATATTAAATTCTATATTATATTCTATATCAACAATGAACTTTAGAATCAGGGCATATGAATCGACGATCAAACCGATTTTCTAAATCGCGCAAATCGGATTCACTCACGTCACTTTGTATGGTCCATTATATGTTTTTACTAGCTTTATATTATCTTGCAATGTTAGTATGAAAGTTGATGTCACTATTCATGAAATTTTCATAGCAATTTTTTAACCACTTGCTGATATCCAGTTGAAATGAAATTTGAAATAATTATGTAAATTTGGTGACAGTTAATGTTATCATCAAGATGATCTGTTGATAGAGCTGAGATGTAGGAACTGAAACTTCAACTAGTTTGCTTTGTTGCAATGAGTTTTTTCCATTTAATTAATTGATGACGAGGGTCCGAATACGGAGACACTGGATTGCCACTGGAAGTCCTTTATGGAAATCAATTTAGTCATGAACTTGTTTGTTTCTCTCTCATGAGCACAGCTTCCATTACACATAATAAAGCTTGTTTTTCTCTAATTTACTTTTTATTTATTTATGACTTGAACCCACTATAGTTGTTCTATTTCACGAAGTCTGCTCTGCCTTGATTGTAGTAGTGACATGTGCCAATGTGCGCATTTGTATGTGTGAACATCATTGCAAGATCTGAGCGAACTGAAACTGAGCGCTCCCAAAGTTACGTACACTAAAACAATCTACGTGTCCACATCTCAACACAATCATAGCCAAATGGAGTTCATGAAATTGAACAACAACATATACTATACAAAAAGAATTGATACATACAGTGCACTAAGAACTTAAAAATCCAATAATTTCAAATTTCAAACAAGTAACTCTGAAATATTAATGAAACAGGTAGGGTAATTGCCCTAGCCATTGCTGTACCCTCTTATTTATTTAAGCAAGACTTCAAGAGATAATAAAACTACCTAACTAACCCCAACCTTGCTTCATTTTTTTTTTAAGATAAGATAATTTTTTGCAAACTCAACAATGCAATGCACAAAGTACACTTAAATTGTTTGTTTTTGTCTGACAACAGATCTTTCGCAACATCAGCAAACATTTATGATCTATTAGAATTTTCCATACATATACATTTTCACACTTCAACTACTCAACTGATCATAATGAAATTTTGCAAAAGTATAGTAAATAAAGGTACTTTTATCCCAGAATTTTCACAGGAACTCCAAAATTAATGCAAGGAAAGCCGCAGGGAACAGCTAGTAGCTAATCAACTAAACAGTAAAGTATAGCTCCACGGGTATAATGTGCACACTAATCCACTCTTGCAAGGTATAACCGTATAAGCAGATAAATCTGCAAGCAAAAATTACCTATTAAGTACAATGATTTAAACACACAAAAACCAATAAGGATCTATTACTTCCACTGACTAGTGACTTAATAACGAGAAGCTTTTTTGCTTAGTTCTAATTGGATTAAGAGAAAGAGAATAGCTAGCCACTTAAATTTTTTTATTAGAAATATATTATTTTGACTTTCGATTTTATTCAAAAGTGTTTTTAAAATATACTTACCGTCGGTATCGGAGTAGTCAATAGAGAATTTATTCATCAAATAATCATATTTACACACAAAAAATGTCGTAAGGTACGTTCACATTTGGTGACCGGCGGCGACCCATTATCAAGAAATATCTCGATTGAGTAACACTAACGATGTTCTTAATAGGTCGAAATGTAGAACTGTGAATTGTTACAAAACGAATGGTGAACTCGCTACGCAGGCAGCGGCGCAAACAGCTAATTTAAAAGTCCTTCTTCAAAATAAAGTGTTTAGATCACCACCAAATTAATAGTACACTACAGAATCATCGAATTCTCGCCTCGGAATATTGAGTACATACTATCACATTTACACACTAATTGAACAAATAAAAGTTTCCTAATCAGCTGTAGTTTTTTTAACAATCTTTTTCACTAAACTGATGAAAAGAAGTTGACCAATAAATTATGATTATTGAAATTGGTAATTTCTTTGATCCAAGATAGCTTCAAGGCAAGCAATTTTTTCTTTTTTTATTGACGAATGACATGATGACGACCGCCGACTGACAGTGACGTAAACGAACACAAATTAACTAGACATGTAAACGAAGGTGTTGCAGGTGTGCGTTCCGTGGCTTCACTCGAGTACACTCGAGCGCGCTCTGGCGCGGGCGCGCGCTCTCTCGGTTGCGTGGCTTGGTAAAATTTTACTCGAAAGGATAATTCACGTTATTTCGTCTGAGAATTCACGTTACACCACCGTGCCCCGTCTAGGCCAGTCATTGGTACACCCACTGGCCGCTGTTTCCGTGTATTCTCGACACGGCCATGTCTGTGATAGGTGTTCTGTGATTCTGTGTCAAGTTGTCAACTAGTGATTTCAACAGTCGATAGATATGATGCTTGACTCTTGAGTAAAAAGGGAAGTTCTTTACTCAGTCATGTTTTTTAGGATAATTTAAAAAAATTACTTGAGCTTCAATATTTTATATGACTTAAAAATTATTACAAGGTAGAAAACTTCGCGAGCCCTCAAAAATGTAACCTAGAGTAGTCGATTTAGGGTACAATTTGTTGTAGTGTGATTACTCGCTCTCTCTCTCTCTCACTCACCGACCGATCCGATTTGGTGCTCTGAAATTGCAAGGTGTAATAATAATAAGTAATAATAATAATAATTCATTTATTTCAGGCAAAATAACCCATATAAATAATTCATCAAATAAAATAAAATTAAAATAAAATTGAAATTAAAATAAAATTAAAATTAAATTAAAATTAAATTAAATAATGAATTAATTAATTGTAATAAGTGCTTTATAAGCGTTGAGTATATTAATATGTTTCGCACTATTTATATCATCTCTTATGTAGTTTGTGTTTATTATCATACTACCTCTATGTCCATAATACATTACATTTAGTTTTTTTATAAAAAAGAAGTGATTGACAAATAAAGATTTTGATGATGTTCTTCTAGTTAAAAAAAAAAAAAATTATTTAAAATTATTAAGATACATTAGATAAGCGTATAAAATATATTTCAGAGTCTAACCGCCGCACTCAGAGTCGACTTTAATGATTACTTAGTTAAGTATAGATTTTTAAAACAAAACTGCCGCAATCAGACAAGTTTAATAAATTATTGTTAATTGGCATTTAACTAATTAAGTTACATCTCATTAAATGCCAACTAACATTAATTTACTGAACGTCTCTGATTGCGGCAGTTTTGTTTTAAAAATCTATACTTAACTAAGTAATCATTAAAGTCGTCTCTGAGTGCGGCCGTAAGAAGTAGTAATAATGTCATTAATGACAATCGCCATAAAAAAAAAAAGTGGTAATAATAAATTGTGCTCTATTAGTGGCCACAATCATACATTACAATGTTTTTGATTCCTGTACTTACATACTCTTGCTAGATATTTACATATTACAAGATAATATAATCAGTTAATCACTATCTACCATATTACTATGTTTAGATTACCATCCAGAGAGAAGGTAATCACCAAAATTTTCCTTCGTTCATTTTAAATTCTTTTTGCAAATTAAATTAACGCGACACTGGCAACAATGTCATTAATGACAATTACCATAAAAAAAAAAAACAGGTAATCACACACTAATATCTGTGGCTTTTATCTGTGGCTCAGCGACCTGTTCTGTGATTGGTGGATCTCTAACGACCCCTCAAAATCAGATTCCTATCTGTCTTTCGACATATGTCTAGTTAGTTTGTGGTAATCACTTACCATCTCTACCATTAGGTACATCCGTTGTCCGGTTTTGCGAAATTTCTGATTGAAAACTCGAGGTGAAATACAATCTGAAATGTCGTCCTTTCTTTGCTTCATATGCCATAGTACCGTTCATTCGGACAGCGATGAGGAAACGCGAGAAAAATACCGTGAAGTAGTTGGTATGCATGTAAGTCGAATTTTAGATTCAATTTTTACTTATTCCAAGCTTAAATTAATCCATTCCTATTAAATATTTCACCCGTCTATGCCGGGCTCATCTTCATCTTCTCCATTCAAAAATCATAAGTGTAGATTTTTTTACCTTTAACACCTATTCTCCCAAAATCTCTAAATTGGTCATAATTCCTAGATACGAGCATAATATGGATACATGTCTAGTTTTATTCATATCAGTCAAACCAGACAACATTTCCAAATCAATCTCAAGCTGTTCAATTAAAAAGAGGTATTGTGTGATTGTTTTAATAAAAGGAAAGGTAAAATTACTACAACTAATTGTCTTACATGAATTGTTATTTATATCCTTATTTTGTCCTAGCTTTGTCCAGACGCCCTTCTCTGTCATATCTGCTGCCATGTCCTTAACAAGCTGTGGCTATTCCGGCATGTGTGCCTAAAACGGAGCCTGGAGTATCCAGTTCTGTTTAGGTAATCATCATTTGATAATGTTATGTACAAACAATAATACAGCTGAAAAGCTACAGTTGTAACATTAGTAAAACCTACAGTGTTTATAATTATGGATGGATTCAATTCTGCATTGTTTTTGGTCAATGGATTAGTTCACTGAAATATTATATAATTTGCTTAGGTGAAGATTATTACTTTTACTGGCTGGCTGTATAAAAAATTTAACTGATGGTTTTGAGATGATTATGTTAAGTAAATCTATAATTCTATACCATATATATAATGTCTTTGTATAACATATTATAAAGCTGAAAAGTTTGTTTGCTTGAATGTGCTAATCTCGGGAACTACTGGTCCGATTTGAAAAATTCATTCAGTGTTAGATAGCTCATTTATCGAGGAATGCTATATATATCATCACGCCAAGACTAATACGAGTGACGCAGCATTAAAAAATATTGCTGAAAGGGTAAAAAATATTCCTTTTGAAAGCTTCCATTGTGTATGCTGCATTAACGGTTAGTTGTAGAATATATTTTAGTTAGTTTTTATTTTTTTCCTCAAATTAACACGGGTGAAATCGCAGGGCACAGCTAGTCAGTAAATTAATAGTCCCTATAAGTCTTTATGAATTATCTATCTGACATAACATTTCAACTTTAAAATTTACAGAGAAAAGGGCACATTGAATCTTCAACGGAATGACCTAGAGGTACACACTCTGTGTCCTATAGATCAATGCGGGCAGTATCACAACAGAAATGTCAATTCCAAGTCATACAATTTTGTTTTTAATGACAGTCACAATACTGATGAGCGATATGATGATGAGACCAATGATTATGTTAATATGATTAATGATAGAGAAATATATAATGATTATATGGGTAATGAAGCTGTAAATAAAGAATGTTATTCCGAAAATGCAGTCATTGATGATCAATGTAATGATCAATCTGTTAAAAATGTAAGCTGTACTGACATTAATGTACATCTCAATATTACTGGTAGATTGTGTGCATCACGCACCAGCTTACAAGATGTTGATGAAGAAAATTCTTCAGATAATAATATAAATGAAGAAGAATATGACATAAGAGAAAATAAAAACTTTTGTGGTCTAGAAAATCCTTTTGCTAATGCAATAGAAAACAAAGAAACAGAAATTAATGAGCAAAATGAATTAATTTGTGAAGACACACCATTAAATTTAGATGATACAGTGCCAAATTATGATGAAAAATTGGTGGAATATGCAGATAATGAATTGAAAAATTATGATGGTTTAGTTAGCGATCAAAACATTGAGCTAGTAGATGATGAAGTGAATCAAATTAAAGTTAAAAAAAAGAAAAGTAAGGGCAAAAAATCAAAAAAAGATGGTTTTGACATAATAGTACTGAGCTTAGAAGATCAAAAAGCAGAATTGGAAGCAAGAAGAAAAGAGAAAAAGTACATTGAAGCAGAATTCAAATGCTATAATTGTGCAGTAGGATTCTTATTCAAGGATACATATCAAGCCCATATGATGAGGCATGAAGAGGTAGGTTGGATCTCACAAACTTCTGACTGAATCTTTACTTAAAATTAAATGCTCATTGAAACGACTCTGAGTGCGGCCGTAAATCGCTGAACATCGTAACAAAACAGTCCAACGGCGAGTACCGCTGCGCGGTGTGCACGCTGCGGTTCGCGACGCGCACGCTGCTGCGGCTGCACGGCGCGACGGCGCACGCGCAGCGCCGCCGGTGCCGCGCGTGCGGCGCGCGCGTGCCGCCGCGGCGCGAGGCGGCGCATCGCGCGCGCTGCGCCCGCCCGCGCCCGTACCCGGACCCGGACCCGGACCCGCACCGCGACGCCACCGGGGGCGGGGGCGCCGCCTGCCACCTCTGCGCGCGCATATTCAGGTTCTCCTATTTTATTTAAACTAGCTTTTCTCCACAGTCTCACCCGCGATAATTTCGGAGTTCCCGCAAGAATTCCGGATTACAATATAGCCTATATTACTCAGGGATAATGTAACTTTCTAATGGTGAAAGAATTTTTGAAATCGGTTCAGTAGTTTTGAGTTAAATCATAACAAACAAACAAAAAATCAAATCTTTCCTATTTAATATTAGTATAGATAGATTCGCATATTATATTTTGATACTGAGGACAAATAGAGATATTGTTGTTTTCTTTTTCATAACGTCATTTAGAGACGGCAGCGGCCTGCAGCAGCACTTGAAGCGCTTCCACCAAACGAAGACCAGCAACAGGACGTATTCGTGCAGCGTTTGCGGCAAAAGCTACAACAACCAGAGTGCTGTGAGAACGCATATGATGTGAGTTCGTGCTTCTAGAACCCTTGCTGGGGTTCTCGATGCTCTATGAGCCACAATATTAATTACTAGCTGTTCCCTGCGCTTTAACCAGCAGTAGTTTCGGAGTTCCCGCGTCAATTCCGGGATAAAAGATTGCGGGATTAAGTTCGCCATTTGTACACACTGTGCAATAAAGAATAAATAAATAAAAAGCACCTTATGTCACTGGCATGGTGTATGCAAAATTTCATGATGATCGGTTGAGTAGTTAAGGCGTGCAAGTGTAACCGAACTGATTCAAAACTAAGGATTTCCTTGGTGAATATTTTATCATTTTATTAATAATCCCCGCATTTATCACAGTGACCATAACATACATAGTTTAATAATGATCATGTCATAAATGTTTACCCCGATGCCCCGATCGAACCTACGACAAACGGCGTAGCAGTCAGTTACCACTTACCATTTTACCACTTCACCAACGGTGCTGTTAATATATTGTGTGTACAGATGGAAAATGAACCGGATTTTTTTTTGGGTGTTTATCGGATTTTAATCCCCAAGCACCGGGTTTAAACCTTCTATAATATTAATCAGACGACCCGATTGGCGCAATGGTCACCATGCCTGCCCGCTAATCAAGAGGTTCCGGGTTCGATTCCCGGTGGGGGTGGACTTTGTGTGATGAACACAGGGTTCCATTTTCCAGTCTGGGTGTGTATATATATATATCTATAGTATAATATATATATATATATATGTAATATATATATATATATGTAATAGTATATACCATGTTTGCTTGGTTTCCACGACACAAGCTTATAGCTTAGTGTGGGATCAAGTAGATCTGTGTGTTGTGCAGTGGATTATTATTATTATTATTATAATATTGGGGTGGTTAAAAAATAACGGATACATTTTGTGTGTTTAAATTCCAGCAAGCATATAAACCGCAAGTTCGACTGCGACATGTGCTCGTCGACATTCAGCAGTCCGTACTCGTTGACCCAGCACAAGAAGAAGCACGCCGTCGACACCGACGACAAACAGCATTACTGTCACATGTGCAAAGTCGGTTACAGCACCCGCAAGAGTTTGCTGGCTCACCTCAGGAACTCGGCCAGTCATCAGCAAACCATGTGAGTTCTTAAGCTTTTAGTGTGTCTAATTTAAATAGTTTTAAGCAATCGAGATTTGCTTGGAGTTTTATTTTCACTAAATGCATGTGGAAGTATATTATACAGAATTTACAAATAAAAAACTAATTCTGTTTGTTTGTTACACCTAATCTCCGGAACATCTGAACCAATTTTGACGGGTTTTTCACTTTAGAAGGAGTAACTTAGGTTACTTTGATCAGAGTTTCTGTGGCACCTCCAAAATTAAACCGGATGAAACTGCGGGGCACAGCTAATATAGACATATTGTAGCTTATATAACTTAGTGTGGGATCAAGTAGATCTGTGTGTTGTGAAGTGTTATTATTATTATTATTATTCCTTATTTCTTGACTTAAGTCCGCGTATGATCAATATATCTCGTACCGAAACTATCAGGAAATATCTAGTAGATTATGCACCGAGGGGGTAAAACACGCCACGGGCGGCATATTGGACCCTAAGCGTAACGAGGGACTCAGTCCTGAGTGAAACGAAGGGTTTATGCCGGTAAAGACAGGCTATCCTCGAGATGAATACTCTACTTTTCATACCTACTGCAAGACTGTGATAACCATTTCGATTTCTGAATAAACCCTCTTTACACGGGCATTGTAAAGAGGGTGTATTCGAAAATCGAACTGACCACCACAGGCAGATCACATTAAAAAAAGAAAAAAAAATTAAGAGTTTTCCTACAAAGTTTAACGTTCCAAACCCAAATCACTTTACCCCCTTGGGAGTTTCATACAACCTTACCTCCCTTGGGATGTAATGCCGTGCTTTACGTCGAGATCGCGTGATATGTAATAGGGATGTTGACTAATTAATCAAAATTCTAATTAGTCCGTCAGAAAATAAAAAAACAAGACACGTATTTTTTGCATTTTCAAATAAATTAAAATATACAGAGATAAAGCCCATTAAAGTTTAGGGTGAGGGGGTCGTGACGTCACTAACCGCTAAAACCGCCATACAAACTGTCCGAATAGTGACGTCACGCGAAAATTCAACTCAATGTATCGCCGTTATTTTTAGATTACGTGAAAAAAGAAATAATACGTGTCCAATATTTTTTAATAATCTACAAGACGGACTAAAAAATAAAAATTAGTCACCATGCCCATTGAACATTGTCGAGTAGGTGGTATGAAAAAAGATATCCTGTACCCAAAACGTTAACTATTATTATTATTATCAGGCTGGAGTGTCCGGTGTGCGGTCGCGCGTGCCCGGGGCGGCGCGCGCTGTCGGCGCACGCGCAGGCCGCGCACGGCGCGCCGCGGCCGCACGCGTGCGCGTCGTGCGGGGCGCGCTACGCCACCCGCAAGAGCCTGGCGCGGCACGCGCGCTCGCACGACGCCGCCCGCGCCGCGCGCCCCGCCGCCCCCGCCGCCGTGTGCCACCTGTGCGGGAACTGTTACGCGGTGAGATATAACCAACCAAACCATAAACCTTTTTTTTTTAATTTTCCCCAACGGGGAAGGCAAGGGAAGCTTAGTCCATACAGTCGATTCAGTAGTATTTTTCTTCTTCTGAAGTTATTTAAGTACATCCAAATGCATTGGTGAGATGCTTTACCAGAACTTTTGGCAGCAACTCTTCACAGTTGAACCTTAATAGGATGCTCTGTGGGAAGTTGTATAGTGAAATGACAACCTCCCGATGAACGCCCCATTTTATCTTATTTCACTGTTTCCACACACTGTTCAACACTAATGGATCACTATTATGCAAAATTCACCACATTTACACAATATTAATCACGATAAACTAATTTGCAAAACAAAGAAATAAAACTGACGTCCGTCACTGCTAAAATCCCGCCAAAAGCCCCCGAACCATAAACCATCCAAACTTTCACAATTTTAATATTAGTTGGTATAATATGTGGATAATATTACATCCTAATGGATAATCGTGTTGAAATTATTTTGTAACTCTTGTTACAGGGCAATAACAAGTTGAACCGTCACCTGCGGGAAGTTTGCGAAAAGGCGAAATTAGAAGAACAGCTGTCGTCTTTGTATGAACAGTAATTAAATATTTCCAAATTAGTTCTAAGAACCTGCTGACGATTATATGTGATTTACCAACCGATCCAAAGAAATAAATATTTTTTAAATTTGATATTTCCTTCTTTCGGTAACTCCATGAAAAACTTACCTGACTTCTACTCCATAAACTATCTGCCTGCCTTTCAGCTTTATAGGTTAAGTAGTTTCGGAGATTTCGTATTTATTCAGTGAGTAAGTGACCTTTCGCTTTATACTAGGCGCGGATCCCTCCAAGACTAAATTCGGTACCTACTCATAAAAATCTCTGACCCTGTAAATTCTAAAAATATCGTGGTGCAACCAAAATTGATTTCGAGAATTTTGGATTAAAAGTACCCTATGTACTTCTCTGCACCTCTAACAAATTATATGCAAAATTTCATGACGATCGGTTGAGCCATTAAGGCGTGAAAGCGTAACAAACTCACCTTCGCATTTATAATAGTAAGGATTAAACTTGAACCTAGAAGGTAGAATCTTCCAAAATCAGGTATATTGTAATGAAAGAAGAATACTTACAGATTTCAAAAAATATATTTTTATTTCCGTTTCCTAAGATTGCAACACATTAAAACACTGTAAAGCGACAAAGGAAAGTAAACTGTAGCCATCCATACATTCCACTACGATTCTATTCAGAATCTCGCTGCATCTCGTAAGCACGCAGGTTTTTTCCGAACACCCTTCATTTTTAACCTCGTTTTTGTAATTCGGGTCCCACTTTTTCCTCCAGATATCGGTTATCGCCGTCCTTTTTAGGGATCTATCTTCATCCTGACTCAACTGGGAGCTCGACTGGGTCAATAAATCCTTGTTTTTAGTGTATTCTTTCAGTAACCTTTCCAACAGATGGAAAATATAACACAAATTCTCCGTTTTCAACGTATCTTCTACTTCAAGCAGTACATCTTTATTTGTGATGTTTGCACACATTTTCTCTAATATGCATGTTATTTTTTCAATGCTATATTTTATTATATGTATAGACTGGTTGAAATAAAGAAAACGTTGGATATTTTCTTCAGTTCTTAAAAGCTGAAAATAAGGTTGTACATTGGTACATTAAAAAAAATGGAAGATATCTAGGCATCTTTTTTTGTGTGTGTTGTGTCTTTTCAAATTCAAATTCAATTATTATCTTCTCAGTTGAATTTCATACGAATTACCAATTATTAAATACCTACTCTTTTTTTTTTTTATATCCATCTTATAAATAAAACTTTAGCCACAAACGGAACGCGCTTTATGACGAACTAAATAGGATTTTTATTTCTATATCCCGACACCATGCCTATTGTGTGGGTAGTTTAAAATAATAATTTGTAGTAAAATAGTTGACGAAAACGTTGTTGTAGTTGACGAAAACGACAGCGCTGTTGAGTTTCTTGTCAGTTCTTCTCAGCAGAGGACGTATTCCGAACTGACGGTAATTTATAGTTCTAAGAACCTGCTGACGATTACGAGTGATTGTAAACAATTCTAAGTAATAAATAGCTTTTGAATTTTGTTAGGTATACCATATCGTCGCCGTGGTCTTCTTCGTAGATATTTTTAAGCAACTCATCGCTGTACTGCAGTAACTGTTCAATGAACAAGGGATAGTTCTCCTCATCGTGTAGCCGATCTATCAGTTGTCCTAGAACCTGAACATGATTACACTAATTCAAATTGTTGTAAACAAATGTTATGAGGATATAAGTGCAGGCAATGTTAATTGGACGCAGATAAGCAATAACATGTTAACCCACAATATGAAGTTATAGATTCAGAACGCTTTATTGAGAGATATGGAACTTTTTTTTTAATTGTTTACCATATTACATTCAAAATGTTAAACATAAAAAAATGTTGAAAGAAAATGGCGCTAGAATTTTAAAACACGATTTACTCAAAATTTCTCCAGTGTGGGTTAACACACTATTGCTTATCTATGTCCAATTATAGAATGTCTTTGGGTGCGGGCCATATTTTTTTTGGATAAAATTATTGAAAAAAGCATTTTTACCATATTTATAAAACTAATGCGATTTTTGAGGTTTTTTTTGTTTGCAAACTTAGGTTTAAATTGTTTTGTCGGAACTGCTGTTTAATTTAATAACTAGCTGATCCCCGTGGTAATTTCGGAGATCCTGCGGGAATTCCGGGACAAAAAGTACCCTATGTCCTTTTCTGTACTCCTGACAACGTGTATGCAAAACTTTATGATGAACGGTTGAGCCGTTGAGGCGTGAAAGCGTAACAACAAAACATAAAAAAACTCACTTTCGCACTTATAATATTAGTAGCGATTAAGGATTTCTAGATGTAAAATTAGAAAATGTATACGTATTTATTGATTTATTGAATTTAGCCCCGTTGGTAGCAGTAGGTAGTCTCGAAACTACCGAATCCGGCTTGTGACGTCACGTGTGTCAACTTAATGTACGTGTCCAATATTTTTTATTAATCTACACGACGGACAAAAAAAAAATTTAGTCAAGTAGTCAATTGGCGATGTGTGAAAAGCCGATGTGATCCAATCGGCAGTAGACGTCGTGTGGACGGCCGATTTTATACAATTGGCAAATGAATTGGCGTCGCGTCATGTGGATGGCCGACACCATCCAGTTGGCGGATCTATAGACATGCAATATGCCCACAAATGCGAAAGGATTTTGTGTTGACTCAATAACTTACCTTTGAAATTTCACTCATTATATTCTGATTAGTCAACACTAACTGGCAACATTTGATGTACACGAGCAGGTTGCACGCCGATTGGTTCAGCCAATTGTTGCCTGATGCTGAAACCAGACAATGCTTAGAATATTTTATTTTTATTAAGTAATCAAAATAACATATTAATATAACCTTGACATGCAATCTAAGGTACTAATTGCTCATTTATCAAAGATCTCAAAACAGTAGATACGTTGAGTAGTGATGAAGAATACATAGATAGACAAACATACTTTTAATGATATTATTAGTAGTTGTTCCCTGCTGTACTAGTATAGTATTATATTATCTGTGGCTGCTGTAATTCATCTGCGTGAATTCCTCGAGGCTTACCTATTATTTTTTTCTGTTCTAGAACCTAAAGTAGGTATTCCTTACGGAATTGAGTAGTAACTACTAACTAGTGACGTTGTTGCATTCATATGATTAGTTAAGATTAGAATCACGGGACCCAAATATGATATTATATCTATTATCTGTGATTAGAATACTGTTTCCTGCGGCTCTGCTCGCATTGTATTTTCTATTATAGGCAGCAATTTTATTATAATAAACGTACCCATTTTCTCTGAACTCCTAATTTGCGAGTTACTCCTAAAACCGGAATCATTAGATTGAGTGTCGAAACTGATCCTTCTTTCGTTTCTTCTGTTCAAATAATTCTTAACTTTGTTCAATTCTTCTATCACTTTAAAAGATATCACTTCAGTTTGTGTATTAAATGAGTCTTCTTGACAATCTTCTGTAGTTTTCGTAGTTACTTCGTCATCAATTACGGGGCTGTGGTTTTCTTTATCAAAAGTTATACAAATTTCTTTATCATCATTTCCAGTATTCTTACTTACTTCTTGATTCTTTGAGTCTCCTTTTTCTATCTTTGTTTCATTACGTACAATTCGATATGTGATACCGTTAATTACAATAAAATCATCTACTTTTGCAGTGTTCGCATCCAAAATTTGTTGATTTTCGGTAATCGAAGCAGTTTTGTCTTCATTGATGTGTATTTCATGTGTAAATGTAGATGTAGGTACTGCATTTAGCGTCGTGTTTTCATTTTGTTTAGTTTCATTTTGAATAACATTGGATGTTTCATCATTAGCTAACATTAGATTTTTAACATATTGATCAATATTTTGACCATATTGAGTCGAATCGTTTTCAGTGTCATCTTCAGGGGCGTTAGTTACCATTCGATTTTCATTGCTGTGACTGTATTGAACCAAATTTTGACCATTTAGAGTGAAATCTGAAACCCCAAAGTCTTTTTCGCCTTGAATAGTCGCTATATTGGCTAAGTTTTCTATTTTTTTGCCATCAAAGGATATGTTTTTACTTAATTTGTCATCTTTTTTAATATATTTGTCGGATATTACAAAATTATTAACTTGACTTTGACTAATATGCGTATTTTGCTGTGAAAATCCATATACCGTATAAATTTCTGTTGTTTGTGAATCTAATATGTTTATATCGTCATTTTCACTGCATTTAGCATTGGTTTTTAAATAATTGTGTGTTTGATCATTATTATTATTACTAGCATTATGATTTTTGTTAGTTTCAGCTTGAATATCCGAAAGTGTATTGCAGTAAGTGTGGTTGGAATCCATATTATGATTGTTGCAAATGTTAGTTACTGTTGGAATCGATAAACTTTCATAATAAGTTGACTGACTATTATTATGCATTGGAATTTGTGACAGCTAGAAAGAAAATAGTTTTTTGTTTATTTTATCGTTACTTACGACTTTCGATTTCGTTACTTCAAGTACCTACTAGTAAACGAGGTCCTGAAACGATCAGTCATGACGTCAAAGTAAGTCCGATTTCTTTTGTAGTTTAAAATTAAGTTCTAACTTGGGTTTTCCTGAACCTAAGGAACCGGTATAGATATTAAAAACTTACCAAGTTTTGTCTAAATCCATTCGGTAGTTTTTGCATGATGCCTGCTTTGTGATGGTTTTAATTTATATAGATCAGAGAAAAGATCCATAGATTTTAGGATCGAACATACGCACTGTGAGTAAGAAGCGAGTATCCTACCGCTACCATGCCTATCCGAATAATAGTTTTTCTACGAAATCCCTTCAGTTACCTTTTCAGTAACACATTCGTCATCTTTCTCATCTGCTATCGCATCCCTTGTTGCGTTTAGTTGATTATTTTTACAGAACACGTCCATTTTGTTATCAAAACCCTTCAGTATCGTTACGCTACCAGTGGATTCTTGAGTTATATTTGTATCATCTATCATTGTTTCATCTTCACCAAAGATATCATTAACGTCATCTTCGAAATCTTCACTGCATATAGTGACATCTAGATCGTTCATGTCCATGTTATTTTCGCTTTCCTGCTCGATTTTTGATTTCAATTGATTTATGAACTGATCTATGGATAAATCTTCGGGTTTGCTCCTTATGACTGCTATTGCGACTGCTAACTGATATTTTCTAGTTATGTGACGTACTGCGGAAATAAATTCGGCGTCATTTTCTTAAAATTTTATTTAACGGAACTGAAACTTCGTTAAGCATGAATAAATCGTTACGTTACGTTACGTTACATTAGGTTACGGGTTACATTTACATGTCATTAGAATTTAGGTGAGTTTTCCATTAAAATCGTTTGATTGTTAGTCGGCTGGAAACAGCTTACTCCATTTTTACGGAATTCTGGTATAAAAAAGTACCCTATGTCCTTCACTGTATCCCTGACAACGTGTAGGCTCGCAAAATTTCGCGATGAGCCGTTGAGGCGTGAAAGCGTAACAAACAAACAAACAACCTTACTTTCCCATCTATAATATTACTATAGCTGTGCCCCCCGCCGTTTCACCCGCGTGAGTTTTGGGATCTTTGCAGACGCAGGCAGAACAACCCGCCAAATTTCATCATCATTTCATCACAATCGGACCAATGGTTTCGAAACGCATAGAGGACAGACATACAAACATTCATTTTTATTTATAAAGAAGAAGATTAAGGATGTATAGATGTAACGAATAAAGATGCGAATGTTTCGCGCCTTTACCTACAGGTAGGTACCTACTCGACCGATCATCGTGAAATCCATACCTACTTATCATTATAAATGCGAATGTAACTCAGTCTGTCTGTTAACTTTTCACCCCCTAACTACTTAACCAATCATCATGTAATTTCGCATATCTACACGTTGTCAGGGGTTGTCAAAAAACAGAAAAAATCTAAATTAACGCGGATGGAACCGCGGGGCACACTTAGTTCCTCATACACATTTGCAACAGTACAGACAGAAAAGGATATAGGGTAGGTACCTTACAATTTACATCCAGAAGAAGGTGTTCCCGAGAGATGACTGACAAAATCTACAAAAACTCAAGCGAAACCGTTGGCAAAACGTGGCGTAATTTGAGTGTATAGGTATAACGGGTACCTACCTACTTACGTTTCTATTACCTAGACATTCGTAGACCGTAGTGGTTATATTATACTCTTTGTAGACACTGATCACACTGATGTAGTATGATGATGTATTTATGATCCATAAATTATATTTCTCATATCTAATACAACATCGTTACAAACCTTGTTACAAACATTATTAAAACTCACCGTAATCTTCATAACTCATTTCTGCCTATACACTCTAACATTACACTCGCTTCTAAACAATTTGTATTTGACACATTATTATTGATTTTAAATAAGTAGGCATTAATTTAAACAATGTTTTCAGTACAGTTGAATAAATTTTATTATTATTTTTGTCAGTAAGCAAAAATGCAAACTGCCGCCAAAATTCAAAATCTTTGAAAATAATCAGAGAAACTGTTTGCAAATTGCAACACAATCATGGAAATAATTTTTTTTTTTTTTATTTCGTTTGTAAAATCATGGACGTAAGTTTTTCTTTTTTTTATAACCATAAACTTTATATAATTTTTATAAATTAGACGCAACGAATCCTATAGGTATCTATGTAATATTACCAAGGAACGAAATGTCACGGTCACTTAAAATCGACCAATGAAAAGTCTTGGCACGTGACATAACGATTACGTTCGCGCTGAGGTTCGCGCGTTCCAGTTAGTAATACCCACCTACAGATTGTCAAAGTCGCTAATTGGTCGCTAAGGGGGCTAAACTAAGTAGTTAATTTGTGGGCTAAACCCAATACAAGCTAATAATAATCTTGCAATGTTCCTATAATTATATAGGTAGGTACTCAGGTGTGTAATAAGTTGTCTGCACTTTTCAATGTTGTAAACCAATTTTCAATTACCCGCTGGCACATCCGATTGAGATGAAACGCATACCTACCTACTTATATAATTTCGAAAACAATGCAATATTATGTTACCATCCAGCTTGTCTGATGATGGAGCCATGATGTAGGTACTGAAAATTCCAGATGGCAAATGGTAAAGAATAAAGATTAGTCTAATTTGAGGTAATTTGTCTCGTTGACATGGGTAGGTACAGCTACTTGTAGATAGCAAGATTGCCACTGGGACTCCCTAATGGAATCTTCCATTTCTAAAGCTTGTTTTTTTAAAAAGGTAGGTATATTAATAATTTCATTCATTTAAATAATTATTAATTTGTCAATTTTTTTTTTTATTTTATTTAGTCCGTCAGTTAGATCATAAAAAATAATTAATAGACACGTATGTAACCTATATTTTGTATTATTAATAAAAATATACTAGTTGGATAAAAAGCATTAAATTTTCGGAGCGGGGGCTCGTAACCATCACATAAGCAGGTAAAAACCTGTACCTGCTTGTGACGTCACGCGACATTTTGACTCGACGTATCTTAGTTATTTTTTGCTTAGGTACCTACCTACGTAAAGTAAAGAAAAAAATACTTGTCTAATATTCTATATGAATCTACGGACTAAAAACAAAACTATTGTCAAATATTGTATTGATGTCAAAGCCTGACATTAGTCACTCTCAAAACAATAAAATTTTATGTTAGGTTGTTGACGAGTGAAAGCCGTACCGAAAACACGCGTGTCACGTTGTCTTCGTTATTTCAGTCACTTTTCAGCATCTATTTTGGACCCTGAGCAGGAAACTGGCTTTCAAGAGAGCCATGTTTTAACTTGGGGAACAATCTAACATTGTCATTGGCGTTTCGCCACAATTGAAGAAGTAGATGAAGAGATTTTTATTATTATGAAACATTGTCATTGGCAAATTATAATTATAGACGCCATTATTAAAGAAGAAGAAGAATTTTATGTTATATATACACTACCTACACAAATCAAACAAGATGTATTTAAACACAAACTTTATAATAAATGGCATTATACACGATATTGTTCGGCATAAGTATATTTATGATAGCGTTAGTGATGGCAGTGATAAAGAAAATGTTTTTCCATTGGAAGGAGGAGCACAAAATCGAACGGATGAATACAGAAGCGACCAATGCGGTCGAAAGACCGGGTACCTATTTTATTTATTTAACACTAGCTATGCCCCGTGGTTTCACCCGCGGTAATTTCGGAGTTACCGCGGGAATTCCGGGATAAAAAGTACCCTATGTCCGTCTCTGTACCGCTTACAACGTGCATGCCAAATTTCATCCAAATCCGTTCAGCCGTTTTGCGTGATTTAGTAACAAACATCCACACTTTCACATTCATAATATTTGTAGGAATAAAATAAAGATGTTATGTTTAGATCGTTGAAATATTAATTATAGGTACTGCTAGGTACCTAACTCAGGCTCTAAAGTCTAAAGAATGACCTATTATTATTAAACTAGCTGTTCCCCGCGGTCTCACCTGCGTTAATTTTGGAAATCCCGCAGGAATTCCGGGATAAAAGTATCTACAATACAAGTATCCTTTCTGTACCTCCGAAAGTGTCTTATGTAAAATTTTATACAGTTTCACCCCCGTTAATTTCGGAGTTCCCGCGGGAATTCATCGAAACATCAAAACACAAATTTTCAACAGCCGTGAGCGTCATGATATCCACCGAGAAGTGCGTCATCCAACGCCGCCAGTACCAAGAGGTCAGCGTCTATGATCTGATCAGCAAAAGCGATGTCAGCCTAACGAAGAAACCTCCGGAAGTTTTAGAATAACTAAAAATAAATAACTACCTACCTGTACCTGCTGAATCTTGTCGCATCGTCATGTTTTTGTAGAATTTTCATATGCATTTAGTGAAAAGCTGTTAATTTGGAGTTACAAACAGACACTCATATTTTATTTATATGCACCTATATGTAGATGTAGAGATAAATATAATCGATTAATCGATAGTTACGATGATCGGATACAATCGATTTAGCCTTTATGCCTAGGATAATAATATGGGTTTATCATTAAGTCTAGATCTTTTGAATCTTGATTTTATAATAACTAATTAGCCATAATTTATGAAATGATATTTCATAGTAAATTTTCCGATATCTTCTGATTTCGTTATCCAATCATCGATCGCGAAATCGATTGATAAGGTATCACGTACGCGGTACGCCGTACGCCGCATAATGCCACTTTAATGGGATTTGATCCTCAATCATATTGGAAACTGAATTTCCTAAAGATCTCGACTAGAAGCTCTACTAAAACCGAATTAGAAGATTTTCTTTATTAAAAAGCAAGTCTCTTTAACAATCACTTTATTTCTTTAACATTAATGGCGTAAGTATTATTTATCTGTGTTATCTTGCTATCGCTCCGTCTCGTGCCGTGGAAGCATTTCACCCCGTACACGCTGTTGATCTTGACAATGTCCAGATCGGACAACACTTTCGGGTTCTGGCCAAGAGTTTTCATCACTGAGCCGTCGGGGTCCTGAGATAATAATTCATTTTATGGCGAGATGTAGGTAGGTACTTGTAAATTTTTTTCAAGCAATGAAATTGACGCCCACATCTTGGATATCCTACTAATATCAAAAACTATCTGGTTCCCGCGGTATGATCCGCGGCCGCGTGAATTTCAGGATTCCCTTGGGAACTCGTCATTCCCGGATAAATTAAATAGTTCTCAGATAAAAAGTGTCCTGGAACGCTTATAAGTTATGATAACTGTTATTCGCGGCATCCAATTTTTTATACAAAGCCTAGACTGAGCTTGACCTAGGTACCAATCATGGACCAATAAAACTGGTTCATGGTACCAATAAAAATCGCATGAAAATCTGTTCACTAGTTTCACAGATAGGCGTGAACTAAAAAAAAACAAAAAAAAATCTGGCACCAGTTACTTTATCACAGACAAGATGGTTTCCTTGCGTCAATTTCGAAATTTCCGCAGGAACTCTTAACACAGCTTCCTAGTGCTAGGCTGAGAAGCTGCGCAATTAATTTTTAACCGACTTCCAAAAAGGAGGAGGTTCTATGTTCGATTGTATGTATGTTTTTTTTTTTTTTTTTTATGTATGTTCACCGATTACTCGAAGACGGTTGGACCGATTTGAAAAATTCTTTTTTTGTTTGAAAGGGTATACTCCCAATTAGGTCCCATTGCCACCAAGTCGGGATCTGATGATGGGATCTTGGAGAAATCGAGGGAACTCTTCAAAAATTATAGGCACACCTATGGCGATTTGGATATTTTTTATAGTAAATCGTTCATTTGCTTTTGGAAAGCAAAATTTGAAGAAGTGGAGCTGATGATGAAGACCACAGATGGTCATCGGAACAACTTACAAATAATACGTATTTCACGGGTTCCGATTGAAGCGATTTCGAAAATTGTTTTTTTTGTTTGAAAGGGGATACTCCCAAATTGATTCCATTGTCACCAAGTCGAGATCTGATGATGGGATCTTGGAGTAATCGAGGGAACTCTTCAAAAATTATGAGAACACTTATAGCGATTTTTGAATTTTTTATAGTAAAACGTTTCTTTGCTTTCGGAAAGCAAAATTTGAAGAAGAGGAATTGATGATGAAGACCACAGATGGTCATCGGAACTACTCAATAATGGGTATTTCACGGGTTCTGAATCGTTAACTTTAATATGGTTTCTAAAAAATTTATGCCCGTCACAATGTATATGGTGAATTGGAACTGATGGTGATGTACTAGGAGAACTCCTCAACAATTAACGTCCCTGCGTCGGGAAAAGCAATATTTTATAAAAGGTGATGAGCAGTTGACATTAGGCTATTGTAACTTAGAGAAATTACGAACTAAGTCACTTAAAAGCGAGAAATAAACAAAATTTTAACAAAAAAATTAAAAGCGACTTCCAAAAACACAAAACTAAAAAACTAAAAATAAAAAGCTAAAAATAACAAAATACCGATTTAATGCAAAAGACAAAAACACACGTAATATTATTATTGGTTTGTGCTACCACTGATCGGTATGAAGTCGGTGACAAGCCAAATATGGAGGGGGAAGATGGGCTAAGTCGACTCCCGCCACCAGCTCTTCGTGAGCAGAACAACCCAAGTGGGCAGACACCAGCAGGCTTGTCAGCGAATTCAAACCGATCAGTGGTAGCACAAACCAATAATAATATTACGTGTGTTTTTGTCTTTTGCATTAAATCGGTATTTTGTTATTTTTAGCTTTTTATTTTTAGTTTTTTAGTTTTGTGTTTTTGGAAGTCGGTTTTAATTTTTTTGTTAAAATTTTGTTTTTCAATAGCAAAGTAATACTAGCTGTTTCCCTCGGTTCCCCCTGTTAATGGAGTTCACGCGAGAATGCCGGGATAAAAGTATGTCATTTTCAAAAATTTCACGATGATCAGTTGAGTCGTTAAGGCCGTGAAAGTGTAACAGACAGACAGACAGAGTTACATTCACATTTATAATATTAGCAGATATGGATTAGTGTAGTTCTTTATCTCACCTGGTCTTTGTAAGTGGCGACGGTGGATATGCCAGTCTTGCCGATCTTCCTCCAGAACTGCCATGCGGGGTGAGTTGCGCTCTTGTAGTCGTACGGGATCGGGAGGGTGGCGTCCTCTCGGATCTTTTCGAAGTGATGCAGTTTGTCTGCAAACAGGGGCTCCAGTCAGTGCGGTTACCCTCACAGAGCAAATAAACTAACTAGAGGGGACATGTATAGGCAGGCGCGCTACCGTTGCAAAGGAAGTGAGAGCAAATGCTCTAACTTGCCCAAAACTACTTTTGCTGCCACCCCAAGTATATGAATTTACCACAATATTCCCACAACTGTGAATTTTGGAAACAGTGACTAAGTAAAACATTTCTAACCATAAAGCGTTTAATAAATTTATTTACGTTAATTAATGTTTTTATGCGTGATGCGCGAGTTTTGTATGCGAAAATCACCCGGCGACACTGGTTTTCATCTGTTTTCATACTAAACTAAGGCGATGTTCCTTCTATCTGTTATTTTCTGTTCTGTGGTTATACCCTCTCTAGAGTAAAGGCAAAGAACTATAACTGAAAGACGCTTCGCCTCCTGCTGACTTCGCGCCTCCCCACACCCCGCCTAAATGTAGGGGCGAGCACTGAGCAAATGGTCAAAGATAATCTATAGGTACTATAATAAAAGAGTAGAATCCACGATTCTGTACATTGAATATTTTTAACAAAAACTGACAGGGGGCGATTAACGAAGAGTAACCAACCACAAAAAAAAGGTTTTTAAAAATCTTTTCTGTCTGTCTGTCTGTCTGTTCGCGATAATCTACGAATCTACTAAAAGGATTGTCATGCGGTTTTCACAGGTAGATTAAGCTTAGCCTTAATATAATGATGATGGCGGTATAGGTTGTACTGTGTCGGAAACTATCATTTTGAATTTGGAACTCGATTCAGTCACTCGCCGAGCGTCTACGACACCGTGGAGCACGTATAGTGATTATATTATCTTTGCCATGGAGTGTTGCTTCTTTGTTTACGTAGTGGAAGTAGCAACAGTATTAAGTATTTGCTCATAATATGTGTATTGGCTTACCGGGGCGAATATGCCTCATATGAACCCTGATGTACTTATCCCGGTCGTGTCGGGACACTTCGAAGTAGAAGCCCAGCATCGCCATTGCCATCATGGCCGCGTGCTGTCGGTGTTGCCCGCCGCGGTACAACTCGAGCGCGCCGAACACCTGGCAACATTCGTCAACGATAATATTAGAGGGGAGCAAAACACAAAACCCGAACCGCGCTACCTACTAGACCGTTACTGTAATCATAGATGTAAGAATAGGCTTGTTTCCACTAAGAATAAATCGGATGGCTTTGAATTTCTAATGATTAACCATAATAATAAGTAAACGAAAAAAAAACTTTTCTATTAAAATAATAAAATATTAATAAAATTTTTGGAAAATAAAATCGACAACATTTTTAACAAAAAAATTAAAACCGACTTCCAAAAACACAAAACTAAAAATCTAAAAATAAAAAGCTAAAAATAACAACATACTTACCGATTTAATCCAAAAGACAAAAACACACGTAATATTATTTATTGGTTTGTGCTACCACTAATCGGTTTGAATTCAGACACCAGCGGGCTTGTCACCGAAATTCGGTGACAAGCCCGCTGGTGTCTGCCCACTTGGGTTGTTCTGCTCACGAAGAGCTGGTGGCGGGAGTCGACTTAGCCCATCTTCCCCCTCCATATTTGGCTTGTCACCGACTTCATACCGATCAGTGGTAGCACAAACCAATAATAATATTATTACGTGTGTTTTTGTCTTTTGGATTAAATCGGTATTTTGTTAGTTTTAGCTTTTTATTTTTAGTTTTTTAGTTTTGTGTTTTTGGAAGTCGGTTTTAATATTTTTGTTAAAAATTTGTTTATTTCTCGCTTTTAAGTGACTTAGTTCGTAATTTCTCTAAGTTACAATAGCCTAATGTCAACTGCTCATCACCTTTTACAATATATTGCTTTTCCCGACGCAGGGACGTTAATTGTTGAGGAGTTCTCCTGATACATCATCATCAGTTCCACTTCACCATATACATTGTGACGAGCATAAATTGTTTAGAAACCATATTAAAGTTAAAGAATAATCTGTGAAATACCTATTATTTAGTAGTTCTGATGACCATCTGTGGTCTTCATCATCAGTTCCACTTCTTCAAATTTTACTTTCAGAAAACAAATAAACGATTTACTATAAAAAATCCAAAAATCGTTATAGGTGTACCTATAATTTTTGAAGAGTTCCCTCGATTACTCCAAGATCCCATCATCAGATCTCGACTTGGTGACAATGGAATCAATTTGCGAGTATCCCCTTTCAAACAAAAAACAATTTTCGAAATCGCTCCAATCGGAATCCGTGAAATAAGTATTATTGTTGAGTAGTTCCGATGACCATCTGTGGTCTTCATCATCAGTTCCACTTCTTCAAATTTTGCTTTTCAAAAGCAAATCAACGATTTATTTTGCCTATAATTTTTAAAGAGTTCCCTCGATGTCTCCAAGATCCCATCATCAGATCCCGACTTGGTGGCAATGGGACCTAATAGGGAGTATACCCTTTCAAACAAAAAAAGAATTTTCCAAATTGATCCAACCGTCTTCGAGCAATCGGTGAACATACATAAAAAAGAAACATACATACAATCGAACATAGAACCTCCTCTTTTTAGAAGTCGGTTAAAAACAGCTGCAACATAGTGTTTCGCGCTCGTTCCGCGGGGCGTGACGTCACGCTTCCAGGCGCTTCTCTGATTGGTGTTTAATGTCGCGTGATTAAACGCCTCATTTTTATAAGTACCACTGATCGGTATGAAGTCGGTGACAAGCCAAATATGGAGGGGGTAGATAGGCTAAGTCGACTCCCGCCACCAGCTCTTCGTGAGCAGAACATCCCAAGTGGGCAGACAACAGCGGGCTTGTCACCGAATTCAAACCGATCAGTGGTAGCACAAACCAATAATAATATTACGTGTTTTCGGCTTTTGGATTATATCGGTATTTTGTTATTTGTAGCTTTTTTTTAGATTTTTAGTTTTGTGTTTTTGGAAGACGGTTTTAATTTTTTTGTTAAAATTTTTTCGTATATTTTTTTTTTTTTTTACAAACTTTATTTGACACAACACAATTTCGAGTTTTCAGCAATTATTGTTTAATTAATACAGTTCGTTTTTAGTTTAATTTTGAGAGATAGGTATTATTTGCGATGAAATCAGGATTTAACAAAGCAAACAGCAGTAATTTGCCCAAAATTGACGCCTTTATGCTTGGCAATTTTTTACAATGAACACATAATAAACACCGGCTTTTGCTTATGTGAATAACACACAATGTCTTATTTAATTATAATTAATCATATCGTTTGCTAACTAAAAAAAATAAGAAGAGTATGAATTATGTACATTTTATAAAACGAAAATAATATTTTAATTCAAATTAATCAATAAACCGCGATAATTTCGAAGTTCCCGCGGAATTGTTTCACAAACTTTGCAACCCCTTTTCATCCGCTTAGGGATTAAATATTCAAAAATCCTTTCTTATCGGATGCCTACGTCTTAAAAAGAACCCTCCCAGGTCTCTACGTTTAACGGTTTAGGCTGTGCGTTGATCCACCAGTCATTCTGGACAACGCATTTTATATATTATGGTAGATTTTGCCAAATTCATGTGTTTTACTATACATTTATAAATAGATACATCAAGTTGTGTCAAGTACTTACATCAAAATGATCTTCACATAAATAAATTGTGGAATCAGTTGATAAAGTAAGAGCATCTTGCCTCCTTGCCATTTTTAACCACTTTCTTCGTATTTGTTTATTGTTCGGAACATATATGAATAATTTGTTTGGCGTTTTTATCGTTGTACTTTTACATTGGGGAACCATACAATATTTATAATACGAGTAATTCATTATTTATTAAAAAACACAATTGACTGTCATAAACAAACACGGCTGTTTCGTGAGACGTGACGTCATTCAAGACGCCATGACAGGCTTGGCCTTTTTCGCGGTCAATTTCAAGTTCATTTCTAAAAACCCAAAATACCAATATAAAAGACCTTATTTTTCTTAAAATAACATATTTTTGGGGTAAAATAGATGCTAAGCTATATAGTTTTAAACTTATTTCCAAATGTTGTCAACTAGCCTATTCCAAAACTCCGCGGTTGAAACCACGGGGCACAGCTAGTAGGTAATGTAGGTAATAAAGGTAATGATTATTGTAAAAAAATAAAACAGACCATTTCGTGGAGGATTCCATTTGTCTAATTTATTCGAAATCTATCTATTCAAATTCTATACTTATATAATACCGCAGACTAGTTGATGTACCTAGTACCTACCCAATAATACATAGTTAAACACTGAATAAAAAAGCAAATTCATCATTCAGGTTGGATTTTTTAATCGATTGGGGTTGGGTCCTAATAAAAAATCATTAATTTTATATGCTAACAAAAACCAGTTTTCAATTAATATCTACCTACCTATTAATTCAGTCCATATAGGTAGATATTCAGTCTTGAATCAGTCAGTAAAAAAAAAATAGATTTTTTGCAATTAAATACATATTGCACTTACCTATACCTATACCTATATCTAAATAGGATAGAAAATTAATTCTTAATAAGCGTACCTACATAAGCATCTTGTCTTTCTGCAGTCGGAATGTACGAAAAACAATGAAATATTTAAATCCGTAGGTACCTACCACCTGTATCTACCACTCATATTATAATATGAGTAAAACGCGTAGGTACGGATGTAAATATTCTATCTTTATCTAAACATTTTAGTATTCACAAAATAAAACGAAAATAAAACTTCGATCCAACTAAAAGTAATTATCAACTAATAAGCAAGAAACAGATGGAGCTATGCAAAAAACTTGACATAAAAATTTACAAAAGTTTCAATGCTCAATCTATTTAATGCTTTTTTGTCTCAGTTGGTCTACCAATTTAGTGCTAACAACAGCTATACGCTCAAATACCTACTTATACCTAAGTATATAATATATCCGAATTACAAACTAATACTTTACAATTTCTGAGCCTTTGAAAGCATAGCATTTCTAAGTGGCTATTTCGATTCGTCTATAGATATCTAACGCTTCTAAAAGTTTCTAGATATTCCTTTTTAGCTAAAAAAATGCACTTGCTAGTTGTTGGAATTAATAATATCAGGTTAATCTATATCTATACTTATAATAAAACTGTAGAGAGGTCATTCTGTACATTGAGTATATATACAAAATTAATATTGGAGGATGAATGGTGATCGATACTGATGCCAAAAATGCAATCAGTAAATTTTTTATCAGCCTTTCTGTCTGTCTGTATGTGCATGGGTCAAAAACTAATGAAGCTATTTTAACCAAACTTGGTACGATTGTTGTCCATACTCCTGGGCAGGTTATAGGCTATATAACATAACGCTAAGACACATAGGAGCTGAGCAGTGACGATAAATTTGAAGCAAGTCGGATGAAAATGCGCTTTCGAGCTCTTATCCTCGCATACGTTTACTGTTCAGTAAAAACGCAAAAACGACTGAACGGATTTTGATTAAATTTGGCATGCACGTATTCAGGGGTACAGAGAAGGACATAGAGTACTTTTTATCCCGTAATTCTCGCGGGAACTCCGAAATTACCGCGGGTGAAACCGCGGGGCACAGCTAGTATATCATATAATCATCTAATAAACCTAATATATTATGGGAGAATACCTACTTTGCCCTTTGGTTACCCGCGTACCAAACTACCTACCTACTTACATAAAGTACCTACGTTTTTGTGTCTACCATTAGTCAGAAAGGATGATACCAAACTGAAACGAAACCAATGGGAAACGCAAACTTCTTTAATTAACCGACTTCCAAAAAAAGGAGGAGATTCTCAATCCGACTGTTCTTTTTTAAATAACAGGTTACACATTCGCTATCACGCTATCACTGATAATAATAGATTTTAGTGTTCACGGCTTGTTACCTCCTTTCTGACTAGAAGTCTTTAGAAGATCTCAAATTTAAATAAAAATATTTAATAAAATTTTCAAATAACTAAACAAACACAATTCAAGTCACAATAATTATGTCAAAATACCTACAACAAGAAATAACAAAATGGCACTTTACAAAATATAGTCTTAAAACTGTATACTGTACCTATGGCTTATCAATTTTGCCAATTAAATCCTCTCTTATTTGTGAAAAGTACACACATATTTATTACTAACAAAAGATATCAACAATTATTTTCTACAGGATGTTACAGAAAGGTGTTTAAGTGATCTGATCAAATGCTAATGCATTACTACTAACTATGCACTAATTTGATACTGATTGCTGGCTCAACAACTTTGAAACATACAATCTATTTATTTTCTGTGGTTTTGACTATTTATAAAAATTAATAATTATGTTCCATTCCTAGCCTGGTGGTGTACATACTATATTATTGTCAACTCACGATTTTCGATCACATAATCACGACTTTACCTTTCTGTTACAACCTGTATGTGACAATAGGCTTTTTTCCGGGGTAAAAAAAAATCAAAATTCTATTTAGTCCGTCTTGTAGATTAATAAAAAATAATAGACCCGGCTTTTTTTGCTTTTTCAAATTATTGAAAAAATACTAAGATAAAACGCATTAAAGTTTTTGACGTCAAAAACTGTAACGCGACATTTCAACTTAATGTTTCTCCGTTTTTTTTGATTAAGTACCTACGTAATAAATGAAAAAATACGTGTCCAATATTTTTTATTAATATACAAGGCGGACTAAAAATTAAAATTTGGTTGACAAGCCCATTATTTAGCTAAGGGGATTACATCGGTCAACATAATATCCTTATTTAAATACATCACAGATATTTTTTTTTTTAACAAGGCAATTTCTAACCGAAATTTATGGACCAATCTTGTATTTTTTTAACCATCAAAAATCTCAAAGACACAAGCACCTTGGGTTGGCAGTACCTCTCTCACTAAGTACCTACACAAATCAGATTTTCAAGGATATTGAGCAATGTAATCCTCTCAATTAAAATTTTATAAAACAATTAGTTAAGTACAACAATAATAAATATTGTCAAAATATAAGGTAGAATTCTGGAATTTCATTAGCCAATAAGAAAATGAAGTCTTCAGTCGATTAAATATTATAATGAGGTAGATAGATGTATTTTCTCCACATTAAGTTCTCCACAGACGCATATCAGAACAAAAAATGAGAATCCAAATCCAATCCACGTGTAGTTAAAAAACTGAAAAGAAAAACGTAGATAGATAATATGTGATGAAATTTTTTTACCTTAGAGCAGTGCAAATGGGAATACAAGCGATTTTTTCCACCATTTTACGTCAGAAAAAGGAAAAAGGCACGTGGGAAAACCCAACGCAGACATATAATTAGCAAGGTTGTATTAAAGCTGCAAAGAGACAAAATATTTCTTCAAGGTTACTTACCCAAAACCTTTCAAAGTAATGTGGCCATTAATCTTCATCTGACGGACCAGCCTCTCCTAAAGGCACGTACGCATTGTTAGACACTCCTAGACCTCCCGAAGAGTTAATACCTTCTTGATCGAACACTTCCGAGTCATAACTGACATTTTCAGTAACAGGAATATCTGAGAAGACATGCACTTCCACAGTCTGCATCACTTCTTCTGGGCTGCTGGGTGATTCTACAAAGTAAATACCTATTGGAGGCTCAGACATAGAGGCTTGTACGTGATCTAATACGCCTGAAGGGCCAGGAACGGGAAGACTATCCGTTTCTGGTGGGCTAAAACTAGGAGAGCTAGAAGTTATTGATAAATTATCCCAACTAATTGTTTCTGGTAGAACTGGTGGACTAGGAGTTTCAATTGGACTTATAGGAGTCGGCAATTGGTACACACTGAGTAGATTTACGTCTGGAAGCATTTCTGCCATGCCTTCCCACCTCGGAGGAGTAACCATTTCTGGTAAGCCAAGCAATCTCGGAGGACTAAGCGTGTGTGGAGACGGAGATTCATCCGTTGGTGAAGAGTTCCGTGGAGCTAACGACCGGTACGGGCATAGGCGGCCAGACTTCTGCGGGGAAACTTTCCTTCTTGCAGGGCCAGGCATTTCGTCCAGTGATCCATATGGACTAGGGGAGTCAACCGTTTGTGGCGTGTCATATGAACTCCGAATGGCAGAATTTCTTGGCGAGCTTTGCTTTCTTGAAGCGTCAATGTTACTCGATAAGTAATACGGACTTAAAGGGCCAAATATTCCTGGTGAACTACAAATATTTGATGGGTTGGACATTGCTGGCGATTCATGTATTACTGAAGGATCAGGTGTTATTGATGAGCTTGATGATACACTTCCAGGTATTCCCAGAGGGCTTTCTATACCTGATAAGTCAAACATTACTAGTGAATCACACGCTCTCGGTGGGTCAGATCTTGTTGTAGATCCCGACAATCCTAAAGAGTCATTTCCTTTTAAAGGGTCAGACATTCCTAAAGGTCCGGGCATTTCTGAATAGTTTTTCTTTCCTGAAGAGCCATATCCTCTAGATGGCGTCAATGTATCTGAATAGTCAAATGGACCACACTCTTTTGAAAGTTGAGCCTTTCTTGACAGGTCGGGCATTGCTGAATAGCTTGGATTTCTGGAAGTGTCCGGCATTTCTGAAGATTCGTATACTCTAGCTTGATTAGGCATATTAACGGGATTTGCAAAAGAGCCTTCACCTGTTGAAGAGCCAGTCATTCTTGAGGGACCGGGTATTCCCGAATAGCTTGGGTTTTCTGAAAAGGCATACCCTCTCGATGACCGAGGCGTACCTGAGGCACTAGGCATTGTGTAAGAGTTATGATTTCTTGAAGCACTAGACGTTCCTGGAGGTACGTACTTTCCTGAAAAACCATATCTTCTCGATTTTGTTCCAGCCCTCTTAAATCTTTTGAAAATATGCTCAAATTTATTATCATTTAATTTTTGTAGCACACTAGACCAAGACAGGGTGATTTCCGCTACTTTGCTCAGATAATTATCTTTCGAGCAGTCAGAGTTTTCTTCGATCCAGGTCAGTATTTCTTTGCTTTGAGTTTTTATTAAATTTGTCTCACTCGCTGTCAGTATGTGTTTTTGGTCAATCGCTGCCTGTCTCGTATGGTAAACCAATTCTTCTAGCCGATTCTTAAGAATAATTCGCTCTTTGTGTTCTTCATCCTCAATTTTCAGCACTTCCGCTTCCGCTATCAGTGCAGCTATATCTTCTTGACTCAATTTATTCTCTCGGTTTATCACAACTTCCGCTTGTTTTTCAGTGAGCTGATCTTTGGCAGAGACTTTAACAATCCCGTCAGCATCAATATCGAATGTGAGGTCTATTTTGGCCACGCCGCGTGGTGCTTGTGGTATGCCTCTAAGATTCACGGTCGCAAGATAATTATTATCTTTGGCGAACTGTCTTTCCCCTTCGTATACCTTGATTAAGAAGTCGTTTTGATAGTCATAATCTGTATTAACCTCTACTGTCTTAACACAGGGTATAACTGTGTTTCGTTTCACAACTGTACGCATCTTTCCATCGTAAGTTTCCATTCCTAAAGACAAGGACACAACATCTACTAGGAGAACATTACGCAGATCTACATCTTCTGTATTATCCAGTATGGACGCTTGAATCGCCGCTCCACGCGCTACCGCTTCGTCAGGGTTGATCGAAGACGTCAAATCTTTGCCATCTAAGCATGCCTGCAACATACTACGTATTTTTGGTATCTTGGTACTGCCACCGATGGGCACCACCTTTTGAATGTGTCTGGCTGTCATTTTGGCGTCATTCAAAGTACGATGCACAGGGTTCATTGCGTCTACGAACAGATCTGAACACAACTCCTCGAAGAACTCCCTGGTAACGTTGACAGAGCAGTCAACACCGTCGTTTAGTAAGGACTCCATGAAGACCGTAGTTTCCTTAGCTGAAGTGAGAGATCGCTTCGCCTCCTCCGCTTTGATCCTTATCTTCCTCAGTACTTTATAATTCGTCGGTGGGATAGTTTTTTTTAACTCCTCTTCGCAACTATTTTTAAATCTATGAAACAGTCTGTTATCGAAATCTCGGCCGCCCAAGCCGCTATGTCCCGATGTGGCTCTCACTTCATACAACCCTTTGCCAATGGTCAGTATGGACACGTCTACGGTGCCGCCTCCTAGATCGTATACCATGATGTTCTGTTTGTTTCTAATATTCCTTTCCATGCCGTAAGCGAGCGCTGCGGCTGTGGGTTCGTTGATGATTCTGAGCACGTTAAACCCACCTAAGACCCCTGCTGTCCTGGTAGCCGCGCGCTGTGAGGCGTTGAAGTAAGCTGGTACAGTAATCACTGCACCCGTGACTTTCTCCTTTAGATACTCCTCGGCCATACGCTTTAGCCTAGAAAGCAATATACCGCTAAGTTGCTCAGGCGCGAACCGCCTCGTTTCTTTCTTATATTCTACTTGTACCATAGGCTTACCGTTCACGTCGACCACCTCGAATGGCCACATCAAAGAGTTCTTCTGAACGGACAAACTCTCGAACGAGTGACCGATGATCCGTTTCACATCGAAAACTATGTTCCCCTGTTTTATGTTCACTTGGTTCATCACATTCTCACCGGTTATTATCTCGTAGTCTTTGAAAGCAATCAACGACGGCGTATTTCTGTTGCCATGCTCGTTAGGTATCACTTCCACACTGTTATTTCTCCTGACCGCCACGCAACTGTACGTCGTTCCTAAGTCTATGCCAATAGCAACCATTTTCGCGTTAAAACACGTTAACTTTAACACTTGAAAACTTTTTGTTTGCTATCGAACGCACGTATATTTTGCCGGTTTATTTTGTTCTCCGACCTACCGGCCGATCTATGTCTGAGACGTGTCATTACTACCTACCAAACGGAGCTCGGTTGTATTTATACCCTCGGCCAATGGTAATCCAGACTGCTCTAGATTCTAGAACATTCCAACCAATGAGATCGCAAAACACATGGAATATTCTAGAATAAATGTTGCCAGTGGTCGAAAACTAAAATCGCCGCATAAAGCTTCCCCAAAAAACTGTGTCACTTTCAACTACTAATGTCCATACTTACATAGCTATAAAAAACTTAGACTTTGCGCGTTTACATAGCTATAAAAAACTAAGACTTTGCATTGGAGATATTAAAAAGAAGAGTAAGATTATTGTGAGCATCAGTTCTTAGTATCTGTTTGTTTGGAATTTGGCAATCCACGCTCACTTGAAAAATACAACATGTATAGTTATATATTTAAGGGTACTTTTTTCGGGGAAACACGTGCAACTGCAAGCCTATTATGTCAGTTCAGTGTCAAAAAAGAAAATGAAAAAATCTGGACTGCTGTACCAGTCATGGTCAATGGTCATGTTATTTATCTTTAACTAGCTGTGCCCCGCAGTTTCACCCACGTTAATTTCAGTGATCTCGCTGGAATTCCGGGATAAAAAGTAGCCTAAGTTACTCCTTATAACATCAGTTATCTGCCAGTGAAAGTCCCGTTAAAATCGGTCCAGCCGTTTCAGAGATTACCCGGAACAAACAGACAGGCAGACAGATAAACAGACAGAGAAAAATTAAAAAAAAAAATATGTCAGTATGTACCTACCGTATATACTTACTTTCGTATGCATTTAGTGAAAAGCTGTTATTTTGATGTTACAAACAGACACCTCAACTTTATTTATATGTCTAGACGGTGTGTGTTACTTATAACATAATATTGCTATTCATTTTAAATAGCAATGCTTATATTTTATAATAACATTTTGCAAATATTTAACTTTGCAAATATAAATAGAATATCTTGAATCTTCAAAACTATAAC
This sequence comes from Zygaena filipendulae, assembly GCA_907165275.2. Taxonomy (NCBI): domain Eukaryota; kingdom Metazoa; phylum Arthropoda; class Insecta; order Lepidoptera; family Zygaenidae; genus Zygaena; species Zygaena filipendulae. Next base: position 7,513,510 of record OU015670.1, on the reverse strand, counting down.
CATCCGTAAAACTACAGATTTTACTCAATTTGTGGGAAAACCTGTAGAGCTGGTTACCCGGTCCGACTCCACCTTCGTATTAACTCGTCCATGGGAAATAGTAATAAAATAAGAGTTCCTTAGCTTCGCTATACGTTTATCTCACTTACTCACGGCGTCTTGCACATATTTTATGTCTTTTCCATCTCTTTCGTTCTCATTGAATTGTTAATTTGTTATCACGAAAAACAATGTCTCAATCTTGCATGCGTTTTTGATCTTTATGCATGAGTTTTAAGACATAGATTTGCTTGTTTACGAGCAAGAGTCAAAACTGTTAGGTATATTTTCAACTAGCTGTTCCACGCGGTTTTACCCGCTTTAATTTCGGATTTCCCGCAGGAGTTGATTTTCATGGAATAAAATACGTACCTGACACGTCTTACGCACGTTGCTATGGCAACTAGACGTTGTTATTTACAAATGGCCAGACATGCGCAGTCGAAATGTTGCTATGGCGACTATGCTGTAGTCGTTGTTATCTATACCACAAATACTATAATACTATACTAATATAGAGGTAAAGTTTGTGAGTTTGTGAATTGTGAGTTTATGACGTTGTAGGGGGTAATCTCTGGTTCTACTGAACGGATTTTGAGAATTGTTTCACTTATAGGAAGCTGCGGTAGTCCTGAGTTACCTACATGTACTTTTTATTCCGAAATTACCACGGGAACTCCGAAAATACCGCGGGGGACAGCTAGTTTACAATAAGCAGAGCAGAGATAGCAAATATATCCTTACTAATCTATATCTATCTATATATATAAAATGCTTTGTCCTGAATGACTGATGGATCAACGCACCACAGCCTAAACCGCTGATCGTAGAGACCTGAGGACCTGAAGCGCTCTCCACATTCGCGCGTGGTTCGCGCGCGAAGCCGCGCGCCCGAGCGATAGCGAGGGCGCCAATAGATCGAGGGACTAAATAAGTTACTTTCACCCCTAGGATAACAATGTACTATTGCATACTATACATGTTGTGAAGGGTAGGTACCTAGGTAGGTAAAGAAAAAAATTGAGTACCTAGTACTTTTATTTCGGGATGCCCGCGGGATCTCTGAACAGCTTAGTAAGGAATAAACTCCAGTCATGCTTCGGACTTCGGAGCTGACACACACACACTTTTTTATTATTATAATCAACTAGCTGTGCCCCGTGGTTTCACCCGCGTGAGTTTTAGGATCAGGAACCTTTGCGGACGCCAGGCAGAACAACCCGCCAAAGTTTCATCACAATCGGACCTGCAATGGTTTCGAAACGCATAGAGGACAGACATACAAACATTCATTTTTATTTATAAAGAAGATAATAATATACTTATTCATGGTCTCACCTGCCTGCCCCCGACCCTGCCGGTGACGTAGTCGGGGCTGGTGTCCACCACCAGGTAGTCTTCGTACCTGTCGGTGTCGCCATCTGTGATCTCTTGTAAGCGAACGCAAGTTTTCTTTTTCAAAATGCTGTTGACTTCATCCAAGCGCCGGCGCATGTCTTCTATGTCGTCTGTGATTAATAAATAAAGAATCTCTGTAATTCCCGCGGTATCACCCGCGTTCGTTCGGAGTTCTCACGGGAATTACGAGGTACAAAGTACCTTCTTCTCTGTACCCTTGACAATTGCATAACTTCGTGAGGGCCAGTTGAGCCGTTAACGCGTGAAAGCGTAACAAACAAATAAACTCACATTCGCATTCATTAGGTACTTAGTTACGTTTTCAATTATTACATGTATACCTAAGCCTAACTGTATAATTTCAACAAATTACAATAAAAAAAAACTATAAACTAACTTAATACAATAAGCTGTCTGTTTGTTCTAGGAATATTTACTGTGTTACAGTCTACAGATCACCAGTATAATAAAAATAAGGTAGGTGTGTTAGAAACGGTAGGAATTAAAAATTTAAAAAGTTTTTTTTAACAGCGTGTCATTATAATAGCCGGCCGGCAGAGATATGGGCATGCTGACTAAATTTTTTTTTAGTCTATCTTGTAGATTAATAGAAAATATTGGACACGTATTTTTTTCTTTTTTTACTTATTAAAAAAATAACGGCGATACATTGAGTTGAAATTTCGCGTGACGTCACTAACCGGTCCAGTTTCTATGGCGGCTTATAGCAATTAGTGACGTCACGAGCCCCCACCCTAAACTTTAATGCGCTTTATCTCATTATATTTTCATTTATTTGAAAAATTCAAAAGTACGTGTCTGTTGTTTTTTTTATTTTCCAACCGACTGACTAATTAGAATTTATATTTCCACTCGTCGTCAACATCCCTATTTTACGTATAAAATATGCTTACACGCTGCATCCTCGGTGATGACGTATCTCACAACGCCGTCCGGCCACCTTCTCTCCTTGTAGAACTCTTGGTTCTTCTTCGACAGGACCACTGTTTGCGGTATATAGCCGTTGCTTCTTTTCTTTTCTCTATCACCCCTCGGTGGATCCTTCAGCGGATTCTTCTTCGACCTAGATAATAACACCTATTTTAAGCTTCACCCGCGATTTCCTTGGGCATTCGTAAGTCGTAACATTTGAGCTAAGGTAGTATAATATGTAATAGCGTTAGATAAGACTAATTTAGAATGACAATTATTCAGCATTTATTTTAACTTGTTATCAAAGAGTTTACACAACAACTGCCAAGAATGATCTTTGCATAAAAATTGTAATAATGCATACTCAAGAAATATCATTAGGAATTTTTATTATATTCATAAAAGAGTAGAATCGGCGCTTCTATACACTGAATATCAACTAAACGGATTGTCATGCGGTTTTCACAGGTAGATTAAGCTTCGCCTGGAGCAACATATACTTACCTACCTAGGCTTTGTTTGATTTAAATCGGATATCGGAAAAATAAGTTGTTATATAAAAACGTTTCACGCAGGTAAAGCCAAGGGGCACAGCTAGTATGAAATATATATAATTACTAGCTGTGCCCCGCGGTTTCACCCGCGGTAATTTTGGAGTTCCCATGGAAATTCCGGGATAAAAAGCGGACATAGGGTACTTTTTCTCTGTACCCCTGACAACGTGCATACCAAATTTTATCCAAATCCGTTCAGCCGTTTTTGCGTGATTGAGTAACAAACATTCAAACATCCACACTTTCACATTTATAATATTAGTAGGATTTATATTAGATAGCGAGTTTCACTATTGCAAAGGCTTTAAAGCACACACCTATCTCCTCCGTCGATCTTCTTTCTCTTTCTTTCAACATCATCGTTACTCTGCATTCTCTTCTTCTCATTGTACACGTCTTCAATTTTCTCATGCTTCTGTCCCCTTTTCTCTCTAAACTCTTCTCTATTCTCCGCGGACTTCTTCTCCATTCTCTGAATGGTTTCACCTTCGTTGTTCTCTTGTTTTCGTTTTTTCTTTCTATCTCTTCCCTTTTCTGCAACGTAATCGATGTTTTGGAAATCTTCAGTCGCTGATGCTGTTGAACTGCGACTTCTGCAAAAGAAAACCAAGATGCATAGAGAATATGTAAGTGGTACTATCTGGGGGCACGGCAGTGCCCCCGCCAAGTCGAGCAACAAAAGCGGCACGGCCGTACTATCCTTTTCTCGAAGCAATTCAGGCCATTTTCGACCCCCTATAACTTCGTTGTGGATAAAACAAGAAGCCTGAATTTTTAGTAAACAAGCAGGTATTGTATAAAGACGGTATAATTTAAATTTCATTCGATTTGAACCAGTAGTTTAAGAATTATAACTAGTCAAAGTTTCTTAATTTTGTAGGTCACTCACTCACTCACTCACTCACTCACTCACTGACCGATCATCAAAATTCTAAGGCACTTCTAGCAGACATAGAAGTTTGAAATTTAGAATACAATTAGTGTTTATTGTATAAATCAAGGAAAAATTAAAATATTTAGCAATTTCGGTCCAGTTTTCTAGATACACTAACTGCATAAATAACTTTGTAATCCCATATAAATGTATGGAATTACAAAGTTATATATGCAGTTATATGTACCAACTGCACAAATAACTTTGTAATCCCATATAAATATATGAGACTAGCTGTTCCCCGCGGTTTCACCCGCGTTAATTTCGGAGATCCCGCGGGAATTCAGAGATGCAAAGTAGTTAGTACCCTATATCCCTAGGTTTTCTTTACCCCTGACAACGTGCATGCAAAATTTCATGAGATTTCACCAGCGTTAATTTCGGAGATCCTTCGGGAATTCCGAGATAAAATTACCCTAATCTGAATGCTCCAACGATTTTCATGAAATTTTGTATACAGGGGATTTCGGGGGCCATAAATCGATCTAGCTAGGATTCATTTCTGGAATTCCCGCGCGAACTCTGATATCAACGCGGGTGAATTAATTATTGCATACTACACGTTGTCAAGGGTACAGGAAAGGTCATAGGGTAGTACTTTTATCTCAGAATACCCGCGGGATCTCCGAAATTAACGTGGGTTAAACCGCGGGGAACAGCTATTTAAGCCGTTGCCCAGATATTAATAAATATTAATAATAAGTGTAGCTATAGTTACCTACCTAGATATAAAGTGTAGATACATAGTTACCTAGACATAATTATGTTCAAAGGTACAATGGTCAACGGAATGAAAAAGCAAGAATGGGGCATGTGTTTATATATATTATAAAGTTGTACCAAAATCTTTCAAGTTATTAAAGTAGACTAAATTGCTCAAAGGAGGAAGACCATTTACAAAAAGAAATGAGATCCCATCAAAAACAATCTTGTAAAAAAGTCCAAGTCTCGCAACTCACTTCTTCTACAGTAAAAAGTTGTGAGATCAATGTAATACCAAGTCGGTTAATTTATTCAGTGCCTACTTAAGGGTCCTTCTGTCTAAAGTTATCATGTTATAAGCTAATCTAATAACATTTTATAGTGACCATATCAAATTTAAAAACCTTTTATGTTTTAAATAGATTGATTGGCTTGGCGATCACGTGAAAACACAATGTATCTCACAAGTAATACATATTATAATTAAATTAGATTGTTTAGAACCATAATTATGTATTACATGTGAGATATATTGTGTTTTCACGTGATCGCCAAGCCAATCAATCTATTTAAAACATAAAAGGTTTTTAAATTTAATATGGTCACTATAAAATGTTATTAGATTAGCTTATAACATGATAACTTTAGACAGAAGGACCCTTAAGTAGGCACTGAATAAATTAACCGACTTGGTATTACATTGATCTCACAACTTTTTACTGTAGAAGAAGTGAGTTGCGAGACTTGGACTTTTTTACAAGATTGTTTTTGATGGGATTATGATTCTACGAGACAGATTGGGCATCAAAAATCAATCTGGATTTAGCCTGAGTTCTTATAGTAGGTACTTATATTAACTTTATTTCGTAATTAAAGTCGTGGTATTAGGGAATTTGTTGCGCAGCTTCTCCCCTCCAGGCATAGGTGTATCATAACTAGCGTAATCCTATTGACTTCAAAAAGAGCCACACTGGCCAACTTTGGATCCTAATGGACCGATCTGACTCGAGCCTATCATAGTCTGATGCAAAGAGTAAGATACGTATCACTGACAAATACATATTTAAGGTTTTTAGGTAACTATCTACATTTGACACCGCCAATCCTGAAAGGAATCCTTATACACTATAAACTACACAGTTGCTAATCAAACAAGTAACTCTGTGCAACTTACCGGTCCCTTTTGAAATTCCTTCTTGAAGCTTTAACAGTCTTCTCCTTCTGTGTTACGACAGAACTCTCCGTTAAAGGCGGATCTATATAAGTTGTATTATCTAAAACTGCATTACCCTTGTTTACACCCACGGAATTACTGTCGGTCTTATTCAAAATCACAATAACATCTAACTTCTCGTCTGTACCCGCTATATCTCTTTTTTTTCTTCCGCTGCTTTCTGTTGTTTGTTCTCTTTTCAATGATTCGGTCGTCTCCGCTTCCGTGTCATTCCCAGCTCGATAGTTAGCAAATTGGTACGGTATAAAAGGGTTGCCTCTATGCTTTGTGGACTGTGGTATTATCGGTCGGTGCTGGGTGGAGAACCTCACCGCTCCCGACTTCGTAGACCTATAAGTTTGCGGGCAGCCTCTTCCACCCATGTAAAACGCACATCTGGCCCTCTGATAGACGACAACAGAGTTGGAACTCTCGCAGAACGCTGTAAGGTTTGCCACTGCATTGTCCACCATGGACTTAGCAAAGTCGGTGACCAGTTCGATGATTCCTAATATATCTGGATTGGCGTTCTTAACGTTGGTCGGTTCAATCGAACGCAAATTCGGTTTGGAACCGTTGCAGTATTTGGCTCTAGCGGTCTGTAACGCTAGAGATGACACTTTATACACCGATTCTACTACTTCTTCCACTTTTCTGTCTACGCCTAGCTCTTTTAATGTGTTAGATACATCTTCGGATAGATTCTGGCTGAGTGGCGGAGGGGTTATATCAGGGTTGACTCTTAAACTTTTTGTTACATCCAAAGCGTCGACGTCTCTTTTCCTCCTAGCGACGCCCGGATAGCTCTGGCAAAGTTCTATCTTCTCCTGTCGATCTCTCTGTCGGCATTCCGGTCCATAAATGATTTCTATTTTGCGTATATCGATAGGAGAAAGACCATCTCGGTTTTGTTTTATTTTGTTATCCTGTATAAGGGCGTCAAGAGATTAATAAATCTACTATCTTTAAACGAGCAATTCTTGTATATATCAATATCTATATTTTTTTATATCTTCTTAATATATATAAATCACGTGTCACGTTGTTTGTCCGCGATGGACTCCGAAACTACTGAACGGATTTTGATAGAATTTTGTAACCATTTATAATATGGTCCAACTTAAAAGATAGGATAGTTTTTATCCCGGAATTGCCGCGGGAACTTCGGCACTAATGCGGGGAACAGCTAATCACCGTAAACTACTGTCAGTGCAAGGGTTCAAAGAAGGCCGTAGAGTACTTTTTCCCGGAATTCCCGCGGGAACTCCGAAATTCCCGCGGATGAAATCGCGGGGGACAGCTCTAGTGTATATATATAATCTGAATCTCGGAAACGGCTCCAACGATTTTCATGAAATTTGATATGCAGGATGTTTCGGGGACGATTAATCGATCTAGCTAGGTTTCATTTTTAGAAAACGTCGTTTTATCCGTGTTTTCAGGCAGTGAAAAATGAGTGTTTGTTTTTCTAACCCAAATATTTAATTATATTATTAGTGCACGCATGTTGCTTACAGATTTAGTAAAGACTTTATCTATACTTATACCCCATGAGATTTATCAACCCGGGGGATATAATTTTCTTCGAAGATTTATAACTTTACGGCCGCGGCCGCACTCAGAGTCGTTTTAATGATTAGTGATTACTTAATTTTAAGTAAATATTAAAAAAACCGCCGCTCTTATAAGGACGTTCACGAAATTAATGTTAATTGGCATTTATAACTGGTTTTTAGTTAAATGCCAACAAACATTAATTAATCTCTGATTGCGGCAGTTTTGTTTTAAAAATCTTTACTTAAAATTGAATACCTAATCATTAAAACGAATCTGAGTGCGGCCATAAGTAAGTAAGTATCTATGTTTTAATACTAGCTGTGCCCCGCGGTGTCACTTGTAGATAAAAGTAGCCCATAAGTAATTCCTGAAATTATCGGCTATCTGAAGAAGAAGAAAAAGAAGAAGAAGAAAATACATTTATTTCAGCACAACACACAAGAAAAAGAAACAAACATCAACATTGCGTAAACTAAAGAAACATAGATAATATCTCTTGCATGCTCTGCCGAAAGGGTCACCAACTCAGCATTAGCTAGGTGCGGGAACACCTAGCGCTGGTTTTCAGTTGGCAGCCCGCTGTCGCGCACGGACGGGGGTAACAAAAGACGAGGTATAGAAAAAAATGATACTATACATATAAATACAAGTACACCAACTAAACATAAAAATATAAAAGATAAATAATATGAAAAAAAATACAAGTAAATAATTCTTACTGAAATAAACAATACATAGAAAGTACTTAAACATTATAAATACTGTAAGAGCTGTAATACATTACTTATAATACAATAATTATAATACAATACTTTTAATACAATGAAACTAAATTAAGAAATAAATAGAATAATAAAATAGTATTTTCCAATATTACCACAGAACTAAATAATAGTACAAAAATATATCTGCCAATGAAACCCCTGTCCTGTTTTACCGTTTCAGAGATTTGGTTTGGTTTTTATTGCTATATGTATAATAAAATGAGGTGTGTGTATACTTTCACATGCATTTATTAAAAAGCTGTTAATTTGACATTACAAACAGCTAGACACTTCAATCCTTACTAACTAGTATAGTATTATATTATCTGTGCTAATATTATAAATGCGAAAGTGAGTTTGTTTGTTTGTTTGTTACGCTTTCACGGCAAAACGGCTCAACCGATCACCACGAAATTTTGCATCTACATCTTGTCAGGGGTATAAATTTCCAAACATTCCTGCGGCAATTTCGAAATTAAAGCGAAAGAAACTACAATACATTTTGCATATTATATACCTACACGTTGTCAAGAGTATAGGTAGATACTGATAAAAAATATAGGCCAGTAAGTCCTTCTATCTCGAAATACCCGCGGAATCTCCGAAAATAACGCGGGTGACCCCGCTGGCAACAGCTAGTTTTCAATTTTTTCCAGTTGGGCTAAGATGCGCAACACGATAAAATTTTATCAAGCCATTTTATCGATTCTCTTCGACAAAGCCATACAATATGTCTACGAGAATCGATAAAATGGCTCGATAAAATTTTATCGTGTTGCGCATCTTAGCTCCGCTGATGCGTAGTTGCGTACCAACTCACCTTGTATATAATAGTCCTATGACCGTTCTTACTGAAGTCACGGTCACCGAAATGCATGACACTGTTCGGATCATACGGCAGCCCACGCAACGGCGGCAGGAGTTGGTTGTCTTTGGTGAATAGCTCGATCGAACCTTGCGTATAATGGAATATGGATTTCAAATTCAAAATTCAAACGCGTTAAAATTCGCAAGAACAACAACAACAACCAAGCACAATGACCGCCATGTTGGCATGCTTTCCAAAGGAGCTGGTGGATTTCGGCAATCAATAATATTATACAATTGTAATGATGAGTTTTTGTGGTCAGTTTTTTATCATAACACAAATTATAGATATAAAATAGAAATATTCTACCGCGGTTTCATCCACGTCAGTTTCAGAGTTCCCTCAGAAACTTTTTATTATACTTAGATAGGTACCAAATAGTGGGTAGGAATGTCATCGGCATTTTGTTTATCTAGTATTCTAGCTATCTGTTTCCAGGAACACCGGGATAAAATGTAAAATTACATCTGTAATATTATAAAATACTTCAATAAAAATCCCTTAAAATGATATATTTAATTCATTTAAAATCATTTATAAAAAATAATGTATAATTATTATACATTAAAAACGCTGATATTTAAATTGATGGCCCCTTACAAAATGCTAGCCGCTAGTAAATGGAAGAATCATATTTAAATACTTATCAGTGATAATTATTTAAAGTAACACTTTATGCAAATGGCACAGTGACAGCAAAGGCATCGCCGTTGGCTGATTCGGCGGCTTGGCCGATGCTCCACCTATATCCAGATGCGTGTACTTTATATTTTTGTCTTCCAAACCTCCGGCCATGATCAAAAACCCAGCAGCCAGCTGGTGGTTGCGAGACGTGGCTTCCACGTCGATCTGAACCAAATCATCGCCCTTGCACTTGCCACGGTTGACGGCGAAGTCTTCAGGCCTCAAAACGGACACCTCAAACCCTTCACCCACCCTGGAACCGCTGGTCTGCAGTCTTCCGGCATGGTTGGTGGCTCTTGCACTGTAGTTATCCACAACTGCGGCGTAACCGCCGTAACACACTATAGCATGCCCTGTCAGTGTTGCCACCGTGTAAATATGAGGATTTAATTCCCCAACCGCTACCTCCGATATCTTATACAAGGCGTCGGCCATCGCTAGTCTACCTTCAGCGTCGGTATTTGTCACCCTCACAGTTTTACCGCTCCTCGATATCAATAACTCGTCAGGGACGTAAGAATCTTCGCCGATGGAGTTCCTGCATAAACACAGTACACCGATCACTTTCAAATGTGTTGGTTTTAGTATCGAACAAGCTTTGAGGAAGCCAGCGACAGCGGCCGCTCCACTTTTATCTCTAGACATGCCTATCATTTTAGAAGACACTTTAATATCAGCACCACCAGTGTCGTAGGTGACTCCTTTGCCGACCAACATTACAGTTTCGGTCACTCTAGCTGTGACAGATGGTTTGTACTCGATTTCAACGACTCTAGCTTTGTGTCTGTCCAAGCGATTAGCAGCTCTAGACACGGCGGCTAAGAGTGGATATTCCTGAGCGATCACAGCATCATCGTCGACGACTTTTACGGTGATATTTGTGTCATCAGCGAAAGATTGTTTAACGTACTCGACTATGTTAACGGAAGACATTCTCTCAGGATCGCTTCCAGCTAAATCTCTAATGAGTATCCTCGATCTTTCCAATCCGATAGCATTTCTCACTATCTTCTCGAAACCTGTTACTTCTTCTTCTTCGATAAGAAGACCGAGGAATGTGATTTCTTTTGTGTTCTTCTGTTCTCTTATCTGCAAAGGTACGTAAAGAGCTTCTAGCGCGGCGAGAATGCAAACCAATCTTCCGTCTGGGAAGTCTGCGACATTTTGTAAGACTATCAGAGGTTTTGTTGCACCAGCTTCTATGGCTCTCAACATGCCGTTCCTCGCTGCATCTCTGAGCACTCTGGCATCATGGTAAGCAGTTATTTTAACGACTGGTGATATGATCAGCCTCCCTCCAGACACGTATTCACAATTCCACAGCGTTGGAGCTTTATCGACGTGCTTATCAATTTTTTTAACTTTATCGACGAAACTCCTCACATGTCTCGGGGGTGACACCTTCAGCTCCTCGGGGTACAGGATCAATATGACACTGTCGTAGTCAGGTGATTGCAAATTGGTCTCTATGAAAACGTTCTCATAGAGCTTAAAATGGTGTGACGATGTCACAGACATGTTTGAGGTTCGATGTATTGGAGTCGACTGAGCGTCCTTCAATGTGTGATTGGACTTTATCTTCGTGTTCTATTTATCGTAATCACCGGACCGTAATTATCAGCTTATATTAGTATTAGTAGGTAACAGATAAGATAGCTTTTGTTGTGATGGTTTTACGAAAATCAATAAAAGCATTGTCTTATTTATTCGTATAATAATAATAATAATAATAATAATCCACTTCACAACACACAGATCTACTTGATCCCACACTAAGCTATAAGCTTGTGTCGTGGTCCGTGGAAACCCAGCAAACGTGGCGTATACTACATAATATAATTACACATATACGATACCTACGATATTTCTATCGTTGATGTCCCTTCTATCTGTTCTGTAGTCCCAAGACCACAGAACAGATAGAAGGGACATCAACTTAGTTTATTTTGAAAACAAAAAATGTGTGTCGTCGCCGGTTGACTTTATTCATCACGCACACAAATATTCACTGACGTAACAGTGTTAAACGATATTTCCTTACTTTTTTACTTAGTCACCGATTTTAAAATTCAGAGTTACAGTTAGTAGCTACTACTTTTGTTAAAGATTGAGTTTGCTCCAACTTGCCTTGCATTCGTGGCGCGCCTGCCTATCTATAGTCTATATGTATAACTAGCTGACACCCGCGGTTTCACTCGCGGTAATTTCAGAGTTCCCGCGGGAATTCCGGGATAAAAAGTACCCTATGTCCTTCTCTGTACTCCTGACAACGTGTACGCAAAATTTCATGGTGATCGTTTAAACCGTTGAGGCGTGAAAGCGTAACAGACAGACAAAGTTACTTTCGCATTTAGTAAGAATTTTCTCTGTGATCGGGTCTCAGAACCACAGAGAGGACATGTAGACCGGGCAGGCGCGATACCGTTGCAAAGGAAGTTACAGCAAATGCTTTTACTTGCCCAAAACTTTTTTTGCTGCCATCCCAACTATATTTACCACAATATTCCCAGAACTGTGAATTTTAAAAACAGCAATTAAGTAAAAACATAACCATCAAGCGTTTAATGTAGGTAATGAAGGTTTTAGTGCGCGATGAATAGTTTTATGTGCGAAAATCGCCTGGCGACACTGGTTTTCATTTGTTTTCATACTAAGTTGATGTCCCTTCTATCTGTTATTTTCTGTTCTGTGCTCGGAACCAACTGAGGTGAGTATACCGAGTATAACTATCTATCACTTGTTTTAGACACTGTTCAAGGCATACCAGGTTCAATGTTCTCGAACTGTACGTCGATGTACACATCTCTCAAGGGGCGGTTGTGCTCGAACGGGAAGCCCAGCGCTCGCATGATCATCATGTCCACTTGCGGTGAGCGGAGGCACTCATAACCGAGGGTGATCCGCTGGGGAGAAACGGTGTGTAACTAGGTACTTACATTATTGTGAAAGATATACGTATAACTCAGACAAACCAAACAAAAAACTCCGACTCGATGCGACTTCGGTAAACGATAAACTACCTCGGTAACAACTTTACTAGACTACGTAAGGGAGCATACTCATACTACGTGACCTATTCAGGGGGAGGTGGGGGGGTCTTCGAAATACCACGCTTGGTCACACGGGGGGGAGGGACCTTAGGTGTCGTCACGTAGCCCTCTCGGGTAATCTTGCGCTTTTTCGAGCTATATTTCAATATGATATTTTTTTTGTAAGCATGCACTCCAGCTCACCTTGGCTCACCCTTGGCGTCACGCGGCAAGCGCAGTAGGTATTAATGGTATTAATAAAGACAAATATGAGCTAAATTAATTTTTTTCCAACTCTTTGTTTGCAAAAAACCATATCTATTAATTACTATGTGACAACTAGGGGGAGGGCAGTTCTTGGCATATATACGGATGGTCACCTGAGGAGGGGAAGGGGGGGCGTATGGGTATGTGCCCTAAATGTGAAATGCCTTACATGTGGCTCGTCTATCGAGTGTCCATCGGTACTCAAACTGCACTTCCTGATCCCGTTGGGATTCTCGAACAGCAGCACGTGCTCCGAGCCGGAAGGCTTCGCCAGCACCGGGGCGAACTTCAGGCACGTCTTGAAGACGAAGACGGACAGTGACGTCATGATCGACAACGCTTGCTCATGGTCTGCGTGATATCAAATCTCAAACGTTTACCTTAAGTTAAACCAAGAAATACAAGAATTAAATCTGTCGCCAAACTGAAGAGGGTTTGAGGACGAAATAAAACTTGTACTTTTACCCTGTACTTACGAAATAGATCTAGTTTCGGCCTCAGCTTATCTTAGCTGTCCCCTTAGCCAAGTTGATAATATATACCCAATCATTATCGCCATGGAAAACTAAGGAAGTACTTACTGGGCTGGGCCCTTATTCACTATGACCATAACACGCCACGTCAAGATAAGACGCCGCAAAAACAATACAAAAAAAACTAATAATACAGAATATTAATTTCTAATATTTTGTCACCTCGAGCGGTCGGTGTTTTTAGGACGCACGTTATGGGCAAGGAATGTTGTTGATCGTAGATAATAAGGGCCCTATTGGACATAGATAAGCAATAACATGTTAACCCACAAAATGAAGTTATTGATTCAGAACGATTTATTGAGAGGCAGAGAACGTTTTTTAATTATGAGTTTACCTTATTACATTGTTTAAATATGTAAATAAATATTGCGCATAAAAATGTTGACACAAAATGGCGCATATAATTTTAAAACACGATTTACTCAAAATTTCTCCAGTGTGGGTTAACACACTATTGCTTATCTGTGTCCTATTATCGTGTAACGAGGCGGTCGTATGCCACTCGTTATGATGTCCCGCCTCATTTCTAATACTTACTCTATAATTTTTTTATTTTCTAACTGACGGACTAATTAGAATTTTGATTTTCATACCCTGGAGAGTAGATAACCAATTCTATCAAAAAATATAACAAGTATTAGAAATGAGGCGGGATAGATATCATTAACGAATGGCATACGGCCGCCTCGTTACAATCGTCACGTGATGTGGTAACGAAAAATTGGACTATTGAATATTGATTCGTGACCACGTGACATGATGATGAGTTCCGTAATTTCCTATATCGATAATGTTTATTGTTTGCCAAGTCAGCTAAGGCCTAAAGGGGTTGACGTAGGTAGCTACAACGTCTATTCATACGTGACTATAGCTGTGCCCCGCGTTCATTTGAGGAAAAAAATTACTAAAATATATTCTACAGCTAATCGTTTACGCAGCGTCGGCAATGGAAGCTTTATTTATTTATTTAAATAAAGCTAAAATATATTAGTTTAAATATATAAATATATTAGTAAATCGAAATAAATTTTTTTTTCCGTTTTAGCAACATTTTTCATTGCTGCTCCGCTCCTATTGGTCTCAGCGTGATGATATAAACTAGCCTTCCTCGATAAATAGGCTATCTAACACTGAAATAATTTTTCAAATCTGACTAGTAGTTCCTGATATTAGCGCGTTCAAGCAAACAAACAAAACCCTTCGGCTTTATAATGTATCTGCAGTCGCCGAGATGCCGATTGCCGCGGGTGCGATCTCCGAATGAGGGTAAGCGTTTATATGACGCACTTTTGTGGTTACCATACCATGGGTCTGCATGTTTAGTCTTACTAACTGTTCCCTGCGGTTTCAATTCACCCGCGGTAGGTAATTTCGGAGTTTCCGCGGGAATTCCGGTATAAAAAGTACCCTATGTTCTTCTCTGTGCCCCTGACAACTCGTGTCCAAAATTTCATGATGGTCGGTTGAGCTTTTAAGGTGTGAAAGCGTAACAAACAACCAAACCAACTAACAAACTCACTCTCGCATTTATGATATTAGTAAGGATTCTTCCTGTTTGGACGACTTACCCCTTGGCCAGTGTCGGCGGCGGCGGCGGCGGCAAAAACAAATGGTAGGTAACTTAAGAAGTTGGCCACAGCAATCAGCGGCACGAGCTGTGGCCAACTTCTTATATTCTTTACCATTTGTTTTTACCGCTGCCGCTGCCGCCACCGCCGCCGCAGACTGTGGCGCCGCCCTTACTGATGTGGTTCGTGATAATTTGTGAAATACCCACCGAAATGTTCGGGATTGATGTAAAACGGTACCGAAGCGTTCGGCCAAAACATCAGGCTCTGTGTGGCAGGCGCTGGAAAAAACTGGTACTTACTTTAGGTATAATGTACAAGTTAATTACTACTAGGCGCCGTTCTCCGCGGTTCCACCCGCGTTAACTTCAGAGTTCCCGCGGAAATTCCAAGATAAAAAGTTGCCGTCGTTTTCTGTATCTCTGACAGCGTGCAGGTATAATTTCATGATGATCGGTTTAGTACATAGTGATGTAGGTAAAATGTAACGGACAGTTACTTTCACATTTACTCATGTATTAGTAGGCTATGGATTGTGGTTAAAATAATATTGATAACATACATGTAGTTGGCCCAGGCTGACAATAAACGAGTTTTATGTGTAAGTCCAGGAAAATTAACAAATAAAACATCGAAGTATCCTCCGACATATTCCTCGAAGATAGTTGCTACTGGATTTTCGTTTGGGAAAAAAAAGCGAACGTTCTTAAAAATTAATACTCTTTTTATCGCTTCATAAAATTTATTGGTGTATGGAAGTAAGATTGCATTCTAGTTTTATTGAATTGGATTTATTGTTTTCTCTCCATTCGATACTACATAATATTATGTAGGTACCTACTGCCTACTTAGTTTACCCGACAGACGTTGACCTGTCTTTAAATGAACTTGCAAAAATCCCATGCCAACAATCATTGATGTTTATTATATAGAACGTCTTTGCCAACAATGATATTTTTTAAATATTAAAATACAAAAAAAACTTATTTCCAATATTTCCATGGATTTTTTTTTTTATTTTTCCTTCATAAAAACTTCATTCGGAGTATTAACATTAAAACTGGTGAAATAGCTCCTTCAAAAATTATTCTTCTTCTCACAAAAATCAAAATACCTATGTTTACTGATAGCAGTATTTTTCTTCACATTATAGTGTAAGGAAGGGGGCATAACGCGAATGGCGAATACCAAAGAAATAAACACAATTACAGACTAAACTTACTTTATTATACAATTGAAAAAAATCATTCTAATTTTTTTCGTTGTGGTAACCCAAACAACTTCCTAACAGCCGCTGAGTAATTTTTCACAGTGACCTCACTCTCACCGTCGTTCATCAGACTAGAGACAGCTTTTTTATAATCCTCCCCATTCGGTATTACACTTATATCAAATGATTTATATTCATCATCAGTTAGAGCCTTAGTCTCATTTTTCGTTCTTAAAAACCAATCAACCAAACTTTTTTTTGATGCGTTATTATTCCATTCATAGTACTCCATGTCTTCTTCCATCTTTTCACACTCCCAGTCTTCGAAGTTCCATGCCTCATGGTAACTAGCGGTCAACAAATAGTTGACGTAATCCATATTTTGCTTTCTCACCGGACATCGGTCAGCAGTTATTGTCACCAAATCCTTTTCTTTGTCGTATCGTTCACCAACCAAACGTATGAACTTGTCTTTTGCATGCTTATCTAGATTTAGATTTGAAAGTTTGATGTGCAAAGTGACGATTCGGGCTAGGGGATTTCTTATCGATGGACTTGCATGACAGTAGTCTGATGTTATCAATTCTATAGGATAATGTTTTTGGATTGCCTCCTCTGAATTCAATAATTTCGGCCATTCTGTACAGAACTTCTTGATAGCTTCACACTGTGACTTGATGACAGGCGGTGTTAAGTGCAGAAAATTAGGTATTTTCATCAGTTCTGCATTAGCCTTTTTGCCTGGTGGTGCTTGTCCTTTTGGCACATAGCCTTGACGCACCGAAAAAGGCACAACTGATGGGTGAAATGTTTTTGGTCCTGGCCAAACGTTACCCCAATTCTGGAAAAGAAAATTATTTTTGTTGTTATATAGGAAAAACTTATGTTAATTTAATGGATTGAATGTTGTTGACAGGTTGATGTTCTGGGTCAACATTTATAGTAGGTAGTTAATATATAGTTTTCATAAACAACTATTATGAATAACTACAGTAGAAATCGAATATAACGATATCATTTACTAGGAACAAAGACTATAAAGATCACCTGTATTACTTCTAGTGAAACAAAACATTGTAAACAATTTTCAGACTTATTCTAATCTATGTATAAATGTTTTGACTAATTAATAGTTACATACTTTCTTCCACCTCATTCATCTGCACCTCTTGCGCAGTTTGCCGTTCACTTTTTTTAAATTAAACAAATAAGAATACATAATATTTACATAACAAGTAGGTATGTATGTATGTATATATACGATTATTGACCTGATCGGGGGCCATCCTGTCTGCCCTATCAGGCTGCACGTCGGTTCTTCGGGCGGGCTTGCGCTGAATTCTCTCCCTTTTTTTTAATATATCCAGCACACGAAACTCCTCATCTTCTTCGTTATTTTCTTTCAAATCAGCTGTTGTGGAAGTGAGCCGCCACGTTTGGATATTTGTAACGTTACGAAGGCTCTTTGGCTTGTAATACTTGATTAGAACCCTCACATTCATTGTAAATTTTTATTGTTTTTACTATTCTTATTATTTTCATAAAAAAATATCTCCGCTGTTATGAAGGTAGCGTTTTTTTTCTACTTTTTTAAGGTTAGCACCACTGCAGTGATGCGACTCGAGTCGAGAGAATTTTTTACTCGAATGACATTCATATTCGAGTGAAAATAAATTTGACTCGAGTTCGTTTGCACTCGAGTTACCGAGTCAACTCGGTGCGCCGAGTAGAATCGGTAAGCGCTACGCTAGATGTCACTACGTCACTAGTCTACGTTAGGGACTTTACAAGTTCAAACTTTCTATGTAATAAAATAAAAGTCAACTGGTCTCCGACGCGTCGCGTCGAGAGCGCGTCGCGCCGACGTGTGTACGAAGGTTGCCGAAAATGTATGGCGGAGACTTCCAAGCGACGCGTATGATACCCGTATGACGTATCATACTCGAGTCGCGAGCGAGTCGACGCGTGAACGAAGGGCCTAAGTTACTCCTTATAACATCAGCTATCTGCCAGTGAAAATGCCGTTAAAATCAATTCAGCCGTTTCAAGATTAACTGGAGATTAACCGGAACAAACAGACAGACAGACATAGAAAAAAATAATAAATTGATTTTTTGATGTTAGTATCGTATATAATTTCGTATGCATTTAGTAAAAAGCTGTTAAATTGAAATTACAAACAGACACTTCAATTGCCCATTTATAGTCCAAAAGACTGATTTAGTCTGAAAATATAACTTCTTATTTGCAATTTTAAGGCAACTTAATTAGTCGTTATTCTTCTTTGTTGATTAATGACAAGGTAAATATTTTTTGTATTTTATTTCATATTACCAAATATTACTAATTTAATAGAAAAAAAAAAAACTTAATCTATACACATAACAAAAATTAGTGTCTATTTTTAATTCAAAACTAACAGCTTTTCACTAAATGCATATTATGAAAGTATATACGGTACTGAAATTTGAAATTCTTTCTCTGAAACAGCTGGACCGATTTTAACGAGACTTTCACTGGTAGATAGCTAATATTATAAGGAGTAACTTAGGCTATTTTTATCCCAGAATTGTTGCGGGATCTCTGAAATTAACACGGGTGAACCCGCGGGGCACAGCTAGTCTTAACTAAGTAAAGTTAGCTCGAGTTATAAATTCTTCTCGAGTTGTAAGGAATGTAAAATTCACTCGAGTGACTCGAAAACTCGAGTACAACTCGAGTGACGTAGTAAAATTACTGGAGTGACTCGAGTCACAAAATCCCACTCGAGTCGCACTACACCACAGATTCAGAACTTTTTTTTTTGGTGAAGTTTACCCGGAGTTCACCCCTTTCGGGGAAGGCAGAAATAAACTTATAAAAATAAAAATATATTATTTTGATTGATTGATTGATTGAAAGTCCCAGGTAATGATCTAGAAAGTTCCAATGAATACATACACGTTCCAATAAATGAATACATTTCATTCAATAAGGCTCCGATTTATGAAATTAAGTTCTAAATAAGAAAGCACCCCAGAATAATAAAATGCAATACAACCCTTCATATCTCTATCTATAGTATCTTATCTTAATCTTAATATATATAATCTTATCTTATCTTAATATATATAAATCACGTGTCACGTTGTTTGTCCGCGATGGACTCAGAAACTACTGAACGGATTTTGATGAAATTTTGTAACCATTTATAATATGGTCCAACTTAAAAGATAGGATAGTTTTATCCCGGAATTACCGCGGATGTAATCGCGGGGGACAGCTACTTAGTCCTCCTAATATTATAAATTTGAAAGTGTGGATGTTTGGATGTTTGTTACTCAATCACGCAAATACAGCTAAACGGATTTGGATGAAATTTGGCATACACGTTGTCAGGGCCACAGAGAAAGACATAGGGTACTTTTTATCCCGGAATTCCCGCGGGAACGCTGAAATTATCAAATTACCGCGGGTGAAACCGCGGGGCACAGCTAGTAGGTATATAAAAATGAATCCATATTTCCATTGGTCACGGCATCGGCATCGGCATCACGCATAAACGATGGAACATTTTCCATAATCCTTTTTTTTGTGTTTGTTATTGTAAGGAAAAGAAGAATGAAAGAACTTTGGAGTTTCTGCGGGAAATCCTAAACCACACGGGTGTATCTCCGAAACGGTTGGACCGATTTTGATGGGACTTTCACTGCTAATTATCTGAGTAAATTAGGCTACTTTGGTGTTCCTGCGGGAATTTCAAAACTCACCCGGTTGCAACGGCGGGGCAAGTAAAATTATAAAAGGTAGTGTTGTTTTGGAAATTAACGAGATAGCGTTAGTTTAAAAGTATCAAAAGTGGGTATCTGTGGCGACGGGTGATTTTTCCCAGCGACAAAACTCAACATTTCCAGCTTTGTTGCCACATATCACGTGACCAGATTTATCACGTGATCGGTAATATGTGGCGAGCTGAAAGAGGATCGAGATGTCGTCCTCCATGGGCCGTGTGAAGGCAGAATCAAACTTGTGATGTGTTGTGTGACGTGTCGTGTTGTGCCGCGACAGAAGCATAACGGTTTCATACATTCGGAGACATATTTGTATGTTGTGAGCTACGGTGCTGCCAACTAGTGAAATAAAGAACTTCCTACTAATATAATATTACAAACGCGAAAGTTTCTAAGGATGGATGGATGGATGGATGGATGGATGTTTGTTACTCTTTCACGCAAAAACTACTTTACTTAACTTACTTAACTTACTTTTAAACTTTACAATAATATAGCTTATACATCAGATTAACACATAGGGTGCTTTTTATCCCGGACTTCCCGCGGGAACTCTGAAATTAATGCGGGTGAAACCGCGGGCCACAACTAGTATTTTATATTTCAGAAAACATAATTTCGTTTCGAACATTTTTGTTTTAAATTCTTTGAAACACCCGCAAGGACAGTAGGTACCTACGAACTCTGCACAAATCAAAAAGAGCTGTTATAAACACAACGGTATTATATTATCTGTGACAGCGGTATGTGTGTTCTGTGGTCAATCTCATAGTGATTACCTTCTCTCTGGTCAATATTAACTGAGTCCCTG